>OX344725.1:101972115-103172115 GCA_947034835.1 Ballota nigra
AATAACAGTCAAAGCACACTTTAAAGTAAGCTATTGTGCTCGGCGTGTTTTGGGACTCGGTATTAATTTATCAAAATGAAAAATAGATCAAACTTGAATCGAAATAAAATTTTATTCTCACACAATTACAATAGTTTTCTAACATAATCAATCACAATTGTTCTTTCAACCATAGGATACATGGCAACATCTTTTCATTTAATTGTAGATCGGAACTACAATCGCCACAAAAGCGGGACCAGCCGAACCCGCAACTTCGAACCACAACCGCGCTGCAGTCGGAACCGATGTTATGGACTCTTAGAAAAAGGTAAAGCCAGTATTCATTGCTTTCATAAGCTGAAGGCAGCAAACGGTTGCGATTGGTTGAGATATATGTAGTGGTGCCACGTTGCACCAATCAAATTTCAATATCAAGTGTACAATATTGTATAAAATATTGGAGGGTGATTTAGGCGCGACGTGGCCTCATATATAAATATAGGAGTATTTATATGTGAAATTTGGTCCTCCAACTATTTTACAATACTTTTTAATATAATAATGTATAGCTTTTTGTTGGTAAAATAAAACACTTTCTAGTGAAAATAACTAATACACCTGATCAAATATAGTCTAATAAAATAATTCATACTTTTTAAAGTGGTTCATACATGAACCAGTTTCATTCTACACTTTGTCGTAAACTTTAGAGTATGTATATAGTAAAATTTGTTTATATATGAATCACTGAAGAGTATTAGTTGTTTTCACTGAAGAGTATTAGTTATTTTTACTAAAGAGTATTACTGGTTTACACTGAAGAGTCTTAATTCATTTTCACTAAACAAATAAGACTCTTTAGTGTAAATCAATAATACTCTTCAGTAAGTACAACTAATACTCTTTCAATGAAAATAACTAATACCCTTCAGTGATTTATGTATAAATTAGTTTCACTCTATACTTTATCTAAACTTTATATTTTGTACCGGATAAATAGTGATTCTAACCTATGCTTACGGTATAGGTAGTGAGGCTCTAAACACTTAATTTTTTTTTTTTTTTTGAATTTTATTCACAGTATGAAATTTAATTTCACATTCATTCCATAATATTAATATTCTTATAAAATAATAGCATAACATGTTTATACACACACGAGCACATAGAAGTAAATAATATATTTATTTATAATGGTAATGGTAATGGTATCGTTAAATGTCTGTTTTGAAAATGCTTAATGAATGTAATGATAACAATTTTATGTGGTGAACAAGTTTCAATGGATACGGACTCCTTTTTTGAATTATATAAAAATAATTTAAAATAAAATTATAATGGAACAAATTTAAAGTAATGTTAATCTCATCAGAAGTATCATTAATCTCATCAGCAGTATCATTAAAATTGGGTCAGTTGTATTATATTGTAATTGTTGTAAATTTTTATGAATTCAGATTAATGATACTACTGATAAATTTAATAATACTTTAAAATTGTTTTATGATAAGCTTATTACGAATCATTTTCATATAAAACATACTCATTTTTAAATTATATTTAAGTTTTCTTATTAAAAGCATTTAAATGTTTTCAATTGACAAAAAAGCCAAATTTTGGATAAGTTTTATGTGAACATTCTTTTTTTTATCATCTTAGGTAAGAATAAAATAAAAAAGAATGTAAGAAGAACATGTACGTCCAATAATATTTAATATGTCTTCATAACATGTTAATGGTAAAAGATGAGAATTAACTTTTTATATATTTATTTTTAGGGTAAATTAACTTCGGTTGGTATGTCTTAAGGGCACTAGGACTGTGCCGTACAAATGTTAATTGAATAACCTATTTCATTGTTCTTTTATTTGCCTATCTATTTCTTTGGCTTTTGAAATTAGGAGGAATGGTTTTAATGCTATTAATTATTTTTACCATATTATTATTATTATTGGAACAACTTGAAGATCAAGAGTTTCTCAAATAGGTTTTTTGACCCTGGCTTTTCAAATTTGAAACCACGTCCCGTACCAATAATTTTAATTCATAGTATTAAATAAAAATACTTCATGATAAATTTATTATAAAATTATATTAAAGTATCGAATATTTGACCAGAAGTATCATTAATCTGGGTTGGTAGTATTATATTGTAATTATTGTAACAAAATTTGAACTCATATTAATGATACTTTTGGTGAAATTATCGATACTTCTGGTTAAATATTCGATACTTTAAAATAGATTCATATTAAATTTATTATAAACCAATTTCATATAAAACTTACTCTAGTTTTGAATATGTTATTATTTTTCATATTAAATCTCATTATGTGATCTTAAATGTGGTCAACAACTGCAGATTAGAATTAAAGATTGAATATGATGAAAATGATAAAGTCCCAATTAGGAATGTGCAGGAATCAAGAGTTTTTTTAAATTTTCTAAATTCAATTCAATATTTCAATTTTTATTTTACCCGAATACATTTAATAAACTGTTTTTTGTGCTTTGAAAATTGAAATTAACAATGTAAGGTTTAGAGTTATGATATGATCTAACATATAGCTAAGGTTTCCAAAGAAAATGTAGACTTTAATTCGGTTCAATCTTTGGTTTGATTAATTTTAGTTTCTTTTTAATTCGATTCAATTTTTGTCCTTAAATTCCCATTCAAATAGTTCATTTTGATGGAAAATTTTATTAAATTCGAGCTTATCTACTTTTTTCTCTCTCTCTCTCTGTTTTCGAGTCATTATGGGGTAATTACTTTCAAAATTGAATTTTAGTTGTGACTTGTGGGACCATAAATTTGCAAAAACAAAATAATAAAACGTGTGAATTTATACTTTAAATGATAATCAATTTGCACATATATATATATAAAGTAATTTTTGTGTGAGACGTGTCTGTTGATAGGCGAACACTCATAATAGCTTGGCGAACAAGGTTTATGACCTAAACGAAGATTAAGAAGTTGAATACCCAAATCAGAAATGATCAACAAAGAAAATTAAAGGGGAGTGTAAAACTAATTTGGGAAGTGCACCATGTGACGAACAACATTCTTGCGAACAAGTCCACAGGCCTGAGGCCAAATATGAACCCTACACTAGGTCATAAATGACGAACAACATTGTCAAGAGGTGGTGTATTTACCAGCTAAAATGGTGTACGACACCAAATCTCATAACAAACCGGCTAGATATATGACGAACAAAGGACAAAGATCCTGAAGCCAGCCTACAAGGAACATAAAGGCGAACAACTTATGAACCACAACCTCAAGAGGCGAACAACTCTTACCAAAAGAAATTATTGGACCAACCAAGCCAACAAAGATGAACAACAATGAATCCGATATAAGACCAAACACAAGACTTTATAACTAATTTTTAGCTTAGATAAGGTCAAACAAGGTCAAATAACACATGTCAAGCATGCAAGCTTGGAAGTCCAAGAGTCATGTACACCACCTACTTGGTGGATTAGTATAAATAGCTATTCTCCAGTAATAAATTTTAAGTTTAAATTCACAAACACTCCAAATGTGGAAGTCCAAGAGTCATGTACACCACCTACTTGGTGGATTAGTATAAATAGTTGTTCTTCAGTAATAAATTTTAAGTTTAAATTCACAAACACTCCAAATACACGCACTCATACACCTAAACGTGCACACATATGAAATAAATACGAACTTGATATTCGTATTTATGATTTAATACACCCGAACAATCGAATTTATCATTCACGTTGGTAACCAATCACACGATCTTGTTTGGTGATTCTAAAATCGGTTAAAAACTGTCACTAATCTTCACAATTAGAACTGATCACCAACAGTGTCATAGAGGTAAAATATAAATTTTACATGATGCATTAACAATTTAAAAGATTCGAGTTACTTTGTGCTAATTATGAATTATCAATTTGTGACAATTTTTTGTCACAAATTGTGTATGTAATCCTTGATTTTCACATTTTTATTACTAAAAAAAGGTAGAATAATAAGAGTGTCTCATGTGAACCAAAATTCACCTGAAATCTCTTTTTAAAGTATCAATGTTATATATATACACTATTACTGTTATGCATATATTTTTAAGGTAAAATTTGCATGAGACAATACAAATTACCACTCACCCCGTCAAAATGGTAATGCGTCATACCCAATATATACCTCATTCCACCGTCTCATGTCATCAGACGATCAAGACTTGCTTTATTTTTAAACAGTAGCAGTTTATATGCACAATGATAATAGTGTATATATATAACAGTGATAGTGTATACACATAACAATAATATTTTAAAAAAATCGAGTTCAAGTAAACTGTGGTTTACACAAGTTTTTGTCAAATACTCCCTCCGTCCAGGATCTTTTTTCACATTTTCCTTTTTGAGACGTCTCAACTCTTTTTTCACACCCTTAAAAAGGAAATAATTCATACTTACAAAAGAAAGCACATTTTGTTTATTTTATTACTCCCTCCGATTCGATTTTGATTGTCCATAAGAAAATGACACGAGTTTTAATAAAAAAACGTTGTTTATTAGTATTTGTGGGTATAAAGTAGATTTTTAAAAGGTGTAAGAGTTGTTTATTAGTATTTATGGGTATAAAGTTGATAAAGTAGTGACATGAGTGTAAATAAATGATGTTTTTAAGGGGTAGGTTAAAAGGGATAGTGTTTGTTTTTTGCTATTTTGGGTAAGTGGAAAAAAAAACCTTCCTTTTATGGTAAAACGGATAATAAAAATTGAATCGGAGGGAGTACTATTTAACTTCACACTCATATACTTTATTTTTCTTAAAAATTGTGTCATGTACTTCTATGAAAAAATATCCCGGACGGAGTAAAATAACATATATGAGTGACAAAGTATTTTGTTAAAAATATTACTCCCTCCGTCCACGAAAATTTTACCCGGTTACTGTAGAGCACAGTTTTTAATGAAAATTGATATTTTATTGAAAAAGTGAATAAAGTAGATAAAGTAAGAGTATTGTGGTGGGTATTGTGGGACCCATTTTTTGTTTGTGAGTGTAGTTTATTTCCAAAAGAGAAACGGGTAAAAATTTGGTGGACGGACCAAAAAGGAAAGCGGGTAAATATTTGGTGGACGGAGGGAGTAATTATTTTCACAATATTCAAATTACGTCCCTGCCCTTTGGTGCCACTCGCCTCTTTTACAGTAGCCCTCCTTCCCTCCATAAGTAGCCCCCTCACCTTCTCCTTCCTCATTAGCCCCAAAACCCCAAACCCTTCTCTCTCTCTCTAAAATCCAAACTCTGAGGAGTGAGAAACACGAAAATGGCAGCTACAACGAAGCTGTTCCTCTGCATTGCGACCATTCTCTGCTTCACAACGTCCGTAACCGCCAGAATCCCCGGCGTCTACTCCGGCGGCGCCTGGCAGTCCGCCCACGCCACCTTCTACGGCGGCGCCGACGCCTCCGGCACCATGGGTAACCGTCGCCTCCAATTTCCCCCAATTTACTCAAAATCGCCGCTCCTAACCTCTGTTTTCTCACGCTTTTTCCTCAGGTGGCGCTTGCGGTTACGGAAACTTATACAGCCAGGGTTACGGCGTCAACAACGCCGCGCTCAGCACGACGCTGTTCAATTCCGGCCTGATCTGCGGCGCATGCTTCGAGATCAAGTGCGACGCCGCGCAGGGTGGTAAATCGTGCTTCGCCGGTAGTCCTTCGATTCTCATAACCGCCACCAATTTCTGCCCGCCCAATTTCGCCCTCCCCAACGACAACGGCGGCTGGTGCAACCCTCCCCGGCCGCATTTCGACCTCGCGATGCCGATGTTCCTCAAAATCGCCGAGTACCGCGCCGGAATCGTCCCCGTTAACTACCGCCGGTAAATCTCCCTTTCTCTAACCCTAATTCGTAATTATTTCGTTTTGGAAACATTGAAAACGTGATCCCGTCGTCATAATCTCAATTTTCTCATTAGAATCATTTCAACAACAAAAAAATCAGTATAATCTGGAATTAAATGCTCATCATTTTCACAACATTTTCACAAATGTGAATTCCTGGTTCAAATTATTTGAGATTTGTTTCAATTTCAATTTCGATTCAATTATTTTTACGCGGTTTCTGATTAATTATTCTGGTGAAGTTAGTTGCCAGAAAGTGCTGTGAAGTGGTGTCGTTTAACTAACAATATCCCTTTTACCCGCTTTTTGGTGCTGTTTCACTGCGCTTTTTCGGTGTGTTTTCTCTCGTGTGAATGGACCACTTTCTCCTTATTTCATTAGACGTTTTTGTTTTCTTTTCACTTTTCTACTCTTTAAAAATAGTAAAAAGAAATTGTGTGCATTATTCTTCATGTACACTTATACACCATCACTTATTGTTTGTTAAATTAACAATATTATTTGGATGAACTAATATTATTAGTATTGTAAATTACTTCTGAAAATAGAAGTGATATCAATTTAAAAAATTTAACAAACTCAACAATTCAAGACAAAGTATAGGATGAAAATGGTTCATACATGAACCGATGAAGGATATTAATTATTTTTACTAAAAAGTATTAATTGTTTTTACTGAAGAGTATTAATTGTTTTCACTGAAGTGTATTAGTTGTTTAACGAAAACAAACTAAGATTTTTCAGTGTAAATAACTAATATTTTTCAGTAAAATTTCATTCCAGTTCAAATTACGTTTCTTATGAAAATCCCCTCTTACCCAATTTTTGGGATTTACAAGAATGCCCTCGTGCATTTATTTAATTCTTGCAACGAATAAAATAGGGGTCCATTACTGTTGCCTAACTACCCGTAGTGTTATTGTCCTTTCACCGTTATTCCCCAACCAACTTGTACAAATACGTCATTACATTATTTCCATCAGTTTAACTTTCACAAAATTAATACTACCCCATTTAATTATACATTTTTTATTCATTATTTAAAATTATAGTAGGTCTTTTGTGAAACTTGTTCATTATATGAAACAGACACAATAGTTGTTTTCACTAAAAAATATCAGTTGTTTTTCCTGAAAAGTATTAGTTGCTCAATAGAATTTTAGTTTGTTTTCACTGAAAATTAATACTCTTCAGTGAAAACACCTAATACCCTTCAGTGAAAATATTTAATATTCTTGAGTGAAAACAACTAATACCCTTTAATGATTCATATATGAACCATTTTTATTCTATACTTTGTCATTCTTAATATCAGCGAATGCATATATTGATATAAATTTCGTTTGTACAATTTTTATTCATTATTTAAAATAAGAAAGATAAACTATAGAATGAAAATGAACTATACATAAATTATTAAAGGGTATTAGTTGTTTTTACCGAAAAGTATTAATTGTTTTCACTAAAAAGTACTCCCTCCGTTCCGGTCTAAACTTCTCACTTTCCTTTTTTGGTTGTTCTCATTTCATAAATAGAAAAAACAATATTCTACTACATATAAATTTAACCTTCAAATTCACACAATATTACCAAAAATATCACTCATTCAATCCACTTTTCAATACTATTCATTACTTTATTCCAAAAGTTAATATGTGGCCTACTATATATTAATAAACAAATACACTTTCTTAAACCATTCAACCAAAAGAAATTGAAAGTTTAGACCGGAACGGAGGGAGTATTAGTTATTTATTAAAAATAAATTAAAAAAATTCGGTGAAAATAATTAATATTCTTTAGTGAAATCAACTAATACTTTTCAGTCTGAACAACTTTTGTGCAATTTGTTCATTGTGCGAAATGGATACCATACATATAATTATTGATATCAATGAATGCATGTAATGATATAAATTTCGTCCGCAGAGTGCCATGCAGAAAGCAAGGAGGGATCAGATTCACGATGAACGGCCACAGTTTCTTCACCCTGGTTCTGATCACCAACGTCGCGGGTGCAGGGGATATCGTGCGCGTGAGCATCAAGGGTACCAACACACAGTGGATACCCATGAGCCGCAACTGGGGGCAAAATTGGCAAACCAGCGCCGTTCTCGACGGGCAGGCTCTGTCCTTTAGGGTCACCTGCAGTGACCGACGCACGACAACTTCGGTCAACGTGGCGCCGGCTAATTGGCAGTTCGGGCAGACCTTCATGGGGAGGAATTTCAGGGTTTAGATGGAAATAAAGGAGAGTGTTTGGGAGGGAATGAAGTTTCCTTATTTGTAACTGGGTCCCCCTATTTTGATTATCTAACACCTTTTCCCCGGAAAGGAGAATTTTAGCACTAGGAAATTGCTATAGAAGGATTGAAAAAAGACGCGCTGAAGCGGCTGCAGGAAAGAGTGAATGTGGCCCGCAGCTTAAATTTAGAATGTGGTGATATAAAATTATTATCTCCTCTAAGTGTGGCAAAATATTATTTTTCCTACTTTCTATGTTTCTATTTAACTATCACATTTTATTCAAAATGGTGCTTCTTTTTATTTTTTCACTATAATATCATGTTGTTACTAATGTAAATTTATAACTGTTTCTTCTAAAAAAATATCCCTAATAAGTAATAACTAATACTCCCTCCGTCCCAAACTCAACTTCTCATTTACTATTTGCACAGTTATTAAGAAAATAGTTGTTTATAGTATTTAAAGTGATAAAGTGATAAAGTAGATATTTTTTGTTATTAGTGTATGAAAAATATAATATTAAAAAGTATTGTTATTCTTTTGCCAAAAGTAGATGTAGCAAATGAGTATTGGACGGACCTTCTTGGCAATGTAGCAAACGAGTTTGGGACGGAGGGAGTACTAATCTTGTAATTACAAACTTAATTTATTGTGATGGTATAAATTTAATAAGGATATAAGAGATTTTTTAATATCTTAATTAACAAGAAGATTAATTTGTATAAATGAATGAAATGAAACTAATTGAGTATTTTTTATTTTTTTTTTTGGTTAGACATGCTCGCATGATTTTATTATAGAGACGAATCAATTATATCGCATCATCGATATTACATACTCTCTCCGTCCCGAGAATTTGTTCACACTTGCCTTATATGAACGTTCTGAAAATTTGTTCACATCCCAAAAAAGGAAATAACTCTCTCACAAAAGTCAATAAAGCATAAAGTTATCATTATTTTATTTAACTTCACACTCAAATACTCTCATTTTTCTTAAAAAATGTGTCAAACCCTAGTGTGAACAAATTTTCGGGACGATGGAAGTATAATTTTGATATTGATAGTAAGGATGTTGAACATAGCGTCAATTTTAACATGTAACAAATTTGAGAAAATAATGATTTCTCAAGAACTTTTTTTTTTTCTTTTAAAGCCATTTTCTCAAGAACTTGAATTTGGGAGAAATCTTAATTTATTTTGCAATAAAAAAAAAACGGAATTAACTTATTATCATGAGTTCATGACTATAACCCTACGTAATTTCTTTAACATTTTGGATGAATAATGAATAGACTATCATTTCACTTGAAAACTACACCCAAAACCCTTTTAAATCTGTTCATTTGAATTTTCTTTTGAGTAAAAAATCATCCAAATTCTTTTGCTCTCTAAAAAGAAAAAGAAAAGTTAATTGTTTACATTCTCAATACCAAGTTACCAATCAAACAACTGCAGTTTACATTTCATTTGTAAATTTAAATACCATTAATTGTTTTATAAAAAGATTATTAGATTGACAGTATTAATTATTTCATTAAAAAATATTAATTATTTTCTATAAATTCACAAAATTAAATTAATTTATATTTGATCAACTCTACAATAAAAATCACAATTTTTATCATTATTCACTGCTATCATTATTATCATTATTATCCCTCATTGGGCATCAATTTTTCCAAAACTGCATCTCGTCTAAAAGTTCCACTTAACACTTCATTATTAGAAATATGTAATTTTCCAGATACTGGTTTATATATAAATTGATCACGAGAAGACCCATGAATCAAATTAAAACTGCTTTAAATTGTTTTTAAATAAATAAATGATTATCTAACAAATACTTCTAACTCATAAATTTTTTACCAAAACCATTTTATATTCAAACACAATTTTTTTCTTAAAAAAAAAATAACCAATTCATTTGCAAACACCCCTAACAAAATAACGCAAATATGAAGCAAAAATAATAATAATACCAAGCCTTTTAGCTTTGAATTCATCTTACAAATAAGCAAATACAAACACCTGGGTTTTTTTTTTTTTTTTTTTCCCATTTCCTTTTGACAAAATTACAGTTCCCACGTCATCAAAATGGAACTAGCAAGAAACCATCAACCTGAAAAATGCACATAACTAATAAAAATATATAATTAAATTTAAATAAAAAAAACCTGTACAATCTTCGATCGAATCTCGACCGTTCAACGAGCCGAGGCCATCGGCCGAGGGTAGGCCGTCGTCGTTTTGCGCGTTCCTTCGGCGGTTCGTTTGAACGACTTATTTCCGCTGTTCATTTGCGTATGTCTACTCAACGGGTGATTCTTTCGCTCGTTTTTCGAAGTTTCTTTCGAGGAGCTCTGGAGCTGCTCCAGAGCTTTCACGACTTCATCCATATTGGGCCGAGACCTAGCTTCGGGGGCTAGGCATTGGAGAGCGAGCTGGGCCGCCTTTAAGGCTTGGCTGAGCGAATGCTGGCCCTCGAGACGAGCATCGAGAACTTGGAGAACTCGACGTTTGTTCGTCAGGTAAGGCTTCGCCCATTCGACTAGATTGTGCTCGCCCGATGGACGATTCTTGTCGATCGCCTTCTTGCCCGATATAATCTCGAGAAGGACTACTCCGAAGCTGTATACGTCGCTCTTGGCGGTTAAATGACCTTTTTGACCAATGAGAATTAGATTTGTTAGTTGATATTATCAACAAAAAGCATAAGAGACAATACTTCATATGCTACTAATTATATGTCTCATTTTATCCGTTCACACAAACCTATTTTTCCTAAATAGAATATCAAAGGACTATTATATCCTTTTCTATTACTACTTGAGATTATAGACCACAAGATGATTAGTATTATTAAGGGTACTTTTGAAAAAAAAAAGAAAATTTTTGTTCATATTAAGGGTATGTTTGCGAAAAATTATGTTTTTGATGAAGTGATTTAATTTAGTGATTATGAGAATAATTGCTTAATAGTAAAATTGACAAGTGTTTGTAAAAAAATTGCAAAAAGTAGTAGAAGCTAATAAAAGCATCTAATAACCAACTTATAGATTATAGTTTTTGTTAAATTATATAATCACTTAGAACTCTAAAACGCATTTCAAAAGTTACAAAAAAAAAAAAAATTATAAGTGCACACAATCTCTTGCAAACAAACCCTAAGTATCATTATTTTCTTGAGCAAATTTCAAAAACCCCTTGAGGTTTTGTCCAAATTATGCAAAAGACCATGTGGTTTGAAACCTCCTAAAAAGACCAAAAATTTTGTTTTGACTAACTAATAATGCAAAATTATGAAACAATCTCTCGACGCAAATATGGAAAATCAAGTGAAATGATTTTGCATTTCTCAACCAACCAAACAAAAAAAAAAATGGTCTTTTATGGAGCATTCGGTAATTTGGACAAACTTCAAGTGTTTTTTTTCCCCATAATTTACCCTATTCTCTTTAGCACGAAAATCCGATAATTAAAAACCAAAAATCGTACCTGTGGAAAGATACTCGGGAGCGGCGTATCCATAAGTTCCCATGACTCGAGTCGAGACGTGACTCTTATCGCCCGTTGGCCCGTCCCTGGCCAACCCAAAATCAGAAAGTTTGGCATTGTAGTTCTGTGAACAAGTTTTACAAAAAAAATAAAAAACCGAACATAAACAACTGATCATCTGGAAGTAGCCATGAAGTGAACGAAAAACGGTTAGGAAAACACATACCGAATCAAGCAAAATATTGGAAGCCTTGAAGTCCCGATATATAACTTTCGCTTCGTCGCTATGAAGAAACGCGAGCCCCCTTGCGGCACCGAGAGCAATGCTCATTCGTAGGCTCCAGGATAGAGGCTGGAAGTACGAACCTCCTGGTTTAACGAGAGAATGATTGTTTATTAGAAACATAAAAAGAAGAGTATGCATAGAGTGAAATTGGTTCATACATGAATCACTGAAGGGTATATTAGTTGTTATTACTAAAGAGTATTACTCCCTCCGTCCAATATCAGTAGTCCTACTTTTTGGGCTGTTATTTTTTGTCATAAGTTGGAGGGTATTATGAAGTCCATTTATCAATAAAGTTATTGTTTATAGAAAATATAAGTATCATATTTTTTCATAAATAATCACTTTATTCATAAATGAACCTCACAATTTCTCATAATCCCTCCAACTTATGACAAAAAATAACAGCCCAAAAAACAGGACTACTAATATTGGACGGAGGGAGTAGTTGTTTTCATTGAAGAGTCTTAGTTTGTTTTCATCGAACAACTAAGACTTTTCAGTGTAAACTAGTAACACTCTTCAGTGAAAACAATTAATATTTTTTATTGAAAACAACTGATACTCTTTGATAATTCATGTATGAACCAATTTCACTCTATACTTTGCCTAAAAAGGAAAACAGAAAGTTGGATTAGAGAGTTAAGTGTGTGGTGGACTCACTTCTGAATAGGTGATTTTCCATGCTACCCTTCGGCATGAACTCGTACGCCAAGAGCCTGTGGTCGTCTTCTAAGCAGTAGCCGATCAATTTTACGAGATTAGGATGTTGCAGCTGCCCGAGATAGTTGATTTCGGCCTATAAATATCGAAGAAATGCATCAACGAAAAGGTATCCCTTTTAGGTGTGGTGGAAAAACATCGGAGTAACACTATTGTACGCAATTGTACATGGTTAATACTCCCTCCGTCCAATATTAGTAGTCCTGTTTTTTGGGCTGTTATTTTTTGTCATAAGTTGGAAGGTATTATGAGGTATTGTAAGGTCCATTTATGAATAAAGTAATTGTTTATGAAAAATATGATACTTATATTTTCCATAAATAGTAATTTTATTGATAAATGAATCTCACAATACCTATGATACCCTCCAACTTATGATAAAAAATAACAGCCCAAAAAATAGGACTACTAATATTGGACGGAGGGAGTAGTACTTTTTAGTAAAACAACTAAGACCGTATACAAATAAACTTGAATTGCACGGTGCACAATGACTTATTCTTTGTAATAGTAGCATAATAAAAAATAAAATAAAAAATTAAGAACCAAAGTATATCAAGAAAGCCAACTAACATATCAGTTCATGTGGAGTCTACATCGAGTGACATAAAATCTCCAAGAACAAGAGACGAAACTATCAAGAAATAAATTTTTAGGACAAAAACGACAGAGATAAACAATATTAGTTGTTTCATTTAAAAGTATTAGTTCTTATACTATAAAGTGATAGTTAAGAATCAGTTGCATCATAAGACCGTATTACATAAGACCAACTATTATATCACATAAAATCCCCAACAAAATCTCCAAGAACAAGAGACGAAACTAACAAGCACTACCACGTTCCAACAACAACAACAACAACAACAACGATTATGTTCGATTAACGCAAAGTTCGGGAAGATTTACGTACCAGCCATTCCTTGTGTCCTTGCCACCCTTCTTGGTTAAGTCTCTTAACAGCAATCACCATACCAGAGCCAGGCCTCGAAGCTGCAAACGTGTGCTCATCGATCCAACCTTTGAAAACGGAACCGAAGCCACCTTCCCCTATCACGCTGTCCGGACGGAAGTTCCTAGTGGCCGCCTTGAGATCACTGAGTGTGAAGCTTTTCAAGTTCGAGGATTGCAATATTTCGTCCTCGCTTCGAGGAGTTTGCGAGATGGATGCCGACGATTTGCTACTTAGATTGCTTAACTCCGTCCCCTCTCCACTCACCATTTTAGATGAGGTAAGACCTCCATCTGTAATCATTGAAAGATTATCACCACAATTCGGATGTTATTGCCAAATTCTTTCGGAGAAAAACCGTAAAGGAAGTAGAATTCAACGATTGAGATCCGAAAAATAAGAGTATGTATAAAGTGAAATTGGTTCGTACATGAATCATTGAAGGGTATTAATTGTTTTCATTAAAGAGTATCAGTTGTTTTCATTGAAGAGTATTAGTTGTCTATACTAAAAAGTCTTAGTTTACTTTCAGTAAACAACTAATATCATTCAGTGGAAACAACTAATACTCTTTAGTGAAAATAACTAATACTCTTCAATGGTTCATGTATGAACTATTTTCACTCTATACTTTGTCTACAAGAAATTAGCTTCCCACAAGTGAAAAACTCTCAAAAGACTCATGTAAGAGCGCGCTCTCTCTCTCTCTCTCTCTCTCTAGATTCAGAAGAAAATCACAAATCCAAAATGCAGAGCAGATGGAATAGTAATTTCAATTCCAGCTACAGAATTATCATTCATCTTAAGCAATTACCAGATATGAGATCAAGAAACTAAAAAAGGCACAAAAAAGGGCTCCAAAATTATATTGCAATATCATCATTTTGAGCCTTAAAATTCCCAAAACACAAAATCAAAATAAATAGTATCCAAAACTCTTGATTATCTTTTCAGCAAAATGAATATTTCACTATCTACACTTTAAAGAAAAAAGGTGAAAGATGACTAAGACAGTACCTGTACCAGTTTGGAAAGAACTACTATCAGCCTTAATCTGATTGCTCAAGCAAATCCCCATCACAAACCCTAAAAAAATTAAACTCAAACCTCTGTTATTTCTTCAAGAATCACCTTATAACCTCAAACCCTAAAAACCCTCCAAGAAATTAAACTCAAATCTCTGTGATTTCTTCAAGAATCACCTTAAAACCCCAAACCCACCTCCAAGATTCCACCTTTTTCCTCTTTTATACACAAATTAAACTCAAATCTCTGTTATTTCTTCAAGAATAACCTTAAAACCCCAAACCCACCTCCAAGATTCCACCTTTTTCCTCTTTTATACACAAATTAAAACTCAATCAAACACCATTACCAGATCTAATGTGAAACCCCCCTGCTGTTTTCTATTCCTTCAAGCTTGGTGCTAAACCCAAACCCCTCTCTCTCTCTCTCCTCTTTCTCTCTCTAGAAAAGATGAAAGCTTGAATCTTGATGAAGAATTAGGCGACTTTTCCAATTTTATTTGATGAAAATTAAGTGTCTTGCCATGTGGGTTCATATAAAAAGAAGACGCCTTTCGAAGACCTTCCTTTTGGTATGCAAGATTGACTAGTTTGTTGTCTTTATTCAATTCAAATCTTGTTATTGAAAATGGTTTTTATATTGCAACTATTGATTGAATTGTTTTGGAATAAAAGAAAACATTATCTCTCATCATGTCGTTATCATTTCTCTGTACATGTGATCTTTGTAATAATGTAATAATGGCGTATAACCACCAATATAGTTTTGTGACGTGGAAACTTTCAAATGTTTATTGGTCAAAAATTGAATTGGGTTTATTATATTTGGCGGAGAAAACCGAATTTCAATTGAATTGTTATATTTGGCATAGATAATAATTATAAGTAGGAAGCGTAAATTAGGACGCTTAAGTTAATTAATTAGAGTCAAGTGTGTCGGATAATTAAAAGTAAAGATCGAATCAAACTTGATGGAGCTTAATATATTTTTTTCTTTTTATGACTCAAGCTTGATTTGGCATAAAAGTGCTTGGTTGAGAGGTATGAAAATAGAGGAAAGGGAATGGAATGAAAAAAATTGTTGGCAAAGTATTATATGAAAATAGTTCATGATAAGCTTATCATGAAACAATTTTAAAATATCATTAATCTTATCGGGAGTATCATTAATCTCAATAGGGGTATCATTAGTCTAAATTTTTTTGAACTCAAACTAATGATACCCCTGACAGATTTAATGATACTTCTGATGAGATTAATGATACTTTAAAACTATTTCATGTTAAACTTATTATAAAACATTTTCATATAATATCTACTCAAAATTGTTTAGTAAAGAGGTTTGGGAATGAAAAAAGTGATTTAGTTTCTCACTTTTGAGGAATCCTCATACCTCTCAATTTTGTGAGGAATGACTTTGATTACTCCCTACAATAAAAGTCATTCATGTATCCATTCTTCAACCTCCAACCAAGCACCCCCTAAATATATTTATATCTATGTGAGTTGTGAACCCAACTTTAAATTAACTTTTTTATTTAATTTAACGAGGAGTTTTATCAATTCAAGCTTTAAAGATATTAAAACTATCAATTTAGTATTTAAAAGATTTTTTTTATCAATTTAGGGCATTAAAAATACAAAACTATTCATTCAAAACCTAAAAATAAATATTTATGCACGGAAACAAGTAATATCTTTCAATAATTCATATATGAACTAATTTCACTCTAACATACTCATTTTTTAATTATAAATTGATAGTTTTCTATTTTTCGAATCATGATTTGATAAGAATATTCTTTCAAGCCTTAAATTGATAGATTTAATGTTTTGAATTGACATTATTCCTATAATTGGGGTATCTAAATTACTAATTACTGTTTAATGGAATTATTTTATGATAATGCTACCAATATGGAACTAATTAAGTAATACTTTTAATTAGCTTGTAAGTGAGACGAGCACGCTCACAAACTTGTTCATGTTCGACTTGTTTTTTTCTTTTTTAAAAATTAAGTAGAATTCTTTTGTAGCAAAAGGCGAAGCTCTCGCCCACAGGGCCCCCACCCTCTGGCCCGACAGGATTGGGTGGAGAAGGTAAATCATGGTGACTCAGCGACTCATTTAAGTAGAATTCTCTTGTAGCAAAAGGCGAAGCCCTCGCCCCCAGGGGCCCCACCCTCTGGCACGACAGAATCGGGTGGAGAAGGTAAATCATGGTGACTCAGCGGCTCATTAGGTGGGAGGACTAGTGCCTAGTGCCCACAAGGAGCTATCCCCCACATTGGAGGGATAAAACTCCCACACTGCGGCTGTCAGAGCTTGATCCTGCGTCCTTATAGCAATTTGCCACCCAGGAACTAATTGAGCTATGTTCATGCGGCCTTAAATAAAATTATGGACCTGCAGGTTTAACCAAACTTGAAAGTTTTATATTTTAGCCTAAACAAGTTAATTATGCACAATTAGACAAAAAGAATTGTGAATTCAATATAAAATATTTTTATCCAAATATCACAATTGTACATATACAAGTAATATTTATACACACATTCTTTGTTGTGTATAGGAAATATCTAATAGTGACACTAAAAAGGGAATAATATCAATTTTGAGCACGAATTATAGTAAAACTATTAATTTAAGATTCGAAAGATTTTTCTTATCGATTCAATAAGATAGAAAAATATTAGTTTGGGTTTAAGGACTAAAAAAATCCTACGACCATGTTTGGTGTTATAGGAATAATGGCAACTGGAAATACATTAATTAGCAACTTTTAAAAATCTAGATTAAATTACAATTTGAGAAAAAGTGTGGTTATCGAAAAAGTCTTATTATTATTTTTGGTGATAGTATTAATGATGAAGTAGGTATAGAATGAAATTGGTTCATATATGAATAATTGAAGAGTATTACTTGACTTCACTGAAGAGTATTAGTTGTTTCCAGTGAAGAGTATTAGTTGTTATTATTGAAGAGTCTTAGTTTATTTTCAATAAACAAATAGTACCCTTTAGTGAAAACAACTAATACCCTTCAGCAAAAACAACTAATACTCTTTTGTGAAAACAACTTATACCCTCCAATGGTTCATGTATGAACCATTTTCACCCATTGTCTTAATGATGAGATCGGAGAATTAGAATGATAAGCTTCAATACATAATTAAGTGTTGTTTTATAAGAATCAAACTTAATGTGGGCCCTAAATGATTAAAAATAAACAAATCTTGATTATGTTCTATTTCGAGGATGCTTAGATTTGGTGAGCTTTCTTGAGTTTCCAGTCTACCTTTTTGTGCGGGAATTCTTGATGAATAAAGAAAGAATAGCCAGAATTTGAAAATGTCTTAAAAAATAATGATTACTGATTTAATTATTTATAATTAATTAATCAGAAAGGAAAACGTGTCTATAAATGATAATAATGTTTATGTTTGCTTGTGCGTAAAGATTTGTTTTGTTGACCTAAATGGTAGAATCTCTTCTGTTTTGACACATGTAAATGGACATTTTTTGGGAAGATATATGCTTCTCTTCGTGGAATATAAAAATAATATTTTTCTAGATCATACTTAAAAAAATAAAAAATAAAAAATATTAATTATGCGTCAGTTGCACCGTAAACTTGTTGCGTATTTTAAAAGATATTATTTGTTTCATCAAAAATATTATTTTGTCCATTTACCAAATTTATTCTCATTTCTTTTTGGGTTGTCTACTGAAGTTATTTATCATTTTGAAAATAAACAGGCATTACAAACAAATGAAAGGATCTATAAATATCCCACAATATACTTTTTCAATAAATTGTTAGCAATTGTGCCAAAAAAATTATGAGCATAAATTTTATGGATATGGGTATTTGTTTTATTAAAAAGCTTTAATTAATTTACTATACAAATTTAATTGTTGTATACGGTTACTAAATGAGGGAAACGAGACAAATTTAAAGCTTTATCAATTTAAAATAAATATACATCTGCTAAATATTCAAGCTTGTGAGTATCAATGACTAAATAAATTAAGAGTATGTATAGAGTGGAATCGGTTTATATATGAATTATTGAAGGATATTAGTGGTTTTCATTAAATGGTATTAGTTGTTTATACTGAAGAGTCTTAGTTTGTTTTCACTGAACAACTATGACTCTTCAATCTAAACGAATAATACTCTTCAATGAAATCAACTAATATTTTTCAGTGAAAATAACTAATATCATTCAATGTATAAACCAATCTTATCCAATAAGTTAATATCATAAATAAATTAAGGGCATGATTGAGAAATGGCATCAATTCAACTAACCAATAATGAAAAGTGTACTTCAAATCCACAGCAAAAATGACACTTGAAATGGTACTCTTCGATTCCCAAAAAATGAATTGTACGTACGCCCCGCAAAAATTTACGCATAAAAATATACACATATTTACTATTTTATTATAAAAAAGAAAAGAGTTTTCTTTTTAAAGTTTATCCGTGCAAATGTACAAGTTGGTTCGCAAAAGATGTGGTAATTGACTAGAAATTGATTAAAGCATGTGTAAAAAAGTAGTGAATAGCTGCATAAGTTAATTAAATAAAGAGTTGAATTTTTGTGTACCAGTTACACCGTACAATTAAATACAAAGTTAAACGTGACATCAGCTTTGATTGAAATGTGACTGGTGACACTAGTTTTATATAAATGAAATGTGACATTAAATTTGACTGAAATTTGAAACTAATTTTAACTGAAACGTGTTGTCATCCTCCAATTTCGAACAATCTCATCGTACATAGAGTCAATCTCCAGTTTCACTTGGTCGAGAGCCCAAACTTAAACAAAACAAGGTAAATTCAATTACTCTGAATTTAAATCTTCATTATTATTTCTATAATGCAAATTTAACTGAAAATATACACATAAAATTTAAAATAGTGACCTTAAGTTGTCATCCACGTTGTTTTCCAATTAAGTGATGGGAAAAAATTGTCTTTATCTTCGTTCCCATGGGGATTTCCCATTCTCTTTCCTTTTTTTTTATCCTACTATTTTTTCTGACCAGCATAAGAGAATTTATATATATATAGAAGTAGAAGTGAGAAGAGAGAAAGTTATTGTTGTTATTGAAGCAAGTAAAGTCCACTTGCTATATAGTGCAATGACGAGTCTCACTCTCTTTAATAGAGAGTGAATTAACTTACCATTATTTTTTCCACCAATAATTTTAAAATTCTTTAAACTATTAATTTTAAATCTATTTTCAACCCACTATATGTCAAATAAATTATCTTTTGAACATTTTTAATTTAACATATATATTGCACATATAAAAAGAAAAATCATATTTAAAACATTTATTTTATTAATTTTAAAGTGTTTTTTATTGATTTTAACTAATGGATTGAATTTAGATAATTTTTATTTAGACTATATAAGTTTTGTTAAATATTTAAATCATTTTATAAATTTTAGTATTTGTTGTGAATTTAATACATAATTGGAAATTGTATGACTAATTAAGCAATTGTAATACTCACATAATATACAATATAATTTTTACATATTAGTTGGTTTATGGGTTAAATGAATTTTATTTAAGTTTTTTTATATAATTTATTATGCAATTTTGCATTTAAAATTTATAATATTCAATCTGTGCATCGCACGGGAGAAACACTAGTATGAAATAAAGATGACCAGTGGTACAAAAAATGACGACAACAATAATTCAATTGCAATCTTTGAGTAATTTATCAAAAGACAAGTCAATTGAGAATAGAAGACTAATTGAGAGATGAAGTATTTTCTCTTCTAATATTAAATAATTTCACTATATATATGTATATAACTGTGAAATATATTAAAATAATAAAAGTATATTAATAATTATTCATCGGATTTTCATGGAAAACTAGATAGAAATCCCCGTGGAACGAGTGATATGATCCTCATTCCCATCTCGTGGAGAAAATAATTCGAAAAATCTCCACCATATTAAGGACGGATTCATGTAAAATTGAGATTTCTTTTTCCCATCCTAAACCTAATTATGTGACAATTATTAGGGCATGTCCTTCCAATTAAAAAACCTGAAATTAATTGGACGACTCCATAAATGAATTTATGGTGTGGATGGGAGGTTACCTAATCAATCTGGGATTGTTGGAGTTTTTATTACATTTACATATGGACTTAAATTTTCATATTGATTGGCATCACTAATTGGGAAAATATCAAAATTAGTCCTGTAACTTAGGTTGATTTCAATTTAAGTCCTGTAACTTTTTATTTTCTCAATTTTAGTCCTAAAGTTATCAATTTCAGTCCTTTTTGGTATTAAAATTAAAATACTCACCGGAAGAGTTGGAGTTTTTTTTTTTTTTTTTTTTCGGCAAATTGTACACGTGGACTACCATATAATAAAAAAATTAAACGACCGTCTAATTATGATTGGCCCGTTTGGAAACAAAAATGGCTCCGACCCAAATCAATGAGTTTTTTAATTTTGAGTCAATATAAGGACTAAAATTGACAACTTCAGGATTAAAACTGTGAAAATGAAAATTTACAGGACTAAAATTGACAACTCCAGAACTAAAATTGAGAAAATAAAAAGTTACAGGACTAAAATTGGAATCAACCTTAGTTATAGGACTAAAATTGACAACTCCAGAACTAAAATTGAGAAAATAAAAAGTTACAGGACTAAAATTGGAATCAACCTAAGTTACAGGACTAATTTTGATATTTTCTCATCACTAATTCATAATGGGCTTTCATGATTTTAGTTTTAAATTCTCCAATATTTAAATAATGGAGAATCATAGACTCGTACTTACATGATTTACATTTTTTCCAACATTATTACTTTGAATGAAAATTAATTTAAGCGGCCATATTTTCAAAATCGAAAAATAGTTTATGGACTCCGAAGCAAGGATTCAAAATATTAGGTGGTTTTTATTCGATAAGATTAAAAAAAAAAAAAAAAATCCAACATATTACTCTTGATTTCAGGTATGAAATAAGAAAAAACGATAGTAGCAAGTAATAAAAAAATTCCAAAAAAAAAAAAAAAAAAGAAGAAGAAGAAGAAGAAGAAAAAAAAATTCTAAATTCACATTTATATACATATAAAAGTCTGTATAAACCTATATCGAACTAGGTATATTATTTGTGCTCGTATATAGTCGTATACGTACATCTAACAAATGAATCAACTGCATGTGCACCAGTTGCACCGTGTAACTGGATACATTAGTGAAGCGTGCAGGTAAATATGATTGAAACGTGTATATTAAATTCGACAGAAAACGTAAAATGAAACATGCATGCTAATATAACTTAAATGTGACTGAGTGTACGGATTTAAAATCCGCGTACCAATGGCATATGAGACTTGCTACTAATAAAACATTAATCCTCATCCAAAATCTAGCAAACTAACACCACAGTCCACACCAAATATATATTGCAAATTATACAAATATTATACAGAACACAAAAATTAATCCTTAGCAAATAAAGACAATTTATAAACATTTAAGAGCAGTAATACTTGAGTGTGTTTTTTAATATCAAAAAGAAAGAAAAAAGAAGATAGAGGCTATAATAATTTAGATCATATTCTCCTTTAAAATATAATTGGGTATAAAGACTCATAAATTTATTAATCATATGAAATCCTATCTATACAAGTTTTGTAAAAAAGAAAAAATTGTATTTAACTTTCAATTAGAAAAGGTAAATTATTGAGCCTCAAACCTAAAATTGAGACCTAAGGTGAGAATTGATCTTAAAAATGAGTATTTGTCCTTAACTTTCTGGAAAGGCCCAGGTTAAATACAGTCCCATATTTAGTGAATACACCCCACTAAAAAAATGTTACATTTTTGTAAAAAAAAATCTGAAAATTCATATGTTTAGTGTGTTTTTTTTAATTTAAAAAAAAAATCCGAGAATTGCAAAAAATTTGAATTTTTTTTCAAACACTTTTTGGTGGAGTGTATTAACAAAACATAGGACGGTATATAACCTTGGCCTTTTAGAAATTGGCATGTAATTGGTATTTAGGCCCAGGTTAAATACAATCCCATGATTTGTGAATACAACCCTCTCAAAAAAAATGTTCGGAATTTTTTTCCGAAAAATGTAACAATTTTCGGAAAAAAAATTCCGAAAATTCATATGTTCAGTGTTTTTTTTTTTTTTACATTTTCGGAAACTTTTTTCGAAAATTATCAAAATTTTCAGATTTTTTTCCGAACACTTTTTGGTGGGATTGTATTTATAAAAGATAGGAATGTATATAACCTTGGCCTGGCATTTATTGGGCCTTTAAACCCAATAAATTGGGCTCACGTGCAAGCCCAAAGTCACATGGACCACTTGCAAGATCCAAAACCAAAAATAAGGATTTTAAATTGCAGCAAATTTGTCATTTTCTTTAAATTAAAGCCATAATTTTTTTTTCTTTTCCCAAAGATTATAATCACTGTCAAAATCACTTTTTTTTTCAAGAAAAGGACAGTATAGATTTTAAAATTTTAAACCTAAGAATTCTGATCACAGATCCCTATACAATCTTCAGTCTGAGCCTTTGTACCTCGAAGTATTAATGTGAAATAATCTCTCCCAACATTCTTGACATTGTCCAAATTTAACTTTTAACAATATATATATGTCCACTTCTTAAGGTATTTTTATGTCAGTCATATGTGAACAAATCGATAACATTATGTCCATCCATTAATGTAATTATCCCATGACTTAGAATGGATTTTTATTAAGAAAGTGAAATGTCACATTTAATGCTCCATTTTGAAAAATATCACCTATTATGTTTTTTTTTAATATTTTGTGGGGATTATATATTTGTAAGTCCCGTAATTTTGCACTATTTTAAATTTTGGTCCATATGAATTACATGTTTTGATATTGGTCCTGTAAGTTTGAGATTATTTTGATTTTAGTCCCTTTACCTTGATTTTTTTGATATTGGTCATGTATGTTCGAATTTTTTTTAAAAAAAAAATTGGATTACACGTTTTGATTTTGGTCCTATAAGTTTTAAAAGGACTAAAATAAAAAAAACTTCCAAACTTACGGGACCAATATCAAAACGTGTAATTAATGTGGACCAAATTCAAAATAGTGCAAAGTTATTGGACTTACAAATATATAATCCCTATTTTGTGCGGCCTTGAACGATTTTTTAGGAGTGTTTTTATACAAAAAAATATATTAGGTGGTATTTTTCAAAATGCAACATTAAAGTAAAATTGTGTCAAATTTTCCATTATCTTGTCCATTATGAAATAAGATGATCACAGTCATTTACTTGAGAGGATGAAAACTCAATCATTTGGTTAGGGTGTGTTTATCTGGGATTTGAAATTTTGAAATTTTAATTCGATTCTACTCTGAGGGTGTGCTTAGTAAAATGACAAGGAGTGTATAGGGAATAATATATTAATGTAATTCTAAATACACATCATGTTTTTGACTATCATACTCTTAATTTTTTAAATTCAATACATTAACTCCTACAAATATATTTTAGTACCATTTTTTCTACACTATTCTTTCTCCAATAATTCATTTATGCAAATATTGTTTTTTATTCTTGGTTTTATTTTATTTATCATTTTCACACAATTTATGCTCAATTTTTCAACTGATAAATAAAAAAAATACTAATTATTTAAGCAACATCACATACATACTTTTATACATCAATTTGACATCAATAATATAGTTATACAACATCACATACTTTTATACATCAATTTGACATAAAAAAAAATTATACTCTATTTAAATTTCAAAATAAACACACATCCTTATTTATCGAGATTTTAATACCAATTAACTAAATTAATCTAAAACTTATATACTTTAAATCAATCATAGTATGTTTGTTTGGCTGGATTTTAGACTTTGTGATATCAATGTTTTATTTCGAACCCATCAAATCCAACACTGCTTCATCCTTAAAAAAAAAAAAAAATTCAAATCACATATATACATTTCTTTCACATTCTATATTTAGTTTGACATGAAACAAGTTTATCTTCTTTTAACATCTCAAAGAGACGTACACTTTTAACTATACATTAAGACTTTTAAATACTAAAATTTCAAAGTTTTGGATTATGGTGTGAAGAGTAGAGAATATCGAATTCTTGAGACAAATAAGGAAAGTTTATAATTACTTTTATTGTTATAATAAAATAAAATTTTGTGTGCATAATATTTGAATGAGTGTTGTAAGAAAATGAAATCATTTTTTCTTTTTTGACGGAAATGAAAATGAAAATGAAAATGTAGTAGTAAAATAGTATAAAATTTAGTAAATATATTACACTTGAGATTTAAAAGTCCTGATTAAACGTCAAAAAAAAAACCCTCATTAAAAAATGACTTCATCCATGAACAAATACAAACAAGCTAAACTATGAACAAATACACATGTGGTTTTGAGTGACATATATATACCTCAAGTAAAATAATTTGCCTTCCTCCCATTTTTTATGGTCCGGGTTTTAATGTGAGTGTTATTTATTATTCACTTCGTCCATTAAAAGTGTGCTAATTTTTTATTTATTTATCCATAAAAATTTTTATTTATTTTTATTTATCAACAATCACTCTAACTTTACAAACACAGATAATTATTTTATTCTTACTTTATCTATTTTTTTAACATGTGACCAAGCAATGAAGCACAAATTTTGGTGGACGGATAGAGTATTATTTATAATGATAAAATTATTTTTTGTGGTATGAATAAAATTGTTTTTAGTGATATTACTATAAAAAAAAATATTAAGATTATATATAGAAGAGACAATCGAAAAAAATGGACATCGATGGCAATTTTAAATGAGACGGAACGAATAAATACTTTAACCCATTAAAATATTATTTTTGCTAATTTTTTTTAGAAATCGTGCATTTATAATTATATAGGTAAATCCCAATATCACATCCAAATAAGGATTCAATCCTCAAACTCATTTGAGAGGGGGGAATACCACAAAATACCCACTTTCAACTTGTAATAATTTATTTTGCCCATTTTGCATGAAATCAATTTATTCTATCCACTTTCACATTTTTTTTTATATATTTGAGACACAAATACCCCTCAAAGTGGGTAGAATAAATTTCTACAAGTTGAGGTGGTCCCCCACTAGACACACAATTCACCCTTACTCCCACAACACTTCTATTAATATGTTCATTTAGTGTGAAAATCATGTGTCATTATTAGTTAGTAAAAATATATAAATAATTATTAATTTTAAATTTATCAACAATGAATAAAACTATTTTAATCACCAAATTAAAATTAATAATTAATTATTCAATGAGTAAAATGAAGGTAAGATGTAAATTAATTTTTTTGGTAATGGTGGGCCAATATGGGTAAAATAAATTATTTTATAGAAGGGTATTAAAGTATTTTTGTGTCAAAGTGGGTATAAATTTTTTTTTTATATTTGAAGTGGGCAAAATAAATTTTAAGTTTATGAAAATGGGTATTTTAAATTTTAACCCTTTGAGAAAACTCATGTTGAATTAGGGTTTTATTTTTTGTAAAGTACCATTGTTTTTTTTTTTTTTTAAAGGCGTAAAGTACCATTGTTGGAATAACTCAAAGGAGGATTTTCTTTTGTTAGTGTTTTCCCTTTGCACTTAAAACCACACAAAAATAAGCTTTTACAGAATGACAAGTGAGGGGGGTTGGATCAGTGGTAGGAATAGAGGATCGGATCAGGATCTCCCTCAATTTTACAATACATTTGACTTGTCTACATCCAACTTTTTTATTTTCCAAACATACCCTTAGTCCCACCCCACCCCAAGATAAGGAAAAATAAGAACTTTTCATTTAAAGATTCCAATCATAGCAGTCTAGTCCATTATTATAAATTTGAATATGATGTGTTTGCAAAAAATTATGCTCGTTGGAAGTTATTTAATTTAGTGATTGTGAGAAATAATTGCTTATTGATAAAAGTGGAGAGTGTTTGCAAAATTTGTGTAAAGTAAATATGGAGTGTTTGATAATTTTTTTGAATAGAGTAAATTATTAGTGAGAAGCTATAATCAGGTAGAAGCATACCTTTCTCAGCTTTTAAATTATAGATTCTAGTTGATTAATTTAAGCATAATCAATGAATTCGAAAACACTCAAGACAACTTATGCACGCAATTCCAAGTGATTATAATCACTTAAAATCTTTTGAAAACACGTTCATTCAAATTTACAATTTTTTTTAACTAATACTCCCTCCGTCCCAGCTTTGTTTTCTCATTTGACTGTGCACGGAGTTTAATGCGAAAGTTGAATTTTAGTATTTAAATGAATAAAGTAGTATTGAGAATGATGAATGGTGAATAAAGTAATATTTAAATTAATAAAGCAACATTGAGAAGTGAATAAAGTATTATTTAAATGAATAAAGTAGTTTCCATTTTTTGAATGGGAAAACAAAATTGGGACGGACCTTTTTGGCAAATGGGAAAACAAAACTGGGACGGAGGGAGTACTTACTCTGTCTCCATAATATAGTTCTGCTATTTTTTGCACGGTTATTAATAAAATTAATATAATATGTAAAAAATAAAAATATTGTATCACATCAAGTACAAACTAAATTATTTTAAAAATATTATGTGGGTATGTTGAAAAGTGTAGATAAAATTTTGAGTAGGTCTTGTACGAGACCGTCTCATGGCATGAAACAATGAGAATGAGTGTAGCTAGGGTATTAACTCATTAACACTTTGGTAGGGGTAGGTGTTAATTTGTGTGGTCTCATACAAGTTTTTGCAACAAGACTATTTTTTGGGGACGACTTAATAAGGCAACCAGGACTATTTTCCAGTGACGGATGGAGTATTATTATGTATGTATATTAGTACTATTTTACATATCTATTGTTATTATTTAAAAAAAAAACTCCCACCGTCTTATAAAAATAGATTTGTATCTTATTTTCATTCGTTCCATAAATATAAATCACTTACTGTATTTTAAATTTGTATTACCATATTTGCCCCTATTCAATGAATCTAGTTAGTAGTAATTGTCTTAAGATATGAATAGTATATGGGCTAAATGAAAAAATAAAACAAAAGTTTAATGATCTAACTATAACAACTTCAGTTTTTTAATCTTTATGGAGAAACCTGTAAATCTATATTTGTGGAGCACTTGATTTTCAAAAAATGATATGTATATATATATAACAATGAAATTTAAACAAAGTAAACTCGAATTCATATCAACTTTTGTCCTCAAACTAAAATTCGCCCAATAATTTTAAAATGTATATCATATAGCAATAGAAACGACATTTCTTCTTATATTCTTAGAGTAAGTTTTATATGAAAATGATTAATCGTAAGTTTATCGTGTAACTATTTTAAAGTATTGAATATTTGATCAGAAGTGTCACTAATTTGAGTTCAAGAAAATTTACAACAAGTATAATATAATACCAACACACCCAGATTACTGATACTCCTAATGAAATTAATGAAACTTTAAAATGATTTTACGATAAGTTTATCATGAACTATTTTCATATGACAAAGTATTATATGAAAATAGTTCATGATAAGCTTATCATGAAACAATTTTAAAGTATCATTAATTTCATCGGGAGTATCATTAATCTCATTAAATTTTCTTGAACTCAGACTAATGATACTCCTGACATGTTTAATGATACTCCTGATAAGATTAACGATATTCTAAAACTATTTTATACTCCCTCCGTCCCCTCTTAACTTTCATAGGGGTGGTGACACAAATTTTAAGAAAAACTGTTTTATTGACTTTTTCAACCAATGAATGAAGAGTATTTTGAATTAAAGTAGGTAATGTGGGAGTGTTTTATTTCCGTATTTGGGGTGTGAAAGTTATTGTGGAACGTCCCAAAAAAAAAGTATGAAAGTTATTAGGGGACGGAGGGAGTATTAAACTTATTATGAAGCGTTTTCATATAAAACCTAATATTTTCATATAATACTTTCTCATATTCTTAAAAATCCAAAATTTATCTAAATTATAAATTAATAAAATATGAATACTATTTAAAAATAAATAAGATCTTGGGTGCAAGATTTGTTGTCCCCTTAACCACTCTCAAAGCCGTCTGAATCAGCAATACCTAAATAGTAGCTGTGTCGTTTTGAAGAACAGCTATCTGCAGGGTTAATTTCAGGCTATGTTTATATAGATTCTACTGATTTAATTGCTCTTATTATGAATATATGTTGGAGATTTTCATGAAATTAGTTGTGGAAACCTGGAAATATTCTGCACCATTTTCTGCTAAATCTAGGTGTGTTATTTTTAATGATTTTTTCTATTTTTGAAACATGACAAAATCTTGTGTTACGGTCCATCGAGATCCTAAGTTGACCTAAGTAAGAAAAATTAAAGAAATAAAGATGCGAATATTGGTTGTTAGTAAATGATTTCATGGGGAAATGGACTTGAATTTGATTTTAAATGAAAATTATTGAGATGGGTATTTTATTACTACTATGAAATATTTTTCAAATATTATTAATTTTATTATGGGTATTATTAATCACATAGTAGTATGATATTTCTGTTGAAATTAATGATTCTGTAAAATTGTTTCATAATAAGTTTATCATAACTATTTTCATATAATACTTCGTTTTTATGAATATTGGAACCTTTTTTTAGTGATAAACCTGGTGTTTATACAAATTTGAGGTAAATAAATATAGGGAGATTGGGAGATGAATTTAATTAAGAAGCAGTATCTTATAAAATTTGTACATCATATGAAATTAATATCTCAATTCACTAATATTATAACAAATTTTTATACAGATTAATGTGTTTGCGTGTAAAATGTTATGATATTAATTTATATATAATTATTGTTATTTTACTTATTAAATTAATGTTATTATACTATTGAATAAATGTAATGATATTAATGATGAATTTAGTTTCATACAATGAATAAGTTTCACAGGAGAATTTGTCTTAAAGACAAAAACTTGTGTGCATCTCAATTCACGTGAATTTGGTTTATTTAAGTGTTATATTATGTATATTCATTACTACTGTTATGCATACACATTATCACTATTTAATTTTTTTTTTAAGTGATAGCATATGTAAATAACAGTAATACTTGGAAAAGAGAGTTCGTGTAAACTTAAATTCAAGAATATCTTTAAATAATTATGATTTCCGATATCAATATATTTGTCAATACCAAATCTCACATGTCCAAGTTCTATATATTATGCGCACTATTTTATGAAGTCCCTTTCAATAATGGAATCATTTCACTCCCATTAAATTTATTGTGTCATAACCCACCACATTAGCATGCAAAATTTAGCTGAAATTAATACCACATTATAATCAAGATTAATGTAACGTTTCCATTTTGTAAATTGTTGATATATTCACAACTACTCTCTCCGTCCCACAATACTCTTTATACTTTATTTTTTCTTCTTCGCACTTTTAAAATATAAATAAAATTTTCTCATAAAACCCTAAAAAAAAATCATTAATAAGTATTTTTCTCAAACTGAAGATAGTCTATTTTTTCATTGATACCCACATTTCTTCGATTTTCTGTGTATCAAATAGTCCACACGTGCTTGTACTGTTATTAGGGATGTAAATGAGCCGAACCGAACCGAACCGAATCAAATACAGTCAAGCTCGAGTTCGGCTCGTTTGAATTTTTTTAGGCTCGAGCTCGACTCGAGCTCTATTAATTGAGTTCGAGCTCAACTCGTGTGTAAATTTTTAGGCTCGCGAATAGCTTGAGCTCGAGCTCGGCTCGAAAAAAGCTCGTTTACAATTTAATCAAGCATAATTCAAGCTCGAGCTCGAAATACTCGATTCAAAGAGCTCGGTTCGAAAAGCTAATTAAAATTTTAAAAATTATACAAAAATAACACATCTAAACTATGTCAAATTAAAAACCTAATTTTCCTTGATAATAAAAACATCATTCAAGCAAAGACCAATAATTGATTCGGAAGCTAAACAAAGACAATTAATGGTTTAAAATAAACTTATCTCAAATAACACACTATAATACTATGTTATATGCTTATGGATAGTTTTTTAAATATTTATATAAAAATAATAATTAAACGAGTTTGTTCGCGAGCTTATAAACGAGCCTATTCGTGAGCCTGTTCGCGAGCTTTCAAGTCGAATACCACCAGGCTCGAGCTCGGCTCGATAAAATAATTGAGCTCGAAATCGGGTTTGGGCTCGTGAAACTTAACAAATGAAGTCGAACGAATATTTTTTCGAGCCGAGACCCGAATAGCTTGTGAACGACTTGGTTTGATTACATCCCTAAGGGCTTGTTTGTTTTGGGATTCACACGGATAGGACTAGAACTTTTCGGCCCCCGCCCCATTCTAGTTAGAGATGTAACATCCTGTTTTTACATCTCTTTCTTCATCCACGCCTATAAATACTTATTATTAATCATCCCAATACAATTCACTTTATATAATTTAAAAATATTATTATTCATCTCAATACAATTTCACTTTTCCTTCACTTACACTCTATTTCCTATTTTTCTCTTACACATTCTTTTGTACTCTTACACGTGATTTGACATAAAGTAAAATCTCACCTTACTAAAATCCCAAAACAAACACATACTTTCATTATCATCCAAGACTTTACATCTTGTGGATGTAAAGTCATGACTTCACACGCCCACCTAAATCCCGAAACAAACAAGCCCTAAGTGTTATGTTGCGTATAAAAAGTTGGGGGTTTGATATGGAATAAAGGGAAGTAAACGGGGGTGAAAATGGGAAAAAGGAAAAAATAGTTGGGGAAAAAGGAAGGGGAAAAACAGACGTAACGTATCACTGACAATACTGAGAAGGTCGTGTCTTTATCGGTTTCGTCCCCTTATGCCGTGAAACCCGGACTATAGTCCCACACTCCCCCCAGTAAAACACTGTCACCAATGGGCCCCACTTTTCCCCCAAAGACCCACAATTATTTCATAACTATCCATCTCCTGTCAAAAATAAAAGATAAAAAAATTCATAACTATCCATCCCTTCTAGAGCTGTCAAAACGAGCCCGGCCCGATGGGCCGGCCCGAAAAGCCCGGTTTTAAGGACGGGCTGGGCCCTAAAAATATAGGCCCGAAAAGAACCGGGCTTTTTTGGCCCGGCCCAGTAGGCCCAGCGGGCCTATGGGCTTGGGCCGGGCTTAGCCCGGTTTTCTGGGCCGGCCCGGTTTGGTTTTTTTTTTTTTTGAATAAAATTGAAAACCTAGAGATAAGAAAAAAAAAAGGAGCAGTAGGCGAGATTAGTGATTTGGCCAAGGTTGGTAATAGTTGCCACAGGTCACATCCATCCCTATACTCACTATGATCTTAATTTCCTCATCCCTATATATATTTATCATATTATTTATGATCATACCCCATTTTTTAAAATAAAATACATTATAATTTATTGGTTGAATTTTCATCCAGGGAAATGAACGAATTCTTATGAACAACCACAAATTGGTGGTACACATAACACACTTGTACAATTAAGGCAAATATGAATTGAGGGATAAGATTTTATTTAAGAGTATTACTACTTAAACCCCAAAATCCTATAAACTCGCCCCACTTATTAAACAAATCTCAATAAAATTTAAAAATTAACATCCATTACTAAACATACCTCATTTTATTCCTATAATATCCTTATCTTATCAAAATAAAAAATAACACTTTCCTATTAAATTGTTGAATTTTTATTATTGAATTATTGTTGAAATAAAAAATAACACTTTCCATTCTATTAGGATTTGTTGAATTATTATTCTTAAATTTTATTTAGGAATTTGAGTTTTATTTTAATTATTGAATTGTTGTTGACAAACTAAATAATATTTATAACTATATGAGTATAATTTGTATGCTAAATTATAAATTAATAAGGTAAATATATAAATCAAATATAATAATAATATTTAAAATTTAAAAAAAATAAAAAAGTTGGGCCGGTTTGGCCCGGTGGCCCGGCGGCCCGAGATGGGCCAGGACGGGCTTGGAAATTGGCGGCCCGGTAACAACCGGGCCGGGCCGGCCCGGCCTAGTAAAAACTAAAAGCCCAGTGGGCCTGGGCCGGGCCGGCCCGGCCCGGCCCATTTGACAGCTATAATCCCTTCATTTAAATCGCATAAGGACCTTTTGGTGTCTCAGATAGTTATGGAGTTTTGCAAGTCGTTTGGTAGGAATTTCGAGGCATAAGATTAAGCTCAGGACCCGTTATTAATCACTGTTTTTCTCTATAAAATTATCTCATTAATTTGGATAGATAACAATCTTAAAAAGTAAGATAATTAATTGAATTGAGCACATATTTTATCATGGCAACCAAAAGGGCCCTAAAAGTCTATGCACTCACACCACGTATATTAACATGTTCACGTTTTTCATTTTAATACTCTTCCCGTCCCAGTTTTGTTTTCCCGTTTGACTATGCGCGGAGTTTAATGTGAGAGTTGAATTTTAGTATTTAAATTAATAAAGTAGTATTGAGAATGATGATTGGTGAATAAAGTATTATTTAAATGAATAAAATAGTTTCCATTTTAGGGATGGGAAAACAAAATTGGGACGGACCTTTTTTGCAAATGAGAAAACAAAATTGGGACGGAGGGAGTATTTCATACTTCCAGTGTCCATGAATAAATTTTCCATTTTTGTTGAATGGTTTAAAAAAATTTATTTGTTTATTAATATATGTTGGGTCATATGTTGACTTTTGATATAAAGCAATGAATAATGTTGAAAAGTGAATTGAATGTGTGACACTTTGATAATATTGTATGAATTTGAATGTTAAAGTTTATATGCAGTAGAGTGTTGTTTTTGTCATTTATGGAATGAAAAGTTTATTGGGGAACGTCCGAAAAGAAAAGTGGGAAGTTTACTCGGGGACAGGGGGAGTAGCTGAAAAGTTTATTTCAAGGGGCTGCTATTCACCCATATAAAAATGCTTTGTTCACCCACCTCTTTTATTTTAAAAGGAATATGTTTAATAAAAATATTAATATACCCTTTATAAAAAAAATAAACATTATATTTATCAAACACTCATGCTTTCAACACCATCCCCAAGAATCTCGGAATTCACGCAAAATTTTCTACTCTTTCACACACAATTGCACCATTAAAGAAGAAAATGGAAAAAAAAAAGTTGAATCATAAAAGTATAAATCATAGAGACACAATTTAAATGAGATTGAATGATTTTTATTTATCTATAAATTGGTACACCATGAAAATAAAAGGAATTGTGATTTTTTTAAAATAAAAAGGAATTGTTGATGTGCTATATTTTTAATTTCAAATTGATAGGTGTGTATATATAGTGAATGATATAAATATTATATTAAGGTTATAGTTGTAAAATTTGAAGGGGGTGCATTAAGAAAAATAAAAAAATAAGTAATATACATGGTGGGTTAACTTAGTAGTGGGTGAATAAGGTATTATCGTGATCGTTAATAGTCGTGCCCTTATTCCAATTATATTAAAAAATGTGATTGATTTACATTGAAAAATTTATACTGAAAATTAATTTTTAATGTGAATAGTATCAACTGTTGGGTGAGTGCACCTACACTTGGTGCACATGAGAGTTTGCCCTTAAATTTAATTTCATAACTATGCATATATACGCACTTTTATCTCTCTATCTTTGATCATAATTAAACACTTTTTTCTTATACATTTAATATTATAATTTTTAAAAATATGCGCAAAATACAAATGGGTAAGTTAGGATGGGATAGAAGAAGTACAAACTAACTAAATATATGCATGATTATTAATGACAAATTCTATCTTTTTGAAAATGCAAAAACTCAAATATTTCAGTTTCAATACAAGTTTTCCATATCTTTTTCAGAAAGCAAGAGAACTCTGCCCCATCAAATAATTATTCTTACACTTTATTCTATTTATTTTAATTGTCATTCATTTTATTCTTCATTATCCCCACACTTCACTTTATTCTCTATCTTCATACATCAATTGTATTATATCACATTTTATACTTCCTCCGTCCAATATTAATATAGGTGAACAAATAATTTTTACACGAATTTTCAAAATTACCATTTCTTTACATATAAAGTAGATATATGGAAGCATATTGCAGAGTCCATTTATAAATTAAGTAATTTTTATAGTGTGAAACTTTATTTTTTTTTCGTCTACCTACTCATATTAAACAGACAAAAGGTGAAATTGTGTCTATTTATATTATACGAAGAAGAGTTCCTAAAAATTGAAGACAAAGTATAGAGAGAAAATGATTCATATATGAATCATTGAATGATATTAATTGTATTCACTGAAAACGAACTAAAATTTTTCAGTGAAAACAACTAATACTCATCGGTGAAAGCAACTAGTAATATTCCTCAATAATTTATAACTATAGGTCTTATGTTCGAAATTCACTAGGTGCGATCAATTCTTGAAATGGACTAGTCTATACAGAGCTAAGCTCTGATTTGAAATGAAATCTCCTACTAGTGGACGGTGGATTAGGCCTTGGACTTTCCGGCCACCGTCTCATTCTAGTTAGAGATGTAACATCTCATTTTTCATCCACACTTTATCACTTTTCTCTCACTCAATCATTACCTACATATTACTTTTCTCTCACTTACACTATCTTTTCTACTTTTCCATTACACATCCCATCCTACTCTTACACATAATTTGACATAAAGTAAAATCTCACCCTACTAAAATCTCAAAACAAAAACACTTTTATTATCATCCAAGACTTTACATCTTGTAAATGTAAAGTTATGACTTCACACGCCCACCTAAATCCCGAAACAAACAAGCCCTAATTGTATTCACTGAAAACGAACTAAAATTTTTTAGTGAAAACAACTAATATTTTTCGGTGAAAACAACTAGTAATATTCCTCAATAATTTATATATATTCAAAATTATTTAGGTGCAATCAATTCTTGAAATAGAATCCCCAACTAGTGAACGGTTGATTATGAATCATTCGAATTAGTCGGCCAATAAACTAAATACTCCATTAAAAAAAAAATTGAATGATTCAATCTATATACACTCGAAATTAAATAGATGGGGAATTGTGGGGACAGCATCAATATTGTCACACTCAAGGTCTACTAGTCTAGTCACCTCAAGGGAGCAGGTTTTGCAGAAATTGGAAAAAAGTGGCAGCAGACTCACTAATTTTTAAGTGGAGCAGTGAAATATCACTCCCCAATACAATACCCATGATCATGATACTTCTCTTTATTTTTTCCCTCCCATTTCCCCCCTCTCTCTCTCCTCTCCCTCTCTCTCTCTCTCTAACTCGTATCCCATTTTAGATCAGACATCAATGGGGCTGTGAACGTCAGCAAATTCCTGTCAATTACTCACAAAGAGGGCTTCCCCCCATCTTTAATGATTTTGTATTTTACCTCCCCTTTATCCCTCGCGTGAGCCTTGTTTGTTTTCTTTCTTTCCCACGCCTTTTATTTACCGGATCTTGATTTTTTGAAGCTTTTGAGCAAAAGGGGTGTGGTAAAGATTGAATCTTTCTGCAAATCAAGAAATGGGGTGTGGACAGATTAGGGTTTCTTGAATTTTTTCTGTAAGCCCTCTTCTTTTAAGTCTCATAATTTGAACTTTTGGTGTTCTGTTTGAATCTTTCTGTGGTTAATTCTCTGGATTTTAACTTTGGTGAATTGTTGAAACTCTGTAATTTTGTAATTTTTTTGTCAAATTGTGAATTTAAATGTCAAATTCTTGATGGTTACATGAATTTTCTTGAGATCTTTTGCCTGTTTGCAGTATTAAATTTACTTGGAAATTCAGCTTGTTTCATACTTGTGATCACTTTTATGAGGAAAACTCTGTTTAATTATGAAATTGAGAAGAATTTTCTCACTCATCATATGTACATGAATTTAAGAAAGAGAAAATAGGTGCAAAAGGATGATAATGGTCATTCCCCTTAATTGGTGCAATTGTGTAACAGAAATTTTCAACCGAATGATGAAATGATGTTTTTTGTTTGAGAATTTAGGGTAAGACATATATGTGTGAGTTGTGTCATGTGTGATTTATTCACTTATTGGTTATGTGATAATGATAATAATCAGATAATTATGAAGAATTTATATATGTGTGAGTTGTGTAATTTATTCACCAAATTGGTTATATGATAATAATAATAATCAGATAATTATGAAGAATTGATGAGTATGTATAAAGTGAAATTGGTTCATATACATGAATCATTGAAGGGTATTAGTTGATTTCACTACAGAGTATTAGTTGTTTTCATCGAAAAGTACTGGTTGTCTTTATTGAAGAGTCTTAGTGAAACAACTAATATCTTTCTATGGTTTATGCATGAACCATTTTCACTCTATATTTTGTCAAAATGTATACATGTGTGAGTTGTGTGGTTTATTTACTAATTGCAAATTGGTTGTATGATAATAATAATACTCAGACAATTATGAAGAATTTATATATATGTGTGAGTTGTATGATTTATTCACTAATTGCCTCATTGGTTATGTGATAATGATAATACTCAGACAATTATGAAGAATTCGAGGGAATGGGCATCGGGAAATGAAGGAAAGGCAGCGTTGGAGGCCTGAGGAGGATGCATTGTTGCGTTCGTACGTGAGACAGTACGGGCCGAGAGATTGGCACCTCGTCTCGGAGCGCATGCGCGATCCCCCCCTGAATCGGGACGCGAAATCGTGCTTGGAGAGGTGGAAAAACTATCTGAAACCCGGCATCAAGAAGGGGTCTTTAACCGAAGACGAGCAGTGCCTCGTGATCAACCTGCAGGCGAAGCACGGCAACAAATGGAAGAAAATCGCGGCTGAGGTCCCGGGACGAACGGCGAAGAGGCTGGGGAAGTGGTGGGAAGTCTTCAAGGAAAAGCAGCTCAGGGACCAGAAGGAGGGCAATCGGTTCGTCGAGCCGTTGGACGAGGGGAAGTACGACGTTTTGTTGGATTCGTTCGCTCAGAAGCTCGTCAGTAGTAGTAGTGGTAGTAGTAGTAGTATGGTCCCCGCGAATAATGGGGGTGGCCCGCTCCCCCCGTGGCTCACGAGCTCGTCGTCCCCCTCCGTGACGTTGAGCTTGTCCCCGTTGCCGGGGCCCGCTCCCGTCGTCCCGTCCGCGCGCGGGACCCACCCGGCGGTGTCGGACCTCGTCGAGTGCTGCCGGGAGCTGGAGGAGGGGCACCGGGCGTGGGCCGCGCATAAAAAGGAAGCCGCGTGGCGGTTGAAACGGGTCGAGCTGCAGCTGGAGTCGGAGAAGGCGAGCAGGAAACGGGAGAAAACGGAGGATATCGAGGCGAAGGTTAAGGCGCTCCGAGACGAGCAGAAGGCGAGCCTCGATCGGATCGAGGCCGAGTATAGGGAGCAGCTCGCGGGGCTCAGACGGGAGGCCGAGATGAAGGAGCAGAAGCTCGCGGAGCAGTGGGCCGCCAAGCATTTGCGCTTGACGAAGTTTATCGAGCAGGTCGGGTGCCGTTCGATCGGGCAGTCGAACGAGCCTAACGGACGATGAACGCGATCCGATCCGTCTTCGATCTTCGTCTATACTTATATACATTTTCTGGGAAATTTGAATAGCTTCATCTTATGATGCATCTACAATGCTTTGGTGGTTCGTGGTTGTGGATTTGATTGATCAATTTGGATGTGTTTTTTATGTAGATGAATTATTTGTACTAGGTTTGCAATTATCATATGTTTTGGGGACTTTCTTGGAAGAAAGGTGGAGATGAGAGGAAAATGGATGGGGAGAGAAGGCTTATTTAATTAGTTTACGAAATTATCTATTAGATTCAAATATGAAGATAATGTAATAAAAAATATTTTTGTTTTTATGTCTCAGTCGAATTAGTTTTATGCTTTTTTAGGAATTATCTGATGATTATTTAAATAAAATACTAGCTTTATTTTCATCCTCTCTAAGTTTGAACAACCAAAAAAAAAAATAGACGTTCTAAATATGGACGAAAGGTGTGTACTATTTTTTTTTTTTCTTCACAAAATATCTATGAATAAGATTCATAATATGGAATTTCTATCAATACTTGTATTCACTGATAATTATTATGTTTATTTATTGATACCATATTATTTTATACTGTAATTTCAATTTATAAATTTAGTGATACCGCTGCTTGCATGTAATAATATTAATTTGATAGTGTGAACAAGTTTTAAGGAAGACCTACCCCTTTTCTTTTATTTAATAGTCTAATTATGCATTATAAATGAACCACTGAGTTTAACATTATTAAATTATGATTAGTAGTAAATTCATGTGCTTTACAAATAGAATTTAGGTATCGTTTGGTTTAAATTCATCAATGGTAACGGTAATGATAAATCAATATTAATATCTCACATGAATGTCACATGTAATTGACTATAAATCAATAGAAAAATAACACATCAATATAATATATTATGACCTTAATGAATATCTGACATATCATAAAAGATAGTTTCAAACTTCCTGAAAACATAACACATAATCCAAATAACTTTCAAGATGAGACATCATCAGATTAAACATTCTGTTTATGAAATAAAAGATTGTAGACGATGAATGTGGCGACTTCAGTCATGGATCTAAGACCCTTGGTGGAACCGCGATGATAATAAAACTGAAATAAAAAAAATTTGATCAGTAAATAAAAACCATAAACGCTATATAATTTTCTTTAAAGACCAAATAATTATTTTTAACTCTTACTTTTCGAATTTCATCAATTCTAGTTCATACTTCTAATTACTACTTAAAAACATCTCCGCCACGTTTTAGTCAATATCATTCCAATGTAAAAATCAAAATCCACATTAATTATAACCATATAATATATGGATATTGGGGTTCACATCAGATGGTTCTGGTCTGGAAATGTAACGGGTGATGTTTTTAAGTAGTAACTAAGAATTTGAGTTATAGTAAATGAAAAGTAAAGAAACTGTAGGCTAGAATTTGTGATATTCGAAAGTATGGAACTAAAAATATTAGTTGGTATTTCTTAAATAACATTATAAATATTTAATATATATATATATATATATATATATATATATGGCAAAGTATAGAGTGGAAATAGTTCATATACGAATCATTAAAGAGTATTACTCTCTCCGATTCATTTTAGATTGTCCGTATTACCATAAAAAGAAGGATTTTTTTCCCACTTTCTCATTCACTTTCAAAAAATGGCAAAAAAATGCACATATCCTTTTAACTTTACCCCTTAAAAAGTTGAAAGAACCATTTTACCCTTACTTTATATCCACAAAAATAACTTTATACCCACAAAAACTAATAAACAACTCGCCGTATCACTTTGAAAGTGGAAAACAAAAATAAATCGGAGGGAGTAGTTGTTTTCATTGAAAGATATTAGTTGTGTTCACTGAAGAATATTAGTTGTTTATTGAAAACGAACCAAGACTCTTCGGTTAAAACAACTAATACTCTTCAATTATACAACTAATACTCTTTAGTGAAAACGACTAATACCTATTCATGTATGAACCGATTTCACTCTATACATACGCTATATATATGTATATATATTAAATTAATAATTGAGTAATACCAATTCAATTTTATTAGAACCAGTTGTACGTTGTCTCTCTTGCACAGTCCATCCTTTGAGACGTTGTGAAAGTGTCAAATTGGTGGCATTACCAAGTTCTGTTTCCCCAGCACAATGGGCAAATGCTATTTTGTTAGGAACTATTTCTTTTGCCTTCATTTTAGGTGTCCCATTTTTTTGGTCTACAAATGGTTCTAATTTATAAAGAGTCCGGTCATCGGTGCCAACCTATAATAATAAAAAAAGTGAAAAACCATGTAAAATATTTAAGTTATCACAATTTTTTATATAATATGCACTTAAATTTTGAGGAATAGTTCTAGTGTGCACTTGGGTACATGGTATGCACTTGAATTTTGAAAAAAAAAAAAATCAAGCAGAAATCAACAATACCACAAGAATCAGTAATACCCCAAGAAAACATCAGTATTATCCGAAGAAGGCGTCAGCAATACCCCAATTGCAAAAAATAAAATAATAAAATAATACACAGTTCGGTGTATTTGTGTGTATTTTGAAAAAATCAAAATTGAGTTTAAAATCCAAGTGCATGCTATGCATTTGGATGCACCCTACAATTTGTCAATTTTGAGTCAAATTTTAAATCAATTTTGACTTTTTAACTCATTAAGTAAATTGGGTTTTGAAAAGTAAAAATTAATTAGAAATTGAACTCAAAATCCAAGTGCATGCTATGCATTTGAGTGCACACAAGAATCACTCTTACATTATATATAGATGTTTCATCAATTCAGAATTTAAAAGATGGTACAATATTTATCAATTTAAAACCTATAAGAAACATAAAAAGTTATCAATTCAAAACATAAAGGATGAAAATTAGTACTAATTTAAAACTTACCATTTTTTTCTAGTTATTCAATTGTACTCTTTATAAATCTTAATTCCAAAGAGTAAAAATTATGTTAATTCACGTGATTGGAAAAAAAAGAAAAAAAAAGGTACATATAAATAAATGTGAATATAAACTATAATATGTTAATCATGGTTTTAATATATTTTAGTCCTGAATCGATAAATTTTATCTTTGGAGTTCTGAATTGATAGTTTCTATTTTTCAGGTCTTGAATCAATATGAAAAATCTTTCGAGTCATAGTTGTATCATCTTTCAGGCTCTAAATTGATATTATTCTTACAAAAATAACTATATAAAAACTAAAGTCAAACTCCCGTGAAACTTGTTTATCATGTGAAATTGATATTATTACATTCATTCTATAATATTATAATGTCATTCAATAATATCATTATACTTGTAAATTAATATTATAACACTTATTTGTATAGTTCGACGTATTTGTGTGTATAAAATAATGTGATATTAGTTAATTATATGAGTAATGATATTATTAAATGAATGCCATGACAATAATATGAACTAATTTGTTGTTATGAACATGTTTCACGAATTAATTTTTTTCTCTAATAAAATTGTAATTTCTAGCCTTTTTATCACCATCATATCATATGTACAACAAGATTCGTGCACTTATGTATATAAGGTCTATTAATATTATTCTAACTCGTTATCATTTTATAATAACAAAGTATTATACTTACGGTAACTATTGAACAACAATTTATTAATATTTTATATTGAAGTAATTAACATCTTTAATAAAATTAAGTAATACCATTTTAATTAATATTTTTTTAAATATAACTAATATATTTAGTTCAATTCATTAATACTTTTAATATAATTTATTAATACCCTTCACAAGTTTCACCGGAATACCATTCACATAACACACAATAACTAAATTTTATCAAATATTAGAACAAATGACTTTATAAAGAGAATCACTAACCTCTGTCATAACCAGGTACTTTTGACTCGAAAAATCATTTCGATATAAACTGAAATTATATGATTTTGTGTAATTAATCCGTGACGAAGTTAGCTGTCGTTTCTGGCTTGCTGAGTTCTGAAAAAAAAAATAAAAAAATTACAATTCACTCATTCGAGGTTAAATATAATAAAATAAGATTAATAAGCTGCGTACAAATTTTCATTAATTAGCGTGATTTAACGTCCAAGCAATTATAATCTATTTTATCAAATATATACATATTCTTTAACTTTAAGTTATTAAAGAAGAAAAAATATTTTTAATTTTTAATACGGTTTCAATTTGTGTAATGAGTACCTAATATCAAATTCATTATTAGAAATATTTTTACTCCTTCAGTTTAATTTTTACTAGGCTTTTTTTTCTTTGTTAATTTCTTTAAAAAAATATTTTACACTTTCAATTTATAATCTTCCTTTTTACATATAATATGACCTTTTTTCTTAAATTCATATCAAATTAAATAGGCTTAATAAAATTGAAAATGGGATGCTTGAGTATATACCATCAACCTCATATGAGAAAAGGCCAAGGTTATATACAATCCTAAATTTTGTTAATACACCCCACCAAAAAGTGTTCGGAAAAATTTCCGAAAATGCAAAAGAAAAAATACTAAACATATAAATTTTTGGAATTTTTTTCCGAAAAATGTAAAAGAAATTCCGAACATTTTTTTGGGTGGGGTGTATTCACAAAACATGGGTCTGTATTTAACCTGGGCCATGAGAAATTGCAACACATGTCCATTAATTGGGCCAGTGAAATTATTCAGCCCACTACTTTTAAGAGTAACCATTTTGGCCCAATTGTTGGTTTGTTAGACTTGAATTGAATAAATAAATAAATTGTTATAAAATTTTATTAAAATAAATAATTTTTAAATAATACTAGATATAGTAGATAAAAGAGCTAAATATAAAAAATAGATTTAAAATATTAATTATATATCTGAAAAAAAAAAGATCTAAAAATAGGAAATTCCAAAGTTATTTAATGTATATATATTAATTTCCACAAAATTATTCATTGAATTTAAAAGTTGTGCATAAAATATATAGCACATTTGAAACCTAAAAAAGGTTATTTAATAAATTTAAAAGTACTACAAAAATATGAATATTACATGAAGAATTGAAACCTAATTTTATTAGGCAAAATATTATATGAAAATAGTTCATAATAAGTTTATCATAAAACAATTTTAAAATATCAATAATCTCATCATGAATATCATTTATTTGGGCTAGTGACATTATATTGTAATTGTTGCAAATTTTCTTGAATCTAGATTAATGATAATCCTGGTTAACTTTTTTATACTCCTAGTTAAATATTCGATACTTTAAAACAGTTTCATGATAAGTTTATCATGAACCATTTTCATATAAAACCTCTTATTTAAATTTTAATAATATCAACTGAAAAATCTCAAAAATATTCAGGAAAATATTATAAAAATGAATTTAAGATAAATCATATAAAACGTCAAAAATAAGTTAAAGTACTCGGAAAATAAATTCAAACCGTACTTGCACGACCCCATTGACAAGCTTTGTAATCTTAAATATGTAGAGATGTTTGAGATCCATCCATTGATAGACATATTAATAAACCTCTTTTTGTGTTACCCAATTTTTTTTTTTTTTATATAATAAATTCGCAAATCTCCCTCATCAGATTATCATTAATTTTAAGTGAAATAGGTCTCAGTTTGATTTTGTTCTCTTAGTAAAATAAGAATTACACTTTTGAGAAGAATTTCAACTCTTAATCATTAGTATATATTTTACTAATTAATTATTGAAAAAAAAAAGTGACACACATATGCATTGGTAGAAAAAAAAAACTTAAGATTTAAAGAAAGAAAGAAATAGATAATACTTGTGCATGTTGCTCATTATTTGCGGGTTCGGGCTCGGGTTCGGGTGGTGATGGGGGAAAGAAGCAAATTGGATCTGCGTCTAGGAAGGGGTCATCTTTTTTCTCTTCGGTTGTGTTTGCAAGTGCTAGAACCTACAAATCGAGATAAATAAAAGTAAAAAATGTATACCAAATTATACATATAAATGTAAATATATGTACATACATTGTTAGCATTGGAGCTAGAAGCCATTTCTTGACTATAAAAAGTTTGCAAAGTGAAGAAGTTTTTGTGTGTTAATGGGGGAGAAGAGGAGATGTTGGAGCAAGGGCAAGAGATGTAAGAAAATTGTGGTGGCTAATGTGTGAGTGCATACATATTTATAGGGATTTTTAGGTCATCAAATCATCTTTATTACATATTACATGTATTTGAAATAATGGAACATTATTGTGTGAAACGGTCGTTATATTTTATTATTTGAGCCATATTTTCTTTGAAATATGTGGGCTTGAGCTCCATAAACTAACGAGTCATATAATTAATATAGTAAAAGTGATTTGTTTCATGTATGAGACCGTCAGATACAAGTTTTTGTCTTTGAATGGAGAGTGATATCACTAATATTGGTTTATAAAATGTAACTATTTACGTCAAGAAGCCTAACTAATATACGAAGTGAAATGTCGTACAATTAGCATATATTATATGGTTGAATAGTAAAGAAAATGCATGAAATTGTGTCACGTGAATAGTATATATATGTATGTATTATCGTGTGAGAGACAATTGTCGTTTAGTTGTAGATTATGTCGTACTTGTAAGTAGTTTAATTAAATAGATCATTATTGGCGAGTGACATAAAGCCGCATCTATCTGAGTGATCGTTATTCTATACATATTAAATGTTAAAGAGTTGTAAGTTAGTTTTACCAATAATTATCGACGAGTGGCAGAAAGCCGCATAAATTGTGTCCGAGTGACCCTTGTTGCGGTTGCAAGTTAACTTTAAACGGTTATATGATTTTTAAAATAACTTTTAATTTTACTATTGATAAATATTTTTTATTTAATGTACCTCCAATCATTTATCGTGTTAATTAAATATTTTATTGTATTTCTTTTAAAAGATATTATATTGTACTTGTTATAATATATAATGGACTACAATTTTAAGTTTAAAAATTTTTATACGTTCGTCTATAATAACTCTCATCCAAATATAACGAATAAAGAAAATGAATAGAGTAATATTATACACATTAAAATTAATAATGTTGAAATTTTTTTGCACATATTTTTCAAATAATTTAAAAGTTATTTTTATTAGTAAGTATGGCCTAAATTTTACTCAAATGATGCAAACAAACATATCATGTGTACACAGTACACACGTATAATATGTTATACATTAAATTATATAAATTATTTTTTAAGCTTATAACGTAATTGAATTTTAATTTAAAATAAAAAAAAAATTTAAGAGAAGGGTGTGTTTGTCCAGAAAAAATATAATTTAAGGACATATTTGAGCAAAGAAAAAAAAAAGTTTAGGACCCTTATTGTATATGGAGCAATAGTTTAGGGTTCTTGTTGTAGTAATAAAATATATGTTTTTTAGATATTCACTTTTTTTTTTTTCTGTTTTATCCTTAGTCAGTCTTACAATACCTCCCACAATTTGGAATTTACATTTATTAATTACTTAAAATGTGAAGATTAAGGAATGTAATGATAAAGAAATAATTAGTTAAGAATAAATTTGTCATTATATACTCATTTCTATATTCATCAACAAATATAAACCATCCATTAATAAAAAATGGGAGGGTATATACTTTATTTGAAAAGTGATATTTAAAAAAAAGTCTCTTTTACTTTTTAAAGATGAGATTACACCATTTTATAGATAAATTGTAATGAATACAGATTGTAAAAAGAAAAATTGTAATGAATACAGATTATAAAAAAAAGGAAATTGTATTAAATACAGATTGTGAAAAGGGAAAATTTAATGAATAGAGATTGTAAAAAGGGGAAAATTAATAAATAGAGATTGTAAAAAGGGGAAAAATAACAAATAGAGATTGTAAAAAGAGGAAAATTGTATCTTAAAAGTGATATATAAAATCATATTTTCTTTATTCTTATCTCTAAAATCAATATGTTCTTATCTTTAAAAGTAAAAGAGGAAAACTTTTGAAATGTTATTGACTAAGTAATATGATTGTTATAATTTAACAAGATCTGATAAACCATTGCAATTAATGTTACAACTGTGATAATAAATATAGATATTGTAAAATAAAGAAAGAAAATTGTAGGAACATATTCCCATCACATATTATTATTATATGATCCTATTTGAATCGTTTTTCAAAGCAGAGTGATGGTGTAAATATTAAAGTAAAGCTTTATCTAATATATGAAATTGTGTTACACAAGACTCGTTTTAAGATAGACTAAATCTATTCTACACCAGTTGTACTATATAACTACGTTATGCAATTTGTGTACATTTAATATTGTTCAATGAAAACAACAAATACTGATCAATTTTATGAAACTAACTATGTAATTTTGTATAATTCATGATATATAGTATATGTATATCATGGTTAGCATAGGTCCTGTGTGCTTGAGGTTTAGAAAAAGATTATATATGAACATTACATTTAAAATTTCAATTCTTACTATATTTTATTAAAGAATTATAAATGGAATGAAATTTAATACTAAAATAGTTTAAGTTCAATCTTTAATTTATTTTTAAAAAATCATATTCAATTTACAAATATGTAACTATACTCTAAAAAATGTATTACTCACTCTATTCATAAATAAGTGATGTTTTAACATCATATTTATGTTCACAATCAAATGATGTTTTAGCTCTTGTCGTACCCATTCTTCCAATTTTACCCTTATTACAAATTTTAGAAAGTACATAAAAATAGAGGAGATTGTATAAGATGTGGGAAAGAGAGATTTTATGGAATGCTGAAATTATGGAATGTGATGAGAAAGTATTTAATTAAGGGAAAAACATGTCATTACACACAACTACTTGATTCCAACAAAAGTAACTAAAAAAAAACCATTCATTCAACATTGTGTTGTTCTTGTCCGGGTAAAATTAAAAGAATTGATGCAACTTTGCGGATTGGTGTGATTTGATCTATTTGAAAGTGTCGTAATGAGCTTGTTTTTTAAGAAAAGGTACAAATAGCGGATAAGGTGTCAGATGAGATAAAAGCTAGATTATGGTCTTGGTTAACTACTAAAGTTCCCTCTTTTAGATGTTTTCTTTCTTGGAGTGGAAATCTGCGCCTAGAAAGTGTTGTGGTGGTTGTGGTTTTTTATATAGGTACTGTGTGAGAATTTTGAAACTGAGTTTGTTTTATTTGCAATTTTGCAAAGTGTAAGAGTTGGAGTGCCCATTGTACTTCCTTTGAGAATAAAACTCTCATTTTCCTGATAAAAGAAATGTGAACAGAGGAAATAATATTTAACATGTTATTCATCGGCATTTTTTTAACCTATATGATATAAACCAACACAAAGAGAATTATATGCATCAAAATCAATATATAGTGTTCCCCAAAATTTATTTGCAATGATGCATAGAAACCAAATCAAAGCACCATAAAAAAAAAAAAAAAAACTTGTTTGAAACTTTTCATTAATCTCAACAGCTAGAAGTGAGAGCATGTCTTTCTTGAATAATAGCCGGTAAAACCTACATAAAAATACATTTTTATTTAAACAAATTTGCTACATCATTTCAGGGCAAACTCTTTTGCGAAATTTATCCACCGTATGAAACTGAATTTATTCATAATATCATTACATTCATTCAGTAATACCACTATTCCTAATACCATAACATTTTACACACACAAACACACTGAATTTGTAGATAAATATAATGATATTAGTTTCTAAGTATAATAACATAACTGAATGTATGTAATGATATTTGTTTCATATAATGAACGTGTTTCACTGAAGTCTGACTCTCAATAATTTAGAAGCGTTTGAACTATATCACCAAGTACATAAGACCAATAAATTATGACATAATATTTATGAACTAAATTTAAAATTTCTAAACAAAATATAAGCATAAAAATAACAACGCATCAAGTGTCTCAACAAATTTTTATCATAAGCATCAAAAGTGTGGGATAATATAAAGATTGAGTGTTAGTGAACATTTTTCTCACTCATGAGGATTTTTCTTTTATCAAAGCGCAAAATTTATGCAAATGTTTTAAGTGGTTCATATTAATAATTTATATTTGAAAATATAAAATGTAATTAATAATTCAAATTAGCCAAATCTTTCAACAATAACATCATTTTATATAACTAAAGTTACAATCCTAGTAAAAATGATAAAATAATATTTAAAAGAATTAATATGTTGGGTAATTGGACAAGTTGGGCCAGACCTATTAGGTCCATGGGCCACACAGGTCGGGTCAAATAGATCCAGGTTTTATTGGACCTGTATTTTGATAATCTACCTATCATACTGAATTCTAATTATTGGCTCTGAATAAAATTAGTAGTTTGAATATATTTTTTCTTTTAAAGTCCTAATTCGACAATATTAGAATTTGAAAAACTATCATGGTAAAATATATCTTAACAATTGAATTTAGTTGTTTAAATTTTAAAATTATCTAAGCTTGTGTTTAGATGAAGAGGTTTTGACCTATGAATTTTAAATCCACAATCCAAATTCACTCTATCTGTTTGGATAAAAAAATAGATGAATGGATTTATAAATCTTATTTTTAAATTAGTGGATTTCAAATACTCATACATGAGCCAAATTTTAGTTAAAATTGGGGGTATTTTAAATCTCACGAAAACCATGTCATTTGAAAACCCCACTCTTTCTGAGCGCGGTGAATATTGTTGTAAATTTGGAAGATTTGATATTCCAAATCTAGGAGATTTGGTGTGGACATTACTTGAGGACCAAAAATTATATTGGGCTTTATTTTATAGACTAGGGTTTTACTATTATATATACCTCATTGTATTCATGAATTATGTACTCTGATACACAACAATACTAGTGGAACTCCTGGCTTGGATCGCCCCCAGACGTAGTCCTTCCGGACGAACTGGGTAAACAAATGCTGTCTATTTAATTTACGCGCTCAATTACAACACGTTATCAGCACGAGTCTCTACCCGCAATTAATGAGGTACGAATTTCGATTTGAATTAATTACCAGTGTATATACATATACACAAACATGTATGCTACTTGTTTAGCCGTGAATTAATTAAGGTAAATTAATTACTGTATATGTATATAACAATTAATGAGCCCGAAGCTTATCACGGCTGGACCGCGGCCGTATGAGTGCTAACCACCATGGGCCGAGCCGCGATCCTTATTCCTCTGTTGTTAATTAACTTGGTCACAACTCTTGTCATGTCACTTTAAATGAGTTAAGTGAAACAATTCTCGAAGGTTCGAAATCCACTAACGCCCTGAAGGCGAAAACGTTGATTTTTATCATGAACCACCTGAGTGAGGAATTCATTATTCACATCCTCATTCAGGGACCCCGAAATATTATGGAGCTCCCTGTAGGACCATATACTCCTCCCTCCGGTACAATACAATCGGTGTATGCACCGTATTGTAATCCAGTTGATGCAGAACAATCTGCCAACATTCCACGCTAGCAACCTTATACTCCGGCAGCAGTATAGGGACAATTATATTATTGGTTGCAAACGTGGAAGGGGGAGAGAGAGTAAGATGATCTGGGTTAAAGGCCGAGGTCGTCGTACATCCGGTGGTCACTGAACCTCGAATTTCGCTCTTCAAAATCTGGCAAGGTTAAGCAGTCCTGCTACAGATGCGGACGCTGAGGCCATTGGTCTCGCACGTGCCGCACTTCCAAGCACTTGGTTGAGGCTTATCAAAAGCAGCAGAAGAACCTAGAGTCGAAACTCACCATGCCAGACTGCTTGAAGCAGACTTTGACCAAAACAACGTCGATCCTATGGGCATCAAGCTCAAGGACCTTGGAGATGATGAGTGATTTGTGTATTTGATTGTTTTAGTACTTTATTTTTGGATCCTTTCCTTCGGATATTTTATTTATGGATGAATTTATTAGCTTTAATGTGTTTACCTAAAATAGTTGTCCATGTGTTTATTCGGATATTGTTGTTTTTATTTATGGCTAGTAAACATATCAGCTATTAGGTTTGGGTTAATTTCCTCTGGCATGATAGGGTTGAGGTAGTGATTTATGATTGGTAGATAGCGCCACCACTCATACAATCTTATAGAAGAACTTTCTTTCTTCTCCCCTGGATTGTACTATTTTATACATCCGACCGTCAAATCTCCATATAGCCATGAGTATGAAATTTTATGACCCGAACTTCTTTAAATTAAGGCATCAGCGGTTAAGTCATCCAGGACAATATATGATACGTAGGATTATACCTAATTCGAATAGTAGAATCCTTCCTGTTGATGAATTTACTTGTGATGCATGTTCTAAGGGTAAGTTGATAGTGCACCAGTCGCGCACTAAGGTTGGACTAATGTCTCCGGTTTTTTCCTTGAAGTGAATTCAAGGGGACATTTGCGGACCGATTAACCCAGCATCAGGACCATTTCGTTATTTCATGGTCCTTATTGATGCCTCCACTAGGTGGACATTTGCATTTTGTTGTCCACCCACAATCAAGCTTTTGCGAAGCTCATTGCGAAGACTATCGAGCTTGGAGCTCAATTCCCGGATTATCCAATTAAATCGATTTGCATGGATAATACAACTGAGTTTAGCTCGAAGGCCTTCACAGATTACTGTATGGCCCTGGGAATTTAAGTGGAGCATTCGGTCCCCTACGTCCATACCAAAATGGTCTTGCTAAGGCGCTAATAAAACATATCAGATTTATCGCGAGACCATTGCTTATGAACTCTAAACTACCCACCTCATGCTGGGGGCATGCAGTTCTACATGCATCCATATCCGTCCAACTGCATATAATGATCATTCCCCCCTACAGTTAGTGCGTGGGAAAGAATATATCATTTCCCATCTGTGTATTTTCGGATGTGCGGTATACGTACCGATTACGATACCCAAACGAACCTCTTTGGGCCCACAAAGGAAACTCGGTATTTACGTCGGATTTGACTCTCCATCTATCGTGAAATACCTCGAGCCTTTGTCCGGGGATCAATTAACGGTCCGGTTCGCTGATTGCACGTTTGATGAAGATTACTTCCCGGCATTAGGGGGAGATCCGAATTCAAAATTGAATGAATGCCGGGAACTTACGTGGAACGTAAGTAATCTTCAATATCTAGATCCGCGCACTAATCAATCTGAACTAGAAGTTCAGAAGATCATTAACCTGCAGAACTTAGCAAATAACCTGCCAGACGCGTTCACTGACCATAGAGGTGTGACTAGATCGCATATACCAGCAGTAAATGCTCCCCAAAGGGTTGAGGTCCCAAGTAAAATGAGTACTCATGCCCCCACATGCCAAAAGCGTAAGAGAACCTCAAGAGATAGTAACACACCTAAACGAAAGGCTAGCAAATCTGGTCAGTCGAATGGAAAATCTCTGGAAGAGATCCGTCTAGATAATCCCAAGTCTCAAGGAGACGAGAGTCCTAGTGATGAAGCACGTGTACAAAATATTCCATGCACTAGGACTGTGGAACGACCAGACCCAGATACAATGGGAAATGAGGAAGGTCTGGTTGACGTAAACGTCAAAGTCTCTGTGAATTTCACAGATACGGGAGAAACATGTAATATAAACATTACTGTCGTCGACGACACATTTGCAGCGTCAATAGCTCTTTCCATTATTAATGATCTAGATCCTGAACCCAAAACAATCGCAGAGTGCCTGAAGCGCCACGATTGGGTTAAATGGAAAGAGGCAATTGATGCGGAGCTCGCCTCGCTTAACAAAAGACAAGTATTTGACTCTTTCGTTCGTACACCCGCGCGCGCTATCCCTGTAGGATATGAATGGGTTTTTGTACGAAAATGAAATGAGAACAATACTGTGGAGAGGTTAAAGCGAGGCTGGTAGCAGAAGGGTTTTCGCAGAGACCCGGGATTGATTTTGATCAAACCTATTCTCCCGTCATGAACTCAACGTCATGGACTCAATAACGTTCCGCTATTTGATATCTTTGGCAGTTAAGTTGAATCTCCAAATGAGATTAATGGACGTAGTAACCGCGTACTTATACGGATCACTCGATGCCGATATTTATATGAAAATCCCAGATGGATTTAACATTCCTCAGTTAAGGGGTGGAGAAAATCGCAGTATGTATAGCATACAACTGCATAAGTCGTTGTATGGCCTGAAGCAATCGGGCCTTATGTGGTACAACCGACTTAGTGAATTCCTTCAGAAGAAGGGATACACGTTCGATAAAGTTTTCCTGTGCGTATTCTCGAAGAAATCGCAAGACGGTTTTTGCATCATATCCGTGTATGTTGATGACCTGAACATAATCAGAACATGCAAAGAGATTGAAGAAGCCAGTTCAATCTTGAGAGCTGAATTCGAAATGAAGTCCTTGGGTAAAACCAAGTACTGTCTCGGCTTGCAGATCGAGCACCTCCCAGAAGGAGTCCTTGTTCATCAGTCGACCTACGTGAAGAAGGTATTGGATAGATTTCACATGGATAAATCTCATCCACTTAGCACCCTGATGGTAGTCCGATCCCTCGAAGTGGATAAGGATCCATTTAGGCCAAGAGAAGATTCAGAAGAAATTATGGGACCAGAAGTTCCTTATCTTAGCGCTGTTGGAGCTTTGTTCTATCTTGCAAATTGCACTCGGCCGAACATTGCATTTGCAGTTAACTTGCTTGCAAGATATAGCGCTTCTCCTACGAGGAGACATTGGAATGGTGTTAAGCACGTTCTACGACACCTCCAAGGATCCCAAGATCTTGGACTGTTTTATCGTGAGAACCAAGACAAAACCTTGGTAGGTTATGCGGATGCCGGCTATTTGTCTGATCCCCACAACGCCGTATCCCAGACTGGTTATGTTTTTCTCTGTGGTGGGACCGCAATCTCTTGGAGATCGGTTAAACAATCAATGGTTACCACGTCTTCAAACAACTCAGAGATTATAGCTTTATTTGAAGCCGCACGAGAATGTGTTTGATTAGGGTCTTTGGTAAAACACATTGGTGACTCGTGTGGTATCGCAAAGGGCGATACATCTCCCACCGTTATATTTGAAGACAACGCTGCTTGCATCGCACAAATGAGTAATGGGTACGTCAAGGGAAACCTGACAAAACATATTTCACCTAAGTTTTTCTACCCATACGAACTCCAGAAGAGTGTCGTGATTACCATTCAAAAGGTGCAATCTAGTAACAATCTTGCAGATCTGTTTACTAAGTCCTTACCTACGTCTACTTTTGAAAAGTATGTTCGTGGTATAGGGATGCAAAGACTTAAAGTGTTGTTGTCTTCAGAAGGAGCGATAACCTCGAAATGAATCTGGAAGATTTAGATCTAGAAGATCGATGACATTCCTCCCACTCATTATTATGGCCGATCCTTAGCACGTGGAGTTTTTATGACAAGACATTTATGTCGTAATGTCCAAGGGGGAGTGTTGTAAATCTGGAAGATTTGATATTCCAAATCTAGGAGATTTGGTGTGGACATTACTTGAGGACCAAGAATTATATTGGGCTTTATCCATTAGACTAGGGTTTTACTATTATATATACCCCATTGTATTCATGAATTATGTACTCTGATACACAACAATACTAGTGGAACTCCTGGCTTGGATCGCCCCCAGACGTAGTCCTTCCGGACGAACTGGGTAAACAAACGCTGTCTATTTAATTTACGCGCTCAATTACAACAAATATTACACAATAGATCTGATGCTTTCTTTCTCACCCAAGGTATGCAATCTCCCCATTGTGCTCTCTTCATCTCTTTGTTAATCGAACATATGATATTTTTTCCATTTTGTTTGTATCTTCATTTTTTTCAATTAAGTGCTAGTTTTGGATAATTGATAATTTATAAACTCATATGCGCCGCAAGTGGAGTCAGAGGAAATGGTGGAAAAATTAAGCTCGCAAACAACTTTGACCCCAAAATTGGTGGCAAAGCTGGAAGCCTGAACGCCTTCTCTGGTGCTCGGCTCCGTTAGTGGGCTCTGCACGAAATGCGATAGTAAAACGACGGTGACTCTGATAAGGCGAAGATGAGTACAATGAGTGCCTAGAGGTAAGAGATTTTGTATAGTGAAATAAACTTAATGAGAATTTCGATTCAGTTCCGTTGAATTTTTTTTTGATCGGTAAATGTTAGTTGTTAGTAGTTAGATCAGTTCACCAAGTCTCCATACACTCCCAGAAATCTCCAAGCCTACCTTATAACTCCCATAATTCGTTCCCAAGGGGAATCGAACCCGGGTCACTCACTAGAGTGAGGAACCCGGTGGCCAGGTGGGCTAAGCCACCTGGTTAGTTCCGTTGAATTAATACTAAGAGTGGACGTTGCCATTAAAATCGTACTTCAGTTGGCGTATATTATTCCTCAATTTTGCTTCATCGAAGTTGGATCCATACGAGAGGGAGAGAGAGTAATGTATTATTTATTTAATGATAAAAAAAATTAATGTTGTTTTGATTTTTATGTTTGGCCAAATACTATATTTTAATAAATGGATTTGATAAATATTTGGGCCCGGATAAATACACCTCCATAATTAATAGATACACAACAATTTATATTAAAATACCAATTATATCCCTGAATTTTAATACACCTCGCCACCGCATCAGATCTCTATAGGCCTTCTTCGCAAAGAAATTTCTTATAATTGTCTCACATGGCCGAAGCTCCACCTCGCTGCAATCGCGCAGATTTGTTATCACAGATGAAATACCCCACCCTAATAATGAATAACCGTTCGATGAGCAAGATGCGATTTTGGTTATGTTTTTCGAAAAAAAATTGCAGGATCTTTTTTTATATTTTTCTTGTCGAATTTTGTGGTTTATTTTCGAATGCTTCAACTTTTTTTTTTTTCGAAATATTTGAATTATTTTGATTAATGTTTCTTGAATTCTATGATGTATTCCAATTAATACGTCTGGCAGAAAATAAAAAATAACTAATGCAACATACTTAACAGCGAAGGGGATGAAGTTGTATGTTGCCTTTTCCGGCAACCGAGAATAGGTGCGGATTGACGACGGCCGCCGTGAGTAATCGGTGGGGTTATTTGGATTAGTTATTGAGGGAGTTTTGTTCCTTTGCAGCTGTGGACCCTTCTTTCTTTTTCTTTTTCTCTTTTTTTTTTTGTTTTTTTTTTTTTGCGGCGGTGGACTTGCGCATAGGAGGAAGATGAAGAAAATAGGTCTTCTTTTGCAGCGATGGAATTTCCGATGGGTGGAAGATGAAGAATATAGGTTTTTTTATTTTATAAAAGGGTGTTTTTGACTTTTATAATAAAATTAAAAATTTAGAAGGTGTATCTATTAATAATGGAGGGGTATATAACTTAACCCTAAATATTTCCATAAAGCCCTTATTAACACAAGCAAGAGATTTGAAATTTATTAGATTTTTAAATTAATTATTTAGGCCAAGTGTCGTTAGTGGGCAGGGTTGGGCCAAATTAGGTAAGTCCAAAAATCTTGATTAGGTAGGCCTGTTTATTTAATTGTATATATAGCCCAACCCAAACAATTTCATGGATTGGTTAAAATATTTTTAATGCCGGTAATATGATTTATTGCCTCGAGACCCAAAATAAAAAGTTAAGTTGAACTTTAATCATTATTTTAGCTTTTATAAACATCTAAATGACAACAATGATAAATTTATACTTTCAATTAAAATAATTATGTTGCATTTCAAGGTCATAAATCTATCTACAAAGTGAAATATACAGCAGAGAAAATTATTATTTTTGTCCTATAATTTTAACTCTTTTTTTATTTTCGTCCCGCTGTCTTTTAAATTTTGTTTTACACTTGTAACTTTATCTTATTTTGGTTTTCGTCCTATTGACTTTTAAATTTTGATTTTTTTTCCTATAACTTACATATATATTTTTTTTAGATAAAGTATACAGTGAAAATGGTTCATACATGAATCATTGAAGGATATTAGTTATTTTCACTAAAGAACATTAGTTGTTTTCATTAAAGGGTATTGATTGTTTATATTGAAGAGTCTTAGTTGTTTATTGAAAATAAACTAAGACTCTTTAGTATAGACAACTAATACTCTTCAGTGAAAACAACTAATGTTTTTTAGTAAAAAAAACTAATATCCTTTAATGATTCATGCATAAACCAATTTTGCTCTATACATACTTTTTTTATTTATTTTGATCCTACAACCTATTAACCCTTATAAGACTAATTAAAAAAACAGTAAAGTTACAGAACAAAAATTAAAATTTAAAAGCTAGCAGGTCAAAAATAAAAAAATATATAAACTATATGACTTAAATCAAAATTTGAAAATTAATTGGACGAAAAAAAGAAAGAAAGTAAAATTACATGACAAAAAAATCATTTTTCCTGTATAACAAATATTGAGAAAATATAAAATATATAAATAAAAGGAACACCCACAAAATTACCAATTTAACCCCTGAAGCTCTATCCAAATCCAATTAGTACTATTATTTAAATTATTTATTTTTTCAAATAATGATAGTAAATATACATAACAACGACATTCCAAAAAATCGAGTTTTATTCTGTCAAAATAAAAATAAAAATAAAAAAAATCGAGTTTTATTACGTGAGAGCCTGGACCATTCAAGTCTCAAGAGAGAGGCACGTACACTAAACCGTCATTTCGCTTGTACAACACATACAGCTGTGCGTACAAACCGAGCGATTAGGGGTACAAATTTGAAGATCATCAGAGAATTTCCATGGGGTTTTGAGATTGTTTGCTATCAATTGCAAATTGATGCACTTTTCCGCTCTCATTCGTGCGTATTCGTGTGTGTGGTGGAGTGAGGCCGAGCTTCAGTCCTGGGGAGTGAAAGCGGCGGAATCAATAAGTGCGGTTGCATCGGTTGGATAAGGAAAATGCTTCAGATGGACACTGATTCGTCGCCGGAATCCGCCTCCCCGTTTTACTCCGATCTTATATATCAGGTTGGTGGTTCGCCGGAAGTTGAAATTAATTTTTCGATCAGTTTAGTGATTGAAGTTTCTATGACACTTGAAGTGTGATTGATTTGCAGAAGTATTTACTAGTTTTTGTTTGGGAGAATTCCGAGCCCTCATTACACTGAAATTTTGATCAGAATATGAGATTTTTTTTCAATGTTCCTTAGAAGTTTTGACCTAGAAAATTTGTATAGAAGCCGACGTTATTATCGAATTTAAGGCGTGTTCTGTTACTTTTGAAAAAAAACCTAAGTATATATATATATTTTTTTTTGGAATTTTTGGAGCTTTATTTGTATTTACTATTTAAATGAGTGTTGAATTTCATAATGATAGATAGATAGAATGAAACAGTGTATGTTGCTAATTTGTCTCATTGCTTTTAAAGAAAAAGACATGTAGACTCAATTTTCATCTTTAGTATAGAAATTGAGAACTGTACCTCAGTGTGGATTTTCATTTCTGATATGCATTTTGTATCCCAGAGGCTTTCGTGGCTGGGGGTTCACAAGGAAAATCTGAATCAAGGACCACGTGGTTTGGTTGCTTTTGCTAAGAGTAACAGATCCCTTGTTGGAGGGATGGTCTCTGCCATATTGCCAACCGAAGAGGAGATGGATGAAGAAGTATTCGATGAGAGCCTAAATTGGTTGCAGTGGTTGATGTTCGAGGATGACCCTGTAATGACACTGCGTCACCTGGCCAAAATTAGTGCTAATGAGCGAGGTGTTTGTGGGGCTGTTTGGGGAAACAATGATATTGCATACCGCTGTCGGACATGTGAGCATGACCCAACGTGTGCAATCTGTGTTCCTTGTTTTGAGAATGGAAACCACAAGGACCATGACTATTCTGTTATATATACTGGTGGTGGGTGCTGTGATTGTGGGGATGTTACCGCATGGAAACGTGAAGGATTTTGCTCGAAGCACAAAGGTGCAGAGCAGATTCAACCGCTTCCCAAGCATGTTGCAGAGTCTTTGGGACCTGTTCTGGATTTCTTGCTCAATTATTGGAAAGACAAGTTACTTCTTGCAAAAAATGTTTCCGGAGGAAGTCCTAAAATGGCTGGTCATACTGCTGAAAAGACAGCAGAGGAGCTGACCTCTAGTTTGGTGGACATGCTTTTGGATTTTTGTAAACACAGTGAAAGTTTGCTCAGTTTTATTTCTCAGAGAGTGTATTCTCAAGAAGGTTTATTGGAGGTTCTGTTGAGTGCAGAGAGGTTCATGACTAATAGTGTGGTTGTGAAGCTTCATGAGTTGCTTCTCAAAATGCTAAGTGAACCAATATTTAAATATGAGTTTGCAAAAGTGTTTGTACTGTATTACCCAACTATTGTAAATGCAGCCATAAGCGAGGGCACTGATACTGCTTTCAGAAAATATCCACTTCTATCAACATTCTCTGTCCAAATTTTGACTGTACCTACTCTTACTCCACGTCTCGTAGAGGAAATGAATTTGTTGGGTGTGTTATTGCAATGTTTGGGAAGTATTTTCTCTTACTGTGCTGGAGACGATGGAAAGCTGCTGGTATGTGATTCTTGCTTTTAGTTTTGTTTTGACTGCTTGTATTATATCCCAGTTGTATGCATCACTTGCTTGATTACAGTAGTATTCTTTGAACCAATCCCATAATAGTTCTCCAGTTGATTGCTTATTAGAAATAAAGAATTACCTGCTGCAATATGATTGGAAGCTATTTTCCCTCAACAAAAGGATCAAACCTTCCATTTTATATTCTTGGATATTTGGATTGTTAAAGAACTTACATTCTAAATAACTATTAATTTGCATGATCTCCTATCTGGGGCAGAGAGCTATGGCTTCAAATCATCATATGCAAATAAAAGAGATGTAAGTCCATGAAAATGTAAACAGCATATTGTTCAATTCAGGGGTGATGCACTGCATTTGGGGATGATCAAGAATTCAAATTATAATGATGGGTGATCTAAAAATAAAACTGGCCAAAATTTTATCCAGGAGCTGTAAATTATGTGTAGTTCTTTTTTAAATTCACAATGTGACAGACTTCAACTAGGAATATTGAACATATCTCCCACATGTCTTTTGTTCCAAGGGCAGTCGCAGTATGTTATTCGAAATTATTCACAATACTTTAGGAGATACTTGTATTTTAAAATTATCTCAATGATCTTTGATGCCTGTGCGGCAATGGTGCAGCATCTGAAGTGATATATGAGATTGTGGAATATTATTCACTTGTTTAATATGAACTACCCTGTTAGAATTCATTTGCCTAACGAAATTTGTTGTTTGTGTTTGAATCTTTGAGTGGAAGGGTCATGTATTTAGTTGGGAAGTATGATCCAACATCAGGTTGGATGGGTATTTAGTATGTAGTGACCCTTGGTTCAGATGTAACATGTGAAATATAAACCAGAATATCTGTATTTTTTCAATATGGATACAAATATTAGGCTCTATTAAAATCATGTAGGCCCATTTTTTCTGTCTAACAGTATTTTCTTAGTGAAACTTAATTCACTAGCACAGACATCTTAGATCCAACAGTAGATATTAGCCAAATTTGAATTTAGTACTGTTATAGGGATCTCGTTTCTATTTTTTAGTAATAGAATTTTGTTTCTTATAAAAAGATAAATAAATTGAATTTAGTGATAAGATGTGGAGCAGTAAAAAATACTCCCTCCGTCCCATAATTGTTTGCACACTTTCCTTATTCGTCCGTCCCACAATTGTTTGCATACCCATAAAAGGAAACATTTTTATAAACTCCACCCTTACAATATTCACATATTTACAGAATTTGCCATTACTTTTTATCTTTTGGGCCCACAATACACTTAATTCAACCACTTTCTTCATTTTATACCCCACAAAACACTACTCATTACACTTTTGTCTTAAAAGCTGTGCCCAAACTATGGTGCAAACACTTGTGGGATGGAGGGAGTAATAATTATGGCACGGAAAATTATTACTAACATCCAAGATTTGTAGGACTCTAATGGCTGGTCTTTGGCACTAGTGAAAAGTGACTGATCTAGTTATTTGGATAAACTCGTAATGCAAGTTTTTGTTGCATGAAAATATGCTGCTGGTATTATTTTTTTTGGGTCTGTTTATTGTGATTCAGATTAGAAAAGGCTAAATTCTGCTGTTTTGCAGGTTACTAAATGGGCAAGCCTGCATGAAACTACTCTCCGTGTGGTTGAAGATATTAGATTTATAATGAGCCATTCTGCTGTACCCAAATATTTATGCCAGCGCAGACGAGATTTAGTTAGAGTATGGATGAAACTCTTGGCTTCTGTTCAATGGATGAACACTCAAAAGAGAGAAACAGGCAGTCACGTAGAAGATGAAAACGAGAATGTTCATTTGCCTTTCGTTTTATGTCACTCCATATCTAACATTCTTTCTCTACTAGTGGCTGGGGCTTTTACAGTGAATGTTAATGATGATACTGGTGAAGAAATTGGCAGCCCATACAAGCAAGATCAAGAAGACCAAGACAGCCTAAGACATGCAAAAGTTGGAAGGCTATCTCAGGAAAGCTCTGTCAGTAGTATTACAGGGAAGAGCACATTGGACAATGAGGCCAAGGCTGCTGACAGTATTCCTGTGCCATCTTCTGCTTTGTGGTTAGTATATGAGTGCTTGAGATCTATTGAGAATTGGATGGGAGTGGACAATACATTGGGTCCTCTCAGTGCCTTATCTCTAAAAACAAGTGATGGCTCTGGCAATCTTCTGGCTCTGAAAAGGACACTCTCCAGGTTCAGAAGAGGCAGATACATATTTAAATCCACTTCTTCAGATAGTAAGCTTACCAATTCAAACGACAGTCTTATTAAACAATGTTCACCATCCCTTGGTGGTTTGAACATTGCTCTGGGGTTGGAGTGCGGCCAAACTACAGGACAAGGAGCTACTGGTGGTTGTGACGACAATGCCGTAGAAGGGGATAGCTCCTCTGAGCCAGAAAGCCTGCGAGTTTTGAGTTTATCAGATTGGCCTGACATCACGTATGATGTTAGTTCACAGGAAATCTCTGTGCATATTCCATTACACCGACTACTTTCAATGGTTTTGCGGAGGGCCCTTAAAGAGTGTTATGGTGATTCTGGATTTTCACATGTCCTGAGTGCTAGCACTCCTGAGAGCCCATTTGTCAGACATGGTGGCTTCCTTTGCCAGATTTTGGATGGAGCCCATCCTTGTGGGTTTTCTGCCTGTGTGATGGAGCATCCTCTTCGAATACGGGTGTTCTGTGCTCAGGTCCATGCTGGAATGTGGCGCAGAAATGGAGATGCTCCCATATTATTTAGCGAGTGGTATCGTTCGGTCCGCTGGTATGTATATTGCTGCCACACGGCTGGAACAACTTACAAATATCAACCCACTAGAGACCTATTCTGCTTCATGCTTTTGTATCTATTTACACTTTTTCTTCTGTGTTTTCATATGGTTCAGATATTTCTTATTGGTTTTATTAATGCAGGTCTGAGCAAGGTCAAGAGCTTGATCTCTTCTTGCTCCAGTGTTGTGCTGCCCTAGCTCCACCAGATCTTTATGTCCAGAGAATCCTGGAACGTTTTGGGCTATCAAACTATCTGTCATTGAATCTTGAACAGTCTAGTGAGTATGTATTTCTTCTTAACTTATGATTCTGGACCACAGAAGATTTATTGTTTTTCTCTGTCTGAGCATGTAATTTTTCCACATAAGCTAAGCACATGAAATTTAGGTGAAGAGTACCTATGAGCTGATCTTTTTTTTTGGTAATTTGGCATGGGGTTTGTGTGGGTTTAAAGGCTGCATGTAATATGTTCATGTTGTTTTCATGCTGAACAAATATTTATGCCTCTCATCATTTCGGTCAAACTCCCAAGTAATTATATAGAAGATTACACTAACCTACAGCGTGAGTAGAACATGATGAGGAACAGTTTGTGCTACAAAGTTAATGAGTTATGACTTAGTGGTTTTATGAAATGTATTTACTTAGTATGTAAATGCTGCCTGTTTCTTGGTATGCCTCCATACTCTATTAAGTATTCACTATTTATACTGTTATATGATGCTTATCATGTAATCAGATTATGATTTGGCATTTCTTGGCAATGTAATAGAGTTTGTATGAATATTTATTGTAAAAGAATTTATTATATCTAGATTAGCCACATACGAATGCTGTGAAGGGAAGTCATGTTAGCTATAATGTTTGTGTTAAGGTACATGTATAGTATACACACTATATTTAAGGTATTAATATCCAAATTTATTTAGACATACCACTATTCCACACATTATTTTCTAGTCGCCTTGTTCATAATGGCCACGTGTCCATACAGTATACAAAAATAAATGAAATAGTGTAGTGAAGTATTGTTTAGGGTTAGCAAATAAGCAGATCAGTTCAACTTCCTCTAACTCCACCTCAAGAAGCATAAATGGTTTAGAACAGCATCTTTTTGCATATGGTATTTTCTTCTTTTTCCATATGATATTTTCTTCAGTTGTCTGTAGCTCTTTGGTACTCGGTATTTTTATACTACTAAAACCTTTAAGTATCTTTTTGATTTTGTATTTTCAGGCAAGAACCACTTCTGGTTGCTGAAATGCTTACTCTTCTAATACAAATAGTGAAAGAGCGACGGTTTTGTGGGCTAACTACTGCAGAGTGTTTACAAAGAGAGTTGGTGTACAAGCTCTCCATTGGAGATGCCACTCGTAGTCAGCTTGTCAAATCTCTTCCTCGAGATCTTTCAAAAGTTGATGAACTTCAAGAAGTATTGGATAGAGTTGCAGAATATTCACATCCATCTGGCATGACTCAGGTTTGCTCTAAGTGAATGACCACCATTAAAGCTGAGTATTAAATACAGTGAGCCACCTTGACTTTTGTTCATCTCAGGGTATGTATAAGCTACGGTCATCATACTGGAAGGACCTTGATTTATATCATCCACGCTGGAACATGAGGGACCAGCAAGCAGCAGAAGAAAGATACTTGCGGTTTTGTAATGTTTCTGCATTGACCACTCAACTTCCTAGATGGACAAAGATTTATCATCCTCTCAAAGGGATAGCTAAAGTAGCTACCTGTAAAACAGTCCTCCAAATTGTCCGAGCAGTTCTATTTTATGCTGTTTTCTCTGACCAGCGGACTACCCGGCGTGCTCCTGATGGTGTTCTTTTAACTGCATTGCATTTATTGGCGCTGTCACTGGATGTCTGCCGATTACACAAGGGATCAGGCGATCCTTTATGTTATGTGGGTGATGTCATTCCAATTTTGGCATTTACCATTGAAGAAATACCCATGAGCATTTATGGTGATCAGAGCATGTTGTCACTACTAGTGATTTTGATGAGGATGCATGAGAAAGAAAATGCACAAAATTTCACGGAAGCTGGCAGTTTTGATCTATCATCTCTAGTTTTTAGTATAATCAAGACCCTTGTGGAGCTTGAACCGGGATGCATGATCAAATTGCAGAAACTTGCACCTCATTTAGCTAATCAATTTTCACATTCTATTTCAAATGATATTCCCAGAGACATGGATTTTTCTGATGACAGTGAAAAGCGCAAAGCACGGGCCCGTGAAAGACAAGCTGCTATATTGGTGAGAGTTTTTTTTTTTGGGTTAATGATATTTATCTGGAAGTTTAATAATCCATTAATTGAAAGGAATAATATACCTTGATTATTTGAATCACATCTTCAGATCCATTTCAACTGAATTTTTTTGGGATGTTCTGTTGTGACCTTTATAGATGTTGGATAATGTTTAAAACATAAAATATCCAGCGGTGCAATATGATTCAAGTTGAGACATAAGTATGCAGAGAAAATTGGGTTATAATATTGTTTGCTCTCCTTTTCTTTTTTCTCTTTTCTTTCTACTGTCAAAATTTACAAAGTTATATCTGCTTGGCTCTAGAAATATTCTAATTGAAACCTAAGCCGTAATACCCATGCAGACAGCTAGTTCTTCTATTCTCCAGTTTGCTATGTTAATGCTAATTGCTTGGTTGATTGTAGCACCGTTGTATTGAGTTCTTCGATAGGATAGAGTATACTTTCTAGGCTGTTGAAGTTAACATGAACTGAATGCCTTATTGGCTAACTTTCTTTCTCATTACTATTTGTGTTTTAATGTTATCTAGCAGAATTTTAGCTTCTAGTCTCTGAAACTTGGTACAGGAAAAAATGAGAGCTCAGCAATCCAAATTTTTGGAGAGTGTCAACTCCAGCAGAGATGATGAGATGGAAGATGTTGAATCTGATCAAGAAATGTGTGATTCTGAAGTCAGTAATGACACCCAAGAGTCTGCTGAAGTCATTTGCTCCCTTTGCCATAATCCGAAATCTAAAAGTCCAGTTTCCTTCTTAGTTCTTCTCCAGGCAAGTGATGCTTTCTAAATTCTTATGTTACTGGTGTCATGTAAAATCTAATATTTTGGGGTGCTAGCTTCAGTCCATTTGTTTACATCTAGCACAATATCATTCTGATTCCTTGTCACTTTTTGAATAAAGAAATCCAGGCTTTTGAGTTTTGTGGACAAAGGCCCCCCTACATGGTATGTGGTTAGCCGATCTGGAAAAGAGCATGTTTCTAGTGATACAACTCCAATTAATGATATAGCTCAAGACAGTATATCAGATGGTACAGATATCCCAATGTCGCCATTGGAAGATGTGGTTCAGAGTGCTGTAAATGATTTTGCTTCTACAGGACAACCTCAGGAACTGAATGCTTTTGTGGAATATATTAGAGCTCGATTCCCTTCCATTAAGAATGTTGAACTCCCTCGCGTATCAAATGATTCGGAGGATAGGACAACGTTCTCTATTGAGACATTCGAACAGCAGATGTATTTGTTGATCAAGGAATTCCCATCCAGTTGGAGCGGCCCAGATTCTCTGGAAAATAGTGAAAATTGTGCAACTGCTGAAAGTTGCAAGGAAAGACGTGGCAGTGCTGAGTTTCATTTGCTCGGTAAATACATAGCTGCTCTTCCTAAAGTGCCCCGGGATAACCCTTTGGCTTCAGAGAACGGCTCTAGCAGTGATTGGATGAAACTGAAATCCAGTGCATTACAACCAAGATATGACAACTTTGGTCCCTCAGGTGCTGATGGTATTTATGTTTCGTCCTGTGGACATGCTGTGCATCAAGGATGCCTGGATCGTTATTTGTCATCACTAAAGGAAAGGTAGGCATTTCTGATCCCTGCTTCTTCTCCTAGGTTGATAAAGAGATTACTTCTTGTTACCTTGTTTCCCTTTATCAAAGCACCTTCCCCCTTGTTTGATAAAGAGATAACCTTTTCTTCACCTAGTTTTATAAGGGCATACTAGAAGGGTCTAACTAAAATAATGCGATGAATTATGCACCTTGGTTAAAGATGTGATTTGCTAAGATTAGTTTAGCCCTTGATTAAAGACTGACTTACCACTTTCTAATTGTTGTTTATCATTACCAAATTTTTCAATGAAGCGCATTTTATGAAAAATCATCTCTTACGTATGTCAAACACTGATTCCTATTGGGAATTTGGGATGGCATCTAAAGATCTATTCATTTATTCATCACAATGTATCATATTATATCATTATTTTATGTTAAACAATAAGAGTATGAAATTAACCCCCAGGGGTTGGCCGTTGGCCTAGTGGCAAGGACTTAGGAGTATGCTCCTCTCTAGGTCTCAGGTTCGAAATCAACAAGGTGTGATCAATTCTGGGCCAGTCCGTGTAGAGCTTTGCTATGGCTTGAAGTCCACTTGCTAGTGGATGGTGGGTTATGGGTGCCCCAGATTAGTCGGTCCTTGGCCGGATACAGAGTATAAAAAAAAAGGAGTAGAAATTAAAATAAAATGCATGTGAGCCCGTTATATCCTTCAAGTCAATTGCAAGTATCCAGCTTCAGAGTCCACATAACGTTGTTGATAATTTTGTTAAGAAATTAGAAGAATCAAGATGTTAACCTGTTATGATGGTTTCCTTTGTTATATGTTTTTTTTCCTTCAATATTGCTTCTCTGAATTTGTATTGAAACTACATATTTCATACTTAACGTAATCTGTATTACTTTAATTGTTTTATGGTACCCTATAGACTTCATTTACCATTTGTCAAACCATCTGGGACTTCTAATAACACTATATATTCTAGGAGTTGTAGATTAGTTATTAACTTTTAGACCTAGAAAATATTAAGTTGATGTCCATCCTTATAAATGGTAACTGAAGTTCTATTGGCTTCATCTATCATTTGTCACAGCATCGCTGCATTCGGGACTTCTAATAACATTACAATGTCCAGGAGTTGTAGGCAACCTGTTAATTTTTAGAGCTATAAATATTTATGTTGGTTGCCATCCTTACCAGATTTCTCTTCTTTGTATGTAAAACAAAATAGTTGTTTATATATTAAATTAGTCGATTACTATTTAACACAATACCTAGTGTACTACAGATGTTTTTTAATAGGCATATATCCTGCACAGAATAAGTCTTAGGCATGTTTCCATATTCATCTGGCTGAATAGTTCTTAGGCATGCCAAAATTGCTGCCTGTATCATCATTCACCTGGCTATATATCCTAGGTCCTCAGTAACTTCTTAGATAGTGGCATGTTGCTAATTCTAGCTAGGAGCAACAACATGGATGCATATATGTGTTTATTAGTTTATGTCTCTACTCTCTTAATATGAATGCATTTCAGCCTGCCTTTCGGCTTGCTTCAGTAATCCCTTGAGATCTCCCTCTGGATTTCTCTTGGAAAATCATCAAGCAGTTATGCAAGTCACACCAGATTAGTAAAAATTCTGCAGAGAACTGGAGTTATCTCATATGTTTTTTTGATCAGCAAGTCCTTACCTTATGGGCACTTAAGTTGGATATTCCTGACCATAACTTCCGTGATACTGGCTTATCCCTTTACTTCTTGTTCGTGCATTCTCTTTTAATCAAATCATTATTGAGAGTATGAAGACTGTATGCTTCAGCGCTAACTGAATGGACACTGTTCTTACATTCATTGATGATACTCAAAAAGAATCTAAGTTGAGCTCATCATGTTTCCTTCTGTGTGTATGATATTGGCTTGAACTTCACACCCACTTGCTTGCTATGTTATATAGGCATGCATAGGCAATCTTCTGTTTTGTTATGTTTGAATGAACTTGGAGTTACATTGGGTTAAGGGAATGCGAAAGTGCTCATTCCACATAAATTTTCAGGCGTTATTTTTTCTTTGGTATTATAAGAACCATAGTCTTTATCATTTATTTCGTACTTCCCCCTAAATATGATTGTATTGTTTCTATGTACACAGATACATCAGAAGAATTGTTTTTGAAGGAGGGCACATTGTGGATCCAGATCAGGTATGGCTTTTTTTTTTTTTCTGAATTTTGTCTGTGGAGATAATATTGGTTTGATAATGTTAATGCATTTTTGCAGGGTGAGTTCCTCTGTCCAGTGTGTCGAGGGCTTGCTAACTCTGTCCTGCCTGGTGATAAGAGAAAGGTGCCTCAGCCACCTGCTCTTTCGACTGTTAGTTCTAGTGATGCTAGTAGCCCTTTGAATTTTTTTGATATATCCCATTCATTTCGTCTCCAAGAAGGTCTGTCGCTGGTACTGAGAGCTGCAAATATGGTTGGAGATAAAGGGACCCTAATAGCTTTACCAGCACGAAATGAAAAAATAAAGCCGAATCTTGAACCTATCTTCCGCTTGTTATGTGGAATGTATTATCCTAGCCAAGATAAGATTTCAGAAACTGGAAGGATAAGTCAGTCATTGATTCTTTGGGACACACTGAAGTACTCCCTCATGTCTGCTGAAATTGCAGCTCGATCACGAAAAAGCTCATTGAGTCCAAATTACAGCCTTGGAGCTTTATACAAGGAACTTAACTCTTCCAGTGGTTTTATCTTATCCTTGCTTTTAGATGTTTCTCAAAGCACGAGGTCTTCAAATTCTCAGACCGTCCTATTAAGATTCCAAGGCCTTCAACTATTTGCTAGGTCCTTGTGCCCTGGTACTTGTCCAAATGAATCATCCAGTTACTGTAGCCAGCCAGGAGGTAAGATTCTTTCTGATGATTCATTTACCAAATTCCTTTTCATTTGCAGCTGTTTCCATTTTATTAAGTCTTTAGAATGGGAACATGCATATTATGTGACATTGCAACAAAGATTAGATCATAGATGAGAATATTAATCACAGAAAAAGAATATATACGTGCAATTTATTCAGGAAAATTCATTCTCTTGTCCATATCCTATTATCCATTTATGTATGCTATGATATATATATATATGTGTGTGTGTGTGTGTGTGTGTGTGTAGGCCTCTGGAATGCAGGTTTTTATTATTTTGGTCAATCCTTAAAAAATGCCAATATATCTATTTGATTGACCAAATAATTGCAATTTTGGCTAGTTTTTGTCCTTGGTCAAAACTGGGTTATGTGGCGCTACATGGATGTGGTATCCATTACAGATTACACGTAATTAGCTTTTACCCTAACTTAATCAACAAGGATCAACTCAGTTATAACCCTTTGCTTAGCATGTTTCTTGCCCCAGAGCAGACTTCATTGTTGACTTGCCGTCGTCAGCCGAATCCGATGGAGAACTATCAGAGCCTGGACCGCAGTGCGCCAATAAGACCCATTTTGTATCTACACCTTACCGCCACCTCTGAGAGTCACCATGGACAACAGTTGAGATGTGGGTAAAAGTAAAAAGCATGACAAATAATTTTTAGTATTCAAATAGATCATCTAAAAATAATAAAATTATAAGAAAAAACTGAGAAATTAGCTGGATGAGGGGAAAGAACATAAGAAAATAAAATATCAAGCAACTAACTAATCATAAATAAGATAACTCCACCCAACTGGCAGCTGCTGGTAATATCTACTGCAACGGGAAGAGTTTTTTTTCTGCACTTGACTTGAACCCAGTTAAATTTGATGGCCATGCCTTCACTGACTTTCTTGGCTGCCACCTTGGATTTCCTTGAACTGACAGAAGTCGCAGTTTTGGTTTTCTCGAAGCCGACAGAAGCCACCTTCCTCTGTTTGGCAGAACTTCTCCGCTCACTCTCTCCAACAGCTTGAGGCTGAGCTTCCGATTGAAGTCGGATTATTGGGGTGGTGGCAGTGCTTCCTCCCTAGGGATTCTCTTCATACACCATTCAGAATTTTGTCCAAAATGAGGTTGTGTGTGTGTGTGGGGGGGGGGGGGGGGGGGGGGGTACTAGTATAGAATATGTATTTGAAATTTGGGATAGATGATTAATTGTTGTAGTTGTAGGAAGAAATTTAAGGTAGATATTGATAGGTGATGACATGTCATGGATACCACACTTTTTTGTGTACTGCATCTCTCAATTTTGACCAAAGACACAATTTGGATAAAATTGCAAGTTTGCAATTAATAGCTATTGACAGCTAAATTGACAATTTTTTAAAGGATTGGACAAAAGAGCAAAACAAGCAAAGGATTGTATTTTCTTGGTATGAAGCCCTATATATATATATATATATGGCAGACAAGAGTCATGTGAAATATCCATTCTACAGTTGAGATATGTGGAACCATTGGAAGTACCAATAAGACATTATCTTGGTAGCAGTTCCCTAGTTGTGTTCCCATGCTATTTAATCTAATTACAAGCTGTGAACGAATATGTTATCCCAATGCTATATAATGTGTGCTTATTCCTTTCTGTTGATGAATGTATGATTTACTTGTGAACTCTGCATCAAGAATAAGCGGATGGTTGTAATCACATGGGTTTTGGAATTGGATATGAGCTAAACTCCTGTTTAGGTGGTGGAAGTTACATAGCATTGGTTTGTAGACCTTTATTTTTTGTGCGAGCTGTTCTAATTGCATGTTTTTGTCCATCATGATCTGCAGGTAAAATGCTATATATTTTGGAAAATGCAGAATCGGAAGCTCGTTATGCAGATATTGAACTGTGGAGACAAGCATATGAACCTATCCTTGCTCGTGATGCCTTTTCATCATTTATGTGGATACTCTTCTGTCTTCCATGGCCAATATTATCCTGCAAGGAATCTTATTTATCGCTTGTGCATGTTTTCTATGTTGTTACTGTGACTCAGGTACCTATGTTTTTCCTTTTGACAATTGTAGACATGCATGCTTGCTACCGCCTTTTACTGATCACCTTCCGTTACAGGCTATAATTACATGCTACAAAACACGGAAAAACATTAAGTCTGAGATAGGAGAGCCTGGTAATTTGATTGCCGATATAGACCAAGTGATAGGGGAGCATCAAGAAGCTATGAAGTTTTTCGAGTCCAATTGTGTTAATTCTGAATACGATACCAATAATGCAATTCGTAGCTTGACATTTCCTTACCTGCGAAGATGTGCCTTGCTTTGGAAACTGATAAATTGCTCTAATATAATGCCATTTGGTGATGGGGTCCAGTCCTGGGATAGATTTCCACATATAGCCAATGATACGGAGTATACTACTAATACTGTAGAAGAGCTTCGAGAGCTTGAAAAGCTGGAGAAGATGTTTAATATTCCTCCTCTTGACCTCATTGTTAAAGATGAAGAATCACGACAGGCTGCTGTAAAATGGCTGGGTCATTTCTGCGAAGTGTTTGAAGCTCATAAATCTACTCGCGTTTTGAGATGTACTCCAGCTGTCCCTTTCAAGCTGATGCTTTTGCCTCATCTTTACCAGGATCTGCTGCAAAGGTTGACTTGTAACTTTTTGTTTGTAGTATCCTACTTATTTTATTTATGTTCATCTATTACATGGGTGGTTTGCTTTACATCAGGTACATTAAAAAGTGTTGTCCTGAATGCGGAAAAGTGAAAGACGAGCCTGCATTGTGCTTACTTTGTGGTAAATTGTGCTCACCAACCTGGAAACCATGCTGCAGGTTATCACTAATTTCATAGAATTATATTTGTTCATATTTCTTCCTATTAAACCTTGTGTCTGTGCGTTGAGTAACGCGGAACAGGTTTCCTTGATAATCATCTTGCGTAAATCTGACTGGCTCATTTATTTTAAAGGGAAAGCAGTTGTCAGGCTCATTCAGCGGCCTGTGGTGCTGGCATTGGTGTGTTCTTGTTGGTTAGAGTATGTTTCAGTCTTTTAACTTGTCTAATATGTTCATTTCATATCTTTCCTAGATAGAGTTTTACATCCTTAGGAAGCTACTGATGGTCACACTATTTTTTCAGAGAACTACAATCTTGCTCCAGAGATCTGCACGTCAGGCACCTTGGCCTTCTCCGTACTTGGATGTCTTTGGAGAAGAGGTAAGTATCTATCGGTTGGTTTTACTGCTTGAGTAATATGCTGTTATTATATGATGACCCGATATGGATTTGCATGTTATTTTCCATAGGTAGCTTGTAGCCTTCTCATTTAGCTTATAATAGGGTAAATCATGTCGATATTGATTAGTGGGAGCAAACAGCATTCAGTTTCCTTTGTAGTTCATGGTGGATTCTTCAAAAGAAACTGCATTTTTCAGCAGTTAGAAGGAGAGATTTAAAAAACAATATGAAGTTACATGACGACGTGACTTTTTGCAAAGTCTTCACTTTAAAAAAAAAAAAAAATCAAACATGGTGGTTCAATAATTAAATTGCTTATTCATTCATTCATGAATACTTTAAATTTGGATAATTAATAAAGTATTAATTAAGGATTTTACAGATCCTATAATCTGATTCACCAAGTTAACTGAACACATTCAACATGAACACTTGAACATTTTGGTGCTGTGAGCCTGTGGCGAAGACACCTGTTGCTTGAACTTGATATTATTACTTTATTCACTAAAGTTCAGGTTTTGATTCGAGCTTAAAATCTCTTCGAACATTACAAAATTTTCAAGTACTCCATTAGAATTGATATGAACGCAAGGTTTTCCAATTTTACTACAGAACTTTCCATAGTTCTAAAACCTGCTCCATCATGGCCTTAACTCCATAAATATTGCTTGTATAATAATTCAATTAACTTGTTAATTTTAATTATTTTGCAGGATGTTGAAATGCAAAGGGGAAAACCATTGTTTCTTAATCAAGAAAGATATGCAGCTTTATCTCATATGGTAAACTGATATCTTTACTTCCCCCTCATTGATATACCAAGCGAATACTATCATTATTGTGAAAGATGTCTTAAGTATGGCACACTTATTTTGGCTAGATATGTGGGTGAGCTTATAAATGTTTCCATAAGTCATTTTTCTAATGTTGCCTAGTGGAGAAACCTCTACATTTGGCGGGGAAAGAATTAGTCCAATAATTGTTATGGACTAACCTTCTGTTTGCAGTTGGGAAAACGGTGTTGCAACTGCTGAACATACATACATATCTATATTTATATATTTCTTTTTAATGTGACAACAAACTCTTGTTTATTTGTTTTATACTAGAAGTGTCTTTGTTTCATCGTGAACTTGCTTCTAAATGCAAGATAGCTAAGAAAGCAATAATCCTAATACTCACCCTTAATTGATCAAGTCCTTTTTTTGTTAACTATGGAATTGTCGCTTTTGGTTTATATTCTTGTAACGTGTGATTTTGCAATTTAGGTGGCGTCTCACGGGCTTGATCGAAGTTCAAAGGTGCTTCGGCAAACAACTATTGGTTCTTTTTTCATGTTCTAGTCTCTGTCGATACTCGATATGTAATATCAAGCGTTCTTCTGATGAGGTCTGACTTTATCCTTATGCTTTCAACTTGCAAGAATGAGTTTTATAATTTTTATTTTATTGTCTAATGTTAGTCGCGACTAGTGCGTATGATTAATAAGTTTCAGGCTGAATATTGCAGGTGGGATAGCATTCTGATTTCGAATCAGAGATGGTGTATAGTTTCAGATTCAGACTTCAATGAGGATCTGACAATCAGTGACGACAGTGTTCGAGTTTTGGATGTACATATTTCACAAAAGGTTAGCATGCTGTTAAATTGTCGAATATATCTTTCATTTCTTGCCCCTCCCAAAATTGCATCATCTGTCTCCAGAAATGAATAAATGTTGAGTGACACTCTTGCACACATTGTACAGTGCTATAACTTTTCACTTTCATTGAAGACAACTAACATACTAATATTTTTATTAGTAAAACGCCTAATACTCCCTCCGTTTCAAAATAACTGTCCAATTTTATCCCTTCACACAAACCAATTTTTTCACCTATTAGGGTAATAAAAGGCACTTATAACCTAATTTATATAGATATAAAATAATTACAAGGCAAGAAGTGTACTTATTAGATGTATTGTTGGAAAAAAGAATGTAAAATTACATTGATTTTGGCGTAGTAATAGATAAAATGAACGGAGGGAGTATCATTTAAAAATACATTCTAGTTACACAGTGCACCTAATGTATACGAGTTTTTGTCATAAACATTTCCATGGATCAATTTTTTTCCTTGCTCACAAGAAAAATGTGCCCTACTATTTAGCACAACAAAATGGAACAGGTTTAGAATTTTTTGGCTGATCATTTTATTGGCTTAACAAACCAATCCTTTAGAATATTTTTCTTGTTTTCTTGATGATGTGTGTTATATGATATTATTTGCTGTTCTTCATTGGGCGTGCTTCCATTTGATAATTTTCTTCACAGGTACGTATCTTATCCCCCAGCTTGAAGTTTCAAACCGGTAGTCGTTTCTTGGAGAAAAAACTATTTTCTCCCGGATTTGTTGCCTGAAACATACATCTCCTGTATAAATTGCTCTACTATTGTGTTGCTTAGTATGTCATTCCTTTCTGTTCCTAGGGGATATGGTGGTTCTGTAAATCGCGGTCGAGCAAATAAAATTTGGTGCTTGCAAAATAGTAGTTTGGGAAGTTTTTTTCTTTCTGAATGTAAGAATTGTGTTTTGTTCATTAGCAAGCAAGATTACAAGGCAATGGGAAATGGGTTTCTATCCATTGATCCTGAAACTGAAGAAACAGAACAGATTGCCGTAAAGCTTTAATTGGTGCAATTATTTGAGTATGATGGGTGCAGTTTTTTCTTTGGTTAGGAGACCTTTATTTCGTTTTGTGTTTTATTATTTTTAATGCGTGTTTATTTATTAATTGCATTACCAATTGTCATTTTAGAGATGGTTACATGATGAAATTTGAATAGCGGGCCTCTCCCCAATTATTTAGCTTTAATTGGTGGGATTATTGGCGCAATATTAATTCACAATTTTGTAATCCTTTTAAGTTTGGACTTTGAAATTCAATAGTAAAAATATTTTTTTGTTTTCGGATGTTAGAGTAAGATTTTACACTATGCCAAATTAACGTGTAAATGGTGTATTAATAAGTTTACGTGAATTACTGTTAGTAAACACTATAACGCATATTTACTTTCACCCTTTTAAAAAAAAAATCCTTGATTTTAAATACTAATGGTACATTGCACAACAACGATACTTGATATGCATAACTATGATAGTGTGTATAAATAATAAATGTGAAATTATTTCATATATGTTTTAGTTTATAAACTGTGTAAGATCTGTTATAAATAAAGCAGACTTACTACCAAATCTAGAAGACTTGATGTGGGCATTGCTAATGGGTTTATAACCTAAACAGGCTTTAGGATAGGTATTATCTATTATAAATAGATTAATACCCAGTATTGTATACACGCATACACACACATATTAATGAAACTCCTGGCTTGGTACATCCCCAGATGAGTCGTTATCGATGAACTGAGTGAACAAATTCTCGTCTTTATTTTACGCTCTCGATTTACAACAAAATCTTTAATTTTAAAGAACCCCTAAACAAATAAAGTGGTTTTATGTACAACAATCACAATCATTTTGAAGTGATATTACCTACGCAATTTAATGGTTTCGTATAAATGCAAGGTCAGTCCAATTTATGGCTAGAATCATAGCCAAATGGACTTATTTGACCATTTTTACATGATCTAGCAGCTAGATCGTAGATTTTATAATTGGCTAATTCCTGAAATATATTATAATCGATTCGAGCTTTGTTTAATTCTAGAATTATAAGACAGTTACAAGTCGATTAGTCTTTTTTCTTTTGTCTTTTTTTTTTTGATAGAGGCCATGTTGCCATCTTAATTGAAACTCAATTTGTCAATCGAGAAAAAAATACTCAGGTTTATATCTCACCAGTCGAGCTCGAGCTTGTTTAACTCGTTAAACATATACTGGAGCTCGATAAACGGATTGCTCGATAGCGCGGTTTAACGAGCCAATCATGGGTCAATCAAGATTTCGAGCTTGGAATTTCTCGAAAGGAAATTTTCCCAAATCGAGACCTGAATAGCTCACGACTCACGAGCTTCTTAAATTCGTTTGCAACCTGTGTAATAAATGTGCACAGTAGGTAAAAAAGTGAAAAACCATATAAATGGCTAAGCCAAAAAGCCAAAATAAAAACACAATTACTAAAAATACCAAAGCCATGTATAAAATTAGAGAGCTCTACCGAGTCATTTCACATAGTTCTTCCCAGCAAGTATAATGAAGAAAGCAGATTCATTAATTCTATCTTGATACTAACTTGACTGTACTTCCAATCTACTCAAATCTCCATTTGGAGGGCTTCTGTACATAATCAATTACAGTTCGAACAAAATGAAAGTTAAATTATTTTGTGTACAGGGAAAAATAAGAACTCATAATTAATTACGAGGAGCATCGAACCCTCCATTTTCTTGCAACCGCCTATGCGTACCTGAGAGAGGTTGGTTGGTTTTGTCGACAAGAATCATTGGTGCTCGTATGATCTTCGTTTCCATTCAATTAACGGGCATCTCGTTAACTGATCAACACAAAATCAGCAGTACTATCAGATGATTGCAATACAGAACAGACACAGTGTTAACGGAAAAACAGAAAGCAAAGAGGACATCGCATAGTTGTTTAACTAAAAATTTAGGGGCTACTTGGTTCAAAATTCCTCAATGGGAATAATAATGGATATGAATATAGGGTTTGGATAACACTTCCTCCAATATACTTTTTCATCACTAGGGTATCACGAGAAAAGAGATTCTCATTACCATTCCCATTTAAAAATATGAACCAAGCATCACTTAATTTGTTAATATTAGTTGTTTTTACCTAAAAATACTCCTTCCGTCCCAACTCTATCTTCACATTTTTTTGAAATTGTGAGGGGGATTCACTAAAATGGGAGATAGAGTTGGGACAGAGGTAGTATTAATTATGTATAGTTGCACCGAACACCTAGTGTACAAGAGTGTGTTACTTATCAAAATGTTGGTATGAGAAAATATGTTTCACAATGACAGCATGTGAATTGTGAAACCCTAATAGTGGGAAAGCACTTTACTAGATGGGAAAAAAAAAAAAAGATAAGCGAAGAATTTGGAAAGAAATTTCTACTACATACAGGATAGTTTCCTAACTGTGGGTATGGAAGCAATTCCTCCACTACATATATACAAAAGACTAAGCCGTATGTTACCTACGGGTATACAAGCATATTTTGAAGGAGTTAAGAGAAATTATTACCGTCATGCTAGAGAAGAACAAGCTATCCTCGTCTCTGACGCTGGTAGACAAACTTTGTTACCGGACGATATTTCTTAGCCTCCGAGTCTCCAGCTTTCGTTCTACTGTCATGACACTCTTTCTCCGCCGCATCAAAGGCAAAGTCAAGCTGCTTTTCAACAGATTTATGAACTGAAGTCCTTTTCAATCTTAGCCGATATGGAGGAGATGAATTAAACGACTTGTTGCTACTTAACCCACTCTCCTCATCCCAAGTATGTTCTCCACATAAACTATTGTCTTGCAGACCCGTATTCTCAGAACTATTCGTATGATCATGCTCACCATTCGATACAACAGTTTCCTTCAGTTGCCTTTCGGGCTTTCTCTTTCTTAGTATGGATGGAGTATTTGGAAAGCTAAGGGCAGCAATTTTCAGTATAGATTCTGGGGACTGTGCGTAGGAGCTTCTACTGTTTACACTTGGTGGAGTAAAGAAAGGTGTTGGCGACCTTGCCACACTAATGTCTGATTCAGACTGCATCAAATAAATATTTGCAAGATTGGAATCTAGCTGCTCATAATTGTCTAAACTTGGTGGCTCATAACATAGTGTCCCGTGTATTGGAGTATCACAATGCAACGCTAATCCAGCAATAATACGATATTGATCAACTTCTCCACATGTTCCATTTGCCACAAACTTAGGTTCCACATTTGAATGGGTAGTGTCTGCTTCTGATGGAACTGCCTCACACTTTGTGCACTCGGGATTCGTAGTCTCACTATGCCGGTAAGCAATAGTATCATGATCTACGGTCATAGTCTCGGGCTTATCCTTCCCATCTTCAGCCCGACAAAAATCGGCGGAGGTTTCACATGGCAGTAGAAAAGTTGAATTTGATTCTCTAGTTGAAGCAAGAACTTCGCCAACTGAAGAAGTTCTATTGATGTCTCTAGCACCATTTACGAGAGCATTTTTAGCAACTGGAGGGAGGTTCCCAGTCGCGAGATAGAAATCTAACTTTTTCTTCAAAGAGCTATTCCAGTGATTCTTGATTGCATTATCAGTCCTGCAACATTAGCAAGAACCATGGTTAGAGTCCACTTTATCTAAACCTTCACAGGCTGATTAATCTCATTTGGAAACAATACAAATTTATATTATTCGTCTTTTCATAATATTCTATGAGAATAATCTTCTTGTCAGCACAACAAAGCAAATTGCAGGAAAGGCCTCGCGTCAAACGCAATCAAAATTCTTATCGTTGCAAAATAGAATTTGCATAATGTATTAGAGATCCCTTACTTGCCCCATCACCCCATAAAGAAAGTTTCCCTGCTTAATTATGTTCTGATGGCCTCTACAGACCCAAACTAGTTGGTATGCAAAACATGATACTATAGACATATTCAATAGTTCTTCAAGAATTTTGATGGTCTATATCTGGATTAAAAGCAAAAAATGCACGGTGCCATAGACTGTAATCAGCCCATCATACATACCAGCTTTTTCCCTCTTGATAGTACTATAAATTTGCACAAGAATGATACCTTCCGGGTAGAAGCTTAGCTAATTCAGCCCATTTATTCCCATTAACTCGATGAGCATTGAGCAGAGTCAGTTCCTCCTCCAAAGTCCAGGCATCCTTCTTAATATGTGGATTCAAATGATTGTGCCACCTGAAAGTTTCCATAAGAAAAAAGTTTATAACCCAAACTAATTGTTGATTGCGAATGAAAACTGAAGCTATGTAAACATAGAAAAAAATGTGAGTACATTTAATACAACAACAAAAACAACATACTAAGCCTTACTCGTTAAAAACTTGCCAACCTGAGTCAAGACACATGTTCTATTTTACATTAAAGTGTAACACATCTTTTAAAGAAGTCCTCCCAAGTGTTTTAGGTCTCTCTCTTCCCTTTTTATTTTACTGAATGAACTTCTACTTTCTATATGACGTACTGGGGCATCTAAAGTTCTCCTATGTATACGTGTTTCTCTGATTTTCTTATCTTTTGAGTGAGGAACAAGTCCATATCGGAATTTTCGAAACTATTTGCACCATTTGCACAAACTATTCTGCGAAGGAGGCATTGAAATATTTCTTCCAGATGCCACATGAATCTCTTTGTAGTTCTGTATTCTTAAGCAATACATGCATGATTTCAGAAATTAAATAATTAACGTGAAACAGTTAATCAACCTTTCAATGATCAACTTTCATAGCTTACTACTGAGATGTTAACTTGTTAGACACTAAATTAATCTGTCATACATCTACCCATAAAACATATTGATTGTGAGGCAGAATATATTACCTCTCACGGCACTGCTTCCCAATTCGACCTGGCAACGATTTTGCTATAACAGACCATTTTGCAGGTCCATATTTAGCTACCAGTTCGGTGATTTTCTCATCCTCCTGCAAGAAACAGAAAATTAATAAACATCAATTAACAATGTGAATATCTCAAAAAATCGTATGACAGCCTAAGGGGAGGAGATAAAAGTGGCCAACCTCTGGTGTCCAGGGACCTTTTACAAGGTCTGGATTCAAAACCTTTTGCCATCGGTGCAGGCACTGCACTTCTGATCTATGGGGGAAGAACTCAGCTGCACGGACATCAATGTTAGTGAGAAGACATAATGACAAGATAAAGTGATAGTTAACCAAAAAAAAAAGTTCCCATACTATACGATCTCAACAACATTTACAATAAAGTCTTAACAACAAAGTGTTTAAAGAAGCCATGGTAATATAACCCACCCCTTGTCAATCTAGACCACCGCGTATCTAAACATAAACTACTTCGTGAAAACTAGGACTTTGTTTCCTCTAATTTATAACTTCATCCAATTAATTCAGGGGATAATTTAGTGATATCACAATCCAAACAACCATTTTCTGAAATTACATCATAATAGAAATTAAAAGAAAAAAAAACTGACCAAGAGTTCAAAATGATTTGATACCTTAGACAAATAAGTTTTCCTATATGTTCCACAAAAAGCAATTTGTTTCGAGCTTAATCAAAACAATCATACCAGAATATCTTACAGCATTAAAATTTACATCCAGTCAATCCAAGTTGAAAACTCAATTACATAAACTGCAAACTATAAAAAAAAAAGACGGAAGTCTGAGCATTATACCTATTTTCTTCCAAGACTTCCCTCTGTAAGCCCCAACAGCTTTTCTTAATGTATCATCCTGAAGCAAAATTATTTTGAGGTGTTAATATTACCTGGCAGAAAAATAAATATATGCAAACACAATGATTATATTGTCAACTTCTGCAATTTCTTTTTCTTGACAGCAATTTATCAAGCAACATTAAGGTCAAAACCACAACAAAGTTCTCCGTTCCATCACCAAAAACATACATCCCTTGAGAAAAGTTATTACCTCTTCCGGAGTCCAACCTCCTTTTGCTCTTCTAATTGGGCCTGAAGTTCTCCTGCAAAACCAAAATAGTGAGTATTAAATCATCAATCAAAGGCCTTCACACTTCTATAAAAGTAATGAATCTTGAGGCACAAAATATACTGTTTATTTGAGTGCTAGAAAATATAAGAGTTGGTTCGGTTATATATGGTAAAAGAGACTTTGTGTGTGGTGTGCTATATTATTAATGTACGAGACTTCCATATTTATAGGGGGAGAAAAGAACTAGAGTTACAATCCAAAAACAAGGAAAGAAATATAAAGGTGTACAAACTTAACTAGGCATAATAATGATAGAATTAAAACATAATCTTCAACATTTAGGTGAAACGCATGAGAAAACACCTGTAAAATCCATTATTTCACTCTTTGACAAAGTTGGAGAGAGCTTTTCTTGAGAACTATGGAATAAGCCATACAAATCAACTACGTGTCACAGCGGTTAAGAATAGCATCTTACATTATTCCATATTTTCTTAAAAAGATAATTTTTTTCATTATAAGAAAAACATTTTAGAACTTTTCTGTCGCTACTTTCTTGAGAGATGTTGAATAGGAAAACCAACAATAATCGCATGCTAATTCTCCAGTTAAACGCAAAAGACTCAGCCTTTCCGTTATATGTGATGTGCACATATGGTAACATGAAGTTATGATCAACAGAATGGAACCCTAACCCCATGCCATAAGTAAAAAACCAAATCATTATACCTAACAACCATAAAAACCACCAGATTAGACCCATGACAATCATCATTGGAAACATCGAAAAGTTAGATTCGGCTAAAACGAGAAAGATATTAACACAATCATACAAAACTAAACATCCAAATTAAGAAACATTAAACCGCAAATACCTATGAGCTGGCGAAGCACTATTGGGACTACTTATGCCAGGTGACTTTACTGCAACGATGCTACTATTCTCCGAAAAAGAGGAGCTAGAAGCAGCAACGGATTCCTTGTTCTCCATGCAAAAATCATCTGATTTCATCTCCGCCATTAATCCCTAAAGCTCAACAGACCCCCATATATCCCAATTTTCCTGAATTCCAAATTCAATAAAAATCGAAACTTACTTGCAAGTATTCAAATTAAGGAAAACTGTAAATCAAATTGACGAAAAACCTTCAGCTCCAATACTAAACTAAACTAAGTCCAGATCTCAAAATCTCAAATCACAAAAACTAAGAAAACAACACAGCTTTAAATAAATCCTCGATTGATTAAACCTCCTTAAACCGATTAAACAGCGGTAACTTGATCGAACAGCAACGTAAATACAAAACGCACAAAATTAACAAAAAGGAAAACAACAATAATACCTATCTCAATTCAATAATCTCGAATAGGGCTAAAGTGACGAACCTCACCAATCGAAAATCAAGCTCGCTGAATCCCCAGCCCTAACGAAACCGAAAAATCTCGGAAAATCTAGAGAGAGAAATTCTCCGAATTGCGAAAAACCTTGCCCGTTGAAAGAAGAGAGAGAAGAGAGAGAAAAGGAGTAAATATTTATATATAATTTGTATGTAACGAATACTTACGAAGGGGTTAATGACGGCGCCGTTAACTCTTAACGGAAATGCGACTAATAGTTAAACGACGCGTGACGGCGCACGTGACCGTTAGGGACAAAAGTTTGAACCTCAAACGGCACATTTCTTCGTTTAATCACAAGTTAGAGCTGATATTTCCCGGGGTATTAACGGCCGTCGATTAAATAACGGACGGTTGAGATTTAATTGGGTAGTGGCGTGATTGATAAGTAGAAACCAAATTTTAATTTAAGAAGGGTGCATTGGTAATTCCGTCAAGTGAATTTCTATGGAACACTCAGAGCCGTTAGATTGGTCAGAATCCAAATTATTGACGGTGGAGATTAGTTCCCGAAGATTTTACCGAAATTATAGAACCAAATCAAGGGTAAATTAAATTAATATTTAGCAAAATTTTTGGGGTTTGTATATCAAATTTAGCTTATAACCATAATTTATGCTCCGGAAATTGATAACATTTTCTTAAACAATTTAGCATATTGTTCTTTTTTTTTTTTACCAATTTAAAATTTGAAAGATAAAATTATCGATTTAGGGTCTAAATTATTTTTTCTATCGATTTAGGACATGAATGATAAGATCAAGACCTAAAATTTTGAAACTATTAATTAATTTAGGACACACTTATTTTAAGACCACCTCTTATAGTTTTTAGTTATCCAATTATATTTTTATACCTCATAATTCTGAAAAATAAAAGATATATTAATTTCATGTGATAGGAAAAAAAATAAGAAAATAAAGTAATAATGAAAAAATAATCATGTATAAGAATATATAATAATAAAAACTATAATATGTTAAATATGGTGTTAATATTTTTGAATTTGACATGTTTTATCTTTCAAATTCATATGATAGGTTTGTATTTTGCAGGTCTTTAACCAAAGGGGATATTTTTTAAACTCTAAATTGATAGTTTTATCATAATTTTTTGCCCTAAATTGACTTTATTCCTAAAAAAAGTAATAAGACAAGTTTTTGGGTGATATTTGTTATAATATAATAATTTTATATGTATTAATTCAAGTATAATTTTTTAACACTATATATATCAATTGTTTTACAATAATAACAAATATTATTCAAAATTATAGCTGATAAAAATTAAATACTCCTATTATGTTTATAAATGTTTGAGGATCGGTTGGTTGAATTTATTTGTTTTATTTTATTAAATGATACAAAAGAATAATGAATGCATGACCATATAACATACTAATAAATAACATATAAAATTAAATGTAGAATTTTCTACTCATGTTAAATTGTTGCTCGTGAATTCTTTTTACTATCTAACAACTTTCCATGACTACATACACCACTTTGTTTATTTTCTGCTGCATTATGTAATATCGAAAAAAAGTAATATGGTTCCACATAAATGTCACATATCAATCCTTTATTTATTTTATTTTTTAAAGCATCTATCTTTTATTATTATTTCCATTTTTAAAGCACTATTGGCATTCAAAACAAAATATTATGAAATTGAGATATTTCCGATAAAGACGCCCCCCATAAGTCTGACCATGAAAATAATCTGGGATTTTTATATGGTATTTCGTAGAATTAAATTTATAATTTGAAAACCAAATTTTGTGTGAACTCTGATTTTTTTTTCCGGGTTAACGGCATATAAATACACCACCTTTTTTTCAACTTTCAATTTAATCCTGAACTTCACGATTAAATTAAAAAAATCCAACATTTTAACGAATTTAAATCCGATACATGTTTTTGTGTCTCCGCTCATTTTCGACCGGTATCTGGTGACGTGTCTCGCCGAGACACGTCACCAGCTATTGGTCGGAGACGGGCGGAGACACAAAAAGACGAGACACGTCGCCAGATATCGGTCGGAAACGGGCGGAGACACAAAAACATGTATCGGATTTAAATTCGTTAAAAGGTTGTGTTTTTATAATTTAATAGTGAAGTTTATGATTAAATTGAAAGTTGGAAAAAATGTGGTGTATTTATATGTAATTAACCCTTTTTTTTTCCGAATATAGTTATTATGTATATACACTACATTGTCATGTGTTACAGCAGGAAATATCCTCGCCTGACAGAAGGTCAGATTCCTAAAGATACACTGACCCGACAAGATCGAGAGTCTACATCAGAAAAGAATATTTAATGTATTATAGGTCTACTGTTGATCTTTATATTAATAATTGTAATAAATCCCTAAATAAAGGGTTGAGACGAATTTAGGGTCACTTTTGGGCCTTTGGGGGTGAACCTCTATAAATAGGAGATCACCCCCTCATTGTAAAGGATCCTACATTTTCCTCTCATTTCTCATATATGAAAAAGCTCTCATTCGAGGGAAGAACGAAAGTTCTTCCCCCATCGTTCGTGTTCGTTTATATTAATTGTTTGTCGGGCATACTCTAAATAGCCACATATATCTATCCGTACAAAAATGCCTGTCAACAATTTGGCGCTAGAAGAAGGGAATTCGTGTTCGTCTCGAGGGATGAACACGAGGATCTTCCCCCTCAAAAATCAAAAAATCAAAATCCCACAATCCAAGAGTCTGTTCTACGCAAATCACCCACAAAATTCATCCCATTTTCAACCTATTACAATCCAGTTTCCAAAACCGAACACCCTTTCGAATCAAAATTATCCAACAAGAATTCCAGAAAAAACCAATACTTATGGCAGAAAACTCCCTATAGCAAGCCAAGAACAAAAAATTCAGAAAAACCCATTTCCTATACTACACAAACAACTACCAAAAATACTGAGAAAGAGGGAGGAAGCGGTCGTTTCCGGCGAGTGTTGCTGCCGTTTCCGGCGACACTCGCGGAGCTTTCAGCCGCCACGGAGCTCAGCCGCCGGAGCCGCCGAACTCGCCGTCGTCTCCCCATCGCCCACCAGACTCCGTCGGGGCTGCCGCCACTCCGTCGTTCCAACGGTTTGCCCAAAAGTCCCATAAGTTCTTATTTCTTCCGTTTAGCTCCGTTGCCCACCGGAAGCGACACTCGTGTTGTTACTTTAATTCAAGCAAAATCAGTGGAGCTACTGTTTTAAACAACCTTGATTGGTGTGCCAACTTTAGTGCAGTATGTTCAGTCCCCTTTTGGCACGTTTTTCAACACGCGTTGAAAAGTCAAGGGTTCCGGCCTCGATCCGCGCGCCGCCGAGGCCGATACCCGTCTACCCGCGGAAGCTCGGTGGCCTCCGACCGCTGCCCGCGGTTGCACGCAGTCAGCCTCCGCGGCCTCCCCGTGCTGCAGCCCGCTTGCCGCCTCCGCCTCAACGCCGTCCTTGCAGTCCGCCGCCCAGCGGCCAGCCCTCACTCCGACGAGCGGCCTCCGGTCTCAAGCGCACGCCGCCCGACCGTTGCACGCCGGCGTCCGCGGCCAACCCGCACATCCGCCATCGCCGGGCAGAGCCGCTACCTTCCCGCTGCTCGAAAACCGACACCGCTCGCGGCGCCTACCCGCGCAGCCAGTACGTTCCCCCGTGCCGCCCTCGCTGCCTTCTCAGTCCGCCTACCCGCCGCCGGTCGGGTACTCCTCTCCGCGCCTACCCGCGCCGCCAATCGGGTACACCTCCCCTCGCGGCCACCAAGCACAGCCCCCTCGCCGCCTCTCCTCCCCGCGAGCGGCCAGTGTCCCCGCGCTGCCCTTGCGACGACCACCGCCCATCGCGATCTCCACGCATCAACGCCCCTCGCCGCCTCCCCGTCGACCAGCCAGCACGCGCAGCCGCCGCGGGTTGCGACCAGATCTCCCCTACGTCGCCGCTGCGGGCGGCCTCAACCGCCTCCACGCGTCGGCACCGTGCAGCCGCCACGCACACCGCGGCCTCCGTCTACCCGCACCGACCCTCGCGGTGGACTCCCCGCGTCGCCAGCCGTTCATCGCCCAGCCCTCACGCCGCTCAGCGATCGACCAAATTCCTTCCCGATATCAGACCAACGTTGAATTCCCAGTTTGTGAATTCTTAATTTGGGGGTGGGCTTCTTTTGTCATAAGACGTTGGGCCTTGTGCATTTAATTATCTTGGCCCAGGGTTTTTATTTATCTGTTGGGCCAATTATTTAGTTAATTATTGGTCCAATTTTATTTGGAGTCATTGGGCCTAATTTTTAATTACTTGAGTATACTAAATTGTAAAGGCTTTTGGGCCTGTTAAAAACTGTACGCAAAAAAAAAAAAAAAAAAAAAAAAGCTTGTGAGACGAGCACGGGACCTCTTCATCAACGAAAATTCTACGGGCAGTCCTTTGCCCACTCGAATCAGGTTTATTCCAATAATTTCCTTTTAATATATATTGTAACTCGTAAGTTTTCATATATATTAAAAGCGGGGGCATATACTCGTATTTCGAAAATTCAAAGTGGGGGCAATTTTTGAAATTTAAATTTCATTTGACACTTCCTTTTAATATGTATCCTAACTCGTAAGTTTGCATATATATTAAAAGCGGGGGCACGGATACACATATCCTAAGCTTATTTTGTGATATCAAAAATAAATTATTTGACTATGAGTATTATTAAATACAGTCAGTTATTTAAAACTTCGAATACAATTTCGAAAAAATCATTGAGGTTGCTCACCGAATAAATAACTCAATATTTAAAACATGGTCACACCTTTCGACTACAAACATTCGTCCGCCTTCATAGGCGTTGACCGGTCCGCCTTCTAGGCGTCGACATTCCGCTTAGATTGGCGAAGTAATCCGTCTTCTCGACGTCGATTAGTCCGCCCTTTCAGGCGTTGACGTATCGATTAGTTCGCCTTCACCGGCGTCAACTAATCCACTTCTCGAGTTAACCCGCCTCTTAGGCGTCGACATTCCGCCTAGATTGGCGAAGTAATCCGCCCGATCGGTGTTGATTAATCCGCCTTGTAGGCGTCGACATTCCGCCTAGATTGGCGAAGTAATCCGTCTTCTCGACGTCGATTAGTCCGCCCTTTCAGGCGTTGACGTGTCGATTAGTTCGCCTTCACCGGCGTCAACTAATCCACTTCTCGAGTTAATCCGTCTTTTAGGCGTCGACATTCCGCCTAGATTGGCGAAGTAATCCGCCCGATCGGTGTTGATTAATCCGCCTTGTAGGCGTCGACATTCCGCCTAGATTGGCGAAGTAATCCGTCTTCTCGACGTCGATTAGTCCGCCATTTCAGGCGTTGACGTGTCGATTAGTTCGCCTTCACCGGCGTCAACTAATCCACTTCTCGAGTTAATCCGTCTTTTAGGCGTCGACATTCCGCCTAGATTGGCGAAGTAATCCGCCCGATCGGCGTTGATTAATCCGCCTTTTAGGCGTCGATATTCCGCCTAGATTGGCGAAGTAATCCGCCCGATCGGCGTTGATTAATCCGCCTTGTAGGCGTCGACATTCCGCCTAGATTGGCGAGGTAATCCGTCTTCTCGACGTCGATTAGTCCGCCCTTTCAGGCGTAGACGTATTGATTAGTTCGCCTTCACAGGCGTCAACTAATCTACTCGAGTTAATCCGTCTTTTAGGCGTCGACATTCCGCCTAGATTGGCGAAGTAATCCGCCCGATCGGCGTTGATTAATCCGCCTTTTAGGCGTCGACATTCCGCCTAGATTGGCGAAGTAATCCGCCCGATCGGCGTTGATTAATCCGCCTTGTAGGCGTCGACATTCCGCCTAGATTGGCGAGGTAATCCGTCTTCTCGACGTCGATTAGTCCGCCCTTTCAGGCGTAGACGTATTGATTAGTTCGCCTTCACAGGCGTCAACTAATCTACTCGAGTTAACCCGCCTCCTAGGCGTCGACATTCCGCCTAGATTGGTGAAGTAATCCGTCTTCTCGACGTCGATTAGTCCGCCCTTTCAGGCGTTGACGTGTCGATTAGTTCGCCTTCACCGGCGTCAACTAATCCACTTCTCGAGTTAATCCGCCTTTCAGGCGTCGACATTCCGCCTAGATTGGCGAGGTAATCCGTCTTCTCGACGTCGATTAGTCCGCCCTTTCAGGCGTAGACGTATTGATTAGTTCGCCTTCACAGGCGTCAACTAATCTACTCGAGTTAACCCGCCTCTTAGGCGTCGACATTCCGCCTAGATTGGCGAAGTAATCCGTCTTCTCGACGTCGATTAGTCCGCCCTTTCAGGCGTTGACGTGTCGATTAGTTCGCCTTCACCGGCGTCAACTAATCCACTTCTCGAGTTAATCCGCCTTTCAGGCGTCGACATTCCGCCTAGATTGGCGAAGTAATCCGTCTTCTCGACGTCGATTAGTCCGCCTCTCAGGCGTTGACGTACTGATTAGTTCGCCTTCACCGGCGTCAACTAATCTACTCGAGCTAATCCGCCTCCTAGGCGTCGACATTCCGCCTAGATTGGCGAAGTAATCCGTCTTCTCGACGTCGATTAGTCCGCCCTTTCAGGCGTTGACGTGTCGATTAGTTCGCCTTCACCGGCGTCAACTAATCCACTTCTCGAGTTAATCCGCCTTTCAGGCGTCGACATTCCGCCTAGATTGGCGAGGTAATCCGTCTTCTCGACGTCGATTAGTCCGCCCTTTCAGGCGTAGACGTATTGATTAGTTCGCCTTCACAGGCGTCAACTAATCTACTCGAGTTAACCCGCCTCTTAGGCGTCGACATTCCGCCTAGATTGGCGAAGTAATCCGTCTTCTCGACGTCGATTAGTCCGCCCTTTCAGGCGTTGACGTGTCGATTAGTTCGCCTTCACCGGCGTCAACTAATCCACTTCTCGAGTTAATCCGCCTTTCAGGCGTCGACATTCCGCCTAGATTGGCGAAGTAATCCGTCTTCTCGACATCGATTAGTCCGCCTCTCAGGCGTTGACGTACTGATTAGTTCGCCTTCACCGGCGTCAACTAATCTACTCGAGCTAATCCGCCTTTTAGGCGTCGACATTCCGCCTAGATTGGCGAAGTAATCCGTCTTCTCGATGTCGATTAGTCCGCCCTTTCAGGCGTTGACGTATCGATTAGTTCGCCTTCACCGGCGTCAACTAATCTGCCTCTCAAGACGATCCGTCACTCGGCCTTGATAAGTTCGCCTTCACCGGCGTCAACTAATCCGCCTCTCGGCGTGGATCCAGTCCGCATGTTAAGCGTTGACTTTCCGCCTTAATGGGCGAGGTATTGTTTGGTTCGTCCTCACCGGCGTTAACTAATCTATTCTCTGCATCGTGATGTCGCTGCCCGTCAATCGGCTAAAAGCACTTCACTCATTAACCTGTTGGTTAATCTTTTAAGCGGTTGTTAAATCAATCCCATCTTCGTGAAGTCGCTGCCCGATCATCGGCTAAAGCACTTCACTCATTAACCTGTTGGTTAATCTTTTAAGCGGTTGTTAAATCAATCCCATCTTCGTGAAGTCGCTGCCCGATCATCGGCTAAAGCACTTCACTCATTAACCTGTTGGTTAATCTTTTAAGCGGTTGTTAAATCAATCCCATCTTCGTGAAGTCGCTGCCCGATCATCGGCTAAAGCACTTCACTCATTAACCTGTTGGTTAATCTTTTAAGCGGTTGTTAAATCAACCCCATATTCGTGAAGTCGCTGCCCGATCATCGGCTAAAGCACTTCACTCATTAACCTGTTGGTTAATCTTTTAAGCGGTTGTTAACTCAATCCCATCTTCGTGAAGTCGCTGTCCGTCTATCGGCTAAAGCACTTCACTCATTAACCTGTTGGTTAATCTTTTAAGCGGTTGTTAACTCAATCCCATCTTCGTGAAGTCGCTGTCCGTCTATCGGCTAAAGCACTTCACTCATTAACCTGTTGGTTAATCTTTTAAGCGGTTGTTAACTCAATCCCATCTTCGTGAAGTCGCTGCCCGTCTATCGGCTAAAGCACTTCACTCATTAACCTGTTGGTTAATCTTTTAAGCGGTTGTTAACTCAATCCCATCTTCGTGAAGTCGCTGCCCGTCTATCGGCTAAAGCACTTCACTCATTAATCTGTTGGTTAATCTTTTAAGCGGTTGTTAATTCAATCCCATCATCGTGAAGTCGCTGCCCGTTAAATCGGCTAAAGCACTTCACTCATTAATCTGTGTATTTATTTTTTAATCGATTGTTAAGTCAATCTGTTGTTCGTGAAGTCGCTACCCGCGAGCGGCCTAAGCACTTCATTAATTTATCATCGCGGTCCTCATCGCCCTATTACTAAAATCAATGCCGGCCAGCGGCAAGAATTATTTATTAATTTCACGTCATGGTACCCGACTCGGGGGCACGATGGAAGATCGTACCCCACCTAACCCGACCAATTTGTTTGAGGTTTGACTATTCGAAGGTTACACGGAAGATTCGCCCATCACGGACCCTGTTGTCGAAAGATTCCTCCGGGGCATCCGAGCTATCTTGTTTTCAGGCTCGGGGGCAAAACCTATTTGAAGCACAGATCAAGATCGAACTCTGGCCGCAATCAGAGCCCAATCTTGGGGGCAATTGTTACAGCAGGAAATATCCTCGCCTGACAGAAGGTCAGATTCCTAAAGATACACTGACCCGACAAGATCGAGAGTCTACATCAGAAAAGAATATTTAATGTATTATAGGTCTACTGTTGATCTTTATATTAATAATTGTAATAAATCCCTAAATAAAGGGTTGAGACGAATTTAGGGTCACTTTTGGGCCTTTGGGGGTGAACCTCTATAAATAGGGGGTCACCCCCTCATTGTAAAGGATCCTACATTTTCCTCTCATTTCTCATATATGAAAAAGCTCTCATTCGAGGGAAGAACGAAAGTTTTTCCCCCATCGTTCGTGTTCGTTTATATTAATTGTTTGTCGGGCATACTCTAAATAGCCACATATATCTATCCGTACAAAAATGCCTGTCAACATCATGTATATTTACTATTAAAAATCAATCATTTTTAAATAATGATAGTTGATATACATAATAGTGATAGTGTGTATTAATAACAATGATACCTAATTTTTTTAAGGAAACTCGATAACAAATAAAAAGAGTTCAATGAACTCAAATGCACATCACAACTATTCTAATTAGAAAAATAAGTATTTAATACACATAATATATATATATATATATATATATATATATATATATATATATATATATATATATATATATATATATAAAAGGATCCTTTGAATACAAGATATAATATGAATTAGATCAGGAAATCTTAAATCCAGATCTCCATAATGAGTAAAGTCTAAAACCTTTGGCCGCATATAATATTTCATGCAATTATTAATCATAATAATTTTTTTTCTAGTGCTTAAAATATAACTTTGTAGGTCTCATGCAAATGTTTGTTTATCGCCAAAGACAATTTTTTATATTTGGATATTTATTTAAAATAAATATTGAAAAAAAATTAACTTTTCAAATTATGGAAAGAAATCCAAGGTCTAAAACGAAATACTAGAAGTAAATGAAATAAATGGAAATGCGAGTTAAATGAAAATCCTCATGAGATTAGGAGTAATTTATACTGCAACTAAATACTATAATAGAACATGTTTTAAATGTTTCTAATAGTTACGCCTTTCCTAACTAGTTGCATGATTATTATTTATTACAATGATTAACATTTTCCTTTTACTCAGACGTGATGTATATTTTGTACTCCCTCGTCTCACAATTATTTTCACACTTATCTTATTGAAACATTTCACAACTACTATCACGCTTTTAAAAATGAAATAATTCTTGCCGTGTCACAAATAATCCTGTATTTGGCCTAAAAACTATCTCAGAACCGGGGTATGCCGGAACCGGAATTTAGACCTCGATAACAGGATCTCGGCTCTAAATAACCTAACAGACGAGCTACCGCAGCTATTCGAGGTGAACGAACCTCGACCTCGTCAGGCACCCCGGCCTCGTCGGACCACTCCACCTCAGCATAGCCCGACATAATCGAGGGTCAAAGTCAATGAAGATATCGAAGTACTAACAAGATATCGTAATAATAGATTTATTATTGTTTATTATATCTCGGTTGTAACTAATACCATAAAATAAAGGGATCGGGATTGCTTCTTTAGTGAGGAGTTTGTGGCTCTATAAATAGAGGCTCCAACTCATTGTAAGAGGGATCGTCATCTTCTTCCCCACAAAAACACTCCCCACATTTATAATACACTGTTAGGGTGTTCATCTTTATGAACCGCCCGATGCCATATTTAAGGGAGGAACCTCTCGATTCTTCGCGCAGTATCTGTGTTCTTCGTGTTCGTACATGTTTATATGTTATACCGTACAAAATGTCATACCCCTATATACGAATAAATACGGTAACAACAATTCTCTCTCACAAAAATTAATAAAGTAAATAGTATTATTATTATTATTATTATTTTATTCAACTTTATACTCGCTCACTCTTTTTTCTTCTTAAATAATGTGTGTCATCATCTACGATAGTAGTTTCGGATCGGAGGAAAATATTTGTTTTATATTAAAATAATACGTTAAAATACCAATTGATGGGCTTACTGAAAGAAGCTGAAAGTGTTAACAAAAAAGCCCAGTAGGACATCAAGCCCAAACTACGCAACAACAATACAGACTCTTTTAACTACCCCAGCCCCCTCCCCACCCACTACCCAATTCTTACTCTAATTTTTTTTATTTTTATTTTTTAAACAATTTTTTTTTTTTTTCGGAAACACAAAATCAATTATTATTATTTTTTATTTATTTGTAGACAGTGAACTGAATCGAGGAATGAAGTATTGAAAAAGAGAAGCGCAGAAATTTGTGGCCTTCACTATGATATATTATCACAAGCATAGAAAGGATTTTCATGATATAAACTATACACTATTTTTGTAGTATGTTTGTAATTAGATAGTTCACTAATATGGATCGTGTGAAACTAGTTTATACATAAATTCATGAAGGGTTATTAGTTGTTTTCACTGAAAAGTATTAGTTTCTTTTTACTGAAGATTATTACTGATTTACACTGAAGAGTCTTAGTTGTTCGGTGAAAATGAACTAAGACTCTTCAGTATAAACCAGTAATACTCCTCAGTAAAAACAACTAATACCCTTTAATAAAAACAACTAATATTCTTCAATGATTCATATATAAACCAATTTCACTCTATACATACTTTAATTATTGTTGATGGGCGAACAACTTCGCATTTAATCAACGAAAGATTATCATTAAACTTGATAACAGGATAGCAAATCAAATGAGCTAGCAGCCTCGTGGAGCGAACAGCTTCGTAGCGGAGCTAGCAGATTCGTAGGGCGAACAGCTTTGTAGAAAAGCACTAATGCGGCAATCAGAATTGTGGCGAGCAGCCTTGCAAAGAACAGTTGTGCCAGCGGTTCAAGCCAGCCAATATGGGCGAACAAGGACGTAATCGAGCGAACAGAATCGTAAAATGATCCCAAGCGAGGAGCGAACAGCTCAGAACGCAAAGGACCATGACATCTAACGGAGACGTACAAGCGAGCAGCCGGTCACCGTCGAGAGCATCTCAGAAGTGCCAAAGATCAAGTACAACATGGGGAATCCCAAGAGTCACTAGCTTAGATATGGGCCAAGTGTCCTAACACTTGGCATCCATCCAATGAGTGATAGTGTAGATGTTGTACAAGTGTCCTAACACTTGGCAAAGATCCAATGGTTAAGCCATCAAGATGATGACACATGGCCACTTTGTATGTCTATAAATACTCCCTTCTTGTACATGAAAAAAAGGAGAACAATTCAAAAAATAGCCAAACTCTTGCAAAATTATTCTTTGAGCTTTACTTAGCCAAATTCTATGATCTTGATTCTTGTTTGGTGATCTTCATTAGATGAAAAACAGCCACTAATCTTTTTAGTTAGAAAAGGTCATCAACAATTGGCGCTAGAGAGAGGGGTTCGAACCTTCGATTGTAGAAAAAATCGAAGAGGACAAAGATTTACAACACTTTAAGGATTTCAATGCATGTGTGCATGAACTAGGGTTTTCAAACCTTTACAATCACACACAAGGCTAGTAATCCTTGGAAAAGGTGTCTGTAAGTACAAGATTACTTCATCCATTTGCTTATTTACCCACATTTCGATAGCCAAGATGGTTAGATCGCAAGAAGAACGACATTCAAGTATATCTCCAAGTCGTAGACCAAGAACTAGGGTTTCTTCCACCGAAGGACATGCACGGACAGTGAGAGCAACTTCGCAGAGGAATATACAAGTCACTATTGACACGATTCCACCAGAAGTTGAAGCTCTTGCCCAAAATCCCGAAGAGCTAGCAAAAACCATTGCTGTTCTTCAATCCTTGCAAAATCGACATATAGCAGGACCGTCAAGAGCACCTGTGACGACCAGACGAACAGGCGAGCAGGAGCGTACTGGCGAACAAAGGAGTAAAATGAGAGAAGATGCACGTCGGGACGAAGCCGACAGCGAGGAAGTTCGCAGAAATAAAGGAAAAGCTCCACTGAGCGAACGTCTAGGAAGCAGAGGAGAATCATCACCGAGTCGAGCAGATGAATCAAGCAAAAGTACTTCCCGGACAAGTGCTTTGGAGAGATTAGGAACAAGGAATGTGAATAGGAGGGAGCCATCCCGAAGGCATGAGGAGCGATCACACCATCCTGCTCGCCCATCAGTGCATGACCGAATCCGTAGGTCAGCTTTTGGCCGGTTAGGGCCAAATGGAGCTAGCAACGCTGCTAGGAAGACAACTCAGGAAAAACGTCCCGTTGGCAAGGGACTGCATCGTGAAGAGGTCACTGAACCCAATCATGATGAACAGCCTTCCATCGGGAGAACTCCCCCGAATGAGTTGCAGGAAATGAGAAAGGCAATTGAAGAATTGCAGAAACAGTTGGAGTCTCAGAGAGGTGTCGGATCAACCATTCTCCCATCTTCACCATTATCTCCGTCTATCCTCAGTGCACCGATCCAGAAGAAGACACAGTTCCCAGCCATCAATCTGTACGAGGGAACGTCGGACCCCCGTATTCATGTGACGAAGTATTCGGGTTTTATGATCTCAATAGGGGCGACCGACGCCACGCAATGCCGAAATTTTCCACTCACCCTGGGAGATGGCCCGCACAGATGGTTTTCGGCACTGGCTCCCGGCTCCATCAACTCTTTTGCCCAGCTAAGCAAAGAGTTCCTGTCTCACTTCTCAACTGCCGGGTCTTACTTGACCCACAGACACCGTCTAGCAGATATTAGGCAGGGAGACGAGGAGTCTGACAAGCAATTTCTGGAAAGATTTGATAAAGTCTTACTGGAGGGCGAGATGGTGAGTGAGGACACGAAAATTGTGGCAGTGATGGCTGGTTTAAAGAAAGGAACTGATTTGTGGAAGGAAATGCATCTGACTTGCCCGAAAACATACACAGAGTTCAGACACAAAGCGGGAATTCACGTTTCAATGCAGGAGGCCTTACACCGAGAGATGGGAGACAAGACTGATCCAAAAAAGTCTAACAAGAAGTCGGGAGGAAGTGATTACAAAGCTCCGAAGAACATGAAGTCATTCAATGATGGAGCTGAGTTGAAAGAAAAGTTGAGTCAAGTCCTTACTATGTCCGTGGATGCTGTGTACAACAACGTTAAGGACAGGGAAATGTTGTCAGAGCCGCGGAAGATAAGGCAAGAGAGAGGAAAGCTGAACCCGAACAAATACTGTGCTTATCATCAGAACATCGGCCACTTCACGAGCGAGTGCCGAGATCTATTGAAGCAGTTGTGGAGGTTCTATGAGGAAGGGAAGCTGTCCGAATTCGTGAAGAGGGAACCAGGTAAAAGACCAAGGGCGCCAGTACAATCCAGTTCGGATGACGAAGATAGTGATGACCAACCAAGCAAAGTTGGTAAGAGGGGAAGGAAGGTCCCAGCAGCCCCAGCAAGGCATATCCCGGAAATCCTAATGCTGGAACCCACTGGGCCAGTAGGTGGTTGTTCTGATGGGAGACCACCTATGTCGAAAAGAAAGAGGAAAGCAGAGCTGAGAGCAGTAGATCAGGTAATGGAAGTGGGGGTGAATCCATCGACCAAGCAAACAGGGGACCTGACTTTCTCAGAAAAAGACTTAGACGGGATACTTACCCCCCACAACGACTCATTGGTCATTTGCGCCAATATCATGGGGACAAAGGTGCATCGTCTACTTGTCGACACTGGTTCCTACACGAATATCCTGTTCAAGAGCACGGTGGACCAGCTAGGAGATTGTGCTGAGTACATCAAAGATTGTAATCACAAGATTGTGGGTTTTGGAAATGCTGTAACCACCCCGCTAGGAATAGTTACGTTGGCAGTCGAGCTTGTATCAGTCGAGGACCCGGAGAGGAAAATGAATAGAATGGTAGACTTCTTGGTTGTAGACCAACAGTCCACTTATAACGGGTTCCTCGGCCGTCCTTTCTTGCATGAATTTAAAGCAGCTGTTTCAACGTACTATTATTGTCTAAAATTTCCAACAAAGAAGGGTGCAGGTACAGTCAAAGGAGACCAAAGGAAAGCTCGTGCGTGTCTGTTGCAAATACAGTTGCAGGATCACCAAGTCAACATGGCAGACAAGTGCTCAGACAAGGACGGAGACGATAGCGAGGCCATGACTTCCGTTGACACTGAAATAATGGAAGTCGACGAGCAGCTTTGCACAGACGAACAACCACGCAGCGACGAGCAACTGTGCGCAGACGAACAGCTGCGCATTGGCGAGCAAATATGCGTAGACGCACAGTTGGACGAGGACGAGCAGGAACGTGAAGATGAACAGCTCGCCCAAACAGGAGGAACAGAAGCTGCTACTACTAGCAACGAGGAAGAACAAACAAGGGCAATGAACGTCGATGCAGAGGACATCGAGCCACGACTGGGGGCAGAACCGATGGAGACCGAAGATGAGTCAAAGACAGAAGGGCCCATTATTGACCCCAGATGGAAAGGCCAGAAACGGAGGGCTACCCCAGTCGAAGAGTTAGAAACTGTAAAAGTCGACCCGAACCAAGAGGGCTTAGAACTCTTCATAGGGTCCGAGCTACCAGAGCCGTACAGGACCAACATGATTGAGTTTCTTAAAGCAAACCTCGATGTGTTCGCATGGTCGCATGCAGACATGGTGGGCATCAGCCCCGAACATGCCTGTCACAGACTCAACATCGACCCGGGGAAGAGGCCAGTCCATCAGAAAAGGAGAAAATTTGGACCCGACAAGTACGAGGCGCTTGACGTGGAAGTCAAAAAACTGCTGGATAACAACTTAATCAAACAAGCGTTATGCCCGCAATGGGTGGCAAATCCAGTTTTGGTCAGGAAAGCAACTGGAGCATGGAGACTCTGCATCGATTTCACAGATCTTAACGCCGCCTGCCCGAAAGACAACTTCCCATTGCCTCACATTGACCAGCTAGTTGATAGCACCGCCGGACATGAGCTGCTAACGTTCATGGATGCATTCGCAGGATATCATCAAATCGCGATGCATCCCGATGATCAAGAGCACACTGCGTTCTACACCAACAAGAACTTGCTATGCTGGAAGAGAATGCCATTTGGGCTAATCAATGCTGGAGCTACATATCAGAGGCTGGTCAACAAGATGTTTGATGATCACATCGGGAAGACGATGGAAGTATATGTGGACGACATTGTTGTCAAGAGCTCAAAAAAGGAAGCTCACTTGCAGCACCTGGCTCAAACATTTGAGATACTTCGGACTTACAATATGAAGCTGAATCCCAAGAAAAGCAGTTTCGGGGTCCATTCTGGGAAATTCTTGGGACACCTGGTTAGTCAGCGTGGAATTGAAGCAAATCCCGTAAAAGTGAAAGCGATCATGGAGATGCAACCACCCAGATCAGTCAAAGAAGTCCAACGGCTCACCGGATGCCTAGCAGCTCTGAACAGGTTCGTCTCAAGATCCGGAGATAAGTGCAGGCCATTCTTCGAGGCCATCAAGAAAGGAAAGTTTCAATGGACAGACGCCTGTCAACAAGCGTTCGAGCAGCTGAAAGATTACCTCAGTGATACAAAAATTCTTGCCAAGCCAATCCCAGGGGAAAAGTTATACTTGTACTTGGCGGCCTCAGAGGTAGCAATCAGTTCAGTGCTCGTTCGAGCAGAAGGAAAGTTCCACCTGCCCATCTACTATGTAAGTCATGCCTTGCACGAAGCAGAGCTCAGATATTCACCAACAGAAAAACTAGCATATGCGCTGGTAATGAGTGTCAGGAAACTTCGTCCATATTTTTTCGACCACCAGGTGGAAGTGTTGACAACGTTCCCACTCAAGCAAATACTGCACAGACCCGATGCGGCTGGTCGCCTCCTAAAGTGGTCCTTGGAAATTAGTCAGTTCGGGATTTCGTATGTTCCTCGAACAGCGATCAAGGGGCAAGCTTTAGCAGACTTTATAGTCGAACTGACTTTCCCCCAAGATCCAACGAGAGGGCATAGCCATCCCTGGCACATGTATGTTGATGGTTCATCAACAAATACAGCATCGGGAGCAGGTATAGTCTTGATAAGTCCGGACAGGCAAGTTTTTACTTCAGCTGTTCGATTCGAGTTTATGGCGACGAACAACGAAGCAGAGTACGAGGCTGTGATCGTTGGGTTGCGCCTAGCATTAGCAGTTGGAGTACGGAGGTTGCAAATCTTTGGAGATTCACAATTGATCGTCAACCAGGTCCGAGGAGAATATGAAGCAAGAGATGAAGACATGGCTTTGTATCAAAAGATTGTTGCTCACTTGGCCTCTTTGTTCGAACAAATATACATTGAACAAATACCAAGAGACAATAATGCTCAAGCAGATGCATTAGCCAGGCTAGCAACCAGCACCGGACCAGCAGAATTGTCGGAAGTGACGCTAACAAGAATGTCCAAACCATCAACCGAAGATTACAAGATCTATCAGATCGACGAAGATTTCGAAGAAGACGACTGGAGGATGCCGATCGTTGAATATTTGCAAAACGATAAAAAACCGGACAACCCATTCGAAGCCAACAAGTTGGTTAAAAGAGCGGCAAGGTACACCATGATGGACGGACAGTTGTACAAGAGAGGAATTTCGTTCCCACTTCTGAAATGTTTGGCTAGGGGGCAAGGACAAACAGTGCTGAAAGAGATCCATGAAGGTGTATGCGGAAATCATGCCGGAGGACGGGCTTTAGCACATAAAACAATAAGGCAAGGATATTACTGGCCAACTCTCCTTCAAGATGCAATCAAGATTGCCCGAACTTGTCATAGATGTCAATTGTTCGCCCCAAACATTCACAAACCCCCACATGAATTGATTTCAGTCAATAGTCCATGGCCGTTCGCGAAATGGGGAATCGACCTTATCGGGCCTTTTCCCCCAGGACAAGGAAATGTTCGATACGCGGTAGTGGCTGTTGATTACTACACGAAATGGGCGGAAGCAGAAGCACTCGGGCGGATCACACAGGAGAAAATGATCAACTTTATCTGGAAAAACATTGTTTGTCGTTTCGGGGTCCCTCAGGCGATAGTGACGGACAACGGAAAGCAGTTTGAGGGAAAAGAGATCAGAGATTTTTGCGAAAAATGGGGAATAAAGAAACATTTCTCGACACCATACCACCCCCAATCAAACGGTCAAGTGGAAGCAGTGAATAAAATAATCAAGCATATACTGAAGATTCGTTTGGTTGACAAGCAAGGAAAATGGTCAGAAGAGCTACCAGAGGTGTTGTGGGCATACCGAGTATCCCACAGAACAAGTACAGGCGAAACACCGTTCACAATGGCATTCGGGACAGAAGCAGTAATTCCGATTGAGTTAAAAGTCCCGACAAAACGAACAGCTGCGTTCGACGAAGAAACAAACAACTCTGCAATGGCAGCAGAGTTGGACTTGCTTGAAGAAAAAAGAATAACAGCAGAATTGAAAAATGCAATTTACAAAAGAAGAGCAGCAAAGTACTACAATTCTCAAGTAAAAGCAAGAGAATTCGAAATTGGGGACTTGGTACTTCGAAAAGTTTTAATATCACCAGGAGTATTCGGCCCGACTTGGGAGGGCCCATACAAGGTGACGAATAAGTGGCACAACGGCACATACGACCTTGAAGACATGGAAGGCAAGTCGTCCCAATACTCCTGGAACACAACTTTACTCAAGAAGTACTACCAATGAAGTCCTGTAAGTCTTAGAAAGTTTGTAAATAGATCCTTTGTAAATTTTTGAAATTTTTGCGCAAGTTTATAAGCGAGTAGATTTACATTTATCTTACTAGGCGAGCAGAATTGCTTTAATCTTTTGTCTTGTTGAATTTTTAGTTTTTAAGCCTCAAGTCCAAATTACTTAGTTGCTCGCCCAAAAATTAGCAAAATACGAGTCTGTTATAAGACGAACAGAAAAGCTTATTAAAAGCAAAAATAAGGCCAAGTCCATAAGCGACCAAAATGGCCCAAACAACTAAAGGTCAAGTTCTGTAAGAACCAGATGACCAACTGAAAATTTGACTAAGTGTTTACCTTAAGAAAAAGGAACACTAAGAAGCTGTCATAAGCAAAAGCAATAGGCGAGCAACTAAGTAAGACAAACAAAGAGGCGAGCAATTAAGTAAGACAAACAGAGAAGCACAAATTTATAGATTAGCAAAAAATTTTCATTTCATTAGATCAAAAAGTTTTACAATAGGAATGAGAAATACAGAAATGTTATACATCCTATTGTAAGAAAAAACTAGTCTTCAAGGAAGAGGAGGAGGAGCATCTTCAGTCCTGGTCGCCGGCGCGCTCGGCTGCTCGCCCTGGACACTTGTACCAGCCCCGTCTATGGGGGTCAAGGGAAGCGAAGACAACCCTTCAAAAACCTCATCAGCGGCTGCCGCGTTGGTCGCCGCTGGAGCAGGGTCAGGCTGACCGCCATAAGTAGGAGCAGCAATGTCGACGTCCTCGCCGAAGACTTCCAAAGGAAAGCCGAGGTCGGCTAAATCGGAGACGAACAAAGTCGAGCCAGGAGGAGGAGGATAATTTTTCACGTATTCAACGAAGTCCGCCTTCACCGCATCACGGATATCTTGGTTATGATCGTGAGCGAAGTGAACAGACCGTAAACATTCTGCAAAGGCACAAATGTACCCAAAATTGGTCTTGTCCATCACTTCCTGCTCATGGACTTCGTATTCGATCAAGTTCTGGCGCTCTTCCTCCAGCCTCTTGACATGCTCCTCGGCAGCGAGCAATCGAGCAGATAAGTCTGCTCGCTCCTTCTCAGCTCTCTCAGCTCTCAAGTCTGAGGACTTCACCTCCAGCAGCATCTTCTCCGCCTTCTCCAAGGCGTTCTTCTCGCCAGTCAACGAGGCCTCCATCTTCCTCTCCATCAAAGCCAGCATCTTAGCATGCTCGGCCTTGCATTCTTTGATGGCAGAGGCTCTTTCCTCGTCCATCCTCTCCACGCGACGGCCCAAATCGCGGTTTGTTCGCTCGAGATCCAGAACTTGATCGAGCAGCACTTGAGCCTGGACCACTTGATGGCTAGCATTGTACGCCAGCAGGCGAACATTGTCGCTCACAGTCTGACCCGTGACAAGGGTGTTCGCCGATTTGGTCCAAGCTCTCGGGACCATCTCAGCTGCTCGACGGACAGGAGCATCGGGAATGTCGCGAAAGCTGGGGGGGGCATCCTTCACAACAGCAAAGTGGTGAAGAGCAGTTCCTCGACCGGGATAACGCTCCGGTTTGTACCTAACCAAATGAAGAATTAAGAGTAAGAACAAAAATGATGACTAAGATCAGACGAACAACAAAACCTAAAAAAGCGGACAACTTACTCTTTAATTCTAGAAGGATCCCAACCTAAGTAGGAGAGATCCTTGGGGTACACCACCGTTTTGGTCGCCGCCACGCTAGCGACCACCTGTTGCTCGTCCACCACTTCCAAAGAGGTGGATCTAGAGGCAGGAGATCGAGGAGCAGCACTGCTCGCCTCCGCCATGGTCTTTGATCGTTTAGAGGCGCGATCATCGCCGCGAACATCATCGCCTCGCGGCGCCTTCTTCTTCTCCTTCTCTCTTTCCCTCTCCTTATCCTTCCTTACATCCCGTGGAGAGGGAGTAGATTTGGCCGCAGGTTTGCGGCGACCAGCTCCGGCGGCTGGGCGACCAGAAGGGTTCTCTCCGGCCCGAAGACGCATGATAGCGAGGGGAGGATCCATCTTTCTCCTTGAAGCATCAGCCATCTGTTTAACTCGATTGGCGAGTAGATAATATGACTCGGGCACAGCTGGGATAGCAACAGTGACTTGTTGATCTGACAAGAAAAATACAAGTGTTAGGCGAGCAAGAATGATGATCGAGCAAAAATGAATGGCGAGCAAAAGTAAAAAAAAAAAAAAAAAAAAAAAAAAAAAAAAAAAAAGTTACCTTCCGGAATCGCGGCTTGGGCTTCAAGATGGTGGGGACTCGTGACCAAGCCAGCAAGTTTGCGACAGTGAGCCTTCGAGAGATGGTGTATGTCGCGACTAGCAACGTCGCGAAGAGAGATGATGGCTAGGGTGAAGAGAAACTCGTCGCTCAGATTAGGGTTCCCCCACTTCAAATTTCTCAAGCCTGCAAAACAACAAAAAGGATTAAAATTAGTCCTATTTATGAACTAATAAGATAAAGGAAGGCCTACGTTTAGCATTTCCAAATCGTTCGGGCGACATGATGCGCGCCTGCCCGCCGGCGAATCCCTCCGCTGCTCGCCAGTCACCACCAATGAAGAAAAATTGGCGATGCCAACCCTTAATTTTATTGGGGACTCCTTCAATGAGTTTCAGCCCGGTCTTCGCTTTAACATAATACCAACCAGCTCCATCCTCTTGTTGAGCAGAAATAGTCAAGGCGTAGAGAATCTCCGCGGTTGTTATCTTGTTTTTATAGCCCTCAAGACCAAAAAGAGTCATGAAGGCTAGGAGACTACTCCAACCGTTTGGAGTAATCTGGGTGATCGCCAGGTTCATGTCGGACAAGAATCGCCCGATAAGTGGATGAACGGGGAGAGGAAAACCCGTGTTGAGCACATCCAAATTGATCGCCGTGCAACCAGGAGGAGGGCGATCAGCAGTTTCTCCTTCCTTTGGTATGTACATAAAAATGTCGTATGGAATCTTGTAGGTAGCACGGATGCTCGCCAGGTCTTCCTCAAAGAGCACGCTATCGAGGCTGCTCGCTGCAAAGTCCCCACTTTGTTTCTTCATAATTACCCTCGATGGAGTGACAAAAGTCTTCGAGTAGCGAGCAGCATAGTCCCTCCACTCATTATCGCGAACAACTCCTTCCGGGATCCGAGATTCGGGTGTAGTTTGAGAGATGGGGAAATTGATTTCCCTTAAAAACTCCCAAGTGAGCGAAGGACCTTCTTGCTCGCCAACTCGCTGCTCGCCAGCAGGGCCAGTTTGGTCGTCTTCGAGGTCAATTGAACCCTCTATCTCCGCGGCCACTTCTGTGGAATCTTCACCAAGATCAGAAGACGTTTCAGGTTCGCGAGCAGGATGGTGAATATCTTCTTGATCGCCAGAACGATCAGCGGCACACGTCTCTACCGAGCGAACAACGGAGCTCGCATCCGAGTCCGTGTCTTCGTCCACCAACAACGTGCGCGGGTTGTTCGCCAATATTTGGCGAACAGATCTGCGCGGAGAATCCAAATCTACGGGTCTCTTTTCCGGGTTTCGCCCGGGTCCGGATTGAGATGAATTTGAGGGGGTAAACTCCATTCGAAATAACGAGGCGGTAATTTAACCAGTTTGAGAAAGATTTTAGGTACAATGGGTCCGAAATCAAAATCACAGCGGCAACGTTAATACGAGACGACGGCGCAATGGCGGCTCACGGCCGGAGTAACAGGGACGATTAAAGAAAATGCAGGAAATAGAAAAAATTCACGAAAATTGAAGGAAGAAAGAGAGAATACAAGACAAATTACCTTCAAAGAACAAGAATCTAAGAGACACAAGGGGATTCGAACACAAAAGATTGAAGGACAAAGCTTCAAAATGCGTATCAATGGCGGATGACTTGTGATTCTTCGAAAAGAAGAATGAAGGAGAAGGTTACGCCTATTTATAAGGACAAGGCTGGGGCAAAAGTACAATTTCCGCGAAATATTATAGGCCCCTATGGGCAAATAGGGGGTCGCGCGTGACTGACGCGACGCCTCGCATTCCGTGCCTCGGGAACTCAACCGTCGCGACACGAAGGGGCGTTCGCTGTTGGTCGCGCGCTTAAGTTCCCATTGCTCGTTTGCTCGCGCACTCGGATGCTCGCCCGCATAACCAACCATACTCCCTTTCTGCTCGCCCATTATTCGAAGATGAAATTATAGCTTGGTCTCAGTTGATCACTCCACATTCAACATGAGACCAAGCTAGGGGGCAATTGTTGATGGGCGAACAACTTCGCATTTAATCAACGAAAGATTATCATTAAACTTGATAACAGGATAGCAAATCAAATGAGCTAGCAGCCTCGTGGAGCGAACAGCTTCGTAGCGGAGCTAGCAGATTCGTAGGGCGAACAGCTTTGTAGAAAAGCACTAATGCGGCAATCAGAATTGTGGCGAGCAGCCTTGCAAAGAACAGTTGTGCCAGCGGTTCAAGCCAGCCAATATGGGCGAACAAGGACGTAATCGAGCGAACAGAATCGTAAAATGATCCCAAGCGAGGAGCGAACAGCTCAGAACGCAAAGGACCATGACATCTAACGGAGACGTACAAGCGAGCAGCCGGTCACCGTCGAGAGCATCTCAGAAGTGCCAAAGATCAAGTACAACATGGGGAATCCCAAGAGTCACTAGCTTAGATATGGGCCAAGTGTCCTAACACTTGGCATCCATCCAATGAGTGATAGTGTAGATGTTGTACAAGTGTCCTAACACTTGGCAAAGATCCAATGGTTAAGCCATCAAGATGATGACACATGGCCACTTTGTATGTCTATAAATACTCCCTTCTTGTACATGAAAAAAAGGAGAACAATTCAAAAAATAGCCAAACTCTTGCAAAATTATTCTTTGAGCTTTACTTAGCCAAATTCTATGATCTTGATTCTTGTTTGGTGATCTTCATTAGATGAAAAACAGCCACTAATCTTTTTAGTTAGAAAAGGTCATCAACAATTATTATAAGAATTGTTAATTTATATTTAAAGAGATAAGTATATTTTTAATGGAGGTTGAATTGTCCATTAACACAAATTTCAAAGTGAAAGTTGAGTTGGCGTGAAAAAAAAAAAGAAAACATATAATGCAATTTCACGATGTTTGAAATGGGTAAGTTAAACTGATAAAATTGGTTGATTCATTTTTATAAAATGATGCATCTAACTTAGTAGACATTTCAGACAAATAATATACTCTCTCCGTCCTATACAAATAAACTTTTTTATTTTATTTTTATCCATACTACAAAAACAAATATGTTATTATAATTAATATATCATTAAATTTGCATCTCCATATTTGTTCCTATTTAATGTATCCTTGTTACTCCCTCCAATTCAAAAGAATAAAGTTTTGGGTGTAATTCTTATTTCAAAATGTTTGATATTTTACATAATTTACACTTTATTTCTCCATTATACCCCTTATTTCAATCCCCTTAAAATATCACTCACATTTTACATTACCTTTTATTAATTCTACTCAAGTAAATTAATCAATTGACCATAGTCCATCTATACAAGAGAAGAAATATTTTGGGGAGAGAAGGAACTACAATTAAAAATGTGATAAAAAAATTCAATAAAGGGTATAATAATTTTACCTGCACTACTTCTTAATTTTTAACAGCAAATCATCGGAGGGATTATGAACTACTAATTGTTTTGGTAAATAATTAGTCATAGGAGCTGAATAGTACAACGTAACAAGTATGTAAATTGAAAACGAGGAAGAGCTTGTTTGCAAATTCTACTATAGCCTAAAAGTAATTTTGAGAAGCTAAAATTGTGAGTGAACAGTTTTAAAAATAAGTATTTGAGAAAGTATAAAGTGAAACTGGTTTATACATAAATCACTGAAGGGTATTAGTTGTTTTCATTAAAGAGTATTAGTTGTATTTACTGAAGCGTATTACTGATTTACACTAAAGAGTCTTAGTTGTTCAGTGAAAATGAACTAAGACTCTTCAGTGTAAATCAATAATACTCTTCAGTAAAAACACTAATACTCTTCAGTGAAAACAACTAATACCCTTCAGTGATTTATATATAAACCAATTCCACTCTATACATACTCTAAGTATTTTTTTAATTGGGCAATTACAATTTAGTTCATTTTTTTTCCTTCAAAATATAAATCAGTGTAAAAATAAAATACATAACAAAGAGGTCTAGAACAATTTTATTATGCTATAAAATAATTTGGTATGCCCGAAATGAAATTGTTTGTAATGTATTTTTTTTTCTCTTACATTTATTTGTAATTTGGCTTAAAAATTATGGACTAAATTGTAATTTTTTCTTTTTAATTTTCCAGTTATGTCTGCTTGCATTGCTCACAAATCACAAGCCGTCTAAAATAAGCCACGTAGCCTCCACGCATCAGAGGGGCCACTGTTCACTATCATACACAGAATCACGAGAGACAATAAAATACACTTGCCGTAACAGAATATTATTGTTGCACTTATGGGAACAAAATATTAAAAAAAAAAAAAAAAAAAAGAGGGTGGGTGGGGGGGGGGGGGGGGGGGGGGGCACACAAGAGATAAATAGACGATAGATGAACCGTAACACGAATTAAAATTAAATATATATGTCAATTTATAAGACAAGAGTAGATCACTAATTAGGTATTGGGCATTAGTATTCTTATTCATTCATGGTTAGATCTCTTGTGCATTTTCAGATTTTTTTTATTAGATAATAATCTAATATAAATGTTTGCAGAAAATCACATACATGTGAAATCAAATACATGTGATCTCTCATTTTTATATCGCTATTATTTACATATATTATCACTATAACTAATTGAAAAATGTATGATTTCCTAAATAAGAACCGTGAATGCACATAAAATAGAGATAAAATAGATAGAGATAGTGTATATGTGAAAAATCCAATGAACGCACATAAAATAGATCGTGGTAAACTAGCTTTGACGCCCATTTTAAAAATACTTGAATTGCTGAATAACCAAACAAAGTGAATGGTAACTTCAGGGTTGCAAAATAAGATTCACAACTTCTCTCGACAAGAATCATAACTTTTTAAATTGACAATTTAAAGGCAATAAAAAGATCAAATTTGCATCGATTAAACTGGGTTGTCTTCAATTTGACACATTTTGTTCTAAATTTGTCAACCCAAATTTGTCAACCCAAAAATCAATTGCCCCCAACAATTCAAATAGAGTACTAAAAAACCGTCATGATATGAGACTGCAAAATGGAATATAAATAGTGCAAAATGGAATATAAATCAAGCAAAATGCATGCAAAATGGAATATAAATCAAGCAAAATGCATTAACACCAAAAAAGTATGTTAATATGTTAATTTGTGCTGAACCACGCAAATTTTCGTGATTAAAGTATCATAACCTTTTAGTTGCCATGATAAAATATGGGCTCAATTCAATTAATTATCTTATTTTTTTAAGATTGTTATCTATTCAAATTAATGAGATAAGTTTATAGAGGAAAACAGTGATTAATAATGAGATAAGTTTATAGAGAAAAACAGTGATTAATAACGGGCCCTGAACTTAATCTTAGGCCTCGAAATTCCTACCAAACGACTTGCAAAACCTCGTAACTAAATTATCTTGCCTTAGATAGATGGAAGATAAAATAAGCAAGAAAGATTCAAGTATCATAAATGCATAGATAGATGGAAGATAAAATAAGCAAGAAAGGAGTAATAGAAGAAAGGAGTTTTCCATTAGTTCAGTCCAAACTCAACTTCCCTCAAAACATAATTTATAACAATACATCACTCCATCACAGTAGCAGCAGAGATGGCGATACTACTAACTCAAATTAAACAAACTCAAAAGCAGCCATTAAAACACACACAGCTACTTTTATTTCAAAAGGGACACCATTAATCTCATCATAAGCTAAATTTTGCCCCCTTTAGAAACACACACTTTAACACATACTTAAACGCATATATTATCTACTACAGTAATACCACTTCTCCTTCAGAGAGAAATCTCTTCATTTGCAGTTGCATGGATTGCAGGTGCAGTTTGCTCCACACTTGCAGCCGTTGTCGGCGGTTTCAGCAGTCTCAGATCCCTCAAAAAATCTGCAGAAATGGGGGAGGAATTAGTCGAATTGGATTGAAAATTGAATTTATTAAATAGGAATTATGCAGAGGTGGTGGAGATTGAAGAGATGCGTACGTCTTTTGGGGGGCGACGCCGAGAACCGTGGTTACGGTGGTGGCGGCGGCCTCGGAGTAGCTCAAATCCGGGTACTTCTTGCACCTGTGAAACCAATTTCTCCGTTAATTATCTAATCGGAAAACCGATCGGAATTACACACCTAAATTTTGCAAAATAGGATTCACAGATGAAAAATTGGGCGAAAACAGAATGGATCGGATTTTCCTTCCCAAAATTTGAATGAATCGCTTCGCCAAATGGAAAATTCCGGAAAAATCAGTCTCATATGAATGAGGAAATCACAAATTTAGACGCATTAATCGGAGAAATAACTCGATTACGCGCCTAAACATTGTATCAAAGGATTCATAGATCAAAAATTGGGCGGAAATCAGAATTTCCTTTTCAAATTTGAATTAAATCGCTTCGCCGGAGGAAAATTCCAGAAGATCAGCTTCATAAACATGCATGAATGACGAAACCACAAAATTAACCGCATTAATCGGCGAAAAAACACGATTACGCGCCTAAACATTGCACAAAAGGATTCATAGATAAAAAAATGGGCGGAAATTTTGAATTAAATCGCTTTCGCCAAATGAAAATTCCAGAAGATCAGCTTCATAGACATGCATGAATGACGAAACCACAAAATTAACCGCATTAATCGGCGAAAAAACACGATTACGCGCCTAAACATTGCAGAAAAGGATTCACAGATCAAAAATTGAGCGGAAATAAAAACGAGTTCCGATGAATTACGGAAGATCAGCTTCATCAACATGCATGAATGACGAAACCACAAAATTACACGCATCAATCGGAGAAAAAACACGATTACGCGCCTAAACATTGCACAAAAGGATCCATAGACAAAAAAATTGGGCGGAAACAAAAACAGAGTTCCGATGAATTACCCGCCGCAGCCATTGCCGCAACCGCAGTTAGCTCCACAGCCACAGTTTCCTCCACAGCAAGACATCTTCTTAATTTCGCGAAGAAAATGAGCTCAAATTGATGTGAGATTTTGAGAATGCTTCAAAGAGGTGAACGATAATTATGGAAGCAACAATGGGGTTCATTTATAGTGGAACGGGCAGGGCGGGCAGCGGACGTCGGCCGTACACGTGGCGTGATCAGGTGGTCCTCGTAACTCGGCCCCGCACTCGTGTTGTAACGCCATATCCTTTCCACATAATCTGTCGTAATCAATTCTTTGAAATTTTGGAAAAAGGAGATTATGGCAGTTATTTTTTAATCATATCGTCCACGAAAGAACCCAAACTACACAATTTTGATTCTATCTATCCGATTGAATCATCAATTTCTTTTTTTGCATTTTAGGGAATTAATGAAAGAATTTGAGTTTGAGTATGTATAGATTAAAATTGGTTTATATATGAATTATTGAAGGGTATTAGTTGTTTTTATTTAAGAGTATTAGTTGTTTTTACTGAACAGTATTAGTTGTCTACACTGAAGAGTCTTAGTTCATTTTCAGTGAATAACTAAGACTCTTTAGTGTTAATCAGTAATACTCTTCAGTAAATATAACTAATACTCTTCAATGAAGACAACTAATATCCTTTGGTAATTTATGTATAAACCAATTTCACTCACTGAAGGATATTAGTTATTTTCACTGAAGAGTATTAGTTATTTTTACTGAAGAGTATTACTGGTTTACACTGAAGAGTCTTAGTTCATTTTCACCGAACAACTAAGACTCTTTAGTGTAAATCAGTAATATTCTTCAGTAAATATAATTAATACTCTTCAATGAAAACAACTAATACCCTTCGATAATTTATGTATAAACCAATTTCACTTTATACTTTGTCAAGAATTTTACTATCTATCAGATGATCTTGTGATCGTCCACAAATTATAGAATTATTTTAAGTTTAATTTAACTTCAATATAATTATTTTTAGAACATGCACTAACAAGTTAATGGTGTTATTTTTGCAATTGAAATATTACTAATTATTTTAGGGTAATACTAAAACTAGTTCGCATTTTGGCAATGACAAAGTTTCTTGAAGATTATACAATACTAAGGAGGTGTTTGGTAAAAAGGGAGGAATGAGAAGTACTATGACTTTGATTGAATAGTGGAACGAAAGTCATTTCTCAACAAATTGAGAGGAATGAGAATCATTTTCATTCCTATGCTCTACCAAACACTATTTTATCATTTCATTTTCATTCCTTCATCCATCCAACCAAACACACCCTAAATGAGTAGGCTGAATTGAAATACCAAATTATTCGGTCAATTGTGAATTTATTTTTTATATATTAATGCAAAGTAACAAAATACAAATTTGAGTTTAAATCACAAACCTTCTTATAAGTCACTGACAGAACATATTTAGTTACAAAATAGTTTTTTTATTAAATTTAGTTTCATATTCTCTAATAAGTTCGATTTTGATCCTACATCATTTTATATAAAGATTTTTTCTTTTTCAGAAAAGATACCCTTATTTTAATAGTTTGAGATCAATTTTATACTCTCCTTTTTAGGGATTACTGGTACACCTCCATTATTTATCTATTGCAAATATTGTGTTTGATTAATTTATTATATAAAATATACTACTTGAGACATTCATCTTTAACGTTGCAAGTCGTATATTTTATACTACCTCCGTCCCGGAGGAACTTGCACACCTCCGGGGCACACTTTTTAAGAAAAAGACATTTTTTTAATAAAGTAGTGGTGTATGGGTAAATATGTATATATTTTTGTGAGTGTGCACACAAATCAATGTTTTCTTTTAAAGGATGTGCAAATTCCCTTGAGACGGACTAAAAAGGAAAGTGGGCAAGTTCCTCCAGGACGGAGGGAGTATAAGATAATAATAAATACTCTCTCCGTCCCAATTTTGTTTACCTAAAAACCCCAAAAAGGAAGATTTTTTTTTGTTTACCCATTTCCTAAAATGGCAAAAAACAACACCACTTTTTCAAACTCAACCTTCAAAAAGCAATTTTATACTAAAAAATATTAATAAACAATTCCTAAAAAACTACTTTATACTCAAAAGTATTAATAAACAATTTTTTTCTTAAAAACCGTGTCATTTAAAAATGGGTAATCTAAATTGGGGTGGAGATAGTACAATGCATAAATTCAATTATATTTACAACGATCGACAAATGGAAGTGTGCAAATAATTCCCAGACGGAAGAAGTGTTACGATAACATTTGGGTGCACCAATTACACCTCAATGGACTAATAATTTAAATAAAAACAATCAATATTTTAAATTATTTTTAATATAGACTTTCACAATTAAAAATTGTGATGACAGTGATGAGTTGACAAAGGTTTTTATCTGCTAGTCAATTAATGTAGTGTATATGGTCGACACATCGCTGATAATGGAAGTATTTGCTGCTTAAATCCCCTATTATACTAATAGGGAGTTTTTTATGCTTATGTGTCGTCACGAGGTTTATTTCGCCTATGTGTCATCGTGTGATTCATTTCGCTTATGTGTCGTTCTGAGGTTAACTTCGTGGAAGCCTACATGCCAATTTTATGAATCATATGTGTAATCTATGTGTGTCGTCACAAGGTTCGTTTTGCTTATGTGTCATCTGAGGTTAACTTCGTGGAAGCGATACGTGCCAATTTTATGAATCATATGTGTCATCTACATGTCTTATTATACAATAAGGAATCTAACAAAAAAAATTGTATCTACAAGGATTTGAACCCTAAACTTCATAAGTAATATTCATAATATTTACCAATTAAGCTATGTTAAGAACATGTTTAAAGTTTGAATACTATTATATATAATTTGAGTTTAGAAAAGTATATTATAAATTTTACTATGATTTACATTTTACTTAACTATATTTAGGATATCTTATATATAATTTTTTTATTGTGTTAGTAATGCAACTAAGTAACTTAAGTATATTTAAATCTACATACTATTACTAATTTGATTAAATAAATTTTAAAAATTCTAAATATGTGAAATTTTAATGTTTAATTGTGTTATTTTTATTGTTTCACTATTTTTGAGGATTTTTTTTCGAAATTTTTAATAATTTCCAATAATTTTATGAATATTCACTACATCTTTAGTTGTTTTAATCTGATATTTCGACTTGCACATTTAGAAGAAGAAAAAAAATAAACGCGTGAGAGTGAATTAGTGCTTGAATTGAAAATTTCCCTACATTGAGGAAAACATCTTAAGAGACAAAGATAAGTATCTGACGCGTAGTTGAGAAAATTATGTCATAATTTAAAAGTGTAGAGTAAATAAAAACAAAATATTACGTGAATTTTTATAATAATATTGAAAATCGTAACTAAATTGAGATCAAGTCTGAAAGTCGTGAATTAAAATGTTATCCCATAATTTTATGAATACATATTATTTGAATATATTTATTATATAATATAATTATATTATTTTATGATGAAAAAAATTATTTAAATATATGTAACATTTATATAATTAATTTTTACAAAAATCCCGCGTGATACGCGGGCACTCATCTAGTGGGAGTATAAACTGGACTATAATAATAATAATAATAATAATAATAATAATAATAATAATAATTAATTTTATAATAATAAACATGTCACATTTGAATCGCCCAAATATTACTTATATCTCATATAATTTGTTACATAAATTTTCAAATTGCAGTTGGAGATTCTCTTATCATAACTCATAATAAAAAATTAGCAGTTTTATATATGTTACGTAATGATTTTTACATGCTTTTATAATTAATGAAGCATCTCTCTAGTCTCTTCACGTGACTTCCATAATTGAACCTGTCATTATTTAGCCTAAAAAAACAAGGAAACTCTCTAGTCTCTTCACATAATTGACTTCCCTCCGTCCACAAAAAATATGTTCACTTGTTTGTACGTGATTTAATGCAAAATATTGGAAAGTATTTAGGTTATTATTTATGGTAAGTATGCATAAAACGTTACCATAAATAATTACTTTATTCATAAACGAACCTCACAATACCCCATAATATCCTCCAACATATTACATTAAACTACGTACAAATAAGTGAGCATACTTTTCGTGGACGGAAGAAGTATATCAAAAAAGCATTATAAAATTATATTTAGTTATAATAATTACTCCATCCGTCCCCAAAACATGGTTTTGTTACTTTTTATAGGGTTATTAAGAAAATTGATATAATATGTAAAAAAATATGAATACTGTGTCACATCAAGTACAAAATAAATAATTTAAAATATAATATGTGTGTATATTGAAAAATGTAGATAAAATTTACTATTTTCATTTTAGGCAGCATGACCATTTTTGGGGACGACCTAATAAAGCAATCAAAACCATTTTGCAGGATGGATGAAGTATATATAATTTTGTTTTTTAAACTAAAAGCCTTTAATATCATTAGAAATGCTATAATGACATAAAACATTGTTATTAAAAGTTAAAAAAAATAGTAATTTATACAGAGCGAAAAATGAAAGTGAAGAAAAAATAATCGTTTAATAATTAAAGTAATAACTTTATCTAATATTTTAAAAGACAAATTCATCAATAATATAATCATAATCCATTTTAATATTCTCTGTTTTCTAATAATCTTCACACTTTCATTTTTGGATGTTACACAATAACTTTTCACAAATGAAAATGAAAATAAAATACTATTAATTTTATTCATTGGTTCAATAAATCAATAAAACAATTTTTTTTTTATAAATTGTATCACTCCATTTGTAAAAAGAGTATGTATAGAGTGAAATTAATTTATATATGAATCACTGAAGGGTATCAGTTGTTTTCATTGAACAATATTAGTTGTTTTTACTGAAGAGTATTACTGGTTTACACTGAAGAGTCTTAGTTCATTTTCACCGAACAACTGATTAGGCGTGAAATTGTTATGTTTTGATGCCCAAATTACTCATGTTTTGAGTGTTTTCGAATAGTGCTTAGAGTCAAATGAGCATCATTTCTATACATTGATAAATTTGCCTCTTTGGTGCTCATAGATGGATAGAGGGCGAAAAGAGGAGTTCGTAGGACTTTGAATCGACTCAAACGGATGCCCGGATGAGAAGATATTGAAGAAATACGATTGGTATTAGTGCGGACGAGGAAAAGTATCATTTGGAAGGATTAGAGGTCACTCGAGCGCATCACTCGAGCGCCACCGCTCGAGTGCCTTACTCGAGCGCGCAAACATACAGAACCATTCTTGCGCTCGAGCAGCTCGAGCGCCACCGCTCGAGCGAATCGCTCGAGCGCCCAAAAGTAACAGTGTAATTCCAGCGCTCGAGCAGCTCGAGCGCGACCGCTCGAGCGAATGCACCATTCGAGCTACACTGCTCGAGCGGGACCGCTCGAGCGTTTTGCTCGAGCGCCCATATACTTTTGCCTCCGGATGCGTATTTTCGGCCCATTAACTCCCGTTTCGACCCGGTGCCTATATATACCTCTTCCAAACACGAAACAAGGAGATCCCGAACCTTTAGAAATAATTTTAGACTTAGTTTTGGAGAGGAACGAGACGAGCAAGCTTTACTTTTACGTTGTTAAGGTTTTTCATACGAATTTTAGTTTCTTTTCAATTCTTAATTTCTTTTCATTAGTTCGTTACTTTGAACAGGTTTAAATTTCGTTTGTATCAATTCAATTTCCGTTCTTCGTATCTATTTTCTTTTTAAAACCCTAGTTTATGTTTACTATTTTCTTTATTCAATTCATCATGTTTATGTTCGTCGTTTCTTTTATTGCTTTTATTTTTGTTATAACCATGTCCGGCTAAAACCCTTGCATGCTTGGGTTAGGATGAACTCGTAGAAGTAGGATGTGGGTACGTAATTAAGGTAATTGGTGACGTTAGTTTTAATTCTCTTAATTAATGAATTCATATAATTAATCTTAACTCTACCTTTGAATTTCGTACGAAAGTGTTAGAGAGAGGACGACCGCATCACTCAATAACAATTAGTAGTCTTAACTAGAAGGTTTAGGAAAGGTTAATTCATTTACCGGTTTAGCGAAGGAGGACGACCGCATCACCTTAGTTAAATTAGGGTCTCATTAATTGAGCACAATCCATTAACTTGTTAGTGGATTAGTGAAGTCGAGTGTTAGGGTAAAGTATTAGGGTTTAGAATCTTGAGCTTTCACCTTGCATTCTTTTACTTAGGTTAATTCTTGTTTGTCACGATTACTTTGATTATGTACCTGCTCCGTTAGTATACGTAGGGATTCCTATCCTGAGCATCACCATCTCTCATTAGAAAACAACCCGTAGTTAATTCGTTCTTTTTCATTCTTTAGTTTACTTAGTTTAATTCAGTCTTTTAATTAATCTTTCAAAAACCCAAAAAAACATTACACTCATATTAACTACGACGCGTAGATCTTCAGGGATCTATTCGCATATACACTATCCCTTGGGTTCGATACTACTTGGTCCCTATACTTGCCCATACTACAGTGAACCCGTTCTCTTGCGGGGTAGCTTTCCCACCGCTCGAGCGAATCCATTGACTTGAAGCGACTACACTAGCTTCTACTAGTAGCTACCCCGCAAGAGAACGGGTTCACTGTAGTATGGGCAAGTATAGGGACCAAGTAGTATCGAACCCAAGGGATAGTGTATATGCGAATAGATCCCTGAAGATCTACGCGTCGTAGTTAATATGAGTGTAATGTTTTTTTGGGTTTTTGAAAGATTAATTAAAAGACTGAATTAAACTAAGTAAACTAAAGAATGAAAAAGAACGAATTAACTACGGGTTGTTTTCTAATGAGAGATGGTGATGCTCAGGATAGGAATCCCTACGTATACTAACGGAGCAGGTACATAATCAAAGTAATCGTGACAAACAAGAATTAACCTAAGTAAAAGAATGCAAGGTGAAAGCTCAAGATTCTAAACCCTAATACTTTACCCTAACACTCGACTTCACTAATCCACTAACAAGTTAATGGATTGTGCTCAATTAATGAGACCCTAATTTAACTAAGGTGATGCGGTCGTCCTCCTTCGCTAAACCGGTAAATGAATTAACCTTTCCTAAACCTTCTAGTTAAGACTACTAATTGTTATTGAGTGATGCGGTCGTCCTCTCTCTAACACTTTCGTACGAAATTCAAAGGTAGAGTTAAGATTAATTATATGAATTCATTAATTAAGAGAATTAAAACTAACGTCACCAATTACCTTAATTACGTACCCACATCCTACTTCTACGAGTTCATCCTAACCCAAGCATGCAAGGGTTTTAGCCGGACATGGTTATAACAAAAATAAAAGCAATAAAAGAAACGACGAACATAAACATGATGAATTGAATAAAGAAAATAGTAAACATAAACTAGGGTTTTAAAAAGAAAATAGATACGAAGAACGGAAATTGAATTGATACAAACGAAATTTAAACCTGTTCAAAGTAACGAACTAATGAAAAGAAATTAAGAATTGAAAAGAAACTAAAATTCGTATGAAAAACCTTAACAACGTAAAAGTAAAGCTTGCTCGTCTCGTTCCTCTCCAAAACTAAGTCTAAAATTATTTCTAAAGGTTCGGGATCTCCTTGTTTCGTGTTTGGAAGAGGTATATATAGGCACCGGGTCGAAACGGGAGTTAATGGGCCGAAAATACGCATCCGGAGGCAAAAGTATATGGGCGCTCGAGCAAAACGCTCGAGCGGTCCCGCTCGAGCAGTGTAGCTCGAATGGTGCATTCGCTCGAGCGGTCGCGCTCGAGCTGCTCGAGCGCTGGAATTACACTGTTACTGTTGGGCGCTCGAGCGATTCGCTCGAGCGGTGGCGCTCGAGCTGCTCGAGCGCAAGAATGGTTCTGTATGTTTGCGCGCTCGAGTAAGGCACTCGAGCGGTGGCGCTCGAGTGATGCGCTCGAGTGACCTCTAATCCTTCCAAATGATACTTTTCCTCGTCCGCACTAATACCAATCGTATTTCTTCAATATCTTCTCATCCGGGCATCCGTTTGAGTCGATTCAAAGTCCTACGAACTCCTCTTTTCGCCCTCTATCCATCTATGAGCACCAAAGAGGCAAATTTATCAATGTATAGAAATGATGCTCATTTGACTCTAAGCACTATTCGAAAACACTCAAAACATGAGTAATTTGGGCATCAAAACATAACAATTTCACGCCTAATCAACCCCCCCAAACTTACCATGTTGCTTGTCCTCAAGCAACGAAATAATAAGTCAAGTGAAATTGTTAGGAATGAGTCAAGAATCAAATCATGCAAGTAATTGAACTCGAGCTTCAAAGATCAATCACCCGTATACTCACTCACTTTCTTTTATCGTACTCATGCAATAATAACAAGAAACACCAAGATCAAGCATGGATGTGCACTCAACGATGTGTTTCACTCCCTCACAAGTGTATAAAAGTGTTTAAGGGACTCACTCAATCAATCAATCACACATATTGGCAGCCATAGGCTTGTAAATGCTCTCAACTTCGACCATACTCTAGAAATCCATGCCGAATCAAAAAGGACTTTCAAAAGGTTGTAATGTAGGCTCTTTGGACAGGTGGGATAACAATATGGTAAAGTGACTCAAGTGAATGGAGAATAGAAATTCAAAACTTCGGTACTTCGAGATTAAAAACGATCTACTTCAAACATATTCAATCACTACACTTTCGCTTTCAATTCTCTCAACACTTCAAATTTTTTTTTTTTCTTTCTCTCTTTTTCACTTTTTCAATCACTTCATCATTTTTTTCTTTTTCGCACAACACATGAGCTCATTTTTTTCTTCTTTTGCTCATTCTCAAATTTTTTTGTTCTTTTTCTCACATCACAAAACTTCATCACACCTTTTTCTCATATTCACTCAACATACAACCTTCTCCCTTTTTCAACTCAATTCACTCCCTTCATATTCACACTTTCCTATTCTCCACTCAAATTGGGACAAAAAGACTTAGGAATTGGAATAGTGTTCATATGTGCTAGCAAATAAAATAGGCTTTAGGCTCAAAGGGGCTAACAAGGGATCAATGTCATTGGTAAGGAAAATTCTGGCTAAGTGACTCAATTAAATCAAAGATGGCCTAAGATCACATTCGGCATATCAAACTAGACACAATCAAGAAGCAAGAGCACATGCAAGTTCTAGCATCCTCTAAGGTGACGATTCACTCACAAACGAAGAGATTAAATCATGCATTTAAATCTCGTAAGGCTCAAATCTCACGGCTTTCACATCCATGCTAGTCCTAGTGAATTCTCACAATCATCACTCAAGTACTCAAAAGAAAAATTCACAAGCATACAAGTTCTTTCTCAAATCAGCTCAAATTCAAACACTCACACAAGAAAACTCCTAACTCAGCCTCACAATTCACCCTACTCATCAAATCATACTCAAAGATAGCAATCAACAAGCATAAGGTGATTGATAGGCATAAAATGTTGAGTAACAAAACAAATCAATAATAGCCCAAGGAGCATCTCAAGGCACCAAATAACTAACTCAACTCAAAGATAAGGGGTGCTCCGGTGCAATGTAACAAGAAAACATATAAAAAAGAAAAAAAACTCCACCCCCCAAACTTCGACCTTGCTAGAGGTCTAAGTTTGGGGTTGTGGGTTACCTCAACCAAACAATTCATTTTCTCTCAATAGCTTTGCACACTCCCTTGTCTCAAGTTGGTTCCTTCAATCTCCACTTCTTTGGTTCCTTTACTCCTTTAGAGACAAGCCTACAAAATAAAGCTCTCGAGTACGAGGTTAGACATACGACTCTAAACACCCTAATAATATAAAAAGACACTAAAAATAAATGAAAGCAAATAAAAATGGGTTGCCTCCCATTCAGCGCTATTTTTAAGGTCCTCATGCCGGACCGTGCTCAAAGGAGCTTATGGGACATCATACGCAAATTTACCTCCCTTACTCTCATAAGAGTGGTGTTTGAACTCCTTTCCTTGATGCCCCACCATCATGAGTACCTTTGCTTTCTTCCCATCCCCAAGTGTTATGGGTCTCAACTCCTTCTTGCCTCTATCTGGAGGAGTCTTACTAAACAATTTCTTGAGTTTGGACTTTTTCTTCTTAACTCCTCCTTTCCCGTCTAACTGGACCACGTCCACTTTCTTCACCTCTTCATCCTTCAACTTCTTCACTTCATCCCTATCAAAATAATCAAGAACATAATGTTCATGGGTTAACTCAACAGGTGAAGGACTAACAAAATCATGAATATCAGAAGGATTAGGGATAGAAGGTGTGTCTTCAACACTAGGATCAATTGCATCCATGCAATACAAGCTCTCATCCTCCCTCGGGTGCTTCATGGCTTCATATAGGGAGATCTTCACTTCTTGATCATCAACCTTCAACGTGATCTTCCCATTCGCCACGTCTAGCACCATCCCCGCCGTAGCTAAGAACGGTCTTCCCAAGATTAGGGGCACGTGCTCATCTTCCTCCATCTCTAGCACTACAAAGTCGGCTGGAAAGATGTGACCTCCAACTCTCACTAGGACGTCTTCAACAACACCTTGAGGTCGAGTAATAGACCGATCGGCAAGTTGAAGCGTCATCATTGTGGGTTGAAGTTCACCACCTTCCAACTTCTTGAAAAGCGATAGTGGCATCAAATTAATGCTCGCCCCGAGGTCGCACAACGCTCCCTTCTTGATCCCGTTCCCAATATCACATAGGATCGTGAAGCTCCCGGGATCCTTCAGCTTAGGTGGAAGCGCCTTGTGCACTAATGCACTCACCTCGTGGTTCAGCTGCACCAACTTCGGCTCATCCACTCGCCGTCTTTTCGCGATCAAGTCCTTCAGAAACTTCGCATAGTGCGGCATCTGTTCCAAAGCATCATAAAAAGGGATATTAATATGCAATTGTTTAAAAACATCAAGGAACTTAGCGAATTTCTCATCAAGCTTCTTTTTTCATTAAGCCTTCTCCACCAGGAGGTTTAGACCCCGGATCAACACCTGCAGGAACAGTAACACCAGCTTTTGGGTTAGCATAAGAAAAATTTTCATTTTTCCTCCATGTGTTTTGAGGAGGCTGCTGGCTTCCTTGAACTCCTTGTGTGTTCCTCCATTGATTTTGAAGTGGCTGAGGGCCTGGAGGCACAAATGGTTGGCCATAAGAAGGCCTTCCATACTGATTTCCACCTTGGTAGCCATTCTGATTGTAATATGGACCTCCCATGTAATTGGCTACCTCTTGCTGTCCACTGGGTTGGTCTACTCTCTCATTCTCCACTGCATGCTCTCCACCCAAACTCTTCCCCAACTCGAGGTTGTTGATCTTCTCCATCATGGCCATCAGCAGCCTTCTAGTTCCTTCTCCCTCTTCCACCTGATGCACTCTTTGCACATCTGCATCCACACCCCAAGCACCGGCATTCGTGACAATGTTGTCCACGATCTCCCTACATCTCTCTATGCCTTGGTTCAGGAATGCTCCGCCCGCACAGGCGTCTAAATGGTCTTGCCCCGTCTTGTTGGCACCACTATAGAAGAATGCCATAATGTCCCCCTCATTGTACCCGTGCTGCGGGCACTCTATCTGCATGTTTGAGTATCTCTCCCACGCTTGGCGTAAATCTTCTCCAGACTTCTGGCGAAAGGACGAGATCTCAATTCTAGCCTTGATCGTCCTAGATGGAGGGTAGAATCGCTCGAGGAACAGACGCTCGAGCTCTGCCCAAGTGGTAATACCTCCCCGCGGGAGCGTATTATCATACCACTCCTTGGCTATTCCCGTCAATGAGAATGGGAACAGCCTAAGCCTCTTGGCATCTTCAGACATGCCATTGTAATTGAATGTTGAGGCTATCATGAGAAAGCTCCTCAAGTGTGTATGAGGATTCTCCTTCCCGATCACCCCTTTGAACTGATTCTCGGTCAGCAGCTTTAAAATCCCCGGTGATATCGAGAAGTTGTTCGCCTCAACAGGAGGCAAAGCCACTCCATCATAGTACCGCTGTGGCTGCGCTGCAAACCTCCCTCTAATCGCCATATTGTGATCTACGTTCATAGGAACGTGTTGAGGATTAGCAGCAGGTACTGGTACTTGTTGGGGTGGTGGTGGGTAAACAGGTGGTTGATTATAGACTGGGGGTGGAGGATACGGGTATGGTGGGTAAGGATAAGGTGGGTATGGGTAATGTTGGTATACTGGGTTGTTGAAAGGGTTATTCGGGTTTTGTGGGTAAGCAGGGTTGTTAGGAGGATTATGGACAAGGTTCTGAGCTGGATTCCCTACGTTTCGTGTATCCGGGTTTAGGCTCTGGCTATCCCCTAATGGAATTTGATTCTGACTACCACTAACCCCAGTGCCTTCAACTCGGTCTACTGCTTGATTGAAATTATTGGCAGCATCGTCCAACTCATTATTGATGTCCATTGGTTCCTTCCCTAAGTCGGCTGCGTTCATTCTTCTCAAGTAAGCTCGGTTCCTTCTGGCTATTGTCTCAGGGTCTGCAGGTATTCTTTCTTCGCTCGTATTGCCTTGTGAGCGTGTTCTCATAAACCTGACACACTAGCAGATGGATCAAAACGCAACTGCCGAATAAATAAAAATAAAAATAAAATAAAAAATAAAAACAGAAAATAAGCACCCACTACTAACTACTAAGCTATCGACAAGTCCTATTCAAAAAGCATAAAACGCCATCCCCGGCAACGGCGCCATTGACTTGAAGCGACTACACTAGCTTCTACTAGTAGCTACCCCGCAAGAGAACGGGTTCACTGTAGTATGGGCAAGTATAGGGACCAAGTAGTATCGAACCCAAGGGATAGTGTATATGCGAATAGATCCCTGAAGATCTACGCGTCGTAGTTAATATGAGTGTAATGTTTTTTTGGGTTTTTGAAAGATTAATTAAAAGACTGAATTAAACTAAGTAAACTAAAGAATGAAAAAGAACGAATTAACTACGGGTTGTTTTCTAATGAGAGATGGTGATGCTCAGGATAGGAATCCCTACGTATACTAACGGAGCAGGTACATAATCAAAGTAATCGTGACAAACAAGAATTAACCTAAGTAAAAGAATGCAAGGTGAAAGCTCAAGATTCTAAACCCTAATACTTTACCCTAACACTCGACTTCACTAATCCACTAACAAGTTAATGGATTGTGCTCAATTAATGAGACCCTAATTTAACTAAGGTGATGCGGTCGTCCTCCTTCGCTAAACCGGTAAATGAATTAACCTTTCCTAAACCTTCTAGTTAAGACTACTAATTGTTATTGAGTGATGCGGTCGTCCTCTCTCTAACACTTTCGTACGAAATTCAAAGGTAGAGTTAAGATTAATTATATGAATTCATTAATTAAGAGAATTAAAACTAACGTCACCAATTACCTTAATTACGTACCCACATCCTACTTCTACGAGTTCATCCTAACCCAAGCATGCAAGGGTTTTAGCCGGACATGGTTATAACAAAAATAAAAGCAATAAAAGAAACGACGAACATAAACATGATGAATTGAATAAAGAAAATAGTAAACATAAACTAGGGTTTTAAAAAGAAAATAGATACGAAGAACGGAAATTGAATTGATACAAACGAAATTTAAACCTGTTCAAAGTAACGAACTAATGAAAAGAAATTAAGAATTGAAAAGAAACTAAAATTCGTATGAAAAACCTTAACAACGTAAAAGTAAAGCTTGCTCGTCTCGTTCCTCTCCAAAACTAAGTCTAAAATTATTTCTAAAGGTTCGGGATCTCCTTGTTTCGTGTTTGGAAGAGGTATATATAGGCACCGGGTCGAAACGGGCGGTAATGGGCCGAAAATACGCATCCGGAGGCAAAAGTATATGGGCGCTCGAGCAAAACGCTCGAGCGGTCCCGCTCGAGCAGTGTAGCTCGAATGGTGCATTCGCTCGAGCGGTCGCGCTCGAGCTGCTCGAGCGCTGGACTTACACTGTTACTTGTGGGCGCTCGAGCGATTCGCTCGAGCGGTGGCGCTCGAGCTGCTCGAGCGCAAGAATGGTTCTGTATGTTTGCGCGCTCGAGTAAGGCACTCGAGCGGTGGCGCTCGAGTGATGCGCTCGAGTGACCTCTAATCCTTCCAAATGATACTTTTCCTCGTCCGCACTAATACCAATCGTATTTCTTCAATATCTTCTCATCCGGGCATCCGTTTGAGTCGATTCAAAGTCCTACGAACTCCTCTTTTCGCCCTCTATCCATCTATGAGCACCAAAGAGGCAAATTTATCAATGTATAGAAATGATGCTCATTTGACTCTAAGCACTATTCGAAAACACTCAAAACATGAGTAATTTGGGCATCAAAACATAACAATTTCACGCCTAATCAACCTCCCATTCAGCGCTATTTTTAAGGTCCTCATGCCGGACCGTGCTCAAAGGAGCTTATGGGACATCATACGCAAATTTACCTCCCTTACTCTCATAAGAGTGGTGTTTGAACTCCTTTCCTTGATGCCCCACCATCATGAGTACCTTTGCTTTCTTCCCATCCCCAAGTGTTATGGGTCTCAACTCCTTCTTGCCTCTATCTGGAGGAGTCTTACTAAACAATTTCTTGAGTTTGGACTTTTTCTTCTTAACTCCTCCTTTCCCGTCTAACTGGACCACGTCCACTTTCTTCACCTCTTCATCCTTCAACTTCTTCACTTCATCCCTATCAAAATAATCAAGAACATAATGTTCATGGGTTAACTCAACAGGTGAAGGACTAACAAAATCATGAATATCAGAAGGATTAGGGATAGAAGGTGTGTCTTCAACACTAGGATCAATTGCATCCATGCAATACAAGCTCTCATCCTCCCTCGGGTGCTTCATGGCTTCATATAGGGAGATCTTCACTTCTTGATCATCAACCTTCAACGTGATCTTCCCATTCGCCACGTCTAGCACCATCCCCGCCGTAGCTAAGAACGGTCTTCCCAAGATTAGGGGCACGTGCTCATCTTCCTCCATCTCTAGCACTACAAAGTCGGCTGGAAAGATGTGACCTCCAACTCTCACTAGGACGTCTTAGACCCCGGATCAACACCTGCAGGAACAGTAACACCAGCTTTTGGGTTAGCATAAGAAAAATTTTCATTTTTCCTCCATGTGTTTTGAGGAGGCTGCTGGCTTCCTTGAACTCCTTGTGTGTTCCTCCATTGATTTTGAAGTGGCTGAGGGCCTGGAGGCACAAATGGTTGGCCATAAGAAGGCCTTCCATACTGATTTCCACCTTGGTAGCCATTCTGATTGTAATATGGACCTCCCATGTAATTGGCTACCTCTTGCTGTCCACTGGGTTGGTCTACTCTCTCATTCTCCACTGCATGCTCTCCACCCAAACTCTTCCCCAACTCGAGGTTGTTGATCTTCTCCATCATGGCCATCAGCAGCCTTCTAGTTCCTTCTCCCTCTTCCACCTGATGCACTCTTTGCACATCTGCATCCACACCCCAAGCACCGGCATTCGTGACAATGTTGTCCACGATCTCCCTACATCTCTCTATGCCTTGGTTCAGGAATGCTCCGCCCGCACAGGCGTCTAAATGGTCTTGCCCCGTCTTGTTGGCACCACTATAGAAGAATGCCATAATGTCCCCCTCATTGTACCCGTGCTGCGGGCACTCTATCTGCATGTTTGAGTATCTCTCCCACGCTTGGCGTAAATCTTCTCCAGACTTCTGGCGAAAGGACGAGATCTCAATTCTAGCCTTGATCGTCCTAGATGGAGGGTAGAATCGCTCGAGGAACAGACGCTCGAGCTCTGCCCAAGTGGTAATACCTCCCCGCGGGAGCGTATTATCATACCACTCCTTGGCTATTCCCGTCAATGAGAATGGGAACAGCCTAAGCCTCTTGGCATCTTCAGACATGCCATTGTAATTGAATGTTGAGGCTATCATGAGAAAGCTCCTCAAGTGTGTATGAGGATTCTCCTTCCCGATCACCCCTTTGAACTGATTCTCGGTCAGCAGCTTTAAAATCCCCGGTGATATCGAGAAGTTGTTCGCCTCAACAGGAGGCAAAGCCACTCCATCATAGTACCGCTGTGGCTGCGCTGCAAACCTCCCTCTAATCGCCATATTGTGATCTACGTTCATAGGAACGTGTTGAGGATTAGCAGCAGGTACTGGTACTTGTTGGGGTGGTGGTGGGTAAACAGGTGGTTGATTATAGACTGGGGGTGGAGGATACGGGTATGGTGGGTAAGGATAAGGTGGGTATGGGTAATGTTGGTATACTGGGTTGTTGAAAGGGTTATTCGGGTTTTGTGGGTAAGCAGGGTTGTTAGGAGGATTATGGACAAGGTTCTGAGCTGGATTCCCTACATTTCGTGTATCCGGATAATTATGATTTTGATAGCTCGAGCATATACTAGCGTGTTATCAAGCTAGTATGAGATGGTGATGCTCAGGATAGGAATCCCTACGTATACTAACGGAGCAGGTACATAATCAAAGTAATCGTGACAAACAAGAATTAACCTAAGTAAAAGAATGCAAGGTGAAAGCTCAAGATTCTAAACCCTAATACTTTACCCTAACACTCGACTTCACTAATCCACTAACAAGTTAATGGATTGTGCTCAATTAATGAGACCCTAATTTAACTAAGGTGATGCGGTCGTCCTCCTTCGCTAAACCGGTAAATGAATTAACCTTTCCTAAACCTTCTAGTTAAGACTACTAATTGTTATTGAGTGATGCGGTCGTCCTCTCTCTAACACTTTCGTACGAAATTCAAAGGTAGAGTTAAGATTAATTATATGAATTCATTAATTAAGAGAATTAGAACTAACGTCACCAATTACCTTAATTACGTACCCACATCCTACTTCTACGAGTTCATCCTAACCCAAGCATGCAAGGGTTTTAGCCGGACATGGTTATAACAAAAATAAAAGCAATAGAAGAAACAACGAACAAAAACATAATGAATTGAACGAAGAAAATAAGAAACATGAACTAGGGTTTTAAAAGAAAATAATTCTAAGAACTGAAATTTAATTAACTAAAACAAAGTTCAAAGCGTTTAAAGTAATCAAGCTAATGAAAAGAAACTAAGAAACGAAAAGAAATTAAGAATTCGTATGAAAAACCTCAACAACGTAAAAATAAAGCTTGCTCGTTCTTCTCCTCTTCCTCTCTCTAAAAATTAAGTCTAAAGTGATTTCTAAAGTTGGGGATTTCTCAAAACGTGTTTGGAAGAGGTATATATAGGCAGCGGGTCGAAACGGGAGTTAATGGGCCGAAAATACGAATCCGGAGGCAAAAGTATAGGGGCGCTCGAGCAAAACGCTCGAGCGGTCCCGCTCGAGCAGTGTAGCTCGAATGGTGCATTCGCTCGAGCGGTCGCGCTCGAGCTGCTCGAGCGCTGGAATTACACTGTTACTTTTGGGCGCTCGAGCGATTCGCTCGAGCGGTGGCGCTCGAGCTGCTCGAGCGCAAGAATGGTTCTGTATGTTTGCGCGCTCGAGTAAGGCACTCGAGCGGTGGCGCTCGAGTGATGCGCTCGAGTGACCTCTAATCCTTCCAAATGATACTTTTCCTCGTCCGCACTAATACCAATCGTATTTCTTCAATATCTTCTCATCCGGGCATCCGTTTGAGTCGATTCAAAGTCCTACGAACTCCTCTTTTCGCCCTCTATCCATCTATGAGCACCAAAGAGGCAAATTTATCAATGTATAGAAATGATGCTCATTTGACTCTAAGCACTATTCGAAAACACTCAAAACATGAGTAATTTGGGCATCAAAACATAACAATTTCACGCCTAATCAACCCCCCCAAACTTACCATGTTGCTTGTCCTCAAGCAACGAAATAATAAGTCAAGTGAAATTGTTAGGAATGAGTCAAGAATCAAATCATGCAAGTAATTGAACTCGAGCTTCAAAGATCAATCACCCGTATACTCACTCACTTTCTTTTATCGTACTCATGCAATAATAACAAGAAACACCAAGATCAAGTATGGACGTGCACTCAACGATGTGTTTCACTCCCTCACAAGTGTATAACAGTGTTTAAGGGACTTACTCAATCAATCAATCACACATATTGGCAGCCATAGGCTTGTAAGCACTCTCAACTCCGACCATACTTTAGAAATCAATGCCGAATCAAAAAGGACTTTTCTCAAGGTTGTAATGTAGGCTCTTTGGACAGGTGGGATAACAATATGGTAAAGTGACTCACGTGAATGGAGAATAGAAATTCAAAACTTCGGTAATTCGAGATTAAAAACGATCTACTTCAAACATATTCAATCACTACACTTTCGCTTTCAATTCTCTCAACACTTCAATTTTTTTTTCTTTCTCTCTTTTTCACTTTTTCAATCACTTCATCATTTTTTTTTTCTTTTTCGCACAACACATGAGCTCATTTTTTCTTCTTTTGCTCATTCTCAATTTTTTTTTTGTTCTTTTTCCCACATCTCAAAACTTCATCACACCTTTCTTCTCATATTCACTCAACAAACAATCTTTTCCTTTTTTCAACTCAATTCACTCCCTTCATATTCACACTTTCCTATTCTCCACTCAAATTTGGACAAAAAAGGCTTAGGAATTGGAATAGTGTTCATATGTGCTAGCAAATAAAATAGGCTTTAGGCTCAAAGGGGCTAACAAGGGATCAATGTCATTGGTAAGGAAAATTCTGGCTAAGTGACTCAATTAAATCAAAGATGGCCTAAGATCACATTCGGCATATCAAACTAGACACAATCAAGAAGCAAGAGCACATGCAAGTTCTAGCATCCTCTAAGGTGACGATTCACTCACAAACGAAGAGATTAAATCATGCATTTAAATCTCGTAAGGCTCAAATCTCACGGCTTTCACATCCATGCTAGTCCTAGTGAATTCTCACAATCATCACTCAAGTACTCAAAAGAAAAATTCACAAGCATACAAGTTCTTTCTCAAATCAGCTCAAATTCAAACACTCACACAAGAAAACTCCTAACTCAGCCTCACAATTCACCCTACTCATCAAATCATACTCAAAGATAGCAATCAACAAGCATAAGGTGATTGATAGGCATAAAATGTTGAGTAACAAAACAAATCAATAATAGCCCAAGGAGCATCTCAAGGCACCAAATAACTAACTCAACTCAAAGATAAGAGCGTGCATGCATGTGCAATGTAATCATAAAAAGAAACTCCACCCCCCCAAACTTCGACCTTGCTAGAGGTCTAAGTTTGGGGTTGTGGATACGGGACGGGTATCACAGATTTGGGTACCCCCCATTCATCTCGCTCGGTCACTTTCACTTTCTCCCTTGCTTCCTTTGCCTTTTTCCACTTAGGAACTCTTTCAACCTCCTCACATTCCTTGCCCTTCTGGGACTCATCCATATCTTTATGCTTCTCAATCCCTTCCTCAACTTTCTTCTCCTCAGTCTCAACTTCCCCTTGGGGCGTCTCAGAATCAGCAGGCATCTGAGGACCTTCATAATTGGTTCCACTTCTCAGCTGGATCGCCTTGCACTGCTCTTTCGAGTTCCCCTCCGGCATTCTATTCACGGACTTTGCAATCTGGCTCACCTGGAGCTCTAACGAAGTGAACCTTCGATTGTTCTCTTGTTGAGTTCTAGTCCACTCAACGTTCATCTTCTGGAGCTCTTGATCTCGTTGATCACCCTTCTTGTGCAACTCCTTCACATCGTGCTCCAAGGATGACAACCGCTTGCTCCCTTCCTCCACCTTCTGAAGGATCGCTCTCAACATCTCTTCGGTTGATGCACCGCCTTCTCCACCAGGAGGTTTAGACCCCGGATCAACACCTGCAGGAACAGTAACACCAGCTTTTGGGTTAGCATAAGAAAAATTTTCATTTTTCCTCCATGTGTTTTGAGGAGGCTGCTGGCTTCCTTGAACTCCTTGTGTGTTCCTCCATTGATTTTGAAGTGGCTGAGGGCCTGGAGGCACAAATGGTTGGCCATAAGAAGGCCTTCCATACTGATTTCCACCTTGGTAGCCATTCTGATTGTAATATGGACCTCCCATGTAATTGGCTACCTCTTGCTGTCCACTGGGTTGGTCTACTCTCTCATTCTCCACTGCATGCTCTCCACCCAAACTCTTCCCCAACTCGAGGTTGTTGATCTTCTCCATCATGGCCATCAGCAGCCTTCTAGTTCCTTCTCCCTCTTCCACCTGATGCACTCTTTGCACATCTGCATCCACACCCCAAGCACCGGCATTCGTGACAATGTTGTCCACGATCTCCCTACATCTCTCTATGCCTTGGTTCAGGAATGCTCCGCCCGCACAGGCGTCTAAATGGTCTTGCCCCGTCTTGTTGGCACCACTATAGAAGAATGCCATAATGTCCCCCTCATTGTACCCGTGCTGCGGGCACTCTATCTGCATGTTTGAGTATCTCTCCCACGCTTGGCGTAAATCTTCTCCAGACTTCTGGCGAAAGGACGAGATCTCAATTCTAGCCTTGATCGTCCTAGATGGAGGGTAGAATCGCTCGAGGAACAGACGCTCGAGCTCTGCCCAAGTGGTAATACCTCCCCGCGGGAGCGTATTATCATACCACTCCTTGGCTATTCCCGTCAATGAGAATGGGAACAGCCTAAGCCTCTTGGCATCTTCAGACATACCATTGTAATTGAATGTTGAGGCTATCATGAGAAAGCTCCTCAAGTGTGTATGAGGATTCTCCTTCCCGATCACCCCTTTGAACTGATTCTCGGTCAGCAGCTTTAAAATCCCCGGTGATATCGAGAAGTTGTTCGCCTCAACAGGAGGCAAAGCCACTCCATCATAGTACCGCTGTGGCTGCGCTGCAAACCTCCCTCTAATCGCCATATTATGATCTACGTTCTGAGGAACGTATTGAGGATTAGCAGCTGGTACGGGTACTTGTTGGGGTGGTGGTTGGTAAATAGGTGGTTGGTTGTAGACTGGTGGTGGATGGTATGGGTATGGTGGGTAAGGATAAGGTGGATATGGGTAATGTTGGTATGCTGGGTTGTTAAAAGGGTTATTTGGGTTTTGTGGGTAAGCAGGGTTTTGGTTCTGAGCATTTGGGACAAGATTCTGAGCTGGATTGTTTACATTTTGTGCACCCGGGTTCTGGCTACTACTATCTATGAACTGGTCTTGATTCTGACCACCACTAACTCCAGTGCCTTCAACTCGGTCTACTGCCTGATTGAAATCGTTGGCAGTATCGTCCAACTCATTATTGATGTCCATTGGTTCCTTCCCTAAGTCGGCAGCGTTCATCCTTCTCAAGAAGGCTCGGTTCCTTCTGGCTATTGTCTCAGGGTCCAACGGTATTCTCTCTTCGCTCGTATTGCCTTGTGAGCGTGTTTTCATAAACCTGACACACTAGCAGAAAGGTCAAAACGCAACTGCCGATTGAATAAAAAAATAAAAATAAAAACAGAAATTAAATCACCCACTACTAACTACAAAGCTATCTACAAGTCCTATTCAAAAGCATACAACGCCATCCCCGGCAACGGCGCCATTGACTTGAAGCGACTACACTAGCTTCTACTAGTAGCTACCCCGCAAGAGAACGGGTTCACTGTAGTATGGGCAAGTATAGGGACCAAGTAGTATCGAACCCAAGGGATAGTGTATATGCGAATAGATCCCTGAAGATCTACGCGTCGTAGTTAATATGAGTGTAATGTTTTTTTGGGTTTTTGAAAGATTAATTAAAAGACTGAATTAAACTAAGTAAACTAAAGAATGAAAAAGAACGAATTAACTACGGGTTGTTTTCTAATGAGAGATGGTGATGCTCAGGATAGGAATCCCTACGTATACTAACGGAGCAGGTACATAATCAAAGTAATCGTGACAAACAAGAATTAACCTAAGTAAAAGAATGCAAGGTGAAAGCTCAAGATTCTAAACCCTAATACTTTACCCTAACACTCGACTTCACTAATCCACTAACAAGTTAATGGATTGTGCTCAATTAATGAGACCCTAATTTAACTAAGGTGATGCGGTCGTCCTCCTTCGCTAAACCGGTAAATGAATTAACCTTTCCTAAACCTTCTAGTTAAGACTACTAATTGTTATTGAGTGATGCGGTCGTCCTCTCTCTAACACTTTCGTAAGAAATTCAAAGGTAGAGTTAAGATTAATTATATGAATTCATTAATTAAGAGAATTAGAACTAACGTCACCAATTACCTTAATTACGTACCCACATCCTACTTCTACGAGTTCATCCTAACCCAAGCATGCAAGGGTTTTAGCCGGACATGGTTATAACAAAAATAAAAGCAATAGAAGAAACAACGAACAAAAACATAATGAATTGAACGAAGAAAATAAGAAACATGAACTAGGGTTTTAAAGAAAATAATTCTAAGAACTGAAATTTAATTAACTAAAACAAAGTTCAAAGCGTTTAAAGTAATCAAGCTAATGAAAAGAAACTAAGAAACGAAAAGAAATTAAGAATTCGTATGAAAAACCTCAACAACGTAAAAATAAAGCTTGCTCGTTCTTCTCCTCTTCCTCTCTCTAAAAATTAAGTCTAAAGTGATTTCTAAAGTTGGGGATTTCTCAAAACGTGTTTGGAAGAGGTATATATAGGCAGCGGGTCGAAACGGGAGTTAATGGGCCGAAAATACGAATCCGGAGGCAAAAGTATAGGGGCGCTCTAGCAAAACGCTCGAGCGGTCCCGCTCGAGCAGTGTAGCTCGAATGGTGCATTCGCTCGAGCGGTCGCGCTCGAGCTGCTCGAGCGCTGGAATTACACTGTTACTTTTGGGCGCTCGAGCGATTCGCTCGAGCGGTGGCGCTCGAGCTGCTCGAGCGCAAGAATGGTTCTGTATGTTTGCGCGCTCGAGTAAGGCACTCGAGCGGTGGCGCTCGAGTGATGCGCTCGAGTGACCTCTAATCCTTCCAAATGATACTTTTCCTCGTCCGCACTAATACCAATCGTATTTCTTCAATATCTTCTCATCCGGGCATCCGTTTGAGTCGATTCAAAGTCCTACGAACTCCTCTTTTCGCCCTCTATCCATCTATGAGCACCAAAGAGGCAAATTTATCAATGTATAGAAATGATGCTCATTTGACTCTAAGCACTATTCGAAAACACTCAAAACATGAGTAATTTGGGCATCAAAACATAACAATTTCACGCCTAATCAACCAACACTAGCTTCGATAATTATTTTGATAATTATTTTCAAGTCAGTGGTCCAGTTAGACGGGATAAAAACTAAGTCTAAAAATTATTTCTAAAAGTTGGGGATCTACTAGTAGCTATTATTTTGTTAGTCCTTCACCTGTTGGGGATACAAAATCATGAGTATGAGAGGAATTCGGGAGAGTATGAGTATGTACTAAGGCGAACAACTTCTCGATATCACCGGGGATTTTAAAGCTGCTGACCGAGAATCAGTTCAAAGGGGTGATCGGGAAGGAGAATCCTCACACACATTTGAGGAGCTTTCTCATGATAGCCTCAACATTCAATTACAATGGCATGTCTGAAGATGCCAAGAGGCTTAGGCTGTTCCCATTCTCATTGACGGGAATAGCCAAGGAGTGGTACGATAATACGCTCCCGCGGGGAGGTATTACCACTTGGGCCGAGCTCGAGCGTCTGTTCCTCGAGCGATTCTACCCTCCATCTAGGACGATCAAGGCTAGAATTGAGATCTCGTCCTTTCGCCAGAAGTCTGGAGAGGATTTACGCCAAGCGTGGGAGAGATACTCAAACATGCTGATTGAGTGCCCGCAGCACGGGTACAATGAGGGGGATATTATGGCATTCTTCTACAGTGGTGCCAACAAGGCGGGGCAAGACCATTTAGACGCCTGTGCGGGCGGAGCATTCCTCAACCAAGGCATAGAGAGGTGTAGGGAGATCGTTGACAACATTGTCACGAATGCCGGTGCTTGGGGTGTGGATGCAGATGTGCAAAGAGTGCATCAGGTGGAAGAGGGAGAAGGAACTAGAAGGCTGCTGATGGCCATGATGGAGAAGATCAACAACCTCGAGTTGGGGAAGAGTTTGGGTGGAGAGCATGCAGTGGAGAATGAGAGAGTAGACCAACCCAGTGGACAGCAAGAGGTAGCCAATTACATGGGAGGTCCATATTACAATCAGAATGGCTACCAAGGTGGTAATCAGTATGGAAGGCCTTCTTATGGCCAACCATTTGTGCCTCCAGGCCCTCAGCCACTTCAAAATCAATGGAGGAACACACAAGGAGTTCAAGGAAGCCAGCAGCCTCCTCAAAACACATGGAGGAGGAATGATAATTTTTCTTATGCTAACCCAAAAGCTGGTGTTACTGTTCCTGCAGGTGTTGATCCGGGGTCTAAACCTCCTGGTGGAGAAGGCGGTGCATCAACCGAGGAGATGTTGAGAGCGATCCTTCAGAAGGTGGAGGAAGGGAGCAAGCGATTGTTATCCTTGGAGCACGATGTGAAGGAGTTGCACAAGAAGGGTGATCAACGAGATCAAGAGCTCCAGAAGATGAACGTTGAGTGGACTAGAACTCAACAAGAGAACAATCGAAGGTTCACCTCTTTAGAGCTCCAGATGAGCCAGATTGCAAAATCAGTGAATAGAATGCAGGAAGGGAATTCGAAAGAGCAGTGCAAGGCGATCCAGCTTAGAAGTGGAACCAATTATGAAGGTCCTCAGATGCCTGCTGATTCTGAGACGCCCCAAGGGGAAGTTGAGACTGAGGAGAAGAAAGTTGAGAAAGGGATTGAAAGTAAAGGGATTGAGAAGCATGAAGATAAGGATGAGTCCCAGAAGGGCAAAGGCATTGAGGAGGTTGAGAGAGTTCCTAAGTGGAAAAAGGCAAAGGAAGCAAGGGAGAAAGTGAAAGAAACAGAAAGAGATGAGTGGGGGGTACCCAAATCTGTGATACCCGTCCCATATCCACAACGCTTCATGAAAAAGAAGCTCGATGAGAAATTCGCTAAGTTCCTTGACGTTTTTAAACAACTTCACATTAACATTCCTTTTTATGATGCTTTGGAACAGATGCCGCATTATGCGAAGTTTCTGAAGGACTTGATCGCAAAAAGACGGCGAGTGGATGAGCCGAAGTTGGTGCAGCTGAACCACGAGGTGAGTGCACTAGTGCACAAGGCGCTTCCACCAAAGCTGAAGGATCCCGGGAGCTTCACGATCCTATGTGATATTGGGAACGGGATCAAGAAGGGAGCGTTGTGCGACCTTGGGGCGAGCATCAATCTCATGCCCTTGTCGCTTTTCAAGAAGTTGGAAGGTGATGAACTTCAACCCACAATGATGACGCTTCAACTTGCCGATCGGTCCATTACTCGACCTCAAGGTGTGGTTGAAGACGTTCTAGTGAGAGTTGGAGATCACATCTTTCCAGCCGACTTTGTAGTGCTAGAGATGGAGGAAGATGAGCACGTACCCCTGATCTTGGGAAGACCGTTCTTAGCTACGGCAGGGATGGTGCTAGACGTGGCGAATGGGAAGATCACGTTGAAGGTTGATGATCAAGAAGTGAAGATCTCCCTATATGAAGCCATGAAGCACCCGAAGGAGGATGAGAGCTTGTATTGCATGGATGCAATTGATCCTCGTGTTGAAGACACGCCTTCTATCCCTAATCCTTCTGAAATTCATGAATTTTATAATCCTTCACTCAATTACTTAACCCATGAGCATTATGATCTTGATTATTTTGATAGGGATGAAGTGAAGAAATTGAAGGATGAAGAGGTGAAGAAAGTGGACGTGGTCCAGTTAGAAGGGAAAGGAGGAGATAAGAAGAAAAAGTCCAAATTCAAGAAATTGTTTAGTAAGACTCCTCCAGATAGAGGGAAGAAGGAGTTGAGACCCATAACACTTGGGAATGAGAAAAGAGCAAAAGGACTCATTATGGAAGGACATCAAGGAAAGGAGTTCAAACACCACTCTTATGAGAGTAAGGGAGGTAAATTTGAGTATGATGTCCCATAAGCTCCTTTGAGCTTGGTCCGGCATGAGGACCTTAAAAATAGCGCTGAATGGGAGGCAACCCATTTTTATTTGCTTTTGAGTGTTTTTTTTTAGTTATTTTCCTTTTATGTTACTAGGGTGTTGTTGAGTCGTATGTTTAACCTCGTACTTGAGAGTTTTATTTTGTAGGCTTGTCTCTAAAGGAGTAAAGGAACCAACTTGAGACAAGGGAATGTGCAAAGCTATTGAGAGAAACTGAATTGTTCGGTTGAGGTAACCCACAACCCCAAACTTAGACCTCTAGCAAGGTCGAAGTTTGGGGGGGTGGAGTTTTATATGTTTTCTTGTTACATAGCACCGGAGCACCCCTTATCTTTGAGTTGAGTTTGATTGATTATTGGTGCCTTGAGATGCTCCTTGGGCTATTATTAATTTGTTTTGTTACTCAATATTTTATGCCTATCAATCACCTTATGCTTGTTGATTGCTATCTTTGAGTATGATTTGATGAGTAGGGTGAATTGTGAGGCTGAGTTAGGAGTTTTCTTGTGTGAGTGTTTGAGTTAGAGTTGATTTGAGAAAGAACTTGTATGCTTGTGAATTTTTCTTTTGAGTACTTGAGTGATGATTGTGAGAATTCACTAGGACTAGCATGGATGTGAAAGCCGTGAGATTTGAGCCTTACGAGATTTAAATGCATGATTTAATCTCTTCGTTTGTGAGTGAATCGTCACCTTAGAGGATGCTAGAACTTGCGTGTGTTCTTGCTTCTTGATTGTTTCTAGTTTGATATGCCGAATGTGATCTTAGGCCATCTTTGATTTAATTGAGTCACTTAGCCAGAATTTTCCTTACCAATGACATTGATCCCTTGTTAGCCCCTTTGAGCCTAAAGCCTATTTTATTTGCTAGCACATATGAACACTATTCCAATTCCTAAGCCTTTTTGTCCAATTTGAGTGGAGAATAGGAAAGTGTGAATATGAAGGGAGTGAATTGAGTTGAAAAAAGGAGAAGGTTGTATGTTGAGTGAATATGAGAAAAAGGTGTGATGAAGTTTTGTGATGTGAGAAAAAGAACAAAAAAATTTGAGAATGAGCAAAAGAAGAAAAAAATGAGCTCATGTGTTGTGCGAAAAAGAAAAAAATGATGAAGTGATTGAAAAAGTGAAAAAGAGAGAAAGAAAAAAAAAATTTGAAGTGTTGAGAGAATTGAAAGCGAAAGTGTAGTGATTGAATATGTTTGAAGTAGATCGTTTTTAATCTCGAAGTACCGAAGTTTTGAATTTCTATTCTCCATTCACTTGAGTCACTTTACCATATTGTTATCCCACCTGTCCAAAGAGCCTACATTACAACCTTTTGAAAGTCCTTTTTGATTCGGCATGGATTTCTAGAGTATGGTCGAAGTTGAGAGCATTTACAAGCCTATGGCTGCCAATATGTGTGATTGATTGATTGAGTGAGTCCCTTAAACACTTTTATACACTTGTGAGGGAGTGAAACACATCGTTGAGTGCACATCCATGTTTGATCTTGGTGTTTCTTGTTGTTGTTGCATGAGTATGATGAAGGAAGGTGAGTTAGTATACGTGTGATTGATCTTTGAAGCTCGAGTTCAATTACTTGCATGATTTGATTCTTGACTCATTCCTAACAATTTCACTTGACTTATTATTTCGTTGCTTGAGGACAAGCAACATGGTAAGTTTGGGGGGGTTGATTAGGCGTGAAATTGTTATGTTTTGATGCCCGATTTACTCATGTTTTGAGTGTTTTCGATGAATATTTAGAGTCAAATGAGCATTATTTCTATACATTGATAAATTTGTCTCTTTGATGTTCATAGGTGAATAGAGGGCGAAAAGAGGAGTTCGTAGGACTTTGAATCGACTCAAACGGATGCCCGGATGAGAAGATATTGAAGAAATACGATCGGTATTAGTGCGGACGAGGAAAAGTATCATTTGGAAGGGTTAGAGATCACTCGAGCGCATCACTCGAGCGCAACCGCTCGAGCGAATCACTCGAGCGCGCAAACATACAGAACCATTCTTGCGCTCGAGCAGCTCGAGCGCCACCGCTCGAGCGAATCGCTCGAGCGCCCAAAAGTAACAGTGAAGATTCAGCGCTCGAGCAGCTCGAGCGCGACCGCTCGAGCGAATGCACCATTCGAGCTACACTGCTCGAGCGGGACCGCTCGAGCGTTTTGCTCGAGCGCCCCTATACTTTTGCCTCCGGATTCGTATTTTCGGCCCGTTAACTCCCGTTTCGACCCGGTGCCTATATATACCTCTTCCAAACACGAAACAAGGAGATCCCCAACTTTTAGAAATAATTTTTAGACTTAGTTTTGGAGAGGAAGAAGGAGAGCAAGCTTTATTTTACGTTTTGTTGAGGTTTTACATTCGAATTCTTAGTTTCTTTTTAGTTCGTTACTTTAAACGCTTTTAATTTCGTTTTAGTTAATTCAATTTCAGTTCTTCGTACCTATTTTCTTTTTAAACCCTAGTTTATGTTTACTATTTTCTTTATTCAATTCATCATGTTTATGTTCGTCGTTTCTTCTATTGCTTTTATTTTTGTTATAACCATGTCCGGCTAAAACCCTTGCATGCTTGGGTTAGGATGAACTCGTAGAAGTAGGATGTGGGTACGTAATTAGAGTAATTCGTGACGTTAGTTTTAATTCTCTTAATTAATGAATTCTTATAATTAATCTTAACTCTACCTTTGAATTTCGTACGAAAGTGTTAGAGAGAGGACGACCGCATCACTCAATAACAATTAGTAGTCTTAACGAGAGGGTTTAGGAGAGGTTAATTCATCTACCGGTTTAGCGAAGGAGGACGACCGCATCACCTTAGTTAAATTAGGGTCTCATTAATTAAGCACAATCTAATAACTTGTTAGTAGATTAGTGAAGTTGATTGATAGGATAAAGTATTAGGGTATAAAATCTTGAACTTTCATTCTACGATCTTTTACTTAGGTTAATTCTTGGTTGTCACGATTACTTTGATTATGTACCTGCTCCGTTAGTATACGTAGGGATTCCTATCCTGAGCATCACCATCTCATACTTGCATATACACCTTAGATACTTAGTTTAATTTTCCTTTTGCATTCGTAGGATAATTTAGTTAGCTTAATTAATCTTTCAAAAACCCAAAAAACATTACACTCATATTAACTACGACGCGTAGATCTTCAGGGATCTATTCGCATATACACTATCCCTTGGGTTCGATAATACTTGGTCCCTATACTTGCCCATACTACAGTGAACCCGTACTCTTGCGGGGAAGCTACTAGTAGAAGCTAGTATAATCGCTTCAAGTCAATGGCGCCGTTGCCGGGGAATAAAAAACACATTCTCGATATCACCACTTGTAGAAATAAAAAGTTGGGGATAAAAAACACATTCTCTCCCGAATTCCTCTCATACTCATGATTTTGTTAGTCCTTCACTTGTTGAGTTAACCCATGAACATTATGTTCTTGATTATTTTGATAGGGATGAAGTGAAGAAGTTGAAGGATGAAGAGGTGAAGAAAGTGGACGTGGTCCAGTTAGACGGGAAAGGAGGAGTTAAGAAGAAAAAGTCCAAACTCAAGAAATTGTTTAGTAAGACTCCTCCAGATAGAGGCAAGAAGGAGTTGAGACCCATAACACTTGGGGATGAGAAGAGAGCAAAAGGGCTCATGATGGTGGGGCATCAAGGAAAGGAGTTCAAACACCACTCTTATGAGAGTAAGGGAGGTAAATTTGAGTATGATGTCCCATAAGCTCCTTTGAGCACGGTCCGGCATGAGGACCTTAAAAATAGCGCTGAATGGGAGGCAACCCATTTTTATTTGCTTTCATTTATTTTTAGTGTCTTTTTATATTATTAGGGTGTTTAGAGTCGTATGTCTAACCTCGTACTCGAGAGCTTTATTTTGTAGGCTTGTCTCTAAAGGAGTAAAGGAACCAAAGAAGTGGAGATTGAAGGAACCAACTTGAGACAAGGGAATGTGCAAAGCTACTGAGAGAAATTGAATTATTTGGTTGAGGTAACCCACAACCCCAAACTTAGACTTCTAGCAAGGTCGAAGTTTGGGGGGGTGGAGTTTCTTTTTATGATTACATTGCACATGCATGCACGCCCTTATCTTTGAGTTGAGTTTGATTGATTATTGGTGCCTTGAGATGCTCCTTGGGCTATTATTAATTTGTTTTGTTACTCAATATTTTATGCCTATCAATCACCTTATGCTTGTTGATTGCTATCTTTGAGTATGATTTGATGAGTAGGGTGAATTGTGAGGCTGAGTTAGGAGTTTTCTTGCGTGAGTGTTTGAGTTAGAGTTGATTTGAGAAAGAACTTGTATGCTTGTAAATTTTTCTTTTGAGTGCTTGTGTGATGAGAGTGAGAATTCACTAGGACTAGCATGGATGTGAAAGCCGTGAGAGTTGTGCCTTACGAGATTTAAATGCATGAATTAATCTCTTCGTTTGTGAGTGGATCGTCACCTTAGAGGATGCTAGAACTTGCATGTGCTCTTGCTTCTTGATTGTGTCTAGTTTGATATGCCGAATGTGATCTTAGGCCATCTTTGATTTAATTGAGTCACTTCACCTGTTGCCCAACACTATGAGAAGTATCATAAAGAACTCCCCGGCAGCGGCGCCATTGACTTGAAGCGACTACACTAGCTTCTACTAGTAGCTACCCCGCAAGAGAACGGGTTCACTGTAGTATGGGCAAGTATAGGGACCAAGTATTATCGAACCCTAGGAATGGTGTATATGCGAATAGATCCCTGAAGATCTACGCGTCGTAGTTAATATGAGTGTGATGTTTTTGAGTTTTTGAAAAGAGAAAATAATCTAAACTAAATTACTCTACGAATGCGAAAGGAAAATTAAATTAAGTATCTAAGGTGTTTTTCAGATATGAGATGATGATGCTCAGGTTAGGAATCCCTACGTATACTAACGGAGCAGGTACATAATCAAAATAACTGTGACAAACAAGAATTAACCTAAGTCTAAGAATGCAAGGTGAAAGCTCAAGATTCTAAACCCTAATACTTTACCCTAACACTCGACTTCACTAATCCACTAACAAGTTAATGGATTGTGCTCAATTAATGAGACCCTAATTTAACTAAGGTGATGCGGTCGTCCTCCTTCGCTAAACCGGTAAATGAATTAACCTTTCCTAAACCTTCTAGTTAAGACTACTAATTGTTATTGAGTGATGCGGTCGTCCTCTCTCTAACACTTTCGTACGAAATTCAAAGGTAGAGTTAAGATTAATTATATGAATTCATTAATTAAGAGAATTAAAACTAACGTCACCAATTACCTTAATTACGTACCCACATCCTACTTCTACGAGTTCATCCTAACCCAAGCATGCAAGGGTTTTAGCCGGACATGGTTATAACAAAAATAAAAGCAATAAAAGAAACGACGAACATAAACATGATGAATTGAATAAAGAAAATAGTAAACATAAACTAGGGTTTTAAAAAGAAAATAGATACGAAGAACGGAAATTGAATTGATACAAACGAAATTTAAACCTGTTCAAAGTAACGAACTAATGAAAAGAAATTAAGAATTGAAAAGAAACTAAAATTCGTATGAAAAACCTTAACAACGTAAAAGTAAAGCTTGCTCGTCTCGTTCCTCTCCAAAACTAAGTCTAAAATTATTTCTAAAGGTTCGGGATCTCCTTGTTTCGTGTTTGGAAGAGGTATATATAGGCACCGGGTCGAAACGGGAGTTAATGGGCCGAAAATACGCATCCGGAGGCAAAAGTATATGGGCGCTCGAGTGTGTCACACGAATTTTTGTTGGTGATGCTCAGAAGTACCATGTCCGGCTAAAACCCTAGTTTGATTTCCAACTAAGGCTCTTTAGTGTAAATCAGTAATACTTTTCAGTGAAAATAACTAATACTCTTCAATAAAATTAACTAATAACCCTAACGGATTTATGTATAAACTAGTTTCACTCCATCCTTTGTCTTTGTAAAAATTAATTGGGACAAAGAGTATATATAATATCATTCAACTTTTTTCATGATAATATAGCTCTTCAATTATTGTTTCTCACTTCTCCCTTTTTCCTTTTCTAGTCTCCTTCCTATCCACGGCACGCCATCTTTCTACACACTGCGGGTGGGCCCCTCTTCCATTCTTCTCTCTCCTCTCTCACTCCTCCCCCAAGTATAATCTTACCTAGGTGATATTTTGTGACAAAGTTTCACCAATCTTATTTTACATGGGTTAAATTTAGTATGAGATTGTCCCACGATAAAATGGAGTACAAATTTGATAGGATACACCTTAAAAGAAATGAATATTTATATTAAGTCATCAATAGTTTCACCGTAAAACAATCTCATATAAATTTTTGCATTTTATTAGTTTCTATATATGTTATACTGCACGATCCGTAATCAAATATGACTAGAGATGTTAATCCGGGTCGTACTAAATGGATCGACCCGTTTAACCCTAAAAAATGCAGGTTTAGGGCCATGGTTTAAGAGGCCCGTTTAAATCCGGACCTTTTTGGCCCGGCTCTATTAACCCGCGGGCTAAACGGGCTAGCCCGCCTGTTAACTGAGCTAGCCCGCCAGCCCGGGCTATATATATATATATATATAATTTTTGTAAATTATTTCTATTATATAATAAGTGTATTAATTATTACTATTAAAGTATTAATATACTCCCATTTTTTCAATTTCATCATCTAGCCCTAACCTTCACATTTATCAGTTTATGAATTACATTTGAACTATTACGTATTGGTGTTTTGTAATTTTTAAATATTGATCATTGAATTTTTTAAATTATGTAGAATTATTTTTATGTAACTTTAATGAATTTATGAACAATGTTTAAATTTATTAATATTTTATTGCCACTATTTTAAATTTTGTGTTGATTTTTTTTTTTTCGACATAACCCGTTTGTGGCCCGTATAGCTCGAGGCCCGTTAGGGTTAGATCTTAATTATTAGAGGGGTGAACCGGATAAGACCCTAACCCGTTTAGCCCGAAGCCCGTTAGGGCTAGTCCTATAGGGTTAGGGCTAGCCCGTTTAACATCTCTAAATATGACAAACATTTGTGATGGTTTCACGATTAGATGGTTCACAAACTAACAAAAATTAACACATATCTCTTTTAAAATGTTATACGGTATACCGTAAAACGGTCTCACGAAAGACATACCCATCAAATATTCATTCTTTCAATCACCACCTCATTACACACTTAAATTTTAGAATGTGTATAATAATATTATTTATATAGATTTTTTTAAAGGACGTAAATTTAGAGTCGCAAAATGGGAACAATAAATTTTTTACTTTACAATTTAGGGGGTGTTTGGTAGAGAGGTATGAGGGGTGAGGATTGGTAGTAAAATCAAAGTAATATTTGGTATAGAGGAATGATTCATCTACAATGTTTTTTATTCTTTACTTTGAAAGAATGAATCATACCTCTCAAATATGAGAGGTATGATACCCGTTCCACACTACGTACTATGAAACCAATTCCATTTTCATCCCTTGCCATAATTCCAAATAGCCCCTTAGTTAAGGATAAAAACATTTGAAAATCACGAATTGAGATCAAATCTACCCGAATCAACCCAAACCGAGTAAATTCATTTAAATGAACTAAACCCTTCTTCATGAACTACTTTCATAGTATGAGATGAAGAAAAATGAGTAAGTGGGTTTGGAGTTGAGTATTTATAATAAAGCAAAATTATTTGAGCATGTTTAGAGTGAAATTGGTTTATATATGAATCATTGAAGGGTATTAGTTGTTTTCACTGAAGAGTATTAGTTGTTTTTATTGAAGAGTATTACTGGTTTACACTGAAGAGTCTTAGTTCATTTTCACTGAACAACTAAGACTCTTTAGTGTAAATTAATAATATTCTCCAGTAAATACAACAAATACTTTTCAATGAAAACAACTATTACCCTTCAGTGATTCATGTATAAACCAGTTTCACTCTATATTTTATTAAATTATTTTATTTGACTTTTATAAGAGAACTTTTTTTTAACAATGTAAAAATAATTGCGAGACGATAAAAAAAATATATGTGAAAATACTTGCTAGACGGATGGAGTAATTAATTTGCAAGACTTATCAAGATTTAAACCAATAGAACATAGCCACGAAATTTTGAAGGGTAGGAAGTGACTTTTGAAAAGAAGAGTTGGACATTGATGATTAATAAGGGAAAACTTCAAATAAATCCTCGTCCATTGACAATGGAATTAAAGTTAGGATTTAGGACCTACGAAAGCAGCCATTTCCAGTCTTTTTCATATTCTAAAGTAATTATATAATTAATCAATATGAATAGCAATAAATCATCAAGTTTTATATTTAGTATTAATATGTGATTTTTTTAATGAAAGGTTTATGATAGATGATAAATGCTGCTAGTATTTTTTTTATTATTTTTATAAACTTAGCGTCTCTACTCAATCACACTTAATAAACCATGTCTTTTGACAGTAGTCCGTGTATACGGTCGATATAAATCGATGAGTTTAATTTAACAAAAAGATATATAAGAACCAAATTCATTTCATACTTTGCCTAAATAGAATTTGAACTCTGTGATATTTGATTTATAGTCAGTTATTCAATTAATCACAAAAATGTAATTATTTGATGATGTGCATTAGAGAAATAATGTTTCCATGCAATAAAATTGCAAATTATACATAAATGCAAATTACAACAGACAAATCTTTTGTGATAGACTTGAATGAAAAAGTGTAACATAAAATTTGGTCCAGAGCAATTAGAAAGAGATCGCCAAATAAGTTTTACATTGTTTAGAGGTCAATTTAAACCTTTTTAGTCATCATTTATTGATGTACTCCTATTAATTTAACACAAATTTTATTGCAGATAAAATTATTACTTTTTCATGAATTACAATTTAATTGCAATTTTTCACTTTATTTTTTTTTTTTTTTTTTTTTTTGCAATTCGAGTTCATGGACATAATATCTCTTAACCCGAGAAACGACGTGACATCCTACCTAGTAAAAATTTACCATCTCGTCATCTACATGGTCGAAACAACGACATTTCACTCGATTAGTACATATTCGACTTTTAACTCGATTCGATCGGTTTCGCTGACGATTATGAAAATTTCGATTATTTTCACTATGACACTTGAGTTTTTAGATTTTAATAATTAATAAAATTTCACTTTAAAAATCTTTTACTGTTCAAGTTCACAGACATAATATCTCTCAATTCGAGAAACGCCGTGACATCCAACCTAGTAAAAAATTACCATCTCATCACCTACATGGTCGAAATGACGACATTTCACTCGATTCATACACCTTCGATTTTTAACTCAACTCGATCGGTTTCGCTGCCGATTATGAAAATTTCGATTATTTTCATTACGCGTGAAATTTGAATTTTTAGATTTTAATAAATAAAATTTCATTTTAATGATCTTTTGCAATTCAAGTTTACGAGCATAATATCTCCTAACCCGAGAAACAACGTGACATTTCACCTAACAAAAAATTACCATCTCATCATCTATGTGGTCGAAACGACGAACATTTCACTCGATTCATACATATTCGATTTTTAACTCAATTCGATCGGTTTTGCTGCCGATTATGAAAATTTCGATTATTTCGATTATGACACTTGAATTGGATTAAAGCACATTAAAAAAAGGAAAGGGAAATGACAAGTTGACAACTGCTAGTACTAAAGAGAGCACACTGATTTTGAGGTGGGGTTTAATTGAAGTTGCTCCGTTTGGTGTGGACGAAGAATCACTTTTGGCGCATCCAATTATTTCAATATCTTGTACTTTTTTTTTTACTATTTTGCCCCCACTTTAACTACATGCGAATGTATTTTGTTTCCCACTCATTCCTAATTAGGGTACGACTGAATAGGCATATTGTGTTTGTGTCCGGCAACATTCCTTGAAGATTTCATTTCTATTATAATAAAGGTTCAAGAATCGTACTCCCTCCGTCTCTCAAAATTGATCATGTTTTTTATATATAATTTAATGCGATATGTCGGAGGGTATTACGAGATTTTTTAGATCCATTTTTTAATGAGTTGACCGTTTATGAAAAGTATGTAAAGTGAACTTTTCATTAACGATCATTTTACTAAAAAACGAATCTCAGAAAACCATGTAATACCCGCCGACATAGTGCATTAAACCACATGCAAAAAAAATGGGACCACGTTTCAGGGATGGAGGTAGTAATAGGGTAGGTCTTCTGTGAAATTTATTTTTAGAATTAAACTGATACAATTAATTGCATTTATTTATATCATATCATTTTACACTCTGATTTTAATTTATAAATCTAATGATATCAGTTAATGCATGTAAATCTCATACTATATATATTTTTTAATATCAAATTATGAAACTTGTTTATATTGTTTCAAATTTTTCAATGTGAATAAGAATAAAAATTTATATTTTCTCTCCTTCTTTTGATATGTTGGATGATTGATGGTTTCCATGGTAGTTATACCACTAGTGTTGTGCTCCAATTTTTAAAAAAATGGACAAAAGGAGTCGTTGAATGTGGCATGGGAAAGTGATTATAAGAAGATAAAAAGGTAATCAAATCAAATGGGGTAGTGATTGTCTTATTTCGAAGAGATAATAGTATTACAAATCATCTGTTGTTTTCATTAACCACTATAATTACCCTATATTTATTCTCATTCTCATTAGTATTGAAGAATTTCCAAATCAAGCGCAAACTTATTGATTATAATATATTATACATAAGCTTTAAGTCATAGTCTAGTAGGCTACAAATTCTTTTAGTTTAAATAAAAAAATAGATCTGTGATTATAATAATATCAGATTTGCTCTTAATAAAAAGGTGGATGCCCTCACGCCCAAAGTTCAACTTTTTTTCTTTTCATCCAGATTATTTAAATTTATTTAAATTTATTTAAATTTTGTTTTACAATAAATTAACCTTTTGTAGCTAGGAATTTAAAGTTGGTGTATCATGAGAATATGAATTATTTTAACTGCAACACGAGTTTACTTTAATTTGTTAGACATTATTGATAAATTTACCTTTCGACAAATTTAGGTTAAATTTCACCAAACGCGGGTCAAAACTCATATGGGAACTCAAGGGCTTGAGTTCCAGCATGAGATTGGACCTAACATTTGGTGAAATTTAACCTAAATTTGCTCAAGTTAAAAAAGATTGTGTTCTTGTTTTACAAGATAATGATATAATTTTGCTAATTTTCCTAAAAAAATATAATTTTCTCATAAAAAATAGTCATAGGACCCAAAGAAACAACATGGAATTAAGACTTTTAATACATATAAATAAAAGTGTTAACTTGTATGTTGACAATATTAATACTTTTCAGTGTACATACAAGGGATTTAAACAAAATCCGTCCTCTATCTTTTCACCTTTATCAAAATGGTCCTCTATTTATTTGTTTTATCAATTTAGTCTTGTATCTATTCAAGTTTCGCCAAAATGATCTTAATTGGCCTAGAAATGTACAAAACCTCACCGTTTTGGTCCTATATTTATTTTCTTTACCAATTTAGTCCTGTACCAATTCACATTTCTCCAATTAGGTTCTAATTGAACGCATAAAACATAAAATGTCACATTTTTAGTCATGCGCACTAGTTTTTTTGGGGGAAGTCTATGATGTGGTTTTTTTTTTCAATGTGGCACTAGCGGTGGCCAGCTTTGCATATAGACCCAGTCGTTTAACTAGGTTCACATTTTTTTTCCGTTTGACACCGGAAAACTCCTCCACACCGATTCACCTGGAAACATGGTTCTGATAACATAATTAGGGCCCCCGATGGACCTCCACCTCTGCATTGGTATGATATTATCCGCTTTGGAACGAGCTAGCCTGCACAAATTTATTTTTGGGTCTTCCTAAAAATATATCATACCAATGGAGAACTTGTTTATCCTTATAAACCCCAAGAAACTCCCATATTATTTTGATGGGATTTAAACCAAATTCATCATCTATCTTTTCACCTTTATCTAAATAGTCATTTATTTATTATTTTATCAATTTAGTCCTGTATTTCTTCAAGTTTCGCCAAATTGGTCCTAATTTGGTGAAAAATGGTTTTATGATTGATGCGTTCAATTAGGACCTGATTGGAGAATGCGAATTGATACAGGACTAAATTGGTAAAGAAAATAAATATAGGACCAAAACGGTGAGGTTTTGTACATTTTTAGGCCAATTAGGATCATTTTGCCGAAACTTGAATAGATACAGGACTAAATTGATAAAGCAAATAAATAGAGGACCATTTTGATAAAGGTGAAAAGATAGAGGATGAATTTGGTTTAAATCCCATACATACAACTTTATCAAACAAACAAAAAATTAATTGTTTGAAAAAAATTGCGAATCAAAACTATACCAATTGCACCGTATAAATCGAGCGCCAAGATGTTATCCTAAGTCTTTCTCAAACAGCAATTATGAATTTTTGTTGTTTAAAATAACATGTAAACGTAATGTCATTATCTATGTAGGTCTTTTATTGTCCAAAAGAAAAAAAAAAGTGGCGGACAGTAGAAGTGGGTAAAAGGGGCATGAACATTGATAAAAATGAGCTTTAAGTCATAGTCCATTAGGCTACAAATTTATTTAATTTGAATTAGAATTTTATATCACGGGAAAAATTACTAATTTGACCAATTTTGTTTACGAGGTAAGGAATTGGTTCATGTATGAATTATTTAAATAATATTAATTGTTTTCACAAAAAATATATATATGAATTATTCTACTAAAAAATATTATAAAATAATTTATGTATAAATAAATTTCACATTATACATCTTCCTCTTTCAAAGAGAAGATAAAGGTCTAAAGTTATATAAAATAAATAAATGCATCCAATTTATTCCAATTTAGTAAGAGGATTGAATTTTGTTTTTAAACAATTTTTTTTTTAGCTAGGTAAAAAACAAAAAGGAAAAGATGAAGGTCTAAAGTTATATATATATATATATATATATATATATATATATATATATATATATATATATAAAGCATCCAAATTATTCCAATTTAGTATTTTAAACAAATTAATTTTTTTGTAGCTAAGTTATATAAAAAAATAAATGCATCCAATTTATTCCAATTTAGTAAGAGGATTGAATTTTGTTTTTAAACAATTTTTTTTTTAGCTAGATAAAAAACAAAAAGGAAAAGATGAAGGTCTAAAGTTATATATATAAAAAAAAAAAAAAGCATCCAAATTATTCCAATTTAGTATTTTAAACAAATTAATTTTTTTTGTAGCTAAGTTATATAAAAAAATAAATGCATCCAATTTAGTAAGAGGATTGAATTTTGTTTTTAAACAATTTTTTTTTTTTTAGCTAGGTAAAAAACAAAAAGGAAAAGAAGGTGTAAAGTTATATATATAAAAAAAAGCATCCAAATTATTCCAATTTAGTATTTTAAACAAATTAATTTTTTTGTAGCTAGGTAAAAAAACAAAAAGAAAAGCGCCCACCGTGGGGCTCGAACCCACGACCACAAGGTTAAGAGCCTTGCGCTCTACCAACTGAGCTAGACGGGCTTATATTTAAAATTAAATCTACAAATTATAACATTACAAAATAATCCTACCAAATCCTAATTAGATCCTATGTACAATTGTTTTTGCTAGATTCATTGTGTAAATGTGTAAAAAATGCATATGAACCAAGTTCACACACAAAAAAAAAAATTAATCAAATTCTGCATGTCATCATTTAGAAAAATACTATCTCAAATTCATTTTTACAATTGATTTTTTGGAACTTTAGTATAAAAATTGATTTTTAGTATTTAAATGGATAAAATAGTTATTTGATAATGAAATATTGTTCAATTTAAGTGAATGAAACAAAACAAAGATACTTTTGTGCGTAGTTATTAGTGAAATGAGATGTAATTTAAATGTTTTTGTAAAAAATGAATAGTATACTGTGAAAACTGACCTAAGGCGGAAGAAACATATTTTTAAAAGAGAAAAATAAAAATAAATTACAAGTATATCAAAACATGTTGCAGTTTGCCACCTTTTTATAGTTGCAAATTTTGTGTATTCTATCTACTCTATAAATAACCTTTTTATAGTTGCAAATTTTACAGTTGCAAATTTGCCACCTTTTTGCCACCTTTTTATAGTTGCAAATTTTACAGTTTGCCCTATCCTATCTACTCTATAAATAACCTAAGTTCGAGTTTACTTGGTGTTCCAATGAATAATAGTTTAGTTTGTATATTGAAATAAAATGTATACTAACTTTAATTACTACACCTTGAAACATAACAAGTTTCTTCATTCATGTTTACCTACTATGATCATGTACTCCAATTTTGTCAAAAATCACTATACATACAACATTATTTTCCTAATTCTTTTAACTTAAATCAACCTCACATGACATATCAAGAGACTAAGATATACCTTATTCTGCAATTATCTCATCAATAAGATCATCAAATATCATATCTTCCAACTTAAGCCCCACACACTCTGCATCCAATTGTAAACTCATCCAACCGTCGCCTCTTCCCATATCCCGGCCCACGGCCTCGTCGATAGCTTGATCGCCCTCCGGCCGCCAACTCAGCAACCATTTTATCTCCGCCCAAACCTCCTCCAAGACGCGATTCCCCTTAGGCAGGGGATGTAGACGCGAGAGGGTAGTGAGATTCTTCGGCCAATAGCAAAATGACCTCTCGTGAATGCCTAGCAACACCTCGTTGATCATGTCGAACAAAAGTGCATGATCACTATTCGCGTACGCCTCCGTCTGGCCAACCAAGCACCCCTCAACTTGCTCAAACACTGACGGATTGAGAAGTTGCTCGGCCGATTGCCATTTCCCTAGAAATGCGTCCCGGCTGAAGCCAGAGAGTTCCAACACGTCTCGCACGTAGTTGTACTCCGCTAGATTCTTTGTGTCCGTATGCATTAGGTCATTGTAAAACTGGTGGATTTCGCTTTCTTGAGTATCGATGTCGATCATGTCTTGCTCGGAGTAGGATATATCTTGTTGAATGGTTGATGAATTTGAATCTGCAGATTAAAACATCTTTCATACTTTATACATAACATATGGAATTCTTTTAGGCCTAAGGGATTGCAAAAAGAAGACATTATGTTTACTAGCATATAAATTAAAGACAATAATTAGATGAAACTAACTCATGAACAAACTAACCAACTTACCTTCACAAACTTCAATCTCATGAACAAATTCATCATCCTCTGACATCCCATCAACCTTCGATGCAACCAACTCGTGCTTGACATTCAAAACACGAGACGATTCATTATCCGAGTTTTTCAAACTAACCAACTCATCATCATTTGACATCTCACCTAACTTCGATGTAACCAACTCGTTCTCGACATTCAAAATACGAGACGATTCGTTATCCGAGTTTTTCAAACTAACCAACTCATCATCATTTGATATCTCATCTAACTTCGATGTAACTAACTCGTGCTCGACATTTGAAACACGAGATGAGTCGTTATCCGAGTTTTTCAAAATAACCAACTCATCATCCTTTGAAATCCCATCTAAATTCGATGAAACTAACACGTGCTCGACATTCAAAATATGAGATGAGTCGTCATCCGAGTTTTTCAAAATAACCAACTCATCAAAATCCTCTCCAACATCCAACAAGTTCTCTTGACTTTCAATGTTTGAACCTAAATCCACTAGTTTTTGCTCGTTTATTGCACTTGTATCCGACGCGACGAGAGGACTAACGTTCGCTGAATCATCAATGTGAGTCGAAGAATACGACCTAAGATCGGGCAACGAAAAAATCCTCCCCAATTTAGCAGGATTCCTTCGAACGGGCACCTCTGCATCAACAACACCAGCTTTGAACCTTAATCTATCAGAAACATGATCTTTAGCATCTTTATTTATACTTATCTCGAGTAACTTATTGTATCTATCGAACGAATCACTAAACGAAGTCGTCCTTTTGAAGGACCTCTTCGAGCTCTGCCCGAAATCCGTAACAATCTGGGCATTATTCTTGGAGACGTCGCGATCACAGGGGATCTTATCATGCACCGCGTCTTTTATGATCCGATTCTTCTCCTTCTTTTTATCGCGAATCACATTTTTTATCCTCGCCCCGATGTTCTTAAAACCCCTGATGCCGGTTTTATGATCATCATTCTTCTTCACAAAAACATCATCTGCATCACCGTTTTCGCACTTCTCGTCTACACAACACCTCTTTTCTTCGTGCTTCGGATTCTCAGGCGCCGTGTAGTCTCGATCCCTCTTCTGCGTAGCTGCAAATGAAATGGATTTATTCAAACCTGCCCTCAAATTGGGCGATTGCCGAAATTGTAACTGATTATTAGCTAATGAAGAGGTAGGGTCTTGTAAGATCTTCAAGAACACTTCTTCCCTCACATTCAACAAATCCAAGGCGTCCATGAACAACTTCGACTCTTGAATCGCATCGCGCTTGCTCGGTTCAACGGCGTAAATCGAGTTCCCGTGGAGCAGAGTGTGATCCCTGATTGGCTGTTTTCCCAACTCGTTTTGCTTTAAGTAATTCACCTTAAGCATCGTGTCGCACAACTCACACGAACCTACGTCGTTTCGACCACTTTCTTCGCTTATTTTTGCAGATGTGGGACCCACATTGTGATCATGAGGATGAGGAGGAAAAGTACACATCTCATCATTGCAGCTACTCTGCACAAGAGGTGGCAACTCGGTTTTTTCTTGAGCTTGAACCGGGGCATCCGACGGCTTCTTAATCGGGTACGTAGAGCTTCGCTTATGCCGCCCCTTACGCCTTTTGTCATCTATGATCAAAGCCTTTATTCGGGATTTCATCGTGCTCTTATGAGCCGACGAACTAGGAACAACGGCTTTCGTCTCGGCCTGATAATTTCAACAAATTTTTGTTAGGAATCAAAACGTACACAACACGAGAAAACAAAAACATCAAGAAAACGTACCGCGGGACTTTCGACTAACGAAACATCGTCGTTTTTCGGCGTTTTCGCAGCGTCGGGACTCTCATTTTCTTGCACAATTGCAGAATCAAGAGTAGTAGTAGTACTACTACTACTACTTCTAGTTTTACTTCTCCCTTGATCTGCAAAATCATTTAAATAAAAAAAAGCATATATAGAATCAATTTAATTAATAATAAAAAGGGATCATATTTAATTACCGGTAGAATGTTTTCCATGGCCAATGAGGCGTTTATGAGGGAGTTTTTTGACAACATTATGCCATCTATTATGCTGAAAATGATGAAGTATGCCCCACATACATCCCGGATTGTGATTCTTGAGGGTTAATTGAGGTTCTAATTGAGGATCCAAATTCTTGCCCTTATCTTGCGACATCTATAATATGTTTCTTAAATAAATCTCAAATTCAAAAAAGAAGAAAACCAAATAATGTTAAATTGATCACCAATTTTGATTAGAATCAACAAGAATGTGGATACAATTTAAGTTGATCTCCAATTTTGATAAGAATCAACAAGAATGTGGATACAATACTATTTAATTTTTAAGAGAGAAGAAGTTTAGTTTTATGAAGAAATGAGATCTCCATGTTATGCTCTACGGCAATGGCCTATATTGGGAGAGAGAGAGATAGTTTTGTTGAAATTATTTGAGAATTTGGAGTGAGCGTGTTTAGTGGTAGGTAGTTAGTTACATTATTTTCTTTTGGCGCCTCTTCCGGCGGTTAACTCCCAACCGTCCCCTATCTCTCTCTTAGATATAAATCATAGGACTAAAATATTAGAGATTTATTTCTATTTAGCCAAAGTTTTATATAAATATAGTTCATACTAATCTTAAAACTATTTTAAAGTACTACATTCGTTCTTGAAAATTGGTCGTGGTTTAATGTGATATGTCAGAGGGTATTATGGGGTTTTCTGAGGTTCGTTTTTTAATAAAATGATCGTTAATGAAAAGTTCGTTTCGCATACTTTCAATAAACCCGTAATACCCTCCGACATATCGCATTAAACCACGTGCAAAAAATAGAACAAAATTTCAGGGACAGAGGTAGTATCACATATTAGATCAGGAGTATAAAAAATTAGGGTTAGTAGTATTATAATGTAATTGTTATTGAATTTTTTTACCCCAATTTTTTATACTCCTGATGAGATTTTTGATACTTTTGATCAAATGTTTAATCCTTTAAAATAGGTTCCTGATAAGCTTACCATGAACTATTATATTAAACCTACTCTTCTATTTACTACGAGAACTAAATGTTGAAAAGGTATTATCTATATCTTGTATATCGTACACTACAAACCAGTCGTATTATATAATACAAACAATAGTATTACTTCTAGAACAGATAATATATATATATATATATATTTACTACAAAAATTAATATTAGTGGACTGGATATTATCCATAAGATGTGCATAATACTTTGCTAGCTACCAGAGAACTTTGTATAGTGATATGTACATTAATTATATACTTGTAGCAAAAGGCGAAGCCCTCGCCCCCAGGGCCCCCACCCCCTGGCCCGACAGGAACATTAATTATATACTATCTATTTATACTTGAAGTACTTCATTCGTCCACTATATTTATTTTCATTTGTCTACCAAATCTATTTTCATATTCTTTTTGGAAATAATTACTTTAATTTACACTTTTTTCACCATCACCTCAGTTATTCAATGTTATTATTTTACGCTTATAAATAATTATTTTATTTATAAACATACCTAATGTCTCATACCTCCCTACTTTATCTATCTTCTTTAAATCTTGTGTCTAAAAAGTATGGGAATAGATTTGGTTGGCACAAAAAGTAGTGATATCTACATCAATTATACATAGGCCAGGTTATCTGTACTAGCCTCTATGTTAAAAACACTAACTGGAGGTATACACTATTTTTTGTTCGGAATTTTTTGCATATTTTTGAACAATTTTTTCGAAAATAATAAAATTCACAGTATTTCGAATTTTTTTTTTCGAATTTTATGTTCATTTTCGGATTTTTTTTCCGAAAATGTTGCAAATTTTCGGAAAAAAAAGTAGTGTATTTATCCAGGTAATGTATTTAACACAGAGGCTAGTGCAAATAACCGTGGTCTTATACATATGTAATGAAGCCCAAAGTACACCTAAAACCCAAATCTATCTCAAAGAGACCTATCAAGGTCGTTTGTTAGAAAAAAAAAAGAAAGTTCGTTTAATATTATATTTAATAACACAGTAATTGCATATCAGACCTAATTTTTATGTTGCGTCTAAATATAGGTCTTTAATTTTGAAACATCTTAATTCCGAGTTCAATTCTTTGATTTTTTCTTAGTTCGAGACTTGAATTAATGTTTATTTTAATATAATTCAAGATTTGATATTTTTTCTAATTAAATTCATACAAGACAACCATAGAAAATAACACACATTTTTTTTATGGTCTTATGACTTTAATTTAAAAAAAAGTAATCAGGTCTCGAATTGAGATTAAAAATATATATATATAAATTAATCCTTAAATTAAGATTAAAAAATTTTGAACCCTGAATTTTGAGGAGCTTTAATTAAAGACAAAGTATTACATTAAAATAGTTAATGATTAATTTTTGGGATTATATATTTGTAAGTCCCGTAACTTTGCACTATTTTGAATTTGGTCCACATGAATTACACGTTTTGAGTTTGGTCCCGTAAGTTTGAGATTATTTTGATTTTAGTCCTTTTAAAACTTATAGGATCAAAATCAAAACGTGTAATCCAATTTCTTTTAGAAAAAATTCAAACTTACAGGACCAATATCAAAAAAATCAAGGTAAAAGGACTAAAATCAAAATAATCTCAAACTTACGGGACCAAACTCAAAACGTGTAATTCATGTGGACCAAATTCAAAATAGTGCAAAGTTACGGGACTTACAAATATATAATCCCTTAATTTTTCATGAAACAATTTTAAAGTATTAATAATCTCATGAAGAACATCAGAATATGGGTCAGTGGTATTATATTGTAATTGTTGCAAATTTTCATATATCCATATTAATGATATTCATGATGAACTTTTTGATATTCATGGTCAAATATTTGATACTTTAAAATAATTTCATGATAAACTTATCATGAACCATTTTCATGTAACATCTACCCTTAATTAAAAAAGTTAAGTACAATGTTTACTGTGTTTGAATTTAGAAAGGAAAAAATGTTGTATGAGTGAGAGTTCGTTAATGGGCTGGTATTATCTATCTCTGGATTATTCAAAGGCCAAGGCTATATACAGTCCTATCTTTTATTAATACAATCCCACCAAAAAGTGTTCGGAAAAAAAATCCGAAAATTTTGACAATTTTTGGAATTTTTTTCCGAAAATGTAAAAAGAAAAAGCCACTGAACATATGAAATTTTGGATTTTTTTTCAGAAAATTGTTACATTTTTCGGAAAAAAATTCCGAACACTTTTTTTGTGGGATTGTATTCATAAATCATGGGATTGTATTTAACCTTGGCCTTATTCAAATGATTCCTAATGGGCCAAAACACTTATACTTCACAATAGTGTAATTGGGCTGGGTCTAAAATTAAAGAATGGTCTAATTAATAGGAATAGTAAATATTAAGTCAATAAAATTTTCATTTAAAAAAAAAAGTTGTTACTAAATGGCACGATGCTCAAACAAGAAAATGTAGGTAGGAGCCTATTTGAAAGAAAAGAGAAAGTCTTTTAAAAGGGGAAAAAATACATAGAATTTTGACATCGTGACTTTATTTAATTTGGATTATAATGCAACAAAACATAGTATTATATTTTATTTATTTGTGGGAAAACCGTGTACAAATACACATCTTAAGAATTTGACAATTGACTTGATCTATTATATAGTGGTAAAATTTATTTTTCATTTCTAGTAAAATTGATTCACAATATATTTTTTCATTTTCTTATTCACAATATATTTTGTCATTTTTTTAATGACAAAGTATTATATAAAAATAGTTCATGATAAGCTTATCATGAAACAATTTTAAAATATCATTAATCTCATTAAGGGTATCATTAATTTGAGTTCAAGAAAATTTAAAACAATTACAATATAATACCACTGACCCTTGACAAGTTTAATCGTGGAATATATGATATTTGATGTTCAAATTAATTTAATTTTATCTACTTCATTTGCTATCTTTTTAGGCTCGTGCAATATATGCTATTATTTTATATTCAAATTTATTTGTATCTACTTCATTTAATACTATAATTTTAGAACCAATTAATTGAGTAAATGTTATAACCACAGCTGGCAAACTGACTTTTCAAAAGTCAATATGTGAATAGAATAACGTGTGATTAATTGGGTCTATAAGTCAGCCACGATACATATTTCTTCTTTTTTATAATTAACATAATACTTTATGTAATTATAACATTATACATACGTCCATGATACAATTTTTTTTTAATTAATTTCAATAAGAAAAACACACATATTGATTATAGGTAGAGAAATTCAGATTTCCGTGTTGAAAGAGTGTCTGCGGAATTTATTGCCTATGATTTTTTCAAGGCTCTAACTTTCACGCGACATAATTTAAGTGCCATCAAAATTGTTACGGGTGTACGTGGAATTCTCATAAAAATTAATTTTACTATTATAACATAGGGTTAATTGTAAAAAAAAAAAAAAAAAAAATCACGAATTTTATAATTTTTATAAATTACAACATAATTTTTTTAAGTTTGTGATTTGATGCACTAATTAATTTACCGTTGCGATTCAATGCATAATGTAGTTACGTGGCAGCCAAAACTGCCGCCAAAGACATGTCACACGCCACGTCAGGTGTTATATCTGGAAGAAAAATCTTTTTTCCTTATTTATATATTTTAAACATTTTTAAACTTAAGAATTTCATGACAGCATTTTTTTTTAAATTTAAAATTCTAAACGCATCTCAAATTATATAATGAATTTTTTTGTAAATATTATATATTTATCGAACATGTTTGCAGCTGCGATTTGATTTGGTATTTAAAAACGTTGGTTTGGATTCTTAATTTAAAAAAAAAATTGAAATATTGATTTTTTTTTTTAGATTTGAAATTTGATATAGCGTGTGGCGTGTTTTTGGTGGGGCCTCTGACTGCTATGTAAGATTAAGTATCGTCGAAAATTTACATCATGTATCGGTTGCAATAGTAAAATAGATCGTGTATCGAATTACAAACTTTTTTTTTAAAGATAATTAATTACAATAGTTTCATAACATAATCAATTTCAATAGTTCCTTCGGCCACCGGGTACATTACAACATCTTTTCATCTCGCTGTAGACCGGAACCGCAATCACCAAAAGAGGGGGACTACCCGAATCCGCAACTTCGAATCACAACCGCACTGCAGCCGGAACTGCAACCACCACAAGAGGGGAACACCACCCCACCACAATATGGGAACAACCACCCCACCACAAGAGGGAAATAAATTATCTCTCCGTGTCTCGAACACAAGACCTATGGGGTCTTAGGTGGTGGCATCAACCACTTGAATTACAAACTTTAAAAGTTTATATTGCAATTAATAATTATTATAAAATTCGTGATTTTATTTGCAATTAACTCTATAATATATTACGCAGAAATTAATTTGTTCATGGTATAAAACAAATATAATTATATGTTAGAATATGATATTTAATGTTTTGAGTTGATGTCTAATTTTCTAAATATTGTCTGGAAACAATTAAGTGTATAGGCATATGATAAGCATATACTATCAAATTGATCATTATGCTTTACTATCTTCAACTCAATGTAATCATGACACCTATTTTATAATTGGACTAGACTTAAATCAAGTAGATTTACTTTGATTGAAGTATGTTAATTTTCCAAATATCATTATATATATATATATATATATTATTATTATTAGTATACATATTTAAAATAGTGTGTATATATAACAATGATAAAAAATATACATAACAGTACACTACAGGAAAATTGATCTTTAATAAAAATCTGTTACTATTTGAAGAAATCGAATTTACGTGAACTCAATTCACACAACTTTTTGTCATTTAATTGATGCCACAAGTATAACCTACATGTAAGCTAAATCAAGTATGATAAACTTCCTATTTGTGTACATGGGGATTATCGAATATAGACTTTAAATTCGCATGTGTTCCATATAATAATAATATTTGATCAATTTAATTGTTTTTAAGTTATAATTATGCGTAAACAATTTTGATGAAGTGATATAATTTAAGAGATTAGAGCTGCACTATTATAATAAAAAAAATCATGAGTTCAAATCACTACTTTACCTATTAAAAATATTAGGCAAAGTTTTATAGGAAAATTACACATACAAATTTATATTTATTAATTAAACTCAATTTAGTTTAGAGTGAAAAATAGTAAAGTAGAAGTTACGTAATTATTGTTGATTTTTTTTTAACCCCAATTTTTAATTCTTCCGGTGAAATTTTTATACTTTTCATTAAATCTTATAATAATATATTTTCAAACCTCTCCAAGATGATGTGTCAACACCACCTTATTCTTAGGCTGATGTGGCATGTCTCAAATCTCTCCATTTTGAAATACTGCGCTCTCATTAAAAGTTGGTTAAACTTTTAATCTCGACCCTTCGTTCTATATCATTAGATCTAAACCATTAATTTATATCTGCATAATTAATGCAAATAGATATTTTTTTCATTTTTTTATTTAGTTATTTTTAGAATTTATTATAAATCATATTTTTTCCAAACCTTAATGTAATTAAATATGATCTACTTATTGAATGAATCTAAATTTATCATTTCTAAGTTTGAGTTAGTATGTATAGTATAATATAATGTTCGATTATTTTTTCCTAAAATAAAAGGTATATAGTTATATATTCCAAAGAATATTCTTATGTAATATATTCTTATTATGAACAAGATATAATATTGCATGCATTTTTTTATTATAAATAAGAGCATATTGTATTTCATTTTTTCACATCAAAGTTTCATTTGCTCTACTCTTTTGCTGAGATTTCTCCCATCAATTATTGGTTAGTTATATATCTATTGTTATTAGTATATTTATTTTATAATTAAATCCATCATTTTAAGTGCTCACAATTTGATTAGATTTAAATATCAATATCAGTATGAAAGTAATAATGATTGTTGATTTATGCTCTACATCGTTCAGTTTAAATATTCTTCATGTGCAAAAATAATAGATTTAACTATACCATATATTTTTATCTGAATAATTATGATGGTTTAATTGTTGTAATTTAAATCTCATTTTAGATTTCAAGAGTATGACACCTCAATTTTCTCTGATTTCTAATATCAAAAGTGAGAGTAAAAAATTGACCGTTAAAGTTAGGATTGAAAAAGTTGGACAATATTTTTTAATGATTTTAATAGAGACAAGTTCTACTTGGAACTCATTTTGATCGATGAACAGATATTTGTAACGTTAAAGTTTATTTCAAATTTTGTATTGTTTCTTATATAAATTAATTTCTTACCGTATACTCCCAATAACTAATAATGTTGATTAATTTATAAATTATTCAATATTGAAATTGGAAATTGATTATTATTAAATTATTAGTCTAAGTAATGTTGTTCCATAATTGTTATTAATTTATGTGAATTTTGATGTTTTTTTTAATTATTTAGTTTGTAGGATATACCTATAGGGTTTAGTGAAGGGCACGCCGGCACGGGCCACAGCTAAACAAATCCCATAATTTATTGTATATATCTCGAAATTTTTTAAACAAAAATACTCTTATATTAAATGTTTACAGAAAATAAATATAATAGATTTTTTCAGTACGCGAAATTCGCGTGGGTAGACTCTAGTATTTAATATTTTAAAACAATAATCCACTCCAATAATTATACGTAAACGATTAAATATATGATTTTATTCTAATCGATGGATGCACGTACCACCTATTACTAGCTAGATTAAATTAACCTTTTAACTGGTTTACAATTTAAAGTATAACGCATATCTTTAATTTGTTAATGGAATAATATATAGCACTTTTATTTCTTATTAAGGAAATATGCTTTCATAAACCAACCACCTATTACTAGATTAAATTAAATTTGTAAGCGAATATAAGTATACGCCTAATTTATACTAATATAAACATTTACTTTTAGTAATTTGCAAAACTTTGAATATTTTATTTTATATTAAATTTAATTGTTTTTACTGGTTTTATGATTTAAGGCATATCGCATAGACAAACTCTCACATGCATCAAGTGCACGGTTCACCCACTCAACAGTTGACCATGGTTATACTGAAAAATTTGTTTCAATTATACTGAAAAGTTTACAATAAAAACTATTTTCAGTGTAATCCAACCGCACTTTTCAGTGTAATTGGAACAAACTTTTCAGTGTAAACAAGATCAATTGTTGAGTGAGAGAGTTACTCTATCGCATATCTTTAATTTGTTAATGGAATAATATATAGCACTTTTATTTTATATTAAGGAAAGACAAACTCTCGTATGCACCAAGTGCATGGTGCACTCACTGAATAGTTGTCCATGTTTATACTGAAAAAATTGTTTCAATTACAGTGAAAAGTGTGGTTGAATTACACTGAAAAGTTTACATTAAAAACCGATTTTCAGTATAATTCAACCACACTTTTTAGTATATTTGAAACAAATCTTCCAATGTAAACAAGGTTAACTGTTAAATGAGTGCACTATACACTAAGTGTACAAGAGAGTTACTCTTCAGGAAATATTCTTTTAACGACCAACCACCTATTACTAGATTAAATTTGTAAGCGAATATAAGTATACGCCTAATTTATACTAATATAAACATTTACTTTTAGTAATTTGGAAAACTTTGAATATTTTATTTTAAATTCAATCATTTTTACTATTTTTATGATTTAAAGTATAGCGCATATCTTTAATTTGTTATTGGAATAGCATTTAGCATTTTTATTTCATATTTAAGGAATATTCCGCATATTTATAGCAAATGTCACATCACACGTGAAAATAAACTGACCATTGTTGAATATGAACTGAAAATTGTTGAATATCAAACTCCATCCACGAAACGTGATACATAACTAGGTCTCCCATGAATTAAACGTGAGTTTTAGATTTTGGAGAATTAAATTATGGGATTCGATGTGTTATAACAAGACGCGAGAAAGAATCATAAACGTAAAATAAAGCAAAGATATAAATTTATGTGATTTATTATAATATTGTGTTAGTTACATCCACGACCAGAAATAGGGATCCGTATAATTATCACATAAACTTTTGTGCATTAATGAATGACGTAAATGGTGAAAAAATATTATTAATTAATTCATAGAAATAAAGTGTATTAGTTTATATACTGAATAATATACCATACATTCAGTATATAAAACTGTTTTTTGCAAAAAAGAAAAAAAGCTTCATTCAAATGAAATTTATGTATTAAATGGTATTGATGCACGGTCTAATTCGCTATAAGAAAATAAACAGTTGTCTATGAAATTAAAATTATCTCTGAAAATTTCTTAATAAAAATTTCATAGTGAAATTGTCTACGATTTACCTATAATTTTTTTTAATCATGTAAACACTTTCATTTCTCAACCTACAAGCAATTTTCCTACAAACTACGTATTGAAATTTCTAGGCATTAATTATCTACAAGCAATTTGCCTACAAAATTTTACCCATGAACAATTTGCATACGAAAATTTTGTAGGCAAATTTCTTTGTAAATAGAGAAGGAGAATATCTATATAATTAGAAACTTTTGTAGACAGTTTATAAGACAATCTATACTATAAAAATATTTTGTTAGAAATTTCGAAGCCATAAATTTTTTTTTAAGGAATATGTATAGAGTGAAATTGATTTATATATGAATTATTGAAGGGTGTTAGTTTTTTCAATGAAGAATATTAGTAGTTGTTTTTACTGAAAAATATTACTGGTTTACACTGAAGAGTCTTAGTTCATTTTTACCGAACAACTAAGACTCTTTAGTGTAAATCAGTAATACTCTTCAGTAAAAACAACTAATACTCTTCAGTGAAAATAACTAATACCCTTCACGGATTTATGTATAAACTACTTTCACTCTATACTTTGTCTTTTTTTAGTGATGGTTACTCTATAAAAATAAACAAAGTATGGAGTGTAACTAGTTTTTACATAAATCTGTGAATGATATTAGTTGTTTTCACTGAAGAATATTAATTGTTTTCACCGAAGAGTATTACTGATTTACATTAAAAAGTCTTAGTTGTTCGGTGAAAATAAACTAAGACTCTTTAGTGTAAACCAATAATACTCTTCAGTAAAAACAACTAATATTCTTCAGTGAAAAAAACTAATACCCTTTAGTGATTCATATAAACTAATTTCACTCTATACATACTCATAAACATAAGTTATATGTCACACTGTTTTTTTTTTTTTAAGTAAAGGGGTTTAGTTGCAAATCTTGAACGATAGTGATTTTATCTTTCAGTTTACATTTTTTTAATGGTAATATAAGTAAATTGATCAAACAAATACGTTGAATTTAAAAATGTAGGTAAAAAGTCAAAGTGACATAACCACCTGAGACCAAATGCTTGTGATCCGGGTCATTACCTATTCTATTCCCGGTCCAAATTCAGTATATTCAAATATGAAGCTTCTAAAAGTCAAAACACTTAAAAAAAAAAAGTAAAAAAAAAGTCTTAAATATCAAATTATTTTAAGTCATGTAATTGTAATTAGAAATAGCATATACTCCCTCCGTCCATGATAAACTTCCCACTTTCCTTTTCGGGCCGTCCACGAGTAAGTTTCTCATTCCATAAATGGAAATAACAACACTCTATTATATATAAACTTCAACCTTCAAACTCACACAATATTACAAAAATGTCACTCATCCACTTTACTTTTCAACACTATTCATTACTTTATCCCAAAAGTCAATATGTGACCCACCATATATTAATAAACAAATACACTTTCTTAAACCATTCAACAAAAAGAAGTGAGAAACTTACTCGTGGACGGAGGGAGTATATAATATCTACCTAACTAAAATATTAGAAATAACATATATAACATCACAAACAAATATATATATATTATAAGGAGTTGAGTACAAATTTAATTTACATCTAATATCTATTTATATATTTAATGGTAACATGTATTTTTTGATGGGAAAGTTAATGGTAACATGTATTTTTTGATGGGAAAGTTAATGGTAACATGTATAGTTATTTTTTGGTACTCGGTATCCGGCTCATTGACCGACTAATCCAGGAAACCCATAACCCACCGTCCACTAGCGGGGGCCTAATCTCAAGCCAGAGCGTAGCCAGGAATTGTTTGCACCAAGTGGGTTTCGAACCTGAGACCCCTGAGGGTTGGTAACATGTATAGTTATAAATATATTAATGCTCACTTTGTTTCAAAATAAGTATCGTTTTGGAGGTTAAATTTTATTTCAAAATAAATGTTATTTTAGTAGTTATTTTTTCACATTTTTTTCTAATTTACTCTGAATTCGAATTCAAAATATAAGAGATTTTTTATGAATTATTTTATAATATAAAAAATCTGTTAAAGATTATTAAAATATTATAAATCTTTTAGAGATTATGTAGGGGTATATATGTCAAATTTTATAACTCTTAATTTGACTGAAATTTTTAAAACTGACACTTATTTTGTGTGAAAATTCTTTCACAAATTATATTCCATGGGACATTGTTCCAAACTTATAATACTCTTGTCGTTATACATTAAGATTAACTCTCTTGTACACTTGGTGCACGGTGCACTCACTCAACAATTTGTTTCAATTACACTGAAAAGTTTACATTGAAAATCAATTTTAGTGTATTTATAACCAACTTTTCAGTGTAATTGAGACCAACTTTTCAGTGTAATTGAGACTAACTGTTGAGTGCACCGTGCACTTGGTGCATATGAGAGTTTGCCTACATTAATTGTCGGTTTAGAGAACTTGTATAAAATTAAAAAAAAAATTACGTATTAAACCTTAACTAAATTAAGAAGAGACTGGAAGAATTAAGTGTGCCAAGGAAATTATAAAGAATTCTTCGTTGAGTATGTATAGAATGAAATTGGTTTATATATGAATTACTGAAGAATATTACTGGTTTACATTGAAGAGTCTTAGTTTATTTTTATTTTTCGCTGAACAACTAAAACTCTTTAGTGTAAATCAGTAATACTCTTCAGTAAATATAACTAATACTCTTCAATGAGAATAATTAATATCATTCAGTGATTCATGTATAAATCAGTTTCACTCTGTACCCTGTCTTCTTTGTTAAGTAAGAGATCTTTTTAGGAATATATATTAGGATGAATTAAAAAGAAGTAACTAAAGAAACAATTAATTTGGAAAAAAAAAATTCAACGTAGAATGATAATTAATATTAAATGGGAGTATGTGATATTTCGTAATTTCATGAATCTTCCATCTATTGTATGCTGCAAAATATAATTAATGGTGATCAAATTCACATTTATGGCATGTTTGACTTTTTTTATTTACTGTAATTATGGATGCTGCAAATTTATTATCTAAGAGCAGTCAATAGTTATAATAATATTTTTAACGTAAGGAGATTTGCACATTTAATTTGGGACAATATATAATTTATGACATATGCATTTCTTCTCGAATAAGGAAACACAAAAGAGAAATAAGTCAACTTCATAATTATTGAGAGGGGTAGGACTTTCTTCCCTAATTTAATTGTTTAATTAATGTTGGATTTTAGAAATCTTATTCATTTGTGTACCAAACTTAAATAAGATTTTACATGTAAATTTTCAAATTGTGTACTATTACTAAATACTCCAATTCATTTATTTTTACTTGACAGCATTTATTGGTAAAATTAAAAAGGAATATAATATATGGATTACATATAATTTGGGATTATGTATTGACAAATTCTAGCATGCACTCAAGTGAATAACATGCCCTTGGATTTTAAACTCAATTTTAACTTCAATTTTGATTTTTTTTCGAAATACACACAAACACACCGAACTGTGTGTTTTTGTAGTTAGAGTATTACTGATTATTTATTGGGGTATAACTGACTACTTCTTGGGGTATCACTGATTAACTCTTGGGGTATAGCTAATTTCTGCTTAATTTTTTTTTAAATTTAAGTATATACTATGCACTCAAGTGCACACTAAAACTAATCTTACGTATCATGTATACCTTTGTTGAGGTATTAATTAAAGGGTGGAAACATAATAATAAATGTTGCAAAAAAGGAGAATGTGCTCCTACTTTATGCTAATTAATTTTTCTCCCATAAAGCCTAAGTGGTGGCATATTCTACTAACTCATAAAAGAAAAGGTAACGTTGACTTTAAGAATTTAAAATCAAATATGAAAAATTATGAACAAAATCTAATTTCATCAAGTTTTTTGTAAATCAGGTTCACATGAATTCGTTATTCTAAAGTAATATTTTTTTGGTTTCACAGTAAATTTCACATTTTTCTTTTGGAAAGTAATAAGACGATACAATTTACTATTTGGAAAGTAATACTTTTAGAATAAGATATTGCTTAAAGAGTAAGTTTTATATAAACATGGTTTATGATAATCTTATCATGAAATTGTTTTAAAGCATCGAATATTTGACCAAGAATATCGATAATCTCACTAAGAGTATCATTAATTTGGGTTCAAAAAAATTTACAATAAATATAATATAATATTACCGACCAAAATTAATGATACACCTGGTGAGATTATCGGTACTTCTGATTAAAATATTCAATATTTTAATATAATGATAAACTTATCATGAACTATTAAATATTTAATATTTTTCCTTCAGTAATTCATCAAATATTTACGCATTCTTATTGATTTTTTTATATAATTCATTTCACAATAAGTTAATAAGTAGACTTGGAGAATACTATCAAAACACATTTATATAAGTTTTCTATTTTTCTTTTTTAATGTCCCATTATAAATGTTTTATTCTATAAAAAGTAAAAACTCTATATATTAATAAATAAATATTTATTTAAACAATAACTCTTTACTTTTTCACAATTTCCCACTATTTTACACACAAATCAACATGTGGCCCAATATATATTAATAAACAATACACCTTCTTAAACAAATCAACAAAAAGAAATGACAAAGTCTCATATGCACCAAGTGCACGATGCACTCACTCAACAGTTGATATTGTATACACTAAAAAGTTAGTCTCAATTACACTGAAAAGTTTACATTGAAAAATTTTCAATGTAAACTTTTCAGTGTAATTGAGACTAACTTTTCAGTGTGATTGAAACTAACTTTTCAGTATATACATTATCAACTGTTGAGTGAGTGCATCATACACCAAATACACAAGAAACCTACTCAAAAGAAATATAAAACTTATATCGAATACAGGGAGTAACTTGTTGACAGCGATTTCGTGAGGATCTCGCCGTCGGGTTCCTAGCGGGTATGATTTACGTATATATGATAACTGAAAGTAGTAAAAGCAAGAGTAAATGAGCTCTCAAGAGTAGGTTTACAATAAATGAGTTGTGTGTTACATTTGGACATTTAAGACCCTATTTATAGTGTACATGGTGGAGTTCCCCACCTTGGGTTGGTATGCCCGTGGGCCCTCACTATTCCTAGCTGGGAGGTCATGCGTGGCTACAACCTCCCTCTATGGACCAATGGGGAGGCGCCACCTGACACTGCTGCCTTTTACTGATGGGACCTGACTCAACTACCTACTATGACACTGTTACATCCTCTGGACTGATGGCACTGGACGTACCCTCACAGCTGACGAATCCTGGAATCGGGCAGACGGGTATACGGGTACCCGGGTATCGGGTAGGTGGCGGGAATCCTGGAGATTCTTCTCCGGGGAGCGGGTAGAGACTGCCCCCGTGTTCGCCGCTGGCCGACCGGCCGTTGGTTTATGCAGCAAGTATTCTTTCCGATAGCTCCTCGGGGTCTTCGTCGGGTAGGCTTGGTACCCTACCCGTCTACTCGACTGGGCTCGGCGATAGGATTTTCCCGCCCGTGGGCCATTTTGGTTTGGTGGGTCGAACCCGTTACCCGAATAGTCGGGTGTAACATAACTATTTTATTATTTAATTTTATCAACATACACTAGAATAATTATTATATTATTTTTAAAGTTGGAATATGCGATGAAATATACTTTGAAGTATGCACCAAGCATTTATTTGTATCAAAGTATAGAACTTAATTTTACTTTAGATTAATCTCAATAAAATTATAAATGTACAAGAATATCATTCATTATACATGATGATATTCAACTGCAAAGGCATCATGAAATCAAATAAGTGATGTTTATTTAAATTTAAAATGAAAAAGGCATATAGATATAAGCATTATATGACATCCAAATCAGCATTCCACCTTAGGGGTCACAATTGCAATTTGTAATATCACAAGTGGTGCCTTTTGACTTTCATTTTCTAATTAACTTATAATTTTGTACGACCCTCTCTCTAAACAACTCTCATCAAATCCATATCTAATCTCCATCTCCCCTAAAACCACTCTTCTATCGTACTATTCAATTGTTATTATAGTATATGTAGTTTTCTATGCACCAATTCTATTGTACAATTAAATATAGAAGTAAAATATAATACCAAATTTTAATTGGAATGTGATACTATTTTATTGAAATATAATATTAAACTTCACTTAAAACATGACACTAGTCTTAACTTGAAACATGACGAGTGTATAAATTTATCCATTGCATATGAGACTTTGCCACGTTGAATAGTTCTTGTTTTAAAACTTTTGAATTTTTATTGAAACATTCTTTAGAAAACCCATTTCATTTATTTTTACAATTATTCTATCCCATTAATATTTCTACATTAATATAAAATAATGACATTGTCTAACGATACATATATATACATGAAGTATCTTGTATAGTAATTGCACTGTGCATCATGTGCATATAAATATTAAGTTGGTGTTTGCATTCAACTAGCGAGAGCACAACTGCACAAACATTATTTTTAAAACTGTCTCTGACAACTTTAATTTGTAAAAAATGCTTATAGAATTTTGTAAACACCCCTTAAAACATACCACTACTTTCGTCCCCAAATACTTTGCAGAGTTCACTATTCACCCACTACAAAAATCTCTAAATTACATTCCATTCCACTAAACTATTTTTTTGTTTTGTTTTATCTACTTAAATTAAACAATAAACTCTCATAAAAAAATATTTTATTTATTTAAATATTACAAGTCAACTCTCATATAAAAATGACAAAGTATAGAGTGAAACTGGTTTATACATAAATCTGTGAAGGGTATTAGTTGTTTTCACCGAAGAATATTAGTTGTTTTTACTGATGAGTATTACTAATTTACACTAAAGAGTCTTAGTTGTTTGGTGAAAATGAACTAAGACTCTTCAGTGTAAACGAGTAATACTCTTTAGTAAAAATAACCAATACTCTTCAGTGAAAACAACTAATACCCTTCAGTGATCCATATATAAATCAATTTCACACTATACATACTCTATAAAAATTCGTGAAAGATCAACCTTGAAGAGTGTTTCGAGACAGAGATAGTACGTAAAAATTATGTATCTTATATCTTAAAATAGAGTATTTAAAAAAAAAAATACTTAATCACTTATTTTTATCCACCATTAGGGAGGAATCAAAACCTAAAAACAACTCCTCAACCATGAATAGGCTTCCCTATTCCATTCCCTTAAACCTCACGCGTATAACAACATATACATACACATATACATACACCCCTATTTCATATTCATAGTCAACGCCCTCACCTCACCAAAAACCATAAGCATCCCAACATTAAATAAATCTCAAAATTTTCAATCTCAACCCCCCCGCCACCCCCCACCCCACCCCACCCCACCCCTCCCAAAGTCAACTCTCTCTCTCCTCATTTATCTCTCCTCACCCTCTCTCTCCTCTTCAAATCTCACACCAAACCGTGAACTTTCAACTCTCAATTCTAGAGAGAGAAAAAGAAAAAAAAACCCACAAAAAAAAATAAAAAAATCGAGTCTTTCCAATGGGAAACGGCATAGGGAAGAATATCAACCGGTGCTTCGCCGGCGACCCGGGCGAGATTTCCCGGCGACGAAACGGCGCCGTCGTCTGCGGACCGGATTTTCTTGACGAGGGTTTAGGCCACTCCTTTTGCTACATCCGACCCGACCCACTTCACAAAATCCAATCTTTCGAAGATTCCGCCGCCGCCGCCGCCGCCGCCGCCCCGGCGTACAGAACAATCTCCGGCGCCTCCATCTCCGCCAACACCTCTACCCCCCTCTCCACCGCCTACATAAACTCCTCCTCAATCGATAAAGCCTCCGCCTTCGAAAGCTCCAATTTCTTCTCCTCAATCCCCCTCCAGCCAATTCCAAGAAACTCAATCCCCACCGTCAAATCGGGCCCGATTCTGCGAAATTCGGGCTCGATTTCGGGCCAATTCGAGCGCGGGTTCCTCTCCGGCCCGATCGAAAGGAGCTTCATTTCCGGGCCCCTGGAGAATCAGCTCGACCGGTACCGTCCCCCCAAATCGAGGAAACTCGGAAACCGCCTGATCAATAATCTGAAAAAGGTGATCTCCAAGTCCTTCTGGGGATTCGTTCCCAGCAAAGAATCGATGAAAAACCTCGATAAAGTATCGGAGAACAACAATAATAGTACCATTGTTGCTAGTGGGAGTAATAGTGGGAACAGCAGCACAATCACTAGCCACAATCTGAGCACGGATATGAGCTTAATTGACGAAAGTGATGATTTGGGTTTAAACGAATCCTTCAATAGTCAGAAAAATGTGCAGTGGGCACAGGGGAAGGCAGGGGAGGATAGGGTCCATATCGTAGTTTGTGAGGAACACGGTTGGGTTTTTGTGGGAATCTACGACGGTTTCAACGGCCCAGATGCAACCGATTTCTTGCTAAACAATTTGTACTCCAATGTGTTCAAGGAGCTAAAGGGGTTGCTTTGGTGCGAAGGTAATAGTGAAAGTGGTTGCTCGATTATGTCGAAAAGTCTAGACTGTAAAGAAAGAGTCGAGCTCGATAGAAAGTTGCGCGAAAGGTTGACAGTTAATCACTTAGGAGTGCTGAAGGCCTTATCCGAGGCCTTGAAAAAAACCGAGACGTCGTATTTGGAGATAGCCGATATGATGGTAGTGGAAAATCCCGAGCTGGCTCTAATGGGGTCGTGTGTGCTGGCGATGGTGATGAAGGGGGACGACGTTTATCTGATGAACGTGGGGGATAGTCGGGCCGTTCTGGCGCAGAAAACGGACTCTAAAAAGGAGTGTGAGGAGTCGTTGTATGGGTATGAGTACGAGACCGTTCATCAGCTGAGTTCGTCTCAGCTGACGATGGATCATAGCACGGATGTTAAGGAGGTAACAATTTAACATAATGATAGATTGCAATGTATGGATCCTCTGTTTTTTTTTTTTTTTTGGGCTAAATGTTGTGTTTTTACGCGTTTTCAGGAGGTTAGACGGATTAGGAACGCGCACACGGATGATCCGTCCGCGATCATGAATGATCGGGTGAAGGGTTCGTTGAAGGTCACCCGAGCATTTGGCGCCGGATACCTCAAACAGGTAAAAAAACGCGTTTGTGTGTTTTGGATAGTATTAGTTGTTTCGTTAGAATGTCTTGGTTTGATAGTATTCGTTATGTCGCTAAAAAGTATTAGTTGTCGTACGGTAAAGTGATAGTTGCAAAATAGGTAAAAATCCCATTTGTATGTTTTAGACGGTATCGGTTGTTTCATTGAATGAAATGTATTAGTTTAATAGTCGTTAAAAAGTATTAGTTGATATACTATAAAGTGATAGTTGCGAACCAGATGTGCTATAAGATCAACTCTGAATCATACGTGATATACGACGAATATGGAAATTTGAATCCGATTTGTTTCCTTTTTTGTATGTTTTAGACAGTATTAGTTGGATCATTGAATGAAAGGTATTAGTTTGATAGTCCTTAAAAGTATTAGTTGATATACCATAAAGTGATAGTTGCGAAGCCGATGCGCCATAAAACTGTTTTACATAAGACCAACTCTGAATCGTGCGTGATACAGGACAAATATGGAAATTTGAATCCGATTTGTTTCCCTTTTGTATGTTTTAGACAGTATTAGTTGATATACTATAAAGTGATAGTTGCGAACGAGATGTGTCATATCGGACGAATATGGAAATTTGAATCCGATTTGTTTCCTTTTTTGCAGCCCAAATGGAACAACGCGCTCTTGGAGATGTTCAGAATCGACTACGTAGGGAATTCGCCCTACATTACGTGCTCGCCGTTTCTTTGCCACCATAAACTCGACCCGAAGGACAGATTCCTGATCTTGTCATCCGACGGGCTCTACCAATACTTCACCAATCAGGAGGCGGTCTCAGAAGTCGAGACGTTCATGTTAATGTTCCCCGAGGGCGATCCAGCTCAACATCTAGTCGAAGAAGTCCTCTTTCGTGCTGCCAAGAAAGCCGGGATGGATTTCCGGGAGCTTCTCGACATCCCACAAGGGGACCGACGAAGGTACCATGATGACGTCTCGATTATCATTATTTCTTTCGAAGGAAGGATATGGCGATCGTCTGTGTAGCTCTAGCTCTAGCATTAGAAATACAGGTATAAAAGAAAAGAAAACTGGAAAAAAAAAATAGGTAGAAATTTTACAATCTGATAGAAAATATTGTGTGTGTGAGAAAACACCTACAAGTGTGTGGAGGTTTTTAAGTCTTGATGAGTAGGAATGTGATCATATAAAATTCCAGAATTTTGTAACTTGAGATGAAACATTCTTCTTCAAGAATTGGCCTTCAAAAAGCCTAAATAGATGGACCAATGTGGTCTAATTCTTTTGTTCTTAAATTTGCATTTGCAAATATACTTATTAGTTTGTGTGTTTTTATTGTAGATATGATAGTTTTGCTTCTTTTTGGGACATTCTGTACACTTCTGTAAATGTTACATCTGATGAAATATATATTTTTTCGATTTGTCGATAGTTTCGCTTCTTAGCGTGCTTTTCCTGGGCATTCCCGTTCGGTAAATGTTACATCTGGTGAAATATATATATTTTTCGATTTTTCAATAGTTTCGCTTCTCAGCGTGTTTTTCGGGGGCATTCTCGTTCCGTAAATGTTACACCTGGTGAAGTATATATTTTTTGATTTGTCGATAGTTTCGCTTCTCAGCGTGTTTTTCGGGGGCATTCTCGTTCCGTAAATGTTACACCTGGTGAAATATATATTTTTTGATTTGTCGATAGTTTTGCTTCACAGCATGCTTTTCGGGGGCATTCTCGTTCTGTAAATGTTACACCTGGTGAAATATATATTTTTTTATTTGTCGATAGTTTCGCTTCATAGCGTGTTTTTTGGGGCATTCTCGTTCTGTAAATGTTACACTTGGCAAAATATATTTCGATTTTGTCCGATACTTCGACTTATATGGCCATGTAAATGTTACACTTGGTGAAATATATTTTGTCCATTTTATACCTAAAGATTTGCTTCAATTCGGGGCATTTTGTATGGTTCTTTAAATGCTTGCATTTGGTGAGATAAATTTTGTAGATTTGTCAATGGTTTTTGTAGCATTCAATTAATGAGATTTAAAGTTTAAATTCCATTAAAACTTGAATTTTTATTGGTAAGATGAGGAAAAAGCTCACACAAAATAACCATTCACATAGTTGACCAAAAGAAGCAAACAAAAAGAAAAATTTAATGAGTCCTAAAAAAAATTCCATGATTTGTTGGAGGATGATGCACATACAAACTGGGGTAGGTTTATAATAAATACAACGGCTGCAAATAAATTAAATAAAAAAAAAAACATAAATAGTAGTAAATACAAGATACGTCAAGGTTCATGCAACTTTGTAATAATAATAATAATTCAATAATTACTATAATAATTAGGGACAATTGCTTGTGGTTTAGGTACCTCTCTGACATGTGGTAACTTTTATTTAAATTTTAATTAAGGTTAGATACAAAAGTTTGGTCTGTAAATTTTGGATTGTCAGCATCAATTATGGAGGGCTGTTGTAAAGAATGGTGGTAGTTGTCTCCTTTTAATTTTAGCCTAAATTGAAAACAACTAATCCATAAATATTTATGGTTCCTTTGTACTCGAGTGCATATGAAAAAAGGACTAGCTGAATTTGGGTTCCTACATTTTAGGAAAGTAGTTGAAATTTCATATCGGAGTTGCACCGTGCTATTTAAGACAATGTTGAAACGTATGTAGTACAAATTAATATAATTAAAATGTGCAGACATAATTGACTGAAAAAGTGACGAGTGTACGGATCGAAAACCCATGTACTTAGTGCATAAGAGACTTGTGTTTTAGTTTGTATATTTGTAATAGTGTGCAATGTAATTGGATTCTTTTTAATTCTTAACTTTAATTTGAATGATCTTTAGTCATATTTCAATTTCATAATGGTATAAAACCAGATGAGCTCATTTTTAATGGTATAAAACCAAATGTTAGAAGAATAGTGAAAAAGGTGAAATTAAGAGCTTGATCTTGGTTGGCGGCAAGAAAAGTAATGGACAGAAGTAAAGGGATAAAGAGATGGGTGTTAAAATCGAGAGATTGCATCTTGTAATTCTTTTTAGATAGAATCGGGAGAATTACAGTTTGATTTGTTGCTTTATTTTTGTATCTGTACGTACTTCTTGTGCTCGATTTTATAATATTTTTTTATATATAAAATTAACATCAAACCAGTTTTTTAGTCTTTGGATAAACTAGTATGAATAAATTTCTAGATGTTGTCAATAAGAAAAACATTTTTTTCTTTAATTAAAACAATCAAACTTAAGAGATTTGGTCAAAAAAAATCTTATTTAAAAATGAGTTAAGTTGTCGCACTTCCCATTATAAAACCCTAAAATTAAACAAAGTCCATCTTACAAACCTTAAACCCACTTTCCAAGAAGCTTATAATTAGGTCTTAAATATTTTCTAAATTATAAAAAGGTTACAAACCGAGTCAATTTTTTCACTTCATATTTAACTCTCCACCTCCTAGATAATTTTAAAAATAATAGACAAAGTATAGAGTGAAACTGGTATATATATATAAATCATTAAAAGATATTAGTTGTTTTTACTAAAGAGTATTAATTATTTTCACCGAAAAGTATTACTTATTTACACTGAAGGGTCTTATTGTACAATGAAAACAAACTAAGACTCTTCATTGAAAACAATTAATACCCTTCAAAATTTCATGTATAAATCAAGTTCACTCTATAGTCTATACATACTCAAAATAATATACAAACTTTGATTTTTTTTTTTTTTTTGCAACCTAACTTAGAAAAATGGTGAAAGAAAATATCAAGTTGCACATGCGTGCAAAATTTAGTCATTTCAACTTTGTTCGATGTAATTAAAAATAAATTAAAAAAATTAAGTCAACCTACATCCATATGTTTACTTAAGAAAAATTTCAAATTGTGGAGAATAAAATCAAAAAAAGAAGAATAAAATCTGACATAAAAAAAAAGTGTGTAGAAGAGTTGGATCATATAAAATTAGGGAGATAGGCTGGCAAGTCATTGTCACACTCCACCCATTTTTGCAATTAGAGTATGTCATTTGCAAATAGCCATGCAATTAACTATTTAAATTATGAGAGTTGACCACTATTTATTCACTATACTTTGATGAAATTAAATAGTCATCATAGTCCCGGTCCCAATCGTGCAATTAATGTGCTCATTGTAGATGTGAGATGATAATAGATACAAGTTTATATATATATTCTTGATGTTTTTGGGTTCATTTCTTTTGGCAAAAAAAATTGAAAAATTAAATAATGTTGTTCACTTTCCATCGTTAGATTGTAGACTTAAGTATTATACACTAACTTATGATAATTTTTTGGTAGTATTTTAGACAATTTACGTAATGAAAATGGTTTATACATAAATTATTAAATTGAGTAAAAAAAAAAAAATCCCCTCTATTCCAAACATAATCAATTCATATTATCGAATTGAGTAAAAAAAAATTTCCTCTATTTCAAACTTAATTGTTACTCATCGAAACTACCCTTCTCATTATTCAATCGAAATTTTCATAAATGAAAATATAATAATATTATATTTTATAATTTTATCTTCCTTGCACTAGTGTCCTTACATCTCAAGTTATTACTTTACACATAATAATTTATATTTATTAATTAAATTCAATTTAGGAGGTGTTTGGTTGAGATGTTTGGGGGATAAACTAAGGAACCAAAGTCATAGTGTGCGTTTGGTATTAACACTACCATGACTTTGATTCCCACAAAATAAGGAATCCCCATACCTCAATACATTGGGAGGTATGGGTATCATTCCATACCCATTTCATTTCCATTCCATGATTTTTTTTACCAAACACACCCTTAATTTAGGGTAACAAACAATAAGGTAAAAATTAAATTAAAAAAGTGACACTCTCTATGTTTCTTTAAGAAAAATGTTCATGTGAATTTAGATTCACTGAAGTTTTCGTCTTTTATTTAAAAAACTAAGAGTAGGACGCACTACACATAACTAATACTTCCTCCGTATCAGGATTTCTTTCATAGCAACGAATGATAAAAATTTTTTAAAAAAAAAGAACGTATGTGAGAGTAGGATTAAATAACATAATGGTATTTTAATATTTTATCAACTTTTGTGAGAGTTATTTTTTTAGGAGTGTGAAAGCAATTGTGGAACGTTTAAATAAAATAAGCGTGAAAATAATCGTACAACGAAGGGAGTAATATGTACTCCCTCTATACACTAAAAGTATGTTCAAACTGTTTTTTTTTTTATAACAATCTTCATTTCTTTACCATTCAATCATCACTTAATTATTTCACATGTCGCTGATTTTACATTTACAAACAACTACTTAATTCATAAATGGATCATACGATACACTAAAATACTCTTATTTTATATACTTTATCAACGTCTTCTTAAAACCTATCAAAAGCTAATGAAACATACTTTTAGTGAACGATGAGAATATCATTCACTCAAGCACTCACGTGTACGTGCACTTGCGGTGTGAATGGATATAACAAAACTTGTACTCCTTCCCTTCCAGACACTTTGCACACTCTTTTTTATTCGTGTGTTCCTAAACACTTATCACACCATATAAAAAAAAACTTTACTTAACTTTATCTTTACAATATTCACATATTTACACAAAATGTCATTATTGTTTACATTCACTTCAACCTACTTCATTATTTTAATGATAAATCTTTACACATTACACTCAATACTTTATCCATTACATACTTTTCTTAAAACGTTTGTCCCAAAAGTGTGAAGAGTGTTTGGAGACGGAGGAGAGTATATAAAATCCATCTAAAGTGTGTGTTGGGTAGAATTAATGGAGTTCACAAATCTCAAATGTGTGAATTAGATCCATACAAGTTTTTGTCAACGGTTAGATGTTGGACTAATATTACCAGGTGAAATATCTACAAAGACTGAGTATATTGGAAACTTGGAATTCCAGACTAAAACCGACTAAAACCAGCAAGTATACAACTATGGTTACACTCATTACAGACTAGACCCAATAGTGACATCAGCTATAATACAAGTGGAAAACAAAGAAAATGTAAGTCAATTTGCATCTGGAATAACACATTAGCTTGTTTGATTGGATCAAACTTAAACTGTATACCTATCAACTTTGATTTTTTCTTGGTTTTCACATACACATAAGCATGTACCTGAATTTACTCAAATCAAAATATTTACATTATTGTTCAAACTCGTTGAATTTCTCATTGACCTTTACCAGTCAAGCATGAACACAAATCTGGCTTGAAAATTTTGTACATTTTATTTTACTCGTCGAGCTCAAAAACAGTTGAAGAAGTAGCAAAATTTATAGCCAAAGACATCATTGGAAAACACAGTGATTTCATAAATATTGAACATGATTTGGCTAAAAAATAAAACTCACAATTTGAATTCGACGTGGGAATCTGAGATTGTTGGCTCAAGCTGAAGAAAGTCGCGTTTTTTTACCCGAGGAATTGCTGTGAGAATGGACAGCCTTGTAATGATATTCATTGGATCACATGTATATTGTGAAATCCTTGTGAACGCAAGTGGGATTGCAGGGGAAAGGACAATCGATATGCATTGCTGGTGCTCGTCCGAAGTACCAATCGCCTACTGCTTCTGCAACCGTCTGTTCAACAAACAGCGAACCACAAAAATCGATTTAGTCGTAATATGGGGAGTTTTTAATCAATTTACACATTGGTTCTAGCCATTATTGTGAAAGCATATTGCATTTGACATAACGTAGATAGATTATTCGAAACAGAATGCGAATTGGTAAACCAGATTGAAGAGCAAGCTAGATCAATGTATAATTACTGGAGCTCAAGCTTTGCATGAAAACATCTTAAATCAGAAAGATAAGCACAATGATATATAGCTTAGTTGATATTATAATACTAACTTTATTGTTGATTCTGGGAGAAGTGGGTGAATGCCACGTGTCAGTACCCCATGTCTGGCAATGGACGAAACAAGAATTGATAAACATCCCCCCTTTCTGATTTTGCTGAAATTCACTGAGCGTCTTGAGCAATGCGTTTCTGTAACCTGCATGAAAACAAATTATTTGCCTTGGAAGTGGTTATTTTATATTGGGTGGTAAATATTAATTTATATTGAAATGAGTACTAAACTGAGGTACGAAACATTAATTTGCATCACTGAACTTGCATTATTGTATTAGTGTATCACTGATGATTCCATCACAAATTTTGGCCCAATTTTTTACTGACTTTCTCGGCAGTCACAATCATTCTCCCGTTGGAGCTCCGATTTCCTCGTGGGATAAAATTAGGCGAAAATTCTGGATAGGACCATTGGTTATACAATATCTATAAGTTTAGTACTCATTTTGACGCAAATCAGTGGTGATGGTTTTGCAGAATATGAACGTAAGCAGTAAGATATGTCATCAAATATCATACCGTGGAGCACTTTTAGTTGTTCGGAATCACAAGTCAAAATATTTAGCCTGCAACTATGCCAACTACCACGGGGATCTGATGATTGAGGCACAAGTATATATTCTATCTGAAAGAATTGGAAAAAGATATTACTGTGAATTACAAAAGTTCAAAGGGTTGGTATAAAATAAGCAAATACCTGCCAAAAATCATAGGCTGGTTGAACGAGGAAAACTGGGGTCTTTATATTTCCTATGAATTCTTTAGGAAAGAAACACTGGCACCAGAAAATGATAAGAAAGCGAAATAAGAGGAATTTGAAGAAACACAGATGAACCTTAAAGTTACAGAAAAGAAAATGCACCTTGGAAGGTTCAGATCTGGAAACGCAATCACGGTTCAAACTTTTAGTGATGCCCTGAAATCAGGTCAGGTAGTCACAAAAATAAGACTTAATTTCAAATTATCCTGTTCATCGAAATAAATGACAACTAGAATGATCACAAATGCCAGAAAATCATTTGAAATACATGCAAGTAAAATTTGCTGATGCAAAATTTATTGAAAACTGTCCAAGAGAAATCATATAAAATTACAAATAAGACAGGCAACTTGTTATGAAGATCTAGAGTAACCTGGAAGTGTACAATGTCATGATAAAAGGACTCTATGGTGTGATTTCCAGCAATATCTTTCCTATCCACACAAGCAAATCATGTCTCAGTTTAAACTGGGGAAGGTTCAAACCAGCTCTCAATGAAGAATACATTTAATAAAAATAACACGTATTGCTGACAGTAAGATTGAAGGCAATAACTTACCTTCCAATAAACAGAAAAAGTAGCCACAGGACTTTTAAGGTTATTTCACGGGGATTAAGAATATCATTAAATAGTAATATCTATATGTATAATATAACCTTATTGCCTTTTGTTACATATCATATTCAATGTTTACTATCACCAAAAAATAAGTAGATGGGCAAAACTGGAACCTAATCGTTTAATTCTCTTTCGTTAGTACAAAATGACAATTATTTGGAACAAAATTTCTTCTTTAGAAAGACAGTTAAAGCCCTTCGTCATTGTTAAATCATATCTACAGTCGTAGCTTAAACGTACTTTATTGGCACTTTATCATTATACTTTTTGAGCAAGCAAGCATGCTCTTGAGTTCTAACTGGCTGATGGCTATTGAAGTAAAGCATCTCAAAGTCGGGGCATCTTGTTGAGCATGTATAAATACTTGGAAGCTCCTTCTTCAGTATATTATACTATATTAAGTCATGAATAAATTGCAACCAAAATGACTGAAAAATGACTACTTTACTATTATTCATGGCCACATAGCAGAGAGTTAAGCCTAACAAAGTGTCGGTACAATCTTCAGAAAAATGTTCAATGAAAAAGTTAGGCATGAATGCATAATGAAGAATAATCCACATGTATTAGGTAGTAACTTGTGCAATCTCTAAGGTAAGTGAAGTAGAGATCTCTAGAGAGAAGGGACAATTGAAGATAAACCCAACACGACAATTAATACAGGTAAAAAAGAGTGAGAGACTGTAAAGCACATACTCATTAAGAAAAAAACCTGCATCCGCAAGACACTTCACATCTGCATCTCTCGGCAGGAGATCCCGAAAATCATCACAATGTAAGAGAGTGGCCAAACCACCAGCAGAGCATCCTGTAAGGAGTGCCTGTGAATTTGTCAAAAGCGCTCATAAATATTCACTAAGACAGAGGGAGAGAGATGGAGAGATTTGACACAAAATTGAACAAATGAATATAAGACATTTCAAAGTTTCAGTTAACTCGACTATGTGAAAAATCAATTGCATAATTGAAATGAAATATTAACAGATAGCAATCATATGTTTCATCCTTAAACAATTAAAACATGAAATCATGACCATAACTACTAGGCTAAAAAAAAAACGACAGAAAGTTGACTTATCTTACCTCTTTAGCGTTGGACATTCCGAAGGACAAGAACTCATCCATAAGTGTGTTCCAGATAAGCTGACCTCTGAAGAAAAGTTTTGTTCCATTCTGGGGGATAAATGAATTGCAGTTGTATTTAAATTATCGTTATCATATTATTTCATGCCTCCCAAAATCACTCCAAATCAGGATGATGACTTACTTTAAACTCATTATCGGGATGACTTGTAAATGATGATCCATCACAATATCGTACTTTAACCTTGTTCCAGTTGAAAAAATCTGACGGAGTACACAGAAACAAGCCCATAGAATCATCTATCTATTACTAGTAAATAGTATAAACATATTAATAATGACATATAATTCAGTTTGGTTCAATAGAAGACACCCAAACAACATTAAAACAACAAAAGAAAATTTCTACATTGTAGGATGGAATGCTAAAAAGTTCATACAATACCGGGATTCTGAAGTGGATCGTGACTCAAAATTCCCAAAAATTCAAGTGCATCCTCCATAAGACTCGAAGAACCTAGTTTCGTCGTCTTCCGATAAGAACAAGATGGTATATCACTGCACCATCCTCCACCCTAAATGACAATCCAAAGTAATGAAGTATTAATAACTACTCAATCCACAGTTTATGCTAGAATATCACCAACTAATTCAGTTCTATCAGAAAGTTGCTGAGAAAATTATAGAAAGTAAACCAGTAAATTGAAAACCTCAATGTGAATTTCACCAGCTATATAGCAATTCAAAGTATAAATAACTATTCAATCAATCCACAGTTTATGCTAGAATATCACCAGCTAATTGAGTTCTAATTGATCAGAAAGTTGCTGAGAAAATTACAGAAAGTAAACTAGTAAATTGAAAACCTCAATGTGAATATCACCAGCTATATAGTGCAATTCAAAGTATTAATAACTATTCAATCCACAGTTTATGCTAGAATATCACCAGCTAATTGAGTTCTAATTGATCAGAAAGTTGCTGAGAAAATTGATCAGAAAGTTGCTGAGAAAATTACAGAAAGTAAACCAGTAAATTGAAAACCTCAATGTGAATATCACCAGCTATATAGCAATTCAAAGTATTAATAACTATTCAATCATCCACAGTTTGTGCTAGAATATCACCAGCTAATTGAGCTCTAATTGATCAGAAAGTTGCTGAGAAAACTATAGAAAGTAAACCAGTAAATTGAAAACATCAATGTGAATACCACCAGCTATATAGCAATTCAAAGTATTAATAACTATTCAATCCACTATTTATGCTAGAATATCACCAGCTAATTAAGTTTTAATTGATCAGAAAGTTGCTGAGAAAACTACAGAAAGTAAACCAGTAAATTGAAAACCTCAATGAACATCACCAGCTATATAGCAATTCAAAGTATTAATATCCATTCAATCAATCCACAGTTTATGCTAGAATATCACCAGCTAATTGAGCCCTAATTGATCAGAAAGTTGCTGAGAAAATTACAGAAAGTAAACCAGTAAATTGAAAACCTCAATGTGAATAATCCAACTGTCAGAGCCAGATCCAAAACCCCTCCGTAAATGATACCTAGGCAAACTCCCATCCAAACACACTGCAATTATTCCAAAAACGAATCAATTCGAAAATGAAAACCAGTATAAATCAACTTGAATTTCAATTTAGAGACAGAATTTTACAGGCGGAATTTTCCAGTGCTTTGGATGAAATCGTGAACGGCACCCACTCAGAAACCGTTTCTGAATCCATATCAGTTTTTGTAAACGAACGCCATGTCGGAAATGGAGAGAGGATGAAAAGGAGAATGGAGAATACGGCGGCGATGGCCCAGTCCCTCGTTGATAATTTGGGCCACCACCGCCATGGTGAGCAACCGTCTGCGGCGGAGCGAGGAAGCCTGTGTTGGCTAGACGGCATTGGATTGAAGGAAGTGAGAGACTGATATGCCAATTGCTGATCGGAGAATGGCCGCCGGAGATTGGTGGCTATTGGTGGTTGTACCTTTAGGTACTACTGCTACGACGGATGACTCCATTTTCAAATGTGTTGACAGTTTAAATAATTTGTATTTTGTTTATTTGAGGAGAAATTTATATTGAATTTTTTTTTTTCAAAATCAGTTTTTTCTGGTAAACACCGTCATCAAAAAAAAAAATCCGGATAGGGTTATTTTCCACTAAATATAAGAAAGATAGATAATATGTATAAATAATAAGAATATTGTAGTTAAATTAAATACAAAATAATTAGTTTTAAAAATGTTGTGGGTAAGGTTTAATGCCAAATTATGTGAATAAATTTATATTGAAGGGTGTAAATAAAAATAATTATTTCACTTGTTTCATAAAAATAGTGATACTTGTGTTTGTATACAAAATTAGCAATAATATTCAGTAAAAACAACTATTAATATTTAAAAAATAAATTAGTTTCACTATGCAATTGATACATATAAAATTTTATGATATTTACATATTTCGTATCTTTTGTGGTAAAAGTAGACTACTTACAAGAATATTAAGAATGGTCTACATAATTTTCAATATAACTACGAAATTTTCATAAAAATAATTTTATCCTTAAATGGTGAGGACTGTCTTTGTATTTAATTTCCGCATGCAGATTGTGTGTAGGACAATAACTTTTGAAGGCTTGTAAAAGTAGGACAATTGAGCCCGTGAGCGATATATTTTGGGCTTCTAATTCGAGCTCGATTGTCCTATATTTACTCATTTTTGAAACACATTGTCCTATTTTTACAAGCTTAAAAAAATATTGTCTTACTTTAAAAAGAAATATATATATCGTCCTACTTTTATAAACCCGAAAACATATTATACTTAAAACACAACTACTCCTTAATTACGGGCTTAAAAAATATTTTTCCCATAATAATTGTTCAACTTTAGGACTAATTGTAACATATAGTTGATAATGCTTCGCCACAACAACAATAATAATTGTTCTTCCATATTTTTCCATTAATATTGGTATAATCCTCCATAATTGTAATATTCAGATGCTTTATAGAAAGAAATTGTTTTGTGATTTTCTTCACATAAAAAGAGTAAAATATTGAGATTTCTCTCATAGAGATCTTGATTATTCGAATGGTAAGTGTATCTTCCACAACTATTTTATGTGACAAAATAATAAGCTTTGATGATTTTATGGACACATTTTCATTCGTTACAGACAAAAACTTGTATGAGACCGTCTCATGGCATGAGACAACACAAATTAACACCTTACCTCTATCAAAGTGTTAATAAATCAATGTCCTAATTACACTAATTCTCATTGTCTCATGTCATGAGACAGTCTCATACAAGACATACTCCTCGTTACACATCTTTTACCGTTATATTATGCCTACCGTTACAGATATTAGATAGATTGAAAGGTATTAGTTGTTTTCACTGAACACTGAAGAACATTAGTTTTGTAATGAAAATAAACTAAAACTCTCTAGTGAAAACATTAAAAAAAAAACAATCAATACTCTTTAATGAAAACAATTAATACTCTTTAGTGAAAATAACTAATACCCTTCAATGTTTCATGTATGAATTAATTTCACTCTATACATACTCCTCACTTTCTTTCCGTTGAGTTGCATGTATACTCACAATAATATACACATATTTATCATATGTCACTACTTTATTTTAAAAAATGTATTTTTCTAAAAAATTGAGTCGTTTTAAGTATGCGGATAATACCATGACAAGAGGAGTATTACATATTAATTATTTTCACTGAACAATATTATTGTTAAATTAATACATTTTGATAATTAGTTACTACCCTCTCTATCCAATTTAGTAGGTCTATTTCTTTTTGCAAAGGTTTTAGAAAAGGAGTAGTCTTCTCTGAACTATTTTCACGTGAACTTTCTTTTTTAAATATCACTATTATGCATACTCACTGTCACTTTTATTATTCATGAATATCAATTATCATTGTTTAAAAAATATTTGGTATTTTTAACGGTGATAATACATATGTACGTATGTGGTAGTGAATTTAAAGCAAGTACAATTTGCTTTAAATTTACATATTGGTGCAACTATCATTAATATCTTGTACATTTGTTTGCCTTGAGAAGGAGGGATATTGCATTTTTCCATCGAATCCGCTATTTGTTAAAATAGATTTTATTTATCGAAGACCCAATAAAATTGACAAGTCTGCACTTTTATTACCCAATTTTAATGGATTATATTTATATATACCACTAGAGGTGATATTTGTAATTAATACCCTTCATTATTTCATAATAAGATAAAATATATCCTAAGATTTATTATCTTATATCTTCAAACAAATGCACGCTGAGTGTAAACGTAAAGGAGATGGTAAATTGATAATGTAAAATAATGTCGAAATAGATCTATTTATATTGAATGATTAAAAAAGAAGTAGGACGATTATATTGAACTCCTGAGCAAAGCTGGTTGAAGTGCATGTTATGTTTGGGCTCAATTTGAGTTTTGGACCTGTTTTGAGGCCTAGTCAGCTAGTCTGTAACCTTATATTTTACCTAGGGTAATTATGTACTCTATAATCGATCTGATCAACATAATAATGATATTCTCTCTTTTATCCATGAACATAGCTAACACAACATTAGTGTACTCCGTAAATGATATGTAGTGTATTTACTTATTAATTATCTTTCTCTCACCTTGTTATAATAAAAAAAAAATTGTAGATTTCATTTTCAGGTACTTACGACTGCAGTCATAATTTATTATGACTGTAAGAATTTAAATTTACCAACCACTTGAATGTAAGATCTTTTTGGCCCCTACCACTTAGTAAAATTGTAAGACCCTGTCTATTACCTAATGCCAAAAAATGTTTTATTTTTAGAAGGAAAGTATTTTTTTTTATAATGTTTTAAAGAAACCTTTTTACTGCTCTAAAACTCATGTTAAAATTGAGTTGCTATGCTTTCATCAATAAACATATGTGAGTAATTGTTTTGTATTAAAACTTGTGCTTTAATTACATCATCATCAAGGGAAAAAAACGCGTGTGTAAGAGTGAATACACATTCTATAGATTTAAGGGTTTCCTCTTTAAAAAAATTTGAGTGTTTTTTATTATAAAAAATTGTTGGATTTTTTAAAAAATAATATATTATGGGGTTTTTAATTAGTATCAAAAATGAAAATGGTTCCTAACAAATTTATCATGAAATTATTTTAAAGTATCAAATATTTGATAAAAAATACTCCCTCCGTCCCCTAATAATATTCACACTACCTTTATTCTCGTGTTTTAACGAGCGAATTGTTTATTAATATTTGAAATGATAAAGTGATTTCAAGAAAGGGGTACGATAGATCCATCTCTACTCTATTATAAAACACTTTAAAAATTATTTTATCATTTCAAATACTAATAAAAAACTTGTTCGCTAAAACACGAGAAAACAATAAATGTGAATATTATTAGGGGACGGAGGGAGTATTAATAATCTCATTAGGACTATCAAAAGTCGGGTCAATGATATCATATTTTAATTGTTGTTGATATTTTTTGCCACATTTTTCTATACTCCTAATGAATTTTTTAATACTATTAATCATATATATAATACTTTAAAATAGTTTTATGATAAACTTATCATGAATTATTTTCATATAAAACTTTGTCTTTTTATGATAGGTTTGTTGAAGGGAAATATAATTAAATATATATTAAATTAAATTAATCTATGAAACTTTAAATATTATATATATATATATATATATATACATATATATATATATATACACACTTATATTTCTTGCGTCCAAGTGATGTTTTAACACATATCTATTTATTTATGCATGGGACATCCTTTTTTTTATAAGAACATATTCAACTTCAATATAATAATCATATTTATGCGTGGGACATCCTAATACATTTTTTTTTTCTTCCAAATGTCTTTTTCTTCAAATTCGATCGCACAATACATTCTACATCAATTTAAATATTAGCAAAAAGATTTATTAAATAATAGTAACATATTTAACTTCAAAAGAATAATCATTACTTTATGCATACTCTGATCACACTGTATATATTATCAGCAATGTGTAGGGGGCCTCCACATAGGCATCTTTTGATGATGAATTTACTCGATTTCCTGCATAACCTGCCCAAATTTTATAAATTGTTATTTTCAAATATAACACTGTTATTTATATGTACTATCACTGTTTAAAAATCAAGCATTTTTTGAACATTGATAGTTGATATACATAACAATGATACTTGAAAAAGTTAACATAAATTCGGGTTCACAAGAGACTTAACTTTTTTTTTTTTTTAACTATGTCTCGACATAAACTTCTATCAGCTCGAGTTCGGGTGAATTTGGATTCGTCAAATATCATTATTATGTATATGATAGTTGATATGTATAACAGTAATAGTTGTATTATAAAATCTGGAAATTAAGAAGTAGAGTCATGTTTAATAAAATCTATAATATACTCCACTGTATAAATGAATGTTGAGTATTAATGGTAAGATTAAGATATACTCTCTCCGTTCACAAAAAATATTTGCATATGTTTCATAAACGATTATTTTACTAAAAAATGAACTATAGAATACTCCATAATATCCTCCGATATATTGCATTAAACCACGTAAAAAAAACCATGACTATTTTTTTGTGGTCGGATGGAGTATTAATAAAGATGCTAACTGAATAAGAATAATTTAATTTTAACCATATTGTGTAGTTTTTTTTTTTAAAGCAAACTCTCATATGCACCAAGTGCACGGTACACTCACTCAACAGTTGATACTGTTTACACTGAAAAGTTGGTCCCAATTACACTGAAAAGTTGGTTCTAATTACACTGAAAAAATTAATTTTCAGTGTAAACAATATTAACTGTTGAGTGAGTGCATCATACAACAAGTGTACAAGAGACTTACTCTTTTTTAACCAGTCCATTGTATAGTTTATTAAGTATGATATAGATAAATATTTCACATCAAAGACAAGTGATTTATGTTGAGAATTGATCTCTATCAGGTGGATCATAGATACCCAATACTCAAATATTTTTTAACAAGTACAAATAAAATAAATAAATCATTGATCATAAGTAGAATACGGCATGTTTAGTTAAATGATTTAGTTCATGGGAGTTTAAATATATGGGATTAATTAATGATTTTACTCAAGTAAATTCATCTAACTCGTTCTTTCTTCTCCTATTAAAGTATTCAACGCATCTCTCACTCGTATGCTTGGAATTCTTACCAATTCCCTCTCTCTTGATGTGGTTGAAATTCAGTGTGATAAAAAATATAAATTAAGTGTGATAATATTAATATTTTGAAATAAATTGATATTAATTTGTGTTTTTATGAACTGTCTTACCATGAGACCGTTTCACACCAATGTCTATCGAATTTCCAATACCAAGTCGGTCTTTTTATTTCACTTTTCATATTTCAATCACATATTCTACTCTTTAGCAATATATGCAAATACCATATATTTAGATAATAATAAAATATAAAGTAAGAATATATATAGAGTGAAATTGATTCATAAGAATATTAGTTTTTTTTTTTTTTTCACTGAAGAGTCTTGCTAATTTTCTAAGATTATTCAGTGAAAATAACGAATACTCTTTTGCAAAAATAATTAATACCCTTCAATAATTCGTATATGAACCATTTTCACTCTATACTTTGTTATAAAGTAACGAAAATGATCTCATGTCCACCGGTGGACACAATATAATATACTCACCGCGAATGTGATAATGACACCTAAGCAGATAAAATCTATCATTAAAATTATGGTAGACCCACTGCTTATGTGTCATTATCACATTCGCGGTGGGTATATTATATTGTGTTCACGGTGGGCATATGATTATTTCCGTATAAAGCAATACTCCCTCCGTCCAATATTAGTAATCCTATTTTTTTTGCTGTTATTTTTTGTCATAAGTTAGAGAGTATTATGAGTTCAATTTATTAATAAAGTTATTGTTTATGGAAATATAAATATCATATTTTTCATAAATAATAATTTTATTGATAAATAATTCATATTACCCTTCAACTTATGACAACAGAACTAGTAATATTGGACAGAGGGAGAGAGTATACAATTGCCTAATACAAGTGATATATTAGATTGTATTTCCAAATAGAGATAGATAGAGCGTGTGTTACTTATAAGTTTTTAAAGGAATTAATTAATGAATTTACTCACAAGTAAATTCTTCTATTTAAACAGTCATATTTTCTTCCCCCATTCAAATTCTCCCAGACTCTCTCTCTCTCTCTCACAGAATTTCCTCCTCGAGGAAAAGGAAGAAAGAATGATCCCATCCCAAAACCCAGCAGAAAACCCATCCCAAAACCCAGCAGAAAACCCATCCCAAAACCAAACTTCCTGCCAAGAAATTCAACCCAAATTCCCAGAAAATCTTGATAAAATCAATGGTGGTGGAGAGAGAGAAGATGATCCTAAATTTCAGGAGGGAGAAAACCCTAAGTCTAAAGAAATTGAAGAAGAAGATGGATACATAACTCCGACGTCTCCGGAGCACAGAATTCCGGCGATCACAGAGTGCCCGCCGGCGCCAAAGAGAGCCAGGCCTCACTACTCAGAACTGGAGAGGAAGTCATCGCCGGCGGTTCGCCGGAAACTCCAATTTGACGATGTGGCGGAGGTTGGGTGGATATTCTGGCGGAGGATTCCAGATAAGGAGGTGGAGGAAACCAAGAAAACTCGAACAAACGAGGATGATCAAATTTGAATATTTGTACGGATATAAGAATATTTTACAATTGAGATTTTAAACTTTCTGCGTTTTAATTTTAATTTTTTTGGGGACTAACGTGAATAGGGATTTTTTAAATTGTTCAGGATAAATTCATTATGAAATTGTTTTATAGTATCAAATATTTGATAAGGACTTAAGGAATATCGATAATCTCACCATAAGTATTATTAATCTGGAACTTACAACCATTACAATATAATACTACCGACCCAAATTAATGATACTCCTAATGAGATTATAAATACTCTTGGTCAAATATTCAATAATTTAATATAGTTTTATGATAAACTTATCATAAATTATTTTCATATTATATTATAAGCAACCATGCCATCGATTTTTTTTTTTTTTTTTTTTTTTTTTTTACAAAAAGATAAAATTGTGTTCCCTTCATCCCATAGAACCGTTCCTAACACCCTTCACAACCCTAAAATAAAAATAATTTCTTCTAGCAAAAGTTGTTTTCTTAATAATAATTAGAGTAAGTCTCTTGTACACTTGGTGCATGGTGCACTCATTCAACAATTGATACTGTTTACACTGAAAAGTTGGTTCCAATAACACTGAAAAGTTTACACTGAAATTAAATTTTAGTGTAAATTTTTCAGTGTAATTGGAACCAACTTTTCAGTGTAATTGAGACCAACTATTGAGTGTAATTGAGACCAACTATTGAGTGAGTGCACCGTGCACCTGATGCATAAGAGAGTTTGCCTAATAATTATTATATTCAATTCACCATTCACATTTTCTTTTTCTTAAAACCCGTATATTTCAAAGTGTGAAAGCATAATTATTTTATTCAATACAATATTTACATCATAATTATTTTATTCAATACAATATTTACATACTTTTTTTTTTCCTTAAAAACCGAATATTTCAAAGTGTAAAATATCCTATGTGATGAGGAGAGAGTAATAGTTACCAAGAATGCAAGGAAATCTTTCATGGCAAGCGACGAGAAAAAAACTAAAGAGCCGTTTGGTTCGAGGGATCGCGTGGGATTGTCTTTATAATCCCAGGTAATCTCGTGTTTGGTTTGGGGGATTGCACAAAACCATAATCATAGATAGACTAGAACGACTATCTCGTGTACAATTCGATTCAGAAAATTTAGTTCTAGCCCAAATTTTCTGGTGCTAGTCTATCCGTTTTTCGATAATCGTTCTAATCCAATTCTATCACGTAAACCAAACGGCCCCTAAGGGGAAAAAATATCGAAGTATACATATAAGTTCCTTTTTACAAATCTTTTTTTTTTTTTTGGTACAGAAGATAAAATTTGTAATTACCGAGAATGCTAAATGCAGATAAGGAAACTAACGAAAGACTATTTATTATGTATGGAAGTATAAGTTCCCCTTTATTACAAATCAATATGTATATAAGAATCAAATTCAAATAAGAATAAAGAAATTGAGTTTACTTAAAAGTGGATTTGAAGAAATTGAGTTTACGTAAACTTGGGTTCAAACATTTTTTTGTCAAAAGAAGAAATACGCAAGCATAGAACACAACTTACGACATAAAATACATATTTAATTAAAAATAATAATAATAATAGTATAAAAACTAATTATTACTACCAAAAAAAAATTCTAAAAAAAAAAAAAAAAAGGGCAAAACGAGATCATGACCATAAGTCCATAACTTCACAATTATTTATTTCAATGCTACAATTTGGCACATCTGCAGACACAATTCACCTCTTTTGAGTTCCTTATAATTTATAACAAGAAATGAGATTCTCAAGATTCTCTCTCTCTCTCTCTTCGTGTAAATGATGTGCTACAACACAAAGTAGAGTGGCAAACGACTAAGAAATTAATTAAGGGGAGATATCTAAAGTCAAATTATGTTATGTACTACATTTATTGAATTATTATTATAGGCCGAATCAATTCATGCATGTTAATGGGCAACGCATATAGACGTGAAGGGAGGTAATTAAGATTTGTGACCACTATTGACCGTTTCTTTTCTCTCCCAATTCTTAAAACAAATGTAACGCCTTATCTATTAATTATCTTCCTTCTTTTCCTCCCTTCCACCTTTCCTCCATCCCCTCCCTCTCTCTCTCATCAAGATTCCTGAAACCATTCTCCCTTTCCTATTCCATAACCTAAATCCAATTCTGCAACTAACAAACAAGACATGCAATGTGCAACAATGAATCGAAGAACACTTGCCATGGATTGGGAGGGTCTGGTCGAAGACGACGACGATGATCATTTCTTCGAGCCCTCCGACCGAGCATCGTCGGCTGTTCCCCTCGATTTGGCCTCGTCCGGATCCGACGAGGAGGACTTCGAGGATAGTCGAATGTCGTTCGTTTCGGCCGCCTCTTCCCCCTCCTTCAAAAGCTCAAAACCTCCATCCGTAATGGCGTCCTACGATATGTGGATGTCCGAGCCCGGGGATATAAAGGAGCGCCGACGACGCCTCCTGCATGGCATGGGCCTGTCCAGCACGAAAAACATGCTCAGGCTTGCTAGTAACAAAATTGCACGAGCCGTTTCGAGGAAAGAAGAGAACGTGCCCGAACCCCGTTCAGCTCCGGTAGTAGTGAAGGAAGAAAGCAAACCTGCTCCGAAAGTAGTGAAAGTCGATGATTCCGTAAGACGGGCGCACAAGGCGCTTTCGCCGTCACATTTAGATCAATCTGCAGTTCATGTGCTAGTTAGGTCGAGATCGGATGGCGATATAGAAGCCTTATCGGCACAAACAAAACAGAGGAAAGAAGAGTTGATCGGTCCCGTATCGAAACAAAAACTTACTAAAACATTATCGGGTGTAAGTCAATACTCTAGTGGTGCTAGAATGGCCCCGAAAAGAGTGAAAAGCGGGCTATCAAAACCCAACAATGATGTGTTGCAATCCGTAGTGTCGGATGGAGGATTGGGTTCGTTTTTCTTGATAAAGAATTTGGACACTGGGAAAGAGTTTATTGTTAAGGAGTATAATGAAAAGGGAGTGTGTAATAAGCTGAGTGATGTTCAGACAGGGAAGCAACTTACTATGGATGAATTCGAGAGGTCCATAGGATACTCACCGGCCGTGAAGGAGTTGATGCGGCGAAAGACTGCGGATAGTTTTCAGGATGACAAAAAACTCAACAGCAATTCGTATTTTACAAAGAGTTTCAGAAATAGCAAGAGAAAGGGTGCAGCATTTCTAAAGAATATCAAGGGGGTGGCGAGTTCGAAGAGCATATCGCACAAAGAACACGAGCAGCCCTCGTTTGAAGAACCAAAAGCAACGAAGGCTCCATCGCAATGGGTAAAATCTCATCAGCATGGCAAATCCTTCAAAGAATTTACAGCATTGCATATGTCTCAAGAAATTCAAGCTCATGAGGGTTCAATATGGACCATTAGATTCAGCTCGGATGCACGTTTTCTAGCAAGTGCAGGAGAAGATAAGGTGATTCATGTGTGGGAAGTGCAGGAATGTGATGTTATGTCAATGAAGCCGTTTGATGATTTAAGCATAAGCGCTGGCACAGCGGTTCATCCGATGGCTGGTGTTGCATCGGAACGTTCCCCACTTGCAGAGATAACACCCATGCCATCGGAGAAGAAGAGAAAGGGTAAAAACAGTAAAAAGAAGGGGAATTCTATACCCGATTATGTAGATGTGCCAGAAACTGTTTTTGGACTTTCAGAGAAACCGGTGTGCACTTTCAAAGGTCACCAAGATGAAGTGTTGGACCTAGCGTGGTCGAGATCTCAGGTAGGCTTGACAATTTTGGTTTCCTGTTCAATTTGATTCCTAGATAAATAGGAGAGTAAATTATTTAGTTTATACTTTATCCTATTTTATTAAGAAAGGAAATGATTTTTGGAACAACTAACAGAAAGTCAGATGATACTGTGCAGCTACTGCTTTCATCTTCAATGGATAAGAGTGTTAGAATGTGGGATCTGGAAACAAAGAGCTGTTTAAAGGTGTTTGCACACAATGACTATGGTGAGATGCCAAATTATATCGCAGTTACTCAAATTATTAAAAGCCAACGAAATGTATAATTTTCATGTATCGTAGTTTACACACCTAATGAGTCTATGATATATGGCAGTAACTTGCATACAGGTCAATCCAATAGATGATAACTACTTTATAAGCGGATCACTTGATGCAAAGGTTCGGATTTGGAGCATACCTGATCGTCAGGTTGTAGACTGGACAGATGTTCGTGAAATGGTCACCGCTGCTTGCTACACTCCCGATGGCCAGGTATCACTACAAGCTATTTGTGAATAATCCTGCACGAAAATTCTTGATTAATTGCTATAAGAGATTTTGAATATATATTTCCTAGTAAAATCAGACCAAGATTCACATGGAAGATTTAATATGCATGTTTCTGCTGTGGTTTATGCAAAATTACTCTGACAATAAAATACAAAGGCAAAGCAACAAATTTTGGCACTGATTCCATTCTTTTTATATTTGAAGGGTGCTATCATTGGTTCTCATCAAGGCATATGTCGATTCTATAATATTGATGGTAAGAATGGCTGCAAACTCCCTGGTTTTTTTATCGTATTTTAACACTTATGATCTGTAATCATGAGCGAGTTATATATATGTATCCTAGATAGCAAATTGGAACACACCTTAGATATCCAGATGAAGACAAAGTCTCAAGGCAAAAAACTCCCTGGTTTCCAATCTCAAGTTCAAGTAAAAAAAGTTACCGGTTTTCAGGTAATTTGACTTCCAGATTCAGCTCCTTCCTTTCAACAAATTGTCAGATAATTATATTTCTTATCTTTACTCAGTTTGCCCCATGGAATCCAAATGAAGTGCTCATTACTTCCACTGACTCTCGTATTCGAATCTATAACGGGCCCCAGCTCACCCAAAAATATAGAGGTGAGCTTCTATTACACGAGATACATTTAGATCTCATCAAGTGCTTTCCTAACCACCATTTAATCACAGGGTTTCGCAACACCAGCAGTCAGATTTCAGCTTCTTTCAGCCCAGATGGAAAACACGTCATCAGCGCCAGCGAAGATTCTCAGGTCTATATATGGAAGGTTGCAGAGTCCAAAAATCCAGGTGGCGGAAAGAAAAAAAACAGAGTCACGGTCCAAGCTCACGAGCATTTCCAATGTAAAGATGTAACGGTTGCAATTCCATGGCCTGGTGGTTTAAAAAACGAGCCACCAATCGTAGAAATACATTCCAGAAGGCATTCAAAACGTTCAACTGCTCCACTTCCAACTTCTCCAACACTGGAAGACAACGTGGTCGGTGCAAGTAGCAGGAGGCATTTGCCACCTCTGCCCAAGAAAAACGCCGGTTTGGAGAGAATTGATAGTTGTGTCGATGAGGATTTTTCACACTCTTCTAGAATAGATCCTGGAATCGGTGTCACCACCTCATTTGGTTCCTCTTCTGGATCTCTAAGTTATCGCGATTCGCCTTCCATCTCTGCCTCTTCTCCATCTCGGAGTTTCTCTGAAAATGGAGGTCAAACTGTCCAAGCAACAGCATGGGGCCTGGTTATTGTAGCGGCAAGCTTAGAAGGTGAGATAAGGGTCTATCAAAATTTTGGGCTACCTCGAAAAGCGGCCAATCTTTTAAAAAAATAGCAATAGGTTGCACTAATTTTGTACTGTCTGTAGTATGCACAAAAAATATAGTAATATTGAATCATTCAAGCTCAAGCAAAAGCATGGTTTCATTTCCTGTTGAACATAAGACATGACTTGTGAGCCTTACCAATATTAGTCAAGCACAGGTTCTTGATTCAAGTCATCTGACTACAAATAACGAAAAAAATATCAAATGTGTAGTTGATGGACATCTAATGAACAGAAGCTCAAATGACTAATTTACATTTGTAGTCAGATGACTCGAAAAAATTGTCTGCGTAAATCGTTATAGAGATTAATCAAGCCTCCTAATGGTGTTTCTCAATTCATCACTCTTATAGAACACTTAGAAGCATGTCAAAAGGCAGGTTCCAATCATTTCCATATTGTGTAAGTTTCTATTCATGATGTTTCTAAAGTGCATACCAGTAATCTAGGCAAAGTAATTTACTTCCTTACAACAATCATAAAATAAGGTGTTCATATGTACTGAGAAGATACTAGGAAACAATTCTACATCTGAAGAAGGTCCTTACTCTTTGTTTGTGAGTCATAGGTAACACAATAAAAAGCTGTGTAGTATCAACAAAACCTCTTTCAGATCAATTTCAGAAGATTTAAGATTTAATTATTTGAGATCTTACTTATTGACCACTATAGTACCCACAATTCATTGCACAAACAAGAACATGCAACACGGTCTCAATGAGTTAGAATAAGTCCATACCAACAATAGAGGCATAACAAACTCCTTATTGCATTCTCACAGCAATATTTCTATATTTCGGCAAAATTACTTACATACATAACAATATGTTAATAACTAAATATTAAGCGTAAAAAAGTAAGATGTCCTAGGCTCGACAAAACTCACAAGCATATCGAATCAGGATTATTGAGCTGGAGCTCAAGCTCAGCTTGCCTACCTTCTAGCCAAGCTAGAATATCTTCGATTCATTCTCGGGTAGCTTACTCTACTCTATTACACCCTTTACCCTAAACTAACCAAATGCTTCACAAAATCACATTATATTCTTATTTTCCTTAGCTTCTAAGGACTGGTCTCAAACTCCATTTTCTCTAGAAAACAACTAATCCAATACCGCCTCTTCGAGAAACGGACAAACAGCATAATTATTTGCAGAAATTGTATTTTCTGTAACAGCTTAGAATTTCGCAATTCAATTTTGTTCTCAATTACTCATTTATGAAAAAAGGATGAACAGTAAATTGGTTTCTACAAAGGCGTGTGCCTGTGAATCATAAACACATTAATGCGCGTAATTACTTTCTCAAACAAAATTAATCATCGAAACAAATGGCAAATAAATCACATCAACAAGATCAGCATCTACATATACCTCAAGCATATAGCAAAATCAATTCCAGGTTAGTCAATAAATTAAGTAACAGTTTCAAAATCTGGTTAATTTTAGCTTACGTACCTTAAAATTCATCATCAATTCCGCCGGAATCTCTTTTCCATTGCCTTCAATTTAGGGATTTGTCCGGCCAGGATTCTGAATCAAATTCTAAGTTACGGGCCGGGTTAAATATTGGCCCAATTCAGTTATCGGACTCAAATAGTGAGCCTAATGTTGTTCGAGTAGATGGGCCCAATTAAGGATTTAATTTAGGCCCAGGTAATATTCAGTCTTATGTTTTATTAATATACTTTCCCAAAAAAATATTTGGAATTTTTTTTTAACAATTTCTGAAAAAATAAAAATTAAACCAAACATCGGATTTTTTTCCGAAAATTGTTAAATTTTTCTATTACTTTTTCCGAATATTTTTTTAAAAAAGTGTAGTACTAACAATTAACAAAACATGAGAAAATATATATATATATATATATATATATATATATATCGTGTTTATATTCGGAATCGTGATCAAAATAAATTCTACTTTCACAATTATATTATTTGCTAGTTTCAGTAACTAATCACTATGTTGAAAATAATAGTATCAATATAATTTTATAATCAATAAAATATATATACTCAATAAATATATATATATATATATATATATATATATATATATATATATATCCATCTAAATCAAAACCCCATGTAATTGATTATTAAAAAAAACTATTTAACATCAATCATTATTCAATTTTTTTTTGAGAAGACATCAATAATATATATATGTCGAATCATATCTCATCACCTTCATTACTTCCCATCAGATGAATCAGGGAGGGTTTACAAAAATGGTTCAGCTTTTTTTCAGACGATTATTTTATTAAAAAATAGACCTTAAAGTATTATGTAATATCCTTTGATATATCGCATTAAACCATGTGGAAAAAGACAAGATTATTTTTATGGACGGAGATAGTAACACTAATAACTTACTCGTGACTTTGGATGTTTTATATATCCTCTTAAAATTATTGAAAATATTATTTGCTAAACACTTTATAATTAATAATAATATCCCTTACCGATTTTAATATCTTAATTATTCGATGCAACACAATTTATCTTACAGATGTTCATTGTCTATTCGTTAAAAAAAAATAAAAAAAAATTGGGAAATGCTTAATGCGTAAATATTCATAAAATAAGATGTATAAAGAATAAAATAATGAAGAAAATAAAGAAAGTGGGCGGTCACGCAATCGTGCATGGGAATCATGCAGATAATGGTTGCATGCATGGTGCGATTCACGGGATGACCACCAAAATCGTTGGTCAAAAATCGCGTTTTTTTGTTTTTTTATGCTCTTTTTTATTCAGAAACGCGACAACCCACTTGTGAAAAAGGTCGCATCTTCAAATAATGTAGTATAAGTTTAATTATTTTTCAAATATAAGTTCGATTTTAATATAAGCTTTCCCATTTTCCTTGTAGTATAATGTGCGAGTCTAGGGGCAATTTTGGACAATTCAACACTTTAGTTTATAATAGGGACGGAGTAAGGATTAATCTTGTGTAGGTTTTATATGAAAATGGTTCATAATAAATTTATCAAGAAATAATTTTAAGGTATCATCAATTTCATTAGGAGTATCATTAATTTAATTAGGGTATTATTAATCCGAGTTCAAGAAAATTTACAACAATTACAATATAATACCACTGACCCATATTAATAATACCCCTGATGAGATTAATGATATTTTTAAACTATTTCATGATAAAGTTATCAGGAAATATTTTTATATAATACTTTGCTTTTTATTTTTAAGGGGATTTTTTTTTATTATATTATAAGGAGGTAGACTCAAATAAAAAATAAAAAAATGGATCTACAAATATAACCTAAGTGTCCCTAATTTATAACAAAATCCATTTTTTTCTAACACAAAACAAAATTCTTTAAGATTTACACAAGTTATTTTAGACAAAGTATAGAGTGAAATTGGTTTATACATGAATCACTGAAGGGTATTAGTTGTTTTAATTGAAAAGTATTAGTTGTATTTACTGAAGAGTATTACTGATTTACACTAAAACTCTTCAGTGTAAACCACTAATACCCTTCAGTGAAAACAACTAATACCCTTCAATGATTCATATATAAACCAATTTCACTCTATACATACTCATCTTTTTATGCACTTGGATTTTGAATCTAATTTCAAATCAGTTTTGATTTTTCAATGCATTTAAATGTACACAAAAATCACTCTAAAATTTAATAGTTGACTATTATTTGAATTGATTTGTAGAGTGGATACAACTTAAGAATTTTATTTTAATTTTATAGAAATGAAAGAAAAATAGAATTCAAATAAAATAGTTGACGAGTTGGGCTGTTTGATTTTATCAAATTATTCTAGTTTAGGGCCCTACCTAGAATATAGTACGTATTGGATCATTGGTTAAGTTAATGTTAAAATGTAACTAATTCCTTTCTCAATCAATACTAATTTTATATATAAAGATGCATACACTAGTACAAATTAGACCTTAGAAAGCGGTTGATTTTCCCCTTAGAAAGCGGTTAAAACCGCTTTCTAAGAAACAGCTGTGTTAGTCTAAGAGAGCGGTTAAGAAACCGCTGTGCAAGGTAGGAGCTAAGAGAGCGGTTCTGAACCGCTCTCCAAGTGGAAGAACTAAAAGAGCGGTTAAAAACCGCTCTCCAAGTGCCACACTAAGAGAGCGGTTAATAACCGCTATCCAAGCCTCACTCTTAGATAGCGGTTAATAACCGCTCTCCAAGAGCATTTTCTATTTTTTTTTTATTTGTTTAGACAGCGGTTATTAACCGCTCTCCAAGAGCTTTTTTTATTTTTTTTATTTATATATATATAAATAAACCTGCTTTTTTAACCGTTTTTTTTTCAATTATATATATATTTTATTCAATTATATATATATTTTTTTGAATTAAATAATAAACCTGCTAATATATACAAAGTTACCAAAACACATATACTAATAATTTATTCGTAACATCAAATAAATATAATATAAGATCCAATAACATGAAATATTAATTCATCACAAATTAATATATAAGTTATATGATGCTATCAAAAGTTACAATAATGTTACAAGAATCGATTGTAAAGATACCCAATCCAATCCATCTTCCATTTCTCAATTCGAGCGTTGTTGTAAAAAGGGATCCGAGGCCTATGCACAAACTGCAAATTACATAGAAAATTTAATTAAATAATAAACATTTTTTATTCAATTATATTTAAAATAAATCGATAATCGACTTACTTCTTCAGGAATGGTCGTCCGAGAAGTCAAGATTATATCTTCAATGTAGCAACACACAAAATGTCCACAGTGATTGCCATCTTGCTGCCTCGGAACCTATTGATTAACAATTACAATCATGTACTATTACTATGATTATTTTCTATAGATTTGCTAATTTTCTAAAGTAACTTACCTTAATGTTTTTCCACAGCACTTTACTAATATTGGTGGTATCTGATTTTTTACCTGGAAGACTAGTCTGATACATTGCCATCACACTATATAATTATTTTAAAAAATAAATATACATTAGATATGTATAATCTTAAAAGTAAAACAAATCATAATATGAGAATATTAAAAATTAACTTACGTACCCTTCCATAAATGCTATAAGATCGGGACGATTTGTATACACCCCATCCGTAGCTGGATCCAAATAATACACAGTAAGATCCCTCATTCTTATGGCCAACATCACCCAATGATTACTACATTATATTAACAAAATTAAAATTAATCGCTTGTTCGTATAAATAAATTTTTTATGAAATATTTATTATACTTACCCCACATTGTTTGGCCAAAAAATGAGATGGTCTCTCTCTCTATATTTCAACATATGTTCAACAACGTCGTTCATATACTGTGTCCTATTACCAAAAATGCTACACACTTGGGGGCAGATGAAGGAATATTTTGCACTTGCAACGACATCTACGGTTAAATATACCTCGCCCAAATACCTTTAACCAACATTCGCTAATATTAATATTTAATAAGTAAGTTAAACTATAAATGAAGTAAATGTTGAGAATTAAGTAAACACACCTGAGGTAAAAAGTCATGGTAGTTGCACTCAACCACTTGTCACCGAAGACTTCTTCGACATAATCTCGTATGATGAACTCCTCGTATCCAACATAGTTAAAGTAAGCATTAATGGGCACTGTGATTGTATTGAAGCTGGAGGACACCATGTAGTGCACCGTACTCATTACAGTGACATCGTGGGGTACGTCTCCGGCCAGGGGGTACCCTAATCGCCGTCTGCGCACACCAACAGTTGGTTCCCCTGGTCTCTCCCTCTGTGTAGTCTTTTGTGGAGTCGGGAGTATCTACAATCAATATTTGTAATATTATTTAAAATAAAGTGACTTATTAATTACTTTAATAACATGTATTTTACCTTTTTTGTGAGAGAAACCAAGTTTTGCGGCCATTCGAGGAAATGCCCGATCGCGTCTCCGACTGTGGTGGCCACATCTTCTGGTTTTGGCAACAGTGAAGTCTCTTGTCCAATTTCAGGTACAGTGAGGGTGACTTTCACAAAACCAGGAGTGATTGGGCGACCATGGATCACTCCACTGGAGCTATCGAACAACATTCCAGTGGCCACCAACCGAAGAGGATAATCCAAATAAAGGTAACAAGGAGTCGTCTGTTCGAAGAGGATATTCAGTTAGAAAATTTATACTAGTATTTAATTAAAACAAATACGAGATACATCTGATACCTTGGAGACGTTTTGAAGTGCATCATGAAAGTCGTCTGAAGCATTGTTTCTAACAGCACTCTCTCTAGCCTCAGCGGAAAACATAGGAGCACTGTTTTCACAGCTAGCACCACTAGATGACATCCCGTATCTCATTTGATGGTTTGATATCATCGAAACTTGTTTAGCTAAGTTGGCAACCTGTGCTGAAAGTTGATCCACCTTAGACATAGCCGCTATACCAGGTGCCATACTCAATGATTTCTTCGTGACGCCAAATCCAAGTCCCCGTATGCGTCCGGGATGCTCCTGACAATTTATTGCCCGTGCAAACAGATCATCAGTCCCCACAGTGCGAGCCTCGTCGGGCGTCATGCTCTGAGATATGCGCTCCTAAATAACAAACAAATATTATTAAATCATTTCAAATTAAATAATAGTTTATAATGTTAAAGATAAAAATAATGGATGAATTACCGCTTCATCAATGATATGCTGTGTTTTGGGATCGGGAATAAATTCAGACCAGTACTCGACTGCTTCTTCTACTAAATAGCGTTCTGCAATGCATCCCTCCGGCCTGTACATATTCATCACATACCCTTTCAACACTTTCATATATCTCTCTACACCATACATCCATCGCATACGAGCAGGACCACACATCCTTGTCTCGTGAACCAAATGAACGGTTAAGTGAATCATTATATCAAAAAATGAAGGAGGAAAATACATTTCAAGCTCACAAAGCGTCCCCACAATCTGTCTCTAAAAACCAAGCAATTTTCTAGGATCAATAACTTTGCTACTCATTGCCTTGAAGAACCAACAAAGTTTTGTTATGGTTATGCGCACATTTTCAGGCAAGATAGAACGTATTGCAATGGGCAAGAAATTCTCCATGATGACATGATAGTCATGCGATTTCAGATTCATCAACTTCACGCCATCATCTGAAACAAGTCTCTGTATGTTGGACGAATAACCCTCTGGTACTTTCACATCCTTTAGTGTTTGAAGAAGAATTTTTCTCTCACTCTTGGACAAGGTGTGTGCAGCAGGAGGTAATTTCGGTGGTTTACCTTCTTCATACACAGGTGCCAGTTCAGCTCTTATACCCATATCAACCATATCCATTCTTGCATTGTAACCATCCTTAGACTTGTTATCAGCTAGCAGAGTATTGAGCAAACTAGCACAAACATTCTTCTCAACGTGCATTAGATCAATGAAGTGTCTAACATACAACTCTTTCCAATAGGGCAATTGAAAGAAAATTGATTCCTTCTTCCAGCCTCTAGTTGGGAGACTCTTTGCAAAGTGTTTTCCGTATTGTGTGTTGACATTCTTCATCTCGTTCAATACATCTGTACCTGACAATAAACGTGGTGCTCCACGTGTCTCGATTGTGCCATCGAATGCATCGGCCATTCTTCTGTACTCATGTGTTGGCTCCAACCACCTTCTATGCCCCATATAAACAGTCTTCCTACAATGACATAAACGAATGTGATCTGTGTTCGTGGTACACCAAGGACATGCATCGGCCCCCTTCACACTATATCCAGATACATTCCCATAAGCGGGGAAGTCATTGATAGTCCCAAACAACATGGCCTTCAACTTGAAATTCTCCTTTCTATAAGCATCATACACATCGGCGCCCTCATCCCACAGGAGCTTCAAGTCCTCTATCAAAGGAGCCAGATATACATCTATGTCGTTACCAGGTTGTTTGGGTTCTGATATCAATATAGACAACATCATATAAGTGCGCTTCATGCACAACTCCGGTGAAAGATTATAAACTATTAGAATCACTGGCCATGTACTGTGGTTGGTACTTTGGATACCGAACGGATTCATTCTGTTAGTTGAGAGTGCAAGACGCAAGTGTCGTGGCTCGTCACCAAATTCTGGATGTCTGGCATCGAATGTCTTCCACTGGGGTGAATCAGCAGGGTGTCTTAGCATTCCATCATCGATCCTATCATCATGATGCCAAGTTAAATTTCTAGCATCCACACCGCTACTATACATTCTCCTGAACCTTGGTATTATTGGGAAGTACCACATCACCTTCGCTGGAGATTTATTCTTCAGATATCTCTTCTTCCCACACTTGGGACATTCATCGAGGTCTTCGTACTCCTTCCGAAATAAGATACAATCACCCGGGCAAGCATGAATTTTCTGATGTGTTAACCCGATGGACTTAAGCATTTGCTTAGCCTCATATGCTTTCGTAGGCAGTACATTTCCATCGGGCAATAGACCACTAATTGCTTCCAGCATACTTGAGAAGCACACATCAGATAACTCATGTGCTGTTTTTAGGTTGAACAATATCAACACAGCTGACACTTTTGTTGCCTTCTTACGCCCGGGACAAAGGGGCAATCCAACGTCATCCCTTAATTTTTCAAACATATAAGGGTGATCTCGCAGATTGGTGTCATCCCCACTCGATGTATCAACATTCGGTACATCTCTGAAACTATCCTCATCCACTGTATCTTCAAACCTAAAGTCAGTTCTTATGTTGCTAGAGCTACATCCATCTCTTCCCTCACCATGAAATGTCCAAACGGTATATGTTTTATCAATACCGTGACACATCAAGTGGTCAAACAAACTTTCTCGACCACTAACAAATTTTCCATTCATACATTTCCAACACGGACATAGAATGTATCGATGGTCGGTGCAGTGTCTAATTGCATGATTACAAAACTCTTCCACCCCATTCCTATACTCCTCTGATAATCTATCTGCCCGAACCCACTTTCGATCCATATAGAACTAGAGATGCCTATATAGATTAATCGAAAAACACACGTGTTGAGTCTATATATAATTAGTAATCCAACTCTATTTACAACTACTACTGTTTTATAAAATTTATTAACCTTTAGCTAGGCATGCTATAAGTCCCAAAACATTCTAAAATTCTAACATGCTATAAGTCCCAAGACACTCTATAAGTCCCAAGACATTCTAAAATTCTAACAAGCATTCTAACAATTTCAAATAAAATTATAACATATTAATCCTAACATGCATTCTAACAATTTCATCTAAAATTAATTCTAAAGCCTTCAATTAATTAACAATTCTAACCCTAACAATGCTTCATAAGAATCATCTTATGAGCTCAATTAAGTATATACTAGGATCATATTTATTACTCACCAATACCATAATCAAGTATATATATATATATATATCATAATCAATTACTCATTGTCAAACTTATTTTGAATTCATACCCTAACTCATGAAGTCAAATACAAACATAATTCTTGGCCATCAATCTCAAAATAATAACCATTACCTCTCCTTCCACTAAACATATTCCTTTTTTTTATTTTGTTGTCAAACAAATTAAGACAATACGTCATTCCAAAATGGAGTCATATTAATTAGCCAAAAGTCGACTAATTAATTGCGTACACACATTTAGCTATTTTTATAACTTGTAGATATAAGTTAATTAACTAGAAATAATTTAAACACAATTATCTAATACAAATATAAGTTAATTAACTAGAAATAATTTAAACACAATTATCTAATACAAATTCATCAATTAGATTAATATACACCTAATAATCTAATTATTATCTAACACAAATTCATCAATTAGATTATCTAATAACTAAAACTAGAAAAAAATAGAAAGAGAAATTTACCTGGCGGCGGCAGCGGCGGCGAGGCGGCGGGCTGGGACGGCAGCTGGGACGGCGGAGGCTCGGCGGCGGCTGGGACGGCTTCGCAGAGGAGCCTCGGCGGCGGGCTGCGTCGCGAGGTGGGAAGAGGCGGCGGAGGAGATGGCGCGGCGGAGGAGATGGCGCGGCGTGGGAAGAAGAAGAAGAAAGGAGAGAGCGAGAGCGTGGTGAAATTAGGGATCTGAATGTGGGTCAAAGGGGGTAAAAGAGGTCAAACACCTAGAAAGCGGTTAATAACCGCTCTCCAAGTAATTATCTAAGACAGCGGTTTGATTAGGCGTGAAATTGTCATGATTCGTAGCTAGAAACGCCCTAGTTTTGGTCGGGTTTATAGAGTATTTAGAGTCAATTAAGCGTTATTTCTATACATTGATAAATTTGTCTCTTTGATACTCATAGGTGAATAGAGGATGAAAAACGGAGTTCGTAGGACTTTGAATCGACTCAAACGGATGCCCGGATGAGAAGATATTGAAGAAATACGATCGGTATTAGTGCGGACGAGGAAAAGTATCACTTGGGAGAAGCTTTGAAGTCACTCGAGCGCCTTACTCGAGCGCCACCGCTCGAGCGCCTTACTCGAGCGCGCAAATGTACAGAACAATTCTTGCGCTCGAGCATACAGAGTCATTTCAGCGCTCGAGCAGCTCGAGCGCGACCGCTCGAGCGAATGCATCATTCGAGCTACACTGCTCGAGCGGGACCGCTCGAGCGTTTTGCTCGAGCGCCCATATACTTTTGCCTCCGGATTCGTATTTTCGGCCCATTAACTCCCGTTTCGACCCATGCCTATATATATCTCGTCCAAACACGTTTTGAAGGATCCCCAACTTTTAGAAATACTTTAGACTTAGTTTTTGAAGAGGAGAAGAACGAGCAAGCTTTATTTTACGTTTTGTTGAGGTTTTTCATACGAATTCTTAGTTTTCTTTTCGTTCTTAGTTTCTTTTCATTAGCTTGATTACTTTAAACGTTTTAAACTTCGTTTTAGTTAATTAAATTTCGGTTCTTAGAATTATATTATTTTAAAACCCTAGTTCATGTTTCTTATTTTCTTCGTTCAATTCATTATGTTTTTGTTCGTTGTTTCTTCTATTGCTTTTATTTTTGTTATAACTATGTCTAGCTAAAACCCTTGCTTGCTTAGGGTAGGATGAACTCGTAGAAGTAGGATGTGGGTACGTAATTAAGGTAATTTGTGACGTTAGGTTTTAATTCTCTTAATTAATGAATTCTTAAAATTAATCTAGATTTCACTCTTGAGTTTCGATCGAAAGGTGTTAGAGAGAGGACGACCGTATCACTCTTTAACAACGAGTAGACTTAACGAGAGGGTTTAGGAAATGTTAATTCATCTACCGGTTTAGCGAAGGAGGACGACCGCATCACCTTAGTTAAATTAGGGTCTCATTAATTAAGCACAATTCATTAACTTGTTAGTGGATTAGTGAAGTCGATTGCTAGGATAAAGTATTAGGGTAAGAAATCTTGAGCTTTCATTCTACGATCTTTTACTTAGGTTAATTCTTGTTTGTCACGATTACTTTGATTATGTACCTGCTCCGTTAGTATACGTAGGGATTCCTATACTGAGCATCACCATCTCATACTTGCATATACACCTTAGATACTTAGTTTAATTTTCCTTTTGCATTCGTAGGATAATTTAGTTAGCTTAATTAATCTTTTCAAAAACCCAAAAACATTACACTCATATTAACTACGACGCGTAGATCTTCAGGGATCTATTCGCATATACACCATCTCTTGGGTTCGATAATACTTGGTCCCTATACTTGCCCATACTACAATGAACCCGTTCTCTTGCGGGGTAGCTACTAGTAGAAAGCTAGTATAAGTCGCATCAAGTCAATGGCGGTTGATTAGGCGTGAAATTGTCATGATTCGTAGCTAGAAACGCCCTAGTTTTGGTCGGGTTTATAGAGTATTTAGAGTCAATTAAGCGTTATTTCTATACATTGATAAATTTGTCTCTTTGATGCTCATAGGTGAATAGAGGACGAAAAACGGAGTTCGTAGGACTTTGAATCGACTCAAACGGATGCCCGGATGAGAAGATATTGAAGAAATACGATCGGTATTAGTGCGGACGAGGAAAAGTATCACTTGGGAGAAGCTTTGAAGTCACTCGAGCGCCTTACTCGAGCGCCACCGCTCGAGCGCCTTACTCGAGCGCGCAAACGTACAGAACAATTCTTGCGCTCGAGCAGCTCGAGCGCCACCGCTCGAGCGAATCGCTCGAGCGTCCAAAACATACAGAGTCATTTCAGCGCTCGAGCAGCTCGAGCGCGACCGCTCGAGCGAATGCATCATTCGAGCTACACTGCTCGAGCGGGACCGCTCGAGCGTTTTGCTCGAGCGCCCATATACTTTTGCCTCCGGATTCGTATTTTCGGCCCATTAACTCCCGTTTCGACCCGTGCCTATATATATCTCGTCCAAACACGTTTTGAAGGATCCCCAACTTTTAGACATCACGTTTCATAGAGTTTTTAGAGCGAGGAGGAAGAGAAGAGACGAGCGAGCTATAGATTTACGGTTTTGAGGTTTTTGCTTACGAATTTACTTTACGATTTCACGTTTTAGCTTTGATTCTTAATAACTTTTGTTCTTAAATACGTTGAGACCTAGTTTTTGTTAATTAATTTCAGTTTAATCTTTTACATATTAAAACCTCAGTTTATGTTCGTTCTTTTCTTCGTTTTCGTTGTCATGTTCATGTTTGTCACTTGTTTAATTTCTATTGTTTACGTTCAAACTATGTCTAGCTAAAACCCTTGCATGCTTAGGGTAGGATGAACTCGTAGAAGTAGGTTGTGGGTATGTAATTAGAATAACTTGTGACGTTAGGTTTTAATTCTCTTAATTAATGAATTCTTAAAATTAATCTAGATTTCATTCTGGAGTTTCGTTCGAAAGGTGTTAGAGAGAGGACGACCGTATCACTCTTTAACAACGAGTAGACTTAACGAGAGGGTTTAGGAAAGGTTAATTCATATACCGGTTTAGCGAAGGAGGACGACCGCATCACCTTAGTTAAATTAGGGTCTCATTAATTAAGCACAATCTAATAACTTGTTAGTAGATTTGTGAAGTCGAGTGTTAGGGTAAAGTAATGGGTTTAGAATCTTGAGCTTTCACCTTGCATTCTTAGACTTAGGTTAATTCTCGTTTGTCACAGTTATTTTGATTATGTACCTGCTCCGTTAGTATACGTAGGGATTCCTATCCTAAGCATCACCATCTCTTATTTGAATCCAACCCTTAGTTAATTCATCTGCTTTAGTATTTTAGTTTAGTTAGTTTATTTTAGTTTTAATTAATCTTTATAAAAACCCAAAAACAAAACACTCATATTAACTACGACGCGTAGATCTTCAGGGATCTATTCGCATATACACTATCCCGTGGGTACGATATACTTGGTCGTTATACTTGCCAATACTATAGTGAACCCGTTCGCTTGCGGGTGAGCGATTAGTAGAAGTTAGTAAAATTGCTTCAAGTCAATGGCGCCGTTGCCGGGGATGGCGTTTTATGCTTTTTGAATAGGACTTGTAGATAGCTTAGTAGTTAGTAGTGAGTGATTTTATTTTCTGTTTTTATTCTTTATTTTCATTCGTTCGGCAGTTGCGTTTTGATCCTTCTGCTAGTGTTTCAGGTTTATGAAAACACGCTCACAAGGCAATACGAGCGAAGAAAGATTACCTGCAGACCCTGAGACAATAGCCAGAAGGAACCGAGCCTTCTTGAGAAGGATGAACGCTGCCGACTTAGGGAAGGAACCAATGGACATCAATAATGAGTTGGACGATGCTGCCAACGATTTCAACCAGGCAGTAGACCGAGTTGAAGGCACTGGAGTTAGTGGTAGCCAGAATCAAATTCCATTAGGGGATAGCCAGAGCCTAAACCCGGATACACGAAACGTAGGGAATCCAGCTCAGAACCTTGTCCATAATCCTCATAACAACCCTGCTTACCCACAAAACCCAAATAACCATTTCCACAACCCAGCATACCAACATTACCCATACCCACCATATCCTTATCCACCGTACCCATATCATCCACCTCCTGTCTACAACCAACCACCTGTGTACCAACCACCACCCCAACAAGTACCCGTACCAGCTGCTAATCCTCAACACGTTCCTCAGAACGTAGATCACAATATGGCTATTAGAGGGAGGTTTGCAGCACAGCCACAGCGGTACTATGATGGAGTGGCATTGCCTCCTGTTGAGGCAAATAATTTCTCTATTTCCCCGGGGATTTTAAAGCTGCTGACCGAGAATCAGTTCAAAGGAGTGATCGGGAAGGAGAATCCTCATACACACTTGAGGAGCTTTCTCATGATAGCCTCAACATTCAATTATAATGGCATGTCTGAAGATGCCAAGAGGCTTAGGCTGTTCCCATTCTCATTGACGGGAATAGCCAAGGAGTGGTACGATAATACGCTCCCGCGGGGAGGTATTACCACTTGGGCCGAGCTCGAGCGTCTATTCCTCGAGCGATTCTACCCTCCATCTAGGACGATCAAGGCTAGAATTGAGATCTCGTCCTTTCGCCAGAAGTCTGGAGAGGATTTACGCCAAGCGTGGGAGAGATACTCAAACATGCTGATTGAGTGCCCGCAGCACGGGTACAATGAGGGAGACATTATGGCGTTCTTCTATAGTGGTGCCAACAAGACGGGGCAAGACCATTTAGACGCTTGTGCGGGCGGAGCATTTTTGAACCAAGGCATAGAGAGGTGTAGGGAGATCGTGGACAACATTGTCACGAATGCCGGTGCTTGGAGTGGAGATGCTGATTTTCAGAGAGTGCATCAGGTTGAAGAGGGAGAAGGAACGAGAAGGCTACTGATGGCCATGATGGAAAAGATCAACAACCTCGAGTTGGGGAAGAGTTTGGGTGGAGAGCATGCAGTAGAGAATGAGAGAGTAGACCAGCCCAGTGGACAACAAGAGGTAGCCAATTACATGGGAGGTCCATATTACAATCAGAATGGCTACCAAGGTGGTAATCAGTATGGAAGGCCTTCTTATGGCCAACCATTTGTGCCTCCAGGCCCTCAGCCACTTCAAAATCAATGGAGGAACACACAAGGAGTTCAAGGAGGCCAGCAGCTTCCTCAAAACACATGGAGGAAGAATGATAATTTTTCTTATGCTAACCCAAAAGCTGGTGTTACTGTTCCTGCAGGTGTTGATCCGGGGTCTAAACCTCCTGGTGGAGAAGGCGGTGCATCAACCGAGGAGATGTTGAGAGCGATCCTTCAGAAGGTGGAGGAAGGGAGCAAGCGGTTGTCATCCTTGGAGTACGATGTGAAGGAGCTGCATAAGAAGGGTGATCATCGTGATCAAGAGCTCCAGAAGATGAACGTTGAGTGGACTAGAACTCAACAAGAGAACAATCGAAGGTTCACCTCTTTAGAGCTCCAGATGAGCCAGATTGCAAAATCAGTGAATAGAATGCCGGAGGGGAACCCGAAAGAGCAGTGCAAGGCGATCCAACTTAGAAGTGGAACCAATTATGAAGGTCCTCAGATGCCTGCTGATTCTGAGACGCCCCAAGTTGAGAAGGGGATTGAAAGTAAAGGGATTGAGAAGCATGAAGATATGGATGAGTCCCAGAAGGAGAAAGACTTTGAAGAGATAGAGAGAGTTCCTAAGTGGAAAAAGGCAAAGGAAGCAAGGGATAAAGTGAAAGAAACAGAAAGAGATGAATGGGGGGTACCCAAATCTGTGATACCCGTCCCATATCCACAGCGCTTCATGAGAAAGAAGCTTGATGAAAAATTTGCTAAATTTCTTGATGTTTTTAAACAATTGCATATTAATATTCCTTTTTATGATGCTTTGGAACAGATGCCCAATTATGCAAAGTTTTTGAAGGACTTGATCGCGAAAAGACGGCGAGTGGATGAACCGAAGTTGGTGCAGTTGAACCACGAGGTGAGTGCATTAGTGCACAAGGCGCTTCCACCGAAGCTGAAGGATCCCGGGAGCTTTACGATCCTATGTGACATTGGGAACGGGATCAAGAAGGGAGCATTGTGCGACCTTGGGGCGAGCATCAATCTCATGCCCTTGTCGCTTTTCAAGAAGTTGGAAGGTGGTGAACTTCAACCCACAATGATGACGCTTCAACTAGCCGACCGGTCTATTACTCAACCTCAAGGTGTTGTTGAAGACGTTCTAGTGAGAGTTGGAGATCACATCTTTCCAGCCGACTTTGTAGTGCTAGAGATGGAGGAAGATGAGCACGTGCCCCTGATCTTGGGAAGACCGTTCTTAGCTACGGCGGGGATGGTGCTAGACGTGGCAAATGGGAAGATCACGTTGAAGGTTGATGATCAAGAAGTGAAGATCTCCCTATATGAAGCCATGAAGCACCCGAGGGAGGATGAGAGCTTGTATTGCATGGATGCAATTGATCCTAGTGTTGAAGACACACCTTCTATCCCTAATCCTTCTGATATTCATGATTTTGTTAGTCCTTCACTTGATTATTTAACCCATGAGCGTTATGATCTTGATTATTTTGATAGGGATAAAGTGAAGAAGTTGAAGGATGAAGAGGTGAAGAAAGTGGACGTGGTCCAGTTAGAAGGGAAAGGAGGAGTTAAGAAGAAGAAGTCCAAATTCAAGAAGTTGTTGAGTAAGACTCCTCCAGATAGAGGCAAGAAGGAGTTGAGACCCATAACACTTGGGGATGAGAAGAGAGCAAAGGGGCTCATGATGGTGGGGCATAAAGGAAAGGAGTTCAAACACCACTCTTATGAGAGTGAGGGAGGTAAATTTGAGTATGATGTCCCATAAGCTCCTTTGAGCTTGGTCCGGCATGAGGACCTTAAAAATAGCGCTGAATGGGAGGCAACCCATTTTTATTTGCTTTCATTTATTTTTAGTGTCTTTTTATATTATTAGGGAATATTTTGAGTCGTATGTTTAACCTCGTACTCGAGAGTTTTATTTTGTAGGCTTGTCTCTAAAGGAGTAAAGGTATCATGGAGTTATTTAGATTGAAGGAACCAACTTGAGACAAGGGAGTGTGCAAAGCTATTGAGAGAAACTGAATTATTTGGTTGAGGTAACCCACAACCCCAAACTTAGACCTCTAGCAAGGTCGAAGTTTGGGGGGGTGGAGTTTTTTTTTATATGTTTTCTTGTTACATTGCACCGGAGCACCCCTTATCTTTGAGTTGAGTTAGTTATTTGGTGCCTTGAGATGCTCCTTGGGCTATTATTAATTTGTTTTGTTACTCAATATTTTATGCCTATCAATCACCTTATGCTTGTTGATTGCTATCTTTGAGTATGATTTGATGAGTAGGGTGAATTGTGAGGCTGAGTTAGGAGTTTTCTTGTGTGAGTGTTTGAATTTGAGCTGATTTGAGAAAGAACTTGTATGCTTGTGAATTTTTCTTTTGAGTACTTGTGTGATGAGAGTGAGAATGCACTAGACTAGCATGGATGTGAAAGCCGTGAGAGTTGAGCCTTACGAGATTTAAATGCATGATTTAATCTCTTCGTTTGTGAGTGGATCATCACCTTAGAGGATGCTAGAACTTGCATGTGCTCTTGCTTCTAGATTGTGTCTAGTTTGATATGCCGAATAGGATCTTAGGCCATTTTTGATTTGAATAAGTCACTTAGCCAAAATTGTCCTTACCAATGACATTGATCCCTTGTTAGCCCCGTTGAGCCTAAAGCCTATTTTATTTGCTAGCACATATGAACACTATTCCAATTCCTAAGCCTTTTTGTCCCAATTTGAGTGGAGAATAGGAAAGTGTGAATATGAAGGGAGTGAATTGAGTTGAAAAAAGGAGAAGGTTGTTTGTTGAGTGAATATGAGAAAAAAAGGTGTGATGAAGTTTTGAGATGTGGGAAAAAGAACAAAAAAAAAAAAAAAAAATTTTGAGAATGAGCAAAGGAAAAAATGAGCTCATGTGTTTGTGCGAAAAAGAAAAAAAATGATGAAGTGTTTGAAAAAGTGAAAAAGTGAGAAAGAAAAAAATTGAAGTGTTGAGAGAATTGAAAGCGAAAGTGTAGTGATTGAATATGTTTGAAGTAGATCGTTCTTAATCTCGAAGTACCGAAGTTTTGAATTTCTATTCTCCATTCACTTGAGTCACTTTACCATATTGTTATCCCACCTGTCCAAAGAGCCTACATTACAACCTTTTGAGAGTCCTTTTTGATTCGGCATTGATTTCTAGAGTATGGTCGAAGTTGAGAGCATTTACAAGCCTATGGCTGCCAATTTGTGTGATTGATTGATTGAGTGAGTCCCTTTATCATTGTTATACACTTGTGAGGGAGTTAAACACATCGTTGAGTGCACATCCATGCTTGATCTTGGTGTTTCTCATTATTGTTGCATGAATACGATAAAAGGAATTGAGTGAGTATACGGGTGATTGACTTTTGAAGCTTGAATTCATTAGCTTGCATGATTGATTTTTCCTACTCATTCCTAACAATTTCACTTGACTTATTATTTCATTGCTTGGGGACAAGCAATATGGTAAGTTTGGGGGGGTTGATTAGGCGTGAAATTGTCATGATTCGTAGCTAGAAACGCCCTAGTTTTGGTCGGGTTTATAGAGTATTTAGAGTCAATTAAGCGTTATTTCTATACATTGATAAATTTGTCTCTTTGATGCTCATAGGTGAATAGAGGACGAAAAACGGAGTTCGTAGGACTTTGAATCGACTCAAACGGATGCCCGGATGAGAAGATATTGAAGAAATACGATCGGTATTAGTGCGGACGAGGAAAAGTATCACTTGGGAGAAGCTTTGAAGTCACTCGAGCGCCTTACTCGAGCGCCACCGCTCGAGCGCCTTACTCGAGCGCGCAAACGTACAGAACAATTCTTGCGCTCGAGCAGCTCGAGCGCCACCGCTCGAGCGAATCGCTCGAGCGTCCAAAACATACAGAGTCATTTCAGCGCTCGAGCAGCTCGAGCGCGACCGCTCGAGCGAATGCATCATTCGAGCTACACTGCTCGAGCGGGACCGCTCGAGCGTTTTGCTCGAGCGCCCATATACTTTTGCCTCCGGATTCGTATTTTCGGCCCATTAACTCCCGTTTCGACCCGTGCCTATATATATCTCGTCCAAACACGTTTTGAAGGATCCCCAACTTTTAGACATCACGTTTCATAGAGTTTTTAGAGCGAGGAGGAAGAGAAGAGACGAGCGAGCTATAGATTTACGGTTTTGAGGTTTTTGCTTACGAATTTACTTTACGATTTCACGTTTTAGCTTCGATTCTTAATAACTTTTGTTCTTAAATACGTTGAGACCTAGTTTTTGTTAATTAATTTCAGTTTAATCTTTTACATATTAAAACCTCAGTTTATGTTCGTTCTTTTCTTCGTTTTCGTTATCATGTTCATGTTTGTCACTTGTTTAATTTCTATTGTTTACGTTCAAACTATGTCTAGCTAAAACCCTTGCATGCTTAGGGTAGGATGAACTCGTAGAAGTAGGTTGTGGGTATGTAATTAGAATAACTTGTGACGTTAGGTTTTAATTCTCTTAATTAATGAATTCTTAAAATTAATCTAGATTTCATTCTGGAGTTTCGTTCGAAAGGTGTTAGAGAGAGGACGACCGTATCACTCTTTAACAACGAGTAGACTTAACGAGAGGGTTTAGGAAAGGTTAATTCATATACCGGTTTAGCGAAGGAGGACGACCGCATCACCTTAGTTAAATTAGGGTCTCATTAATTAAGCACAATCTAATAACTTGTTAGTAGATTTGTGAAGTCGAGTGTTAGGGTAAAGTATTAGGGTTTAGAATCTTGAGCTTTCACCTTGCATTCTTAGACTTAGGTTAATTCTCGTTTGTCACAGTTATTTTGATTATGTACCTGCTCCGTTAGTATACGTAGGGATTCCTATCCTAAGCATCACCATCTCTTATTTGAATCCAACCCTTAGTTAATTCATCTGCTTTAGTATTTTAGTTTAGTTAGTTTATTTTAGTTTTAATTAATCTTTATAAAAACCCAAAAACAAAACACTCATATTAACTACGACGCGTAGATCTTCAGGGATCTATTCGCATATACACTATCCCGTGGGTACGATATACTTGGTCGTTATACTTGCCAATACTATAGTGAACCCGTTCGCTTGCGGGTGAGCGATTAGTAGAAGTTAGTAAAATCGCTTCAAGTCACGGTTCTTAACCGCTATCCAAGAACCACTTAGATAGCGGTTTTGAACCGCTCTTTAAGTTACCCCTTAGACAGCGGTTATTAACCGCTGTCTTAGCTTTCACCTCTTGCACAACGGTTTAAAACCGCTTTCTTAGTTCAAATCTTGGACAGCGGTTTATAACCGCTGTCTTAGTTGTTTTTTTTTTTTTTAAATAAATTTTGTAAAACCGCTCTCTAATCTATCTCTTGGAGAGCGGTTTTTTTAATGGCTGTCCAAGTACAGCTATCTTAGTTCGAATTTGTAGTAGTGATATTTTAATTTATAGCTTATCTCTATTCAAATTAAGGTGTTTGATTAATTAAATGGAAATTGGTAATTTTAGTTGCTTTCTCTCCAATGATGACGCTATGAATAATTAAATTGATAACGAATTGATGTGAAATAAAATTAAACGTTTTAAATTCGTTCAATTTTGTGCAAAATAAACAAGGAACAAACATAGGATTCCTCAAACTTGTCTTTCAACAAAGACTAGACAGCTTTTTGGCTTTGTTTTGGATTAAAAAGAACTCCAATTTTTTTTAAGAAAAAGCAAGAGAGATGAGGGATAAAATCTTTTTGTAGGATAAGTGGCGTAGTAAATCAACTAATAGAAGTTGGCCCCCTTTGTCTTATCCTAATTAATATCAAAGATAAAATAACATTGCTGTAAAAAAAAAAAAAAAAAGATAAAATAACATTTGAAATAAAAGATCTCATAAGAAATTTAATTTATCCATTAATTAGCTCTCTAATTTTATAATTAGAAATTGGTTAGATATAAAGATAATTAAGTATAATATTGAATGTACGTAGCATTATATCAAATATATCAAATTATTATTCAACTTAATGCATATGATGTATATAGATAAATAATAGATCCTAAGTCAAACTTAAGTTTAATTTGGATATTCGATTAAAAGTTCAAAAAAGCATAAAAATCAAATAGTCCTTTGAAGATGCGAATTTATGGGCTCGTGTATATTCAAATACTCAACATTATTTTAATGTGTAAAATAATTTACCAATTTTATATTTATATACATGGAGTATTTGTAAAGCCTGATGATCTTGCTTTTAATTCATCACATGCAAAACGGATATTTGTTACTAATTGCATGCAATTGTGTGCATACTTTTTTTCCCCCAATAATTTAGTATATATATTATATATAATTAATATTTAATTATCGAAGGTTAATTGTTGAATGATTATTTAGTTACTTATGATATGTTTTTAAAAATAAACTAATATTCTGAATCAAGCATGAAACTCGTGGAGAATGATCATAATTTTTTTAGATTAATATTTTATATTGTGATTCATAATTGTATATGTTTTTAAATTTTATATTTGTCCATATTTTGTTGGGGAAAAATTGTGAAAATGCATTTGTTGGTATTTGAATGGGTATTGTTTGGATTCTTTGAAAATGGCAAAACACTTTCCTATCAATTTAGGAACGTAAGAGTGGTCTTTTGATCAAAATGTTGGTGAATTAAAGTTTAGGCTATGGAGTTTGTTTCTAATGATCAAAGGTGCCATTCTTTCTCTTTAAAAAATTGAATGGTGTTTTGGGGCATTTCTACGCCTTTGCTTTTATTAATGAAAAAGTGTTATTTCTGATTTTTTTTTAAAAAAAAAAAAATTGTGTCAATCACAACATACTGAATACCACCAAGGGTATGTTTGTTTTGGTATTACATGTGAAAAAAATCGAATAGTGAAATCTAGGATTTAATTCAACATGCTGATGAATAGTGATAGTACGTTTTTATTTTGAGATATTGAGTTCGGTTAGATGTAATTTTTATATCAAATTAAATGTTTAAATGCAGATGGTGTGATACTCTTCTGTCCATCAATAAGTTTCCCTATTTTTATAAATCGAACGTCCTTCGATACGCTTCTCATATCAGTTTTGGAAACTGATCACCTACCCTACTTACATTTTTTTTTATTTACACGCTTCACTTTATTATCTATAAGGCAAAAAGGATTTGAAATAAACTGCAGATTTATGACCGGACTTATAGATTGTTCCATACATTTAGATCAATATTATATATATATATATATATATATATATATATATTAATATCAAATGGTTATAAAATAATGCTCCCATCCTATAATTACTTTTACCATCATTTAAAATGTCTCACCATTACTTTCACACTTAAAAAAAAAAACTCTTTTACGAAAATTAATAAAGTTATTTTACTTTATTAAAAGAAATCGTGGAACACAGAAAATATGAATTTAAATATATGTGCAACTCTCATATGCACCTAGTGCACGGTGCACTCACACAACAGTTGATATTGTTTATACCGAAAAATGTAGATTGATTATGCTGAAAAGGGTAGTTAGATTACACTGAAAAGTGAAAATTGATTTTCAGTTTAATCTAACCACACTTTTCAGTGTAATCAAATTATACTTTTTAGTATAAACCGTCTTAAGAGTTGAGTGAGTGCAGCACACACCAAGTGTACTAGAGAGTTATTCGTGTGTATATATATATATATATATATATATATATACATATATAAATATATATACGCAAAAACTTGTATGAAATCGTCTCATGGCATGAGACAATACATATTAACACATACCTCTATCAAAGTGTTACTGAGTCATTGCCCTAATTATACCAATTCTTACTGTCTCATCTCATGTCATGAGACAGTCTCATATATACTCCCTCCGATTCAAAATGTTTGATGTTTTAGGGTGTTTTTTTTTTTTCAAAATATTTGATGTTTTAGGGTGTTTTGCACCTTATTTTCCTATTATGCCCCTATTTAAATCCCCCTAAAATATCACTCATATTTTCTCCTTACCTTTTAATAATTTTACACCATAAATAAACTAGTTGATTTTCCATCAATCTCTATTCAATCAATATATCATAGGGGTATAATAGTCACTATACACCACTTCTTAATTCTTACAACAAATCCTAAAACATCAAACATTTTGAATCGGAGGGAGTATATAAAAGTGGTGTTGGGCGCGTCATGCATGTATTATGGGATGATAATTTTCGAAAGCGAGGCAGGTGGGACCCAATGAGAGATTATAAACATGGAAATGAACGCGGAATCAGATTCCAGGGACGCATGTTATATGATTGAAGAAAGGAGGGGATGGGATGGGGCAACGTGATGATAATGACCTCATTCGAATCTCAACTCTCACTTTACTACTACTACAACCATTACGGAGTAGTATTATTTAATTAGAGTTTAAATTACAAATCGTCCCATAATTTTTTGACAAAATAGATTTGGTCCTAAAATTAACTTTTTATCAGATCTGATCCCAAATTCTCTAAGAAAGTCCAATTTTGGTCCCAAATTGGCCGGAAAAGCCAGTACGACGTCGTTTTTAAGTCTGAAATTGTGGATTTATGGCAAGAGTGTTGATGTGGTGTCCATATGTGCTAATTATATATGATTTTGTCATTTTCTATTAGAATTTTTAAATATATATTATGTCTAGTAAAATTGGAAAATAAAAGAAAAAATCAAATACATGTAGTAGACATAAACGCCACATTAGGCCCCTTGCCGGAAATCACCAAATTCGGACTTTAAAGTGAGATTTGGGACCAAAATTGGACCCTTTCAGAGAAATTGGGACTAAATCTGATAAAAAATTAATTTTGGGACCAAAGTTATTTTGTCATAAAGAAACTCTATTTAATTATATTACATGAGTTAAACATCAAGATTTATTCACATTTTTCAATTATCACTAAGCTTTAATTTTCTTGTAATTTGATGCACAACCTTTTGAGTTTTTATAGTTCGAGATATAGTGATTATTTGGGTTAATTGCAATTTTGGTCACAAGAGAATGTGTCTATTTTAAAATGGTCATTTTTTCAGCACTTTTAGTCCCGTAGTTTTTTTTTTTTTTTTTTTTTAACAATTTTGGTCCCAAGAGAATAGGATATATTGTAATTTTGGTCCCAAGAGAATATGACAAATTTTCAGTTTTGGTCTTGAAAATTCACGAATAGGACTGAAACTGCCAAATAAAAGATTATTTTCGCATATAGGTACCAAAAGTGTTTTACGTTCATTCTCTTAGGACTAAAAGTGCAATTATCCCTGATTATTTTTATTTTTTTCCTGATGTGGTGATCAGAGTCGTTCATCATATTATATTTGTAACTGTTCTTCATCATATTAAATTTGTGATTAAAGTAGATTTGAAGATACTCGTGAAAATACTACTATCTCCTCTCACAAAAAATAGTCTCACTTTTTTTGCATGAATTTAATTAAAACAGGACATTATTTGTAGAAATTTTGATTTATTTTTTTTTATAAAAATTTGAACTTTCATGGGGTTTGAGTCTTTGGCGCAAGGTAGCCTAGGTCCACTCATTAAATCTGGGATTAAAACTGTTTTCGTCCCGTAACTTTTTTTTTTTATCCTATACTTATTTACTATTTCGATTTAGTCTCACAACAATTGAAATTTACCCAAATTAGTCCCAAATGACCGGAATTGCATAAAACGGCGTCGATTTGGTCATATGTCGGTCACATGCTACTATTTTCCGGCGGAGTAGGATGACCAAAACGGCATATTCCGGCCACTTGGGACTGATTTGGGTAAATTTGAATTGTTGTTGGACTAAATCGAAAAAGTAAATAAGTATGGGACAAAAAAAAAAGTTAAAAAGTTACGGGACGAAAATAGATTTAATCCCCATTAAATCTCCTTGGCAAAGAAAAAAAAATGAGAATTCAACTCAAAATCCACATTAATGCATAAGGGTGGTCATATTCATGACTACACGGGGTTTTCGGGTTTTGATCGATGACAAAAATGTTGACCCTTATTTCATTTTGTTTGGATTGATAATTCTGAGTGAATTTTTTATATTTAGATATTTAATTTATAAGAATTTGCCCTGTTTACTATACCTGATATTAAACGATTAATATAAATAAATAATTAATTTCACAATTCTATAAAGTTTGAGTCAAAGAGAATTATTTTATAATAAAGAAAAGAATCAATCTCTTTCAAAGGAGATGAAACTCTTCGAATCTGGGACCACATGAATACAATTTATGATTTTAACCAGTTAAGCTAAACTATGAATGTACACAAAGTTGGAATATCTATTATATATAACCTGAGTCTATAAAAATATATTAAATTGAATTGATCAATTAAATTTAAAACTCTAATTATATGAATTTTTTATATTTAATTAACTTATTTTTATGGTCTCACTATATTTAAGGGTTTTCAATTTAAAAAATTCTAATTTGTTAAAATAAATTAAAAATGGAATTAAACATATTAAGTAATTTTAATTTTCTATTTATTAAATGATTGATTGAATTTTTTATTTAAAAAATAGAATAATTAAAAAAATTAATATTTAATTGACAATTTTTTTTCTTGAAAACACAGTGCACCACTTTTTTTTAATTATTTGAATATTTTTAATCTCAAATTGAATTTAATAGGTCGTTATATTAACTTAATTGTATTTAACATGTGATATTATTTTGAATATATTTATTATATAATTATATTGTATTATTTTAATGTGAATAAATTTATAATATTATTGTATATGTAATGCATTATAATGTATAATCAATTTTTTTTTTTTACGAAAATCTCGGGTAATACATGGGACACTCATCTAGTAATATTTCCGTACACTTAGAATTATAATCTTAAATCCTTCCTCATCTCAAAGACGTCTGCAGGAGCCAAATTGGAGAGAGTTTGACCCCATTTAATGATCCCATTTTTATATAAGGAGCTCAAATTAAAGTTAGAATGCCAAAACCCTCTCTTTATGGTTTAGTTTAACTCCATATTTAAAAAAAAAAAAAGAATTCAAGCCTAAACATTATTGAATCAATGGTCGCCCAAAATGCATCAGCTTACACGTACCATTCATCTTATATAGTTATACAAATACAATAAAATAATGAACCCGTTAAGTATAATATACATACACTAAAAAATAAAAAAATTAAGAATTGATTACGAAATTTGTCAATATGTCTACGAAACTTTCTGAAAATTTCGTAGTAGGGATTATCTAGAAGATTTCTAAATAATTAATTACCTAGAAATTTTATTCGCAAGCAAATTGTCTATAGGTTTGCGGAAAGATGATGTCTACTTGATTAAAAAGAAAATTGTAGGCAAGTTATAGAAAATTCTCACTATGAAACTTTTTGTTGAAATTTTTTATAAACAATTATTTATTTTCTTGTAGTGTTAGGATTAAAATAAAGTACGAAATCATAGGTGGAATTAAAACGACACAAAATCTCTTATGATGAAATTTCATACTAGTATGAAATTTATATCATCACATGCATTAATTGATATTGTTACATGCATTTATTGATACCATTAAACTTATAAACTGAGATAACAGTATAAAATGTTACTCCCTCCGTCCCAAATGAATTTGCACACTTTACTTTTTTGGACGTCACAAACCAATTTGCACACTACCTAAAAAGGAAACATCGATTTGCGTGCACATTCACATATATATACATATATTTACCCATATGTTACTACTTTATCACTTTTCTAAATTCACGTGTAACCCAAGGGATGCAAATTGGTTTGGGACAGATGGAGAATATGTAATAGTATCACTTTCATAGAGTAGGTCAAACAACAACAAGAAGATTGCTTTAAGTAGTAGTACTATTTAATGTTGCATGCAGTACTATAAATGAAGTTACTACTATAGATGCATTATTAGAAGAACGTTAAAAAAGCGAAAGCTGCATGGCCTCTGTACACGCACAGTAGGTGTGTTGTGTGTGGGGGTATTTCCATGGCAAGATCTAGCTTGGATTTCCGAGCCATTTTTCTCCTACAATAATAAATTAGTAGTAAAAATATATTAGGGCTTGTTTTAATTAAGTACTAAAATAATGTGTGTAACAACAATCTTGGGATCATATGTTAATAATTCCCGCAGATTACTCAATCTTAGTCTGAAGACAACTAGCCGACAAATAATCAAATCTGCATGATTATCTCCGAATATATGCATGTGTGTCTCTTAATTATATGTATGAATTGAGATTGCTTTATTATGAGGTGGGGTGGGGTGGGTGGGTTGGGTTGGGGTGGGGGATGAGAATAGTGACTTTATTCGTTGTTGGTAGGCAGCCTTGATTCTTACAAAAGTGAAATTCCAAAGATTCCTTGTCTCCAAGGGTAATTAATTTTTTATAGTATGAAGTGAGATTTGGATTGGAATTATAGTGACTTGTGTTGCTCTAACTATGCAATTAAATGTTTCTAAAAGCAAAGGTATGGCTAGTGTTTTGGAAGTAAGATTTGGCTTTCAATTATATAGTGACTAGTGTTAGATCTAATTAAGTATTCTCTCAGTTGGTTGTTCCCCTATTGTGGTGGGGTGGTGTTCCCCTCTTGTGGTGGTTGCGGTTCCGGCTGCAATGCGGTTGTGGTTCTGAGTTGCGGGTTCGGGTGGTCCCCCTCTTGTGGTGATTGCGGTTCCGGTCTATAGCGAGATGAAAAGATGTTGGCATGTACCCGGTGGTCGAAGGAACTATTGTAATTGATTACCTTTAAAAAAAATATTCTCTCCGTCCATAAAAATTGATCTTGATTATCTTATTTTACCATTCTAAACAAATAGTCTTGTTTTAAAAAAAATAATAATAATAAATCTTATCTACATTTTTCAACATACACACATAATATTTTTAAAATAATTTATTTGTACTTGATTTGACATAATATTCGTATTTTGTACATATCTACTTTTTTAATAACCGTGAAAAAGACAATAAACCTATTTTTTTGGACGGAAGGAGTACTAACATGTATATATTTTGGTGCACATAATGAATAATTCTCCCTCCGTTCTTTTATAGATATCTCCATGATTTAGGCTCGTTTTCGTATATGAAGTATTTCTTCATAAGTCATTTACGATACAACCATATACATTATATATGTTGCAAAAAATATAACACTTGTTAAATAAGATTGTAATAAAAAATTTACTTGTCCAGTTTGCATTTTTTATAATATTTTTTAATCTTTGTGAAAAATACAATCTGCAGGTTACATAATTGAGACGGAGGGAATAATATAGAGCCCATCCACCATTTGTGTTTTCAAAAAATTAGAGGTGAAAGGTGTTATAATATTTGAATATGTTGATATAATTCCATCTTTTGTGTTTGGACACATAAGAAACATTAGTTCAAAAAATCAATTCATATTCAAATTATAGTTCCTTGCTTTCAAGATAAACAAGGGTAAATACCAATTGAATCCTTGTACCATATAAATAATGGGGGCACAATTAATATTATTCAATGAAAGTATATCGGATAATGTTCAATAAAAATAATTAATATATATCGATCAACTAATATAATTTTAAAATACACATAAATTGCAGTGATGTATAATGCAAGTGGTCCACAAAAGTATCTACTCCCTCCGATTCAAAATGTTTGATGTTTTAGGGTGTTTTTTTTGTTTCAAAATATTTTATGTTTTAGGGTATTTTGCACCTTATTTTCCTATTATGCCCCTATTTAAATCCCCCTAAAATATCACTCATATTTTCTCCTTACCTTTTAATAATTTTACACCATAAATAAACTAGTTGACTTTCCATCAATCTCTATTCAATCAATATATCATAAGGGTATAATAGTCATTATACACCACTTCTTAATTCTCACAACAAATCCTAAAACATCAAACATTTTGAATCGGAGGGAGTATATATCTATTTGTCAATCACCCCCTTTTCTCTAAAGCCTCCATTTTAAATACTTGAATTTATATGAGTTTGAGTTATATATGGTATTCTTTTTATTACAAAATTATTTTTAATTATAATTAATTAATTTACTATGACTTATTTTAGATAAGTTAAAATTGAATTATAAATGATTGTATTTTTATATCATATATTTTTAATTATAATTTATTAATTTACATCGCCTAAAAATTGATCTTTGTCGTCCATTGTAAATATATTTTCTAATTCTTCTATTTAATCTATTTTTTTAAATTTTAATCATAAATTTAATTAAGACAATAATTAGTTAAAGATCGTGAAGTTAAAATTAAATTAGGATAAAAATTATTTAATTAAAAAAATAATTATTATTTTTAGAAAGTGATTGGATTATTTTATGAGAAAGTGGACATAATTATAATTAAATTGAATTAATAGAATAAAATCAATATAAACATATTTAATAACCTTTCAAAATATATATATATATATATATATATATAAACATATTTAACATGAAATTAATAATATATTTTTTAATCCGCGTAATTCTAAAATGATATCTTATGTCATGTTGATGATCATTATTTCAAATGTACTCATTAATTATGAGCCCATGATAACATAAAATACGAAACGGAATATCATTTTGGAAAGAAAATTGAGGTTTCACATGACTTTGTTGAGTTGAAATTAAACGACGACGACGACTAATTAATTAACAAGTCCAAAAGAGAAGAAATTCCCAATTCCAATAATGGTCGAGTCAATGAGATATTCCCAATTTTATAAGCATATATTTGTCTATCATCACTGGGAATATTACATTGGAATAACGTAATACTCCAAAAAAGATTGTCTTTTTCAGGAGATGCAAATCGCACAGAATTAACATGTTCCTAATTTCATACTTGCAAGGCAAACTAAATGAGAAAGGAAGAATATTTATATAATAAACAATAGTTAATTAGTTAATTAGAAATATCCCACTTTAAATTTGTCGTGTCATATTTTAATTAATTTAAAGATAAGTAGTGGGTCATGGCCCAATTTCATTTAATTTGAATATATATTACCTACTTCGTTCACAAATATTTTATCCATGCATATTTCTTTTGGGGCTGTTCAATTTCTTACGTATTTTTTTTTTTTTGAAAGAAACATCACTCACAAAAAATAGTTTGGATCCCACATTACTTTATCTATTTTTTTTTAATAAAATGCTAATTTTCATTAAATCTTGTACGTAATGTAAGTCTATAACATATGAGTATGTATAGAGTGAAATTGGTTTATATACGAATCATTGAAGGGTATTAGTTATTTTTACTGAAAAGTATTAGTTGTTTTTACTAAAAAGTATTAGTTGTTTACACTGAAGAGTCTTAGTTCATTTTCACCGAACAACTAAGACTCTATAATGTAAATCAGTAATACTCTTCAGTAAAAACAATCAATACGCTTCAATGAAAACAACTAATACCCTCCACGGATTTATGTATAAACTAGTTTCACTCTATACTTTGTCATAACATATACATAATATTCATGTATATATATCATGTAAAACTAGTGATTTCATCGTATAACTCAAAATAATGTTAGTTATTTTCATTATAAAATATTACAATCAAATTGATATCTTCTAATAAAATAACAAATTATATATACTATTGAAACATATACACAAAATATAAAGAAATTAAATTTATAGTAGTATTAATTAGTTCATATAGTGTAATTTGTCTTATATATATTTGATACCAAATTGTATGGCATGTACACAATCATCATGTACTAGTTCGAATTGAGTGTCTTCTCCCCCTTTTTACACTACATGAAAATATTTATTTTTAGAGATAATATTTATGTCATTATAATTTTTCACTACAAAAAAAATTGACATTTAGTGATATGAATCTTCTCATTATAACTTTTCTAACTCTTTAATGACAGACAACAATCAGAATTGTGTTATTAAAGACTTTTAACTAAAAAAACTATTATGGCATGGTAGAATAGAATTACTATAACTAAAAATAAGTTTTGTTATGGTGTTTCTAGCTAAAAAATTTGAACGACGAAAAATAGTCTTTAATGTTAAATTTTTATTATTAAAGACTTTTAACCTAAAACTACAAAGAATGGGTAAATTGTTTTTTAAGGACCGTAACTTTGGGAGGGTGGCAAAACAAGGACCGTAACTTTTCGGGCTGGCAAAACAAGGACCGTAACTTTTAAAAGTGCCAATTTAAGGACCGTAACTTTAAAAAGTTGTAATTTAAGGACCGCAACTTTTAAAAATAGCAATTTGAGGACAAATTACCCTTAAATTTTTATTATTAAAGACTTTTAACCTAAAACTACAAAGAATTGTAGTTAAAGGTCAAAGAGTATTACTTTTGTCATTATGTCCACTTAACATTTTGTAACATTACTCTATGGAAATAATCCAAGAAACAAAAAAAGAAGGAATTCTAAGAGGAACATATATAGTATCCATATTTCAATTGTCAGAAGCATGACCAAACTATCTACAAAACAAACTGACAAGCATGACCAAAAACCTCTCTCTCTTACACACAAATAAGAGGCACACATAGTTTCACGCCGATCAAAAAAGGCTTGCAAACTCAAAATTGAAGGGGGGGAATTCCCTCCCCTCTCTCTCTCCTCTTTCTCTCTCTAACAAACTTTTTTGGTTACTGGGACATTGAATACTTTTTTTGGGGTTTTGGAAATGGAAGGAGAATTAATGATGATTGTATGAAATTGAGTGTCTTTTGAGAATCTTGTCCAATTATGTGGAAAAACTCAAAGCAAATATTTTTGGTAACTTATTATTGAGAAATCATTGGAAAATTATTTATATGTGTGACTTAAAGTGAAAGGGCAATAATTTAACGTCAAATAATATTCGACATGTTCTGAGGGAGAAGTTTTCTTGGAGAAGTGGAACATACAACTAAATTCAAGGTAGATTTTCTGAAAAACAAATTCTAGAATAGGTCAAAAGTGAATAGTTTGGATTTTTCTAGGGTAAGGGTACGATGTAATCTTTAGGTAATAATTAGTCATGAAAGCATGGAAGTTTGAGCTACCAGTGTGACAAATTTCACTTTGGAAAATTATTAATTACTCAATTGAGCAGCACTCCATAAAATAATAGAATTTATGAATGTGTTTAATGAAATATTATATTTACTCTAATACTAATTATTGTAAACACAATGAAGAATATAAGATGTAGTTTGCATGGTTGAATTAAGAGGGATTGATACTTTTATTTTATATATCATGTGTTTAGCTCATGTGACATCGATCTGTGATGAATTGTGATCATCCCGATAAAGTTGAATTAGGAGAGATTGATACTTTTATCTTATTTATCATGTATTTGGCTCATGTGATATTGACCTGTGATGAATTTTGATCAGCTCGATAAAGAAACTCGTTTTTTTTTTGGATTAATTGCAAAAAAAATCACAAACTTTATAGTGTTTATCAATTACAACATGAACTTCTAAAATTTGCAATTTGATGCACAAACTAATTTATTATTGCAATTTGATACATGGTGTAAATTTTCTGTGATATCTACGCTTACACGACAACTTTAGTCGATACAAAGACGCGTCACACGCCACGTCAAATGCCAAATTTGTAAAAAAAAAAAAAATTCAAAAAGTTCTTTTATAAAGTATTGTTCAAACACATTTAATAATGAATCATAAATATAAGTGTTGTCTAGTTTATGTAGAAAAAATATCTTACATCATACAAACTTGTACAAATACTGGAAAATAATTTTTTAACGATCTTTCATTATTATTAAACCGTGTTTGAGCAATGTTTTATAAAAATATATTTTTAAATTAAAAAAATGTTTTTTTTCTTCTAGGTTTGACATTTGATATAGCGTGTGACGTGTTTTTGGTGTCGGCTTCAGCCTCCACATAGCTTTAGTATCGTCGAAAATTTACACCATGTAGAGAGTATCCCAAAAATTTACATTATGTACTGAATTGCAATAATAAATTAGTTCGTGTATCGAATTGCAAACTTTAAAAGTTCATGTTGTAATTGATAAATACTATAAAGTTCGTGAATTTTATTGCAATTAACCCTTTTTTTTTCATATGGAGAGGGTCAGATTAGTTGTTTCTAAAAGAGTGTTACTTATCAATTATATTCATTAAAACAAATGAGCCCTAATTAATAAGGGAGGAGTTTAGTGTCAAGAATCTTATTAACCATACTTACTCTTTCAATGATTGGATAGCAAAACTCAAATTCATGTATGTGTTTGGGTTCTTAGATCTTGTCACTTGTGCTACTATGTATGTTCTTTGTAAACTGATATGTTGGGGATATTTTTTGTGCCCACTTGAATTTCTAATAAAATTTTCTTTTACACAATATATAAATTAATAAGAGAATTCATATAGGGATCTCACACTCTGTTTGGATTTATTAATTAGGAATGGCCAGAAATATTAATAAGAGAATCTCTAATGACAATTTCAATAAGAATTAAATAACAATTTTTTTATTAATGAAATCATATTAATCTATAACAATTTTATGAGTTTAAGTTGCCACACTTAGTTAGTGACTAGTGACACACACATATGTGTATATTTATTTATTAATACAAAGTTTATGTCAATTATATATTTTTTCATTAAGTTATCAGCAAGGATGAAAATATCCGGAAATTTCCACGATAAATCCATTTTTTGTGGTCACCGATATCGATATTGGGGGTAACGATATTTCCATAGTATCCGTAAAAAAATCAATAAATATCAGTATAAAAAATTAATTTTGACTATATTTTTGTGCAAATTGAGCATAAAATCTATAAAATATCGATAAATATCGAAAAATATCGATAAAATTAAATATCCATAATTTTGTTAAATATCAAAAATATAAAATATGGTCAAATTCTATTGTAAATTTTATGTATTAAAAGTTTGTTATTAAATTATTATAATTTTTTTAATTTACTGATATCGATATATCTGTCGATATTTCCACAAATTTAAGGTCCCGATATATCCATCGATATCAATATTTTCAACTTTGGTTATCAGTGCATATCGACACAAATTATACTAAGCATTATCATTCTATTATCTATGAGTGTAAATGAAATTATCCTATTCGAATATAATTTGATGTTTCATTAACTTTAAATACATCCCAAAAAAAAATACTGATATCATTAATGAAAATTAAATGTGAGAATTTGAACAAGACATCTCAATCTTAAGTGAATTTGTGTTTAATATATATGATCCATGAACTTTCCAATCCAACTATATTAAAAAAAAAAATTCAAATACTTAATTAAATGGAGATCATCCCACACAATAGTATATGACCACCAATATAAATGTGATTGAAAACCAACCAACAACTCAAAATAACATTTATAGGTCACATGTAATTTTCCAAAATATAATAATGCACTTATAATAGCTAGGTGGAGCAAACATATATATCTACCCACAATATGACTCATTAGGTATCTCAAAGGATAGATCGGGAAAGAAAAAAAAACCACATAGACCTAGAAACAACCCTAGCTTAAAGAACACGATTCATCGATCAATTATTTCTCCAAAGATAATGAAAACATTCAAAACCTCCTACACAAAGTATATTGGATGTAATATTCATCACATGTGGCACACAACACAAAATAACGCAAAAATTATATTTAATTCCACACATTTTAGAGAAAATATATAGTATTTAAAAATGCAAAAATTCCATATTAATTAATCACAAAATAACACTCTTTATGTATTTGTGTGAAAATTAACTAATGAGATTATACGTTCTTGAAAAACATTAGATCTATCTTCCATTTCTAAGTGGAAAAAAAACTACAAGAAATCACAAAATCATTTTTTCTAGAACACTCTCAAGCAATACAAAGTAGTCATATATAAATTAGGCTACAAATTGAAAATGGAAGGGGAAAAAAAACAAAAAATTAAAATTTTAACCTACCAAATCTAGGGTTTCTTCTCCGATCAAAGACCGATCTTGATCATTGCCAACACAATACATCCATCTCCCATCTCCTCATAATGCACTCTCTCTCGAATATCGAAATCGAATCGAAGTTCTTACACATAGTAAAAACTTCATCAATCTCCATCAACGGCAATTTTTCAAGATTATGACAAGGGATTGCTAGTGGAAGAAGAGCTAAAGCTCGAGAGATCGGTCCAATTCGTCGTCGAATTCCACTGCCCGTTGCCCGGAAACCCTCCTAGCAACTGTCTCGAAAGATTCCGGTCAGCCCCATTTTCCTCCATTTTCACCGAAGCAAGCTGAGACAAGAGCGAACCGGATATTTTGGGCCGTGGACCGGGTTGACCCGGTTCGCCCCCCAAAAACCCCGGTTCGTTCCCTTGGAATTGGTACATCCCCGGCGGCGGGGGGTCCATCCCGCCCATGAACGGGAACTGCTGCCGCCACGGCTCAATGCCGTGGCCCATGCTCGACAGAAGCGACGCCATGCCCCCGCCGCCGCCGAGGAAGCTACTCTGGAAGCTCATTTCGCCGGTCCCCACCGGCGAAGCGGAGATTCCAGAGTAGCTCATCCCACCCATGTGGTGGTGGTCCCCGTTGTAGCCGCCTTCGCCGCCGAGCTGGCCCAACGGGGACATGAACCTCAGCGGCGGGAACGGCGGCGACGTCAGGCCCAGCATGTTCGCCGCCGTTCCCCCGCCACCAGTGGAGATCGTGGACGTGGATGTCGACGTGGACGCCGCCTGCGCGGCGGGGTCGCTGCTCGCGGGGGACGACTTCGACTTGCTCCGCTTGTTGCGGCGGCAGCCGCCCCCGACGGGCACGTTCCTTAACGCGCCGCCCCGGGTCCAGTACCGGCGGCACGTCTTGCAGAAGTGCCGCGGCTGCGACAGGCTGTAGTTGTTGAAGTAGCAGAATTTCGTGTTCGTCGACTCGCACCGCGGGCACTTCAGCGCCGTCTCCGGCATCGGTATGTTCGCCACGCGGGCTCGCTCCGACATCGACCCGGGCCGTATCTGCCCCGGACTGCCGCCGCTCCCCTGCGGGAGCGGCGGCGGGAGCAGGTGTCCTCCCCCACTGCTCCCAATTATATGGTGATTATTAGGTTGCTACACACAAAAAAAATTAAAAAAATTTAGATTCAAAGAAATAAGACTCCACCAAAAAAATTAACATCTACCCAAAAAAAAGTTGGGAATATTTTTTTTTTTCTTTAGAAATTCTTGCTTTATTGTTAAAGAAGCTACATGATCACATATACCAAAAAAAAAGCAAAAAAAAAAAAAAGAAAATTTCAAAACCCTAACCTGTTGCCAATTGGAAGGATCAAGATAAGCAGGATTGGAAGAAAAAACCATGGCTGTTGATATATATTTCTTCCTCTTTTGTAAAGGTTAAGGGAGCTCTAGTGGGAATCACATCAACTGGAGGGTTAGCACTGGAGAGAGAGAGAGAGAGAGAGAAGGGGAAAAGGGGAAGAATGAGAATATGGAAGCTAAAAATAAAGCAGGGGGCTTTATGCTAGTATATATATATATATAGATACAGATATAGAGATAGTATATAATAGTGATTCATAGAGACGTACAACTATACAGTACTAATTTGTTATCTCTCTCTCTCTCTAGTTTTGGTCATTTTGCTTTTTAGGGTTTCGAGAAGTTGATGTCCATTTTATTACTTAGCCTTTAAGCTTCTTTTTGTGCTGGCATTGCTGCCTCTAAATTGCATGGAAATTTAAATTGGTAATTTTTGTATCTAGCTAATACGGTGACGTTTTGGAATGTAATCGTGGGTCTCAAATCCATGTTAATTTGGAGGGCCCGTTAAACAGTTTTAAAATATCAATAATCTCATCAGAAGTATTATTAATTTGAGTTAGTGGTATTATATATATACTACATTCGTCCCTGAAAAATAGTCATATTTTTTTCACGTGGTTTAATGAGATCCGTTTTTTAATAAATGATCGTTCATTGAAAGTATGCAAAACGAACTTTCTATTAACGATCATTTTATTAAAAAACGAACCGCAGAAAACCTCGTAATCCTCTCCGATATGTCGCATTAAAACACGTGCAAAAGAGCAGGACCATTTTTCAGGGCGGAGGGAGTAGTAATGTTTGAAATCTTTTTTGGTATTATATAGTAATTTTTGCAATTTTTTTTAACCCAAATTAATGATACTTCGGATGAGATTAATGATACCCCTGATAAAATTATTTATACTTTAAAACGGTTTTATGATAAGCTAATTATAATGAACCATTTTTATTTAAAACCTACTCTAAGTAATTATCTCTTCTTCCTAGGACAACTAGTATAATCATTTTTCATGTGACCAATTATTCTTTATTAATGGGACAAAGCGAGTTTTTTAATTAGGTTAATCACAATTCATAAATCAAACACGGAATAAATCGGATAAAAGTATCTCATTCCTCCTTAATTCCAAAACAAACTAGCCCAAATTTGATGCTTTAACTTGGTAAAATTGATTAACTTTTCTCTTTTAATTAATTAGTAGAGTTTTTTTTAACTATCTATTGCGCACATTACGAAGCTTTAACACATTTTGGTTTCATAAACCTCCGCTTTCTAAAAGGAGTAATTCTCTTATAAACCAGTTTTACTGTACACAATACTATTCAATTAAGTGTTATGGTATGTACAATTAATATACTAAGCATTTCCCAAAAGGTTTCAAAATAGTTAATAAACTATTTTAGTTTTGTAACTTTAATTGTACATTTCTCAAATTACGTCCAGTTTTTATCAAACATCATCGTTTTTTACACATATAATTTGGGATGACTTGCGAAATGGTGAAAGTTACAGGATCAAAATGAGAAAAAAAAAACGACTGTTTTTTAAAAAGTTGGATGTGAATAGAGTAATGCACAAAATTAGGATACTAAACTAATTTTTTTGGCAAAAACTTGTATGAGACCGTCTCATAATATGAGACCGATCAAATTAAAAAAAGTGATAGGGTTATAATTAAATGTGATAATATTTTTAAAGAAAAGTGATAAGTCACTTTTAACAAATCACTACTACAGATTCGAACTTACATAGCTGCTCTTGCATAGCTGTTATAAAAACCGCTCTCCAAGAACCCACTTGGAGAGCGGTTATGTAAAGAAATATATTAAAAAAAAAAAAAATTCTAAGACAGCGGTTCAAAACCGCTTTCTAAGGTTTAAACTTAGAAAGCGGTTTAAAACCGCTATGTAAGGGCCCATTTGTAAGATAGCGGTTCAAAACCGCTATCCAAGTTCAACCTTAGATAGCGGTTCAGAACCGCTATCCTAGTGATACTTGGATAGCGGTTAAGAACCGCTGTCTAAGTTTTTGACTTGCATAGCGGTTAAGAACCGCTATCTAAGGATTTTGACCCAATTTTATATTTCAAATCCCTAATTAACACAACCAAAAACTCACGCACACGCTTATCAGCTTCCTCTCCCTCCTCCCCCCCCCCCCACCCACGACGCCACCACTCTACCGCCGTCAGCCTCGCGCCGCCCTCGTAGCCAGCCCTCCCCTGCGGCGCACCCGTCCCAGGCCGCGCCTCGCGATGCCGTCCCAGGCCGCGCCTCGCGACGCCGTCCCAGGCCGCGCCTCCACTCGTCGCCCCAGCCGCCGCCTCCGGACGCCGCCTTAGCCCTCCGCCTCTCCGCCGCCAGGTAATTACGAATTTAAATACTTGGAGTATCTTTTAATCGAATATTTTTGTGATAGAGTAGAAGTTGCCCACTTCAAGTTGTTGCTTTATTTGTTTAGCTAAACTGCAGTTTTATGAAGATAATTTATTAATTTTTTAAAAAACATAAATTCATGCATATTATGCTCAGCAATTATAACCTGTTAGACTTCTTGAAGCCATTATTATCCAGCCTAGATACATCTTTTAAGAGAGGACCCCATGAAAACTGCAAAATCAAAATCATCAAATATATTTGGTAATTGGTGTTGATGATAATAATCAAATACAACGAAAAGATGTACCACAAAATCTTCTGGTGAAATCCCAGGTATCCCCCAATGCAATTCCTGCATATTAATAAATTAAAGCTAATTTGATGCACTGTGATTTCAATTTTTAAGTCTAATAGTATCATCAAATGTAGGTAATAATATTAGTAAATATTATAATAATATAATATTTTTTATAATGAAATTTGTTCATTAAACTTATACTTCTCAAAACTATGCCCGCCTTGGGATCCATATATTATAACATCATTTTATTATTATTATTATTATTATTATTATTATTATTATTATTATCAACAATGTAATTTAGGACTCAACTCGTGTGCTTTTCGATTAATGTATATAGGCATCTCTGGTTTTATATGGATCGAAAGTGGGTTCGAGCAGATAGATTATCAGAGGAGTATAGGAATGGGGTGGTTAGTTTTTAATATTCTCATATTATTATTTGTTTTAATTTTAAAAGTATGCATATCTAATCTATTTTTTTAAAAATATTTTTTTATAGTGTAATGAGAATGTTTCGGAGTAGTCTTCCAGGTCAAAGCTCAAAAATCATTATTAAAGTGTTGTGGAAAAATATTACGGTAAATTTACTTTATAATTTTTTCAATTCAATTAAAAATAATCATAGTTGTATTGTACGTGATTATAATTGCTAATCAATAGGTTCCGAGGCAGCAAGATGGCATTTTGTGTTGCTACATTGAAGATATAATCTTGACTTCTCAGACGACCATTCCTGATGAAGTAAGTCGATTTATCGATTTATTTAAATTATTATTGATTGATATAACATATTCGTATTAATTAATTAATTTTTCAATGTAATTTGCAGTTTGTGCATAATCCTCGAATCCCTTTTTACAACAAAGCTAGAATGGACAAATGGAAAATGGATTGGATGGGGTATTTTTACAATAGGTTCTTAATGTAATTTTCTTTTTGTAAGACACTATTATAACTTTTGACATGTAACTTATATATTAATTTGTGATGATATGATATTATTATGAATTTTTTGGTATAATTAATTATATTTATTTATTTGATGTTATGGATTAATATTTGATGGTATGGATAAATATATTTATTTGTATATAAACAGGTTTATTTAAATAAAACAGAAAATATAAAAAAAAAATTATAAATCAAAGAAAGCGGTTAAGAACCGCTCTCCAAGTGAATAAAAAAAAAACAAAAAAACGTATTGGGCCTTGTATAGCGGTTAAGAACCGCTTTCTAAGTAATGCTCTTGGATAGCGGTTCAAAACCGCTATCTAAGTAATGCTCTTGGATAGCGGTTCAAAACCGCTATCTAAGTAATGCTCTTGGATAGCGGTTACAAACCGCTTTCTAAGAAGACAGCGGTTTATAACCGCTGTCTAAGAGCTTATTTTGCACAGCGGTTTCCGAACCGCTTTCTTAGCTTAGATAGCTGATTCTTAGAAAGCGTTTCTAACCGCTTTCTGAGTTCATAAATAACCGCTATATAAGTCCTTTTTTGTACTAGTGAATATATTATCACTTTTTGTTTAAACTTTATCACTTTTTAAAAGTGACAACTTTTTAATTAATAAGTGACACGTTTTAAATTAAAAGTGGATCAAATATTATTGATCTCATACTATGAGACGGTCTCACACAAGACTTACTCACTTTTTTTTTAACTATTTTAGAACGGTTTGTATAACAAGTGAAAGTTGCGGAACCAAAAATATTTTTAATTTGCATATTACGTGTTAATTGGCTGTGATTGGTGGTTCCACTTAAAACTCACAATACATAATAGATATTTACTGACACTTTTTTTGTAAGATCGTCTCAAATAAAACAGAATAAAATTTATGAAGTATTTAAAATGAAAATGGGTACCAACAATTAGTGGGATGAAATAAATATGTCTGACTCCATTTTATTTCTAGTAAAAATTTAATTATTTTTTATTTATGTTATCAGCTTACACTAAAACTATGGTTTGATTGCAAGCATTAAGCAAAAAGCATGGTCAAATTCTAGTGTTACTTTTGAGTGGCATCGATCAGTATTAAACTATCAATAATTTAATTATATATATATATATATAGAAAATTCTAATAGGGGATAAAAAGGAAAAAGGTCAGTATTAAGGAAGTATTGCTTTATGTTGAAATAAACAGTGTGTCCCAACCCCATGACCCCCCCACCACCCGGGCAACCCACCCCATCTGCTCACAGACACCTTCTATTCTTTTGTTGCATTATAATTACATGAGATATTTCTTTATTTCTTACTTTTTAATTTGCTAGCCATAAATTGGTAGGGATGGCACTTTTGGGACCAAAAGGATGTTTCCATTTTAAAATAGGAAAAATTACACTTTTAATCTCAAAAAAATAAAAAATAGGGTTAATTGCAAAAAAAATCACGAACTTTATAGTCTTTATCAATTACAACATGAACTTTTAAAGTTTGCAATTCGATGCACGAACTAATTTATTATTGCAATTCGATACATGGTGTAAATTTTTGGGGATACTCTACGCATGATATAAAATCTTCGGCAATACTAACGTTACATGGTAGCCTAAGCCGCCACAAAAAATATGTCACACGCTAAATCAAATGTCAAATCTCGAAGAATTTTAAAAAAAAAATCTCAAAATATCTTTAATAAAACATTGTTCAAACACGGTTTAATAAGAGTGAAGATAGTAAAAAAATTATTTTATAGTATTTGTACAAGTTTATATGATATGAGACATTTTTTTCCTACATAAACTAGACGACGCCAAATTTTATAATGAATTATTAAACGTGTTTGAGCAATATTTTTTATAAAAGAACCTTTTTGAAATATTAAAAAAATAAAATTTTGCAGATTTGACATCTGACGTGGCGTGTGACGTGTTTTTGGTGTGAGCTCCGACTGCCACGTAAGCGTACATATCTCCAGAAATTTACACCTTGTATCGAATTGTAATAATAAATTAGTTCATGCATCGAATTGCAAACTTTAAAAGTTCATATTGTAATTGATAAAGACTATAAAGTTCGTGATTTATTTTACAATTAACCCTAAAAAATAAAACACTTTTGATATTTATGTGCAATAATGGTCTTTTTTTTATCCCCAGTTTTGGTCGCATCCGTTATATTTTAGGACCAAAATTGCAATTTTATCCAATACTCTTGAGATCAAAATTGTGATTTATCATATTTTTTTGGGACCTAACTGTATAAAAAAAGAAATTACGAAACTAAAATTACTTTAAAAAATAATCATTTTGAAATGGACACATTCTCTTTGGATCAAAAGTGCAATTAACCCTTTCAAAATGGTCTTTTTTAGACACTTTTCGTCCTGTAGTTTTTTTTTTTTTTTTTTATCTCAAGAGAATTGATAAATTGTAGTTTTGGCACCAAGAAAATTGGATAAGTTTATAGTTTTGGTCCTAAAATTTAACGGGTGGGACCAAAACTGCAAAAAGAATGACCACTTTCGCACATAAGTACCAAAAGTGTTTTGCACTCATTCTTTTAGAATCAAAAGTATACGTTTATGTGAAATAGTATCATACATAAAATTATCTTCATTATAATATTTGGATCATATTTTTCAGTAATTAAAATGCAATTAAACTGCATGGGTTCAATAAACCCATGCATAATAGAGCAAAATGAGATCCTGACTTTTTTTCTTTGTTTTCAGGTCTTACATATTGTGCCGTATAAGCACAAATTGGTCTTTTCAGATTAGTCATTTTATAAATGAAAATTTTATTTCTTTATAAATTAAAGAAACCCTTTTTTTATCAATTTAGAAGAATGTTAATGTTGAAATTCGATTGATTGGTCTATATTAAAAGCTATTAAGAGTTGAATAGAATTCTGGGAAAGTTCCATGGCCCCCACTTCAAATTGACTGATAATTAACATTTAGAATATTATCTATGAAATTAATTTATTATTAACTTAAGTTACTTAAGTATTAAATTAACATTTAATAAAATAACTTTCATAAAGTTAATTTCATGTGGTGCATTTTCATTTCGACAATGACTTGCAATGGACAAATCTTCCACAAAAGAAAATTAACCAAACATGGCGTTACTCGGATTAAATAAATTAATCAACTAGGATTTGAAATTTCAAAATGGATTAAGTGTAGGATAATACAATCCCGAACCACTTTTTACAAATTGGTACAGAATAATTGAACAGATGTACAAAAATAAGTTGAACATAAGTATATATTTTTTTAAAACTGTACTATCTTGTAAATAGTGATTTGAGATTGTACCATTTTGTGAACGCCCCTTTGAAAATCACGAGGGGTATATTTTTAATTTCTAGTTGATTATATATTTTCTCTAATACTTTATCTTTTACCAAACACTCAGTTTCTACATTTAACAAAATTTTACTATTTTTCTCATAATCACTAAAAAATGGCTTTCTTCTTTTGAAAATATATATATCTCTTGGTTCTCTAGGTAATTAATCTTGATGCAATAGCTTATGATAACTCGATATGAACACTTAATTAAGTATATATTAATTCTTTCTCTAACTCTAGTCCCCATGAGAGTTAATTAGGGTCTTCCATTACGTTTTGCAAGTACTTTTATTTTATTTCATCAAATATATAATGTTATAAGAATTACTTTAAAATTTTAGACTTTTTAGATGCGATGATATTTTTGTTTTTGGGTGTTGATGACCTTTTCTAATCTATGATGATTAGTGGCTGTTTTTACTACATAAGATCATCAAACAAATACTAAGATCATGATATATAGTGCAAGAAATGAATTTGCAAGAGTTGGGCAACTTTTTATTATGGGAAAAAATTCCCCCCCTTCATGCAAATGAAGGGGTATTTATAGACATATAAAGAGGCTAGGTGTCACCATCTTGATGGCTTAGCCATTGGGATTTTGCCAAGTGTTATGACTTTTGTACAACAACTAATCTATTGCCCAATGAATGGGTGCCAAGTGTAAAGACACATTGACTATTTCTAAAGTTAGTGACTCTTGACATTCCCAATGTTGTACTTGGTCTTTGAAACCACTCAGCTACTCTCTTTGGTGCCCAGCTACTCGTCTGTACGTCTTCGTTGGGTGTTGGAAACCCTTATAATCCCAGTTGCTCGCCTGCTCGCCTCTTGTTGAGACTTTGGGTCTTCTTGTTCTTGTTGTTTGCTACCTCGCAATGGCCTTTATGACCGGTTGCTCGCCACCTTCAGATGGGTACTTGTCCCCGTTGCTCGTCCTCTTCCATTTGGTCTACAGTCCCTGCTGCTCGCCTCTTAGGGCGTATAGTCCCTGTTGCTTGTCTTCATCTATTTGGTCAGCAGTCCCTGCTGCCCGCCTCTTAGGGCATATAATCCTTGTTGCTCGCCCTCTTTCATATTATTAATTCTGATGATCTCTTAATCTTATTAGAATAGTATCTTTATGTTAATCTCGTTGCCCGGCTGTTCACCTATCAACAATGCCCCCTAGTTTGGCGTAAAAGGATATATATTCTTTTTGTCAAACTATAGGATAGGCTGTTATTAAATATGAGGCGAGCAACAGGGAAAGTGGGTTTGATTTTTGTAGGGAGCGAGCAATAGGTTTTCAAATCTCTTTTAGGCGGGAACTTTTGGGGAGCGACCAGCGGGGAATTCCAGGAGGCGAGCAGCGTGGAACGTCCTCTTGACTTGCGTCGTTTCGCTTCCCGAGGCACGGAATACGAAGCGACGCAGTCTGCCAAAGCGTGCGCCCCTATATTTGTAACTAGGGGCCTCAATTTTTTACTTTCCTTACTTCTGCCCCCGAATCCATATCTATAAATAGTTCCCCCCTTCCATTTTCTTTCTTTTTCGTTCTTCCATAAGCAAACCGCCATTGAAGAGTTTTCAAGCTTTCCTTTTCATCGTTTTCTTCGATTCTACAGTCGATTTTGTCCAAATCAAAGGTAAATCCTTTGGTTTTCTTGTTTGTTCTTGTTATTGCTTGCATTTCACTTTCCAATTTCGCCATTTTCGTTCTTCATTTTCCTTATCCGCCATCGCCGCCGCCGTCGCATCGCCGCCGTGTCGCCGTCGCATCGCCGTCGTGATTATTTCCTCCTTTGTTTGATTCCATCGTTTGATTTGTACGAAGGATTTTCGAAAATTTTCATAAGTTTTCGAGGATGACGTCACCTTCCTCAAGTCATACGCCCTCTGTTGAGATTGTTGGGCGAAATCTGGGAAAAAGGCCCATGGAAGATGAACAGTCAGTCCCTGTTCCTCGCCGTTCGCTCCGGCGAGCAGCTGGGCAAAACCCTAGGACCCTGCTCGTTGATGAAGAGACGGGCTCTGAGGCGAGCTCCGTTGCTCGCTCCGTTGATTCATTCTATGCTGTGGACAGCTCGGGCGAGCAGGATGTCCAAGGCCCTGTTGCTCGCTCCTCGGCTCGAGAGGGGACTAATTCGGACTTGGGTGAAGATTCTTCCGAGGTCGCTGCTGAAATAGATGGGATGAGTCTTCCAGAAGAGAGGGGAGCGAGCAGCGAGCACCAAGTAAGGAGCGAGCAGCGAGCAACTGGACCAGGGGGCGAGCAAGAGGGAGTCACATGGGGATTTCTCCGAGAGATAAACTTTCCCGTTTCAAGGTCAATGCCCGAATCTCTTATTCCTAAAGCCGTAGTTCGAAGACAAGATTGGATCGACTATGCGAATAAGTACCACCATGCTTTCCCTACTCCCGCTCGACCTATTATGGAGGCCCGTTCATCGCCATACACAGCTGGTAGGGTATCCAGCGAGATTATAGAGGAAGATTTAGTTCGGATACGATCTCGCTATCGTATTCCGTACGACATCCATTTGTATGCCCCCCAACCAGGAGAGAGAGCCGACGACCCACCTCCAGGTTGCACTGCCATCAACCTCGACATACTTAAATTGGGGTTCCCCCTTCCTCTACATCCTGTAATCGGGCAATTCCTGAAGGATATAAACCTGGCAATCACTCAGATTACTCCTAACGGTTGGAGTACTCTACTGTCTTTTATTACCCTTTTCGGGTTGGAGGGGTACCGGAATAAGATCAGCACGACAGAGATACACTACGCACTGACTATCTCTTCGGCTGCTCATGAAGAAGGGCTTGGTTGGTATTACATCAAAGCCCGCAGTGGCGTTAAGCTAATTGAAGGAGTGCCCAATAAGGTCAAGGGTTGGCACAGGCAGTTCTTTTATATTGGCGGCGATTGGCGGGCGTCCTCCGATTTTTCGGGAGGACCGGGGCGTATAGACTCTCCTACGCATTTCGGCGAAATTCGGCGTAGGTTTTAAATCTTAGTTCATCGAACTTTTAGGTGAACTAATTTTAATCTTTTTCTTTGTTTTTGCAGGTCCGCGTATCCTGAAGTGGGGGCATCCGGATTTGAGTGAAGAGTTTCTATACGTCCTTGCGTTGATTTCTCTTCGGGACGTTAAAGATCGGAGTGTTGAACATCTCTCGCAAGCGCACCTTCGCAAGCACGCTCAGTTTGTCACTAGTGCCCACCATTTGGAAGCACAAGCAGAGGTCCCTGAGGGTAAGCATTACTTATTATTTTTCCCGTGTTTTCTATTATCTGTCCTTGTTGGTCGTCTTGGCCTTGCTGGTCGCTTAGACCCTGCTGGTCGCCTAGGCCCTGCTGGTCGTCTAGACCCTGCTGGTCGCCTAGGCCTTGTTGGTCGTTTTAGGATAAGTTTTACTTGTCAATTTTACTGATAATTTTTGTATTGTTTTCAGCTCAAAGGGTAACGGTCGCTGTTCCTCCCATTCCCGAAAGCTATCATTTACTCGCACGTCGGGTTAAACAGATGGCAGCTAATCACCCTTCAAAGAAGAAAAAGTTTGATTCTTGCACTTCCTTGATCAGGCTTAGAGCTGAAGCAGATGAGGATGAAGAAGAAGCTCCCCAGGACCCTCTCCCTGTTCCTCAGGCTCCTGTTCCTGCTCCCCGCCCTCCTACTCGCTCTTCGCCGCCTCCCCAAGACACGAGGGGCAAGAAACGACTTGCCAAGGAAACTGCTCCTCGTAGGGGAGATGACCGTGCTAAACGGGCAAAAGGGCAAGGCTCTTCCCAAGTGGGTAAATCTACTGCTCGCTCCTCGCCGGTGGAGGAGGTGACCGAGCAGCAAGTTGTGGGCGCTATGATCGCCGGTCAAGGAAGAAGCACATCTCCTGACAACTCATACTTGGGCTACGACCCCATGAAAATGAGGGAGTGAGTATCTTCCTATTCAGTTTGATCGTTTACTCCTTTGACTTCGTTTTCTGATGACTTTTTCTTTTGAACAGGTACCGGAAAAACGACTATCCCGGTCGTTCAAAGGTGCTTCACCAGTTTAGCTGTGTGAAGTCTCCTCCCGCACCCCAAGAGATTAAGGACTCCCACGTCCGCAGAGCCATGGAATACGTCCCCCGCTCGTGGACCAAGACCGGCGAAGAAATTATTCAGAGCCAAAGTCTTAGTGATAATGCTCGTCTGTTGAGCTACAACTCGAGCCATCAATCAATTACAGCCCAACGAGTCTTGGATCAAGCCGTCGAGTTAGAGCGAACAAATCGCGGTCTGGGGCGACGGCTCGAACAAGTTGAAGTAGATCGTGATGTTCAACTTGTTCAGTTGAAGAAGAGGGACGAGGAGCTGAAGAAGAAAGATGAAGAGTTGGCTAAGATGAAGGCTGACTTCGAGCGAGCCAAGCTCACATGGACGCGGGAGGTAAAGGCCGCTGAGGACCGGGAGATGATATCGTCTAACGCTTCAGAGAAGCTTAGGTTGGATTTAGGCGTCGCCACGGATCGTTTGCAAGTCTTGGAGACCGAGCGGGTGGGTCTGGTGGAAAGGGTGGAGTCGTTGAAGGTCCACGTCGACCAATTGGAGAAGAAGAACAAGCGTGCCATTTCTTACACCACTTATGTGCAGGATGTAACCGACAATACTAACCTTGGTTACATCTATGCGTATGCTGATAGTGTAAGAAACGTGAAGTATGCCTTGGATAATGGTTTGGACGTGATGACCTCGACTATCAAGGACTTCACGGATTATGTCACAGAAAACCCTCCAGCACCCGGCTTTGAGATCCCGGTAGCCGACCTAGGAGATATGGGGGTTAACTTAGACATCTTCAAAGACGATGTTCGTGTTGTTGCCCCCAGGGAGAGAGTGGAGGCGGACAGGGACATGAATATCTTTGAAGCTTTGGGTCCCCTTCTCCCTAATCCCCTTGGTGAAACAAGCTCTTCTGCAGCAGTAGGCGAACAGCAGGTCCCCGGGGTCACTGTGCAAGATGTTCCACCCCCTCCTTCTTCCCAAGATCCTTTGGTGCCACCTGCTCCGCCAGCTCTCGAGACTTAGGCTTAATTTCTTTTTTTTGTCTAGCTGATGTGGTAGGATGATGGTTATATGTTCATCTCTTGTAATTTTTTGGTGCTAATGAATGAGAATTGCACTTTTATTTTATTGTTCGCCTCTTATTTGCCCTTTAATTATTTTTTGCTTAAGTATTTCTTTCTTATGTTGAAAGTAAAATACCTTTCCTTGCAAATTTATGCATGTTCATGTATGGGTTTATTTTGTTCTTTAAGAACTTAACCCTTTATCATGCTTCTTTTTATGCCTTGTTGTTCGCCACTTGCCGTATTTGTACTTAAGTGCATTCAGCTTCGGGACGAGCAATTATGCGTTGGCATGTGCCCTGTTGCTCGCCTCTACCATATTTGTGCTTTATGCACTTAGTATCTTTGGCAAGCAACTTTCTTGTGAGGGGGCGATTAGGTGGGCCTTTTGGTCTCCTAGACCCTGCTGCTCGCCTCCTCTGTACTTGTGCTTTTATGCATATAGTATCTTCGGCGAGCAGCTTTTTTGTTTGGCGAACAGTTGGGTTTTAACACCTTTTGCTTTCTTATGTACATAATTCAATGAACCATCATTCATCCACATATAAAGATTTCATCAATCTCACTCCTTACAAAAATATAAACGACACGATAGTCTATAAAAAACTTTACATTGGTTTCTTAATCATTGGTAATATTTCTTCAACAAAGCCGCGTTCCAGGTGTATTGGGCCGAGTTGCCTTCCATGTCTTCGAGATCATATGTGTCGTTGTGCCACTTTTGAGTTATCTTGAATGGGCCTTCCCAAGTCGGTCCAAATACGCCTGGAGGTGTTGCTAGGATTTTTCGGAGCACCAGATCCCCGACTTCAAATTCCCTGACTTTTACTTGTGAGTTGTAGTACCTTGCAATCCTTCTTTTGTATATCTTGTTTTTTATTTCTGCTGAGATTCTTTTTTCGTCGATCAAATCCATCTCTGCAGCTAGTGCCTTGTTGTTTTCCTGTTCATTGAACTCGGCTATCCTCTCAGTCGGTATTTTGAGCTCTATAGGTATGACTGCTTCTGTACCGAATGCCATAGCAAACGGTGTTTCTCCAGTGCTTGTTCTTTGTGATACCCTATATGCCCAAAGTACCTCGGGCAGTTCTTCCGACCACTTGCCTTTCTTATCTACCAGACGGATTTTGAGGATATGCTTGATTATCTTGTTAACTGCTTCGACTTGGCCATTAGACTGAGGATGATATGGTGTTGAAAAATGCTTCTTGATACCCCACTTTTTGTAGAAATCTCTTATCTTCTTCCCTTCGAATTGATTTCCATTGTCTGTCACTATTGCTTGTGGAACTCCGAACCGGCACACTATACTTTTCCAGATAAAGCTGATCATTTTCTCTTGTGTTATCGTTACCAGTGCTTCAGCTTCGGCTCATTTCGTGTAATAGTCCACGGCTACCACTGCAAATCTGACATTCCCTTTTCCCGTTGGGAAAGGTCCTATGATGTCTATTCCCCACTTTGCGAACGGCCATGGACTATTTACCGAAATTAGCTCCGTTGGTGGCTTATGGATATTGGGAGCAAACAGCTGGCACCTGTGACATGTTTTTGCAATTCTGATTGCGTCTTGTAATAGAGTTGGCCAGTAGTAACCTTGCCTTACTGTTTTGTATGCCAGTGCCCGCCCCCCTGCGTGATTTCCGCATACTCCTTCGTGTATTTCTTTCAGAACTTCCTGACCTTGCCCCCTTGCTAGGCATTTTAGTAAGGGTAGTGAAAATCCTCTCTTGTAAAGTTGGTTATCCATGATTGTGAACCTTGCTGCTCGCTTGGCTACCTTTGTTGCTTCTTGGGGATCTTCAGGCACTGTGTTATCCTTGAGGTATCTATATATCGGTGTTCTCCAGTCATCCTCTGTCAGTTCTTCTTCGATCTGATTGATCTTGTAGTCACTGGTGGATGGGTTGGAGATTCTTGTGATGATGACCTCTGAAAGTTTTGCGGGTCATGTACTAGTAGCCAAGCGGGCAAGTGCATCTGCTTGTGCATTATTGTCCCTTGGCACTTGCTCGATGTAAATTTGCTCGAAAAGCGAAGCCAAGTGAGCAACGATCTTTTGGTATAAGGCCATGTTTTCATCCTTGGCTTCGTATTCCCCACGGACTTGATTGACTATCAGCTGGGAATCTCCATAAATTTGAATTCTTTGAACCCCCACAGCCAGAGCTAGTCGTAACCCGGCTATCAACGCTTCGTACTCAGCCTCGTTGTTTGTTGCCATGAACTCAAACCTTACGGCTGATGTGAATACTTGTTCGTCTGGACTGATTAACACTATTCCTGCTCCTGCTGCTGTGTTATTTGATGATCCGTCTACATACATGTGCCATGGATGATTATGACCTCTCGTCGGATCTGAAGGGAATGTTAATTCGACAATAAAGTCAGCTAACACTTGTCCCTTGATCGCTGTTCGAGGTGCATAAGTTATTCCAAATTGGCTTACTTCGAGCGACCACTTGAGGAGGCGACCAGCTGTGTCAGGCCTTTGTAAGATTTGCCTTAATGGAAAAGTTGTTAAGACCTCCACCTGATGATCGAAGAAGTACGGCCTTAGCTTTCTCACACTCATCACCAGTGCGTAGGCTAACTTTTCCATGGGCGAATACTTAATTTCTGCTTCATGCAAGGCCTGACTCACGTAGTAAATTGGCAAGTGAAATTTCCCTTCTGCTCGAACTAAAACTGAGCTGATGGCCACCTCTGATGCTGCTATATACAAGTACAGTTTTTCTCCGGAGACGGGTTTTGATAGAATTTTAGTATCACTTAGATACTCTTTCAACTGCTCAAACGCTTGTTGGCAATTATCCGTCCACTGGAACTGTCCTTTCTTAATGGCATCAAAGAAAGGTCGGCATTTGTCTCCGGACCTGGAAATGAACCTGTTTAGGGCTGCTAGACATCCGGTTAGTCGTTGAACTTCTTTAACAGACCTTGGCGGCTGCATATCCATAATTGCTTTGACCTTTGATGGATTCGCCTCAATACCCCGTTGACTGACCAGGTGCCCAAGAAATTTTCCCGAGTGTACCCCGAAACTACTTTTCTTTGGGTTTAGCTTCATGTTATACGCTCGAAGTATCTCAAATGTTTGTGCGAGGTGTTCCAAATGATCTTCTTTTCTCGGGCTTTTTACGACTATGTCGTCCACATATACTTCCATAGTCTTGCCGATGTGCTCATCAAACATCTTGTTAACAAGTCTTTGGTACGTGGCTCCTGCATTGATTAACCCGAACGGCATTCTTTTCCAACATAATAAGTTTTTATTGGTGTAAAATGCCGTGTGCTCCTGGTCATCTGGGTGCATTGGTATTTGATGGTACCCGGCAAATGCGTCCATGAAGGTAAGGAGCTCGTGTCCCGCCGTGTTGTCCACTAGCTGGTCGATGTGAGGTAACGGAAAGTTATCCTTAGGACAAGCGGCATTCAAATCAGTGAAATCAATACATAACCTCCATGTACCATTTGATTTCTTCACTAACACTGGGTTTGCCACCCATCTAGGACATAAGGCTTCTTTGATGAGATCATTATCGAGTAACTTCTTCACTTCTATGTCCAATGCTTCATATTTATCGGGCCCAAATTTTCTTCTTTTCTGCCTCACCGGTCGCTTAGTTGGACAAATATTTAGCTTATGACAGGCATGCTCAGGGCTAATGCCTACCATATCAGCATGTGACCATGCGAATACATCGAGATTGGACTTGAGAAACTCTTCCATTCTGGATCTGTATGGCTCAGGGAGCTCAGATCCAATGAATAATTCCAAGTCTTCTCGATTTTGGTCAACTCTTATTGCTTCTAACTCTTCTACCGGGGTTGCTCTCCTTTTTTGGTCTTTCCATCGAGGATCGATAATGGGCCCTTCAAAGTTGATCTCATCCTTGATCATTGGCTCTGCCCCCAGCCTTGGTTCCAAGTCTTCAACCTGATTTAGTTCGGGTACGGCCTCTCTTCCCTGTTGCTCGACCATGCCCTCCTGCTCGTCCACGCCCTGCTGATCGTCCACCTCCATCACTTCAGTGTCGACGGACTCCATGATTTCGTCTAGGATGGAAGGTTCACCTTCGTCCCTGCTGCTCGGCTGCTCGTCCATCATGGATATTCTGTTGTCAGTGGGTTGAAGTTGCAGGAGGCATTCTCGGGCTTTTCTTTGATCACCTTTAACCGTACCCGGGCCTTTCGAAGTTGGAAATTTAAGACAATAGTAGTACGTTGAAACAGCCGCTTTGAATTCATTTATAAAAGGTCGACCAAGAAACCCGTTGTAGGCAGACTGCTGATCTACGACTAAGAATTCAACCATCCTAGTCAGTCTCCTTTCGGGATTCTCGGTCGATACAAGCTCGACTGACAACGTTACTAAGCCTAAAGGAACGGTTACAGCGTCACCGAATCCCACTATCTTATGATCACATCCCTTTATATATCCCTCACAATCATCTATTTGATCAAGTGTGCTTTTAAATAAGATGTTTGTGTAGGAGCCTGTGTCCACAAGCAGACGGTGAACTCGGGCCCCCATGATGTTAGCACAGATGATCAGTGAGTCATTGTGAGGGGTGAGTATCCCGTCCAAGTCCTTCTCAGAAAACACCAACTCGCCTGTCTTTTTAGTAGCCTGATTTACCCCAACTTCCCTGACTTGAGCTACCGCCCTCAGCTCTGCTTTCCTTTTTCTTTTGGACATCAGTGGCCTACCATCAGAACAGCCCCCTACCGGTCCGGATGGCTCGAGCATTAAGATTTCTCGGACGGGTTCGGCTGGGGCTGTCATCGTTTTCTTCCTTTTTTGATCCCTCCTGCTCGGCTGTTCGTCGCTCTCGTCATCTTCCGAGCCGGAGGATATTGCCACCCTTGGTTTCTTTCCTGGCTGTCGCTTCACAAACTCTGACAACTTTCCTTCCTCGTAAAATCTCCACAACTGTTTTAAGAGATCTCGGCATTCGCTTGTGAAGTGACCTATAGTCTGATGGTATGCACAGAACTTGTTGGGGTTCATCTTTCCTCGTTCTTGTCGTATCTTGCGGGGTTCAGACAGCATATCCTTATCTTTCACGTTGTTGTACACAGCCTCAATTGATGCGGATAAGACATGGTTCAATTTCTCCTTCAATTCGGACCCTTCACTGAAAGCTTTCATGTTCCTAGGGGCCTTGTATTCCCCTCCTGACTTCTTTCCCGATTTCTTGGTATCAGCCTTGTCTCCTAGCTCTCTCTGTAGAGTTTCTTGCATCGAAATGTACACTCCAGCTTTGTGCCTGAATTCGGAATAAGTTTTAGGGAAAGCGAGGTGCATTTTCTTCCATAGGTCTGTCCCTTTCCTAAGCCCTGCCATAACTGCCACAATCTTGGTGTCCTCACTCACTGGTTCTCCTTCCAATAGGACTTTATCGAATCTCTCAAGGAAGGCTCTATCAGTCTCCTCATCTCCTTGTTTCAGATCTGCCAACCTGTGTCTCTGTGTAAGGTAAGACCCGACCGTGGAGAAGTGTGAGAGAAATTCCTTGCTGAGTTGCATGAACGAACTGATGGAGCCTGGAGCTAGTGCAGAAAACCATCTGTGAGGACCGTCACCAAGAGTCAACGGAAAATTCCGACATTGAGTTGCATCAGACGCCTTTACCGATATCATGTAATCGGTATATTTGGACAGGTGTACTTTTGGGTCTGAATTTCCTTCGTACAAATTAATGGCCGGGAATTGTACTTTCTTTTGTACCGGTGCATTAAGGATATCCGGGGACAAGGGTGATGATGGCAACATCGTCGACCCGTCGCCTTTCCTCTCCTCCAACTGTTTTTGCATCTCTTCCACCGCTTTCTTCAAAGCTTGCCACTCATCTGGAGACGTTTTTCCGCTAGAAGGCTGTTCGTCATGATTAGGTTCAATGACCTCTTCATGACGCAGTCCCTTGCTAACGGGACGTTTCTCTTGAGTGGCGTGCCTAGCGATGTTACTGGCTCCGTTGGGACCTAATCGCCCGAAGGCTGATCTTCTTAGCCTTTCATGCACTGAGCGGCGAGCAGCAGGGTGTGTCTGCCCTGTTGCTCGCTCCTCGCCCCTCTGTTGATCCTCCCTATGCGTTCTATGATATCTTGCCCTTCTTGTGTGATAGTGGCTTATACTTCTTGTGTCCCCGCTGCTCGACTCCTCACCTGTCCCCGGAGTAGACTCTCCTCGACTTCCAAGTCTTTCACTTAGAGGAGCCTTCCCTTTATTCCGACGGATTTCTTCGCTGTCAACCTCGTCATTTCGTGCGTCTTTTCTTCCTTCGCTTCGCTGCTCGGCTGCCCTGTTGGTCGCCGCCTGCGTCCCTGATGGCCCGACCGTTTGTCGCCTTTGTAATGCTTGTAAAACAGCAATCGTTTTTGCTAGCTCTTCGGGATTTTGAGCGAGAGCCTCCACTTCCGGCGGGATTGTATCAATGGTAACTTGGACGTTTCTCTGCGAAGTTGCTTTTACCGTACGTGCATGTCCTTTGGTAGACGAAACCCTCGTTTTTGACCTACGACTTGGAGACGTGCTCAAATGTCGTTCTTCTTGTGATCGAACCATTTTGGTTACCGAAGTATAAGTGGTAAGCAAATGAATAGGGTGATTTTATCTCCAACAAACACCTTTCGTAAGAGTTACTAGCTTTGTTTGTATGAATATGGTGGTTTAAAAACCCTAGTTCATACACACATGCATTTAAACTCTCAAAGTAATGTATAGATGGATGATTTTGCTTCAAATAATGTGTACACTTGATTTCCGATGGCTTCCTCCCGGATTCCGGCCGGATTTTGCAGATTCCGGTGGAGTTCTTCACCCTTCGACTTTTTTGTGAAACGGAGGTTCGACACCCTTCTTCTAGCGCCAATTGTTGATGACCTTTTCTAATCTATGATGATTAGTGGCTGTTTTTACTACATAAGATCATCAAACAAATACTAAGATCATGATATATAGTGCAAGAAATGAATTTGCAAGAGTTGGGCAACTTTTTATTATGGGAAAAAATCCCCCCCCCCCCCCCCCCCTTCATGCAAATGAAGGGGTATTTATAGACATATAAAGAGGCTAGGTGTCACCATCTTGATGGCTTAGCCATTGGGATTTTGCCAAGTGTTATGACTTTTGTACAACAACTAATCTATTGCCCAATGAATGGGTGCCAAGTGTAAAGACACATTGACTATTTCTAAAGTTAGTGACTCTTGACATTCCCAATGTTGTACTTGGTCTTTGAAACCACTCAGCTACTCTCCTTGGTGCCCAGCTACTCGTCTGTACGTCTTCGTTGGGTGTTGGAAACCCTTATAATCCCAGTTGCTCGCCTGCTCGCCTCTTGTTGAGACTTTGGGTCTTCTTGTTCTTGTTGTTTGCTACCTCGCAATGGCCTTTATGACCGGTTGCTCGCCACCTTCAGATGGGTACTTGTCCCCGTTACTCGTCCTCTTCCATTTGGTCTACAGTCCCTGCTGCTCGCCTCTTAGGGCGTATAGTCCCTGTTGCTTGTCTTCATCTATTTGGTCAGCAGTCCCTGCTGCCCGCCTCTTAGGGCATATAATCCTTGTTGCTCGCCCTCTTTCATATTATTAATTCTGATGATCTCTTAATCTTATTAGAATAGTATCTTTATGTTAATCTCGTTGCCCGGCTGTTCGCCTATCAACATTGGGTATATCCATGAATTAATGTAAACGAATGCAATCAAATATTAAATAAGTATATTCACTTTCTGTAAAAAAAAAAAAATGATGATTGCATACAAATTATATATAATAAAAAATGCATGCAGATCTTAGTGAAACCCACATGTATTAGATTTGGGTCACTAGGAAATATTTAGACCAGCTAGTGGATCCTTTATGTTGGGCCCAAAGTAGTCAGATTTTATTTGGCCCAAAACCATGTTGACAGGCCAGAATTAATGTACGGATGTTTTTTTTTTTTTTTTCTAAAATTTAATTTACCAAAATATTAATAAAAATAGTTCATAATAAATTTATCATAAAACAATTCTAAAATGTCATTAATCTCATTAGGGGTATCATTAATCTCATCAGAAGTATCATTAATTTGGGTATGTGGTATTATATTGAAATTGTTGTAATTTTCTTGAATCCAGATTAATGATACTCCTGATGCGATTATTGATACTTTAAAATTGTTTCATGATAAGCTTATCGTGAATCATTTTTATATAAAACTTGTTCTTATATTAATTAACACACCCACTCTTACACTAATATGCAATATTATACCATTAATATCTATATCGCTAATCGGCTTACATTTGGAAACCACAATTATGACCGTGCATCGCACGGGTTTAATTACTAGTTCCTTAAATATAGAAAATAAAAAGTTTGCGGGTCAAAATTGAATCAGGTTTCAAAAAAGGATGCGATCTCTTTTTATACAGTGATGTAATATCTTTTTGTGACACAATTTAAACGAATGACTCGTATGCAATGCAATTAATCATATTTACCATCTCACATTTCCTCTTTAATACACTATCTATGTGTCATTCATTTAGGTGGTGTAACATAAGATGATACATTAAGCAAGAAATCACATACATCTGAACGAGACAATATTATTTGTTTACTTAAATAGTATTACGTTACGTGTTACTCTTATTACATTACATTAACCGGTAATACAGTATAAGACATGTAATTTTATATTGTTAATGTGTAAGTATTATTGTTTAGTTTATTTAACGTAATATTATATGGACAAGCATGTAGCACTATTAAAGTAAACATCAATATCTTTTATGACTTGATCAGACTCATGAACTTAAACTTACGAATTATTTTCCTTTGTACTTTTGAGAGTATTGTATAAGCCTATAAGGAACAAGTCATGTATGAAGAACAAACTGTAAAAGTATCACATTTTGTGTATGAGATTATTTCGTAACAAGTTTTTTTACTGTATAAAAGTGTGATTCATTAATTAGGGAAAAAAAAACACATTTGTTTTCCTTTAATTTTGATTGATTTTGATTTTCGTCCGGTTAACTTTAGACTTCTGAATTTTATTCTATAACTTACAAAATATGTATTTATTGTCTAGTTATCCGAGAACTTAATTTGGACGCGGCTTTCTTCAATATGAAAACAAGAGGATACTAGTCGATAATTCTACGCCTTTTTAAAATCATGTTAGTCGCATTGCTGATATTATGACACATTCTAGTTGTGGCGATCATTATTGGGTAAAGACAAATTATAGAGTGAAATTAATTCATACACGAATCATTTGAAGACAGTTAATATCCTTTAGTAAAAATAATTAATATTTTTTAGTGAAAATAACTCATATATATTTTAATAATTTATGTATGAACCAATTTCACTTTATACATACTCTTAGCTAAATGCGCCAACTTTTGTGAGCCGGGTTTTGATTTTTTTATAAATAGATCTAAGTTACCTTCTGAAATACACACAATAACATACAAATACTTTTGAACCTTACTAAGGGTATTTTTAAAGCTCTATTGCAAAATTAAAAATAATTTTAAGTGATTGTTATTGTAAAATTGAAAATACAAAGTGTTCTAAAATAAAATGATTTTAGACTTAAAAGTGTTAAAAAAATATATAGTGCTTTTTAGTTTGTGAGATACAAATTTCATTGATTCTTGAGAATCAGTTTTCCATAATTCAAAAAGCAGATTGAAGTAACTTTTTTAAAATAAATTATAAATGATTAAAATACTACAAACACTTTAGAATTGATTATTTTTTCCTCAAAAAATTAGTGCTTTTACCTACAAATCAAAATTTGCAAACACCCATTGACAAACTAATTTCAAATTCATACATATAAAATTAGTCCTAAATTAATTCATTTGTCTACATGTCCAAGACCCGATTGATTGCATCTACATTAATTTCTTTGACAGCAAGATTAATTAAAAAAAAAAAAACTAAAAACTATTTTCCCAAGAAGTAAACACACAAATAGAAGATATTCGAATTAAAACTCAACACTTTTCACGACGAAAATAAAAATAAAAAAATCCTTCAAATCAAATCAAAGAAGCAGCATCAGGCAAACCTTGCCGGAAATCATCTTCCGGGTCAACCCAAACCCGTTTCGGCCGCTTCACGGGCACAGCGGCCCGGCACACCGGGCAGCTGGAGTGAGAAGAGAGCCACGTGTCGACGCACGCGCCGTGGAACGCGTGCTTGCACGCGCTCAGCTGCCGGATTTCCTCCCCTTCCGCCAACGCCGATAAGCACACCGGGCACTCGTCGTTGCTTCTCGCCGCCGATTTTCCGCCGCCGGAACCTAATTCTATTTTCCGGCTTTCCTCAGCCGTGGGGGCGGCGGCGCTCCGCCGGAAGGGATTCCGGGGGCATCTCATAATTGCCTTGAAATTGGTCATTGAGTCTAATGGCTATCTACCATTTGGAGGCTACTAATGCATAAAAAAAAATTATTAGTGGGAATAATTTAATTATTTCTAGTTGGCCCAGTTTTTAGTTAAATAAGTAGATTTGAAAAATGATCATATCTTAAAAAAATTGAAAAAAATGTCGCCCATTTTATAAACTTTTTCAAAATGCAAATTGCGTGATCCTTTTTACTCATAAGACCCCTGCCGGCCTGCCGTCACCGGTTTGACATTTTTCCAATTACGTATCATTTTTATTTCCCATTGGTGACACCAATTTGTTTGTATTCCCTCCGTCCCAGTTTTGTTTTCCCGTTTGACTATGCGCAGAGTTTAATGCGAGAGTTTTAGTATTTAAATGAATAAAGTAGTACTGGGAACAATAAATGGTTAATAAAGTACTCCCTCCGTCCACGAGTAAGTTTCCCACTTCTTTTTGTTGAATGGTTTAAGAAAGTGTATTTGTTTATTAATATATGGTGGGCCACATGTTGACTTTTGGGATAAAGTAATGAATAATGTTGAAAAGTAAATTAAATGAGTGACATTTTTGGTAATATTATGTGAGCTTGAAGGTTAAAGTTTATATATAATAGAGTGTTGTTTTTTCCATTTATGGAATGAGAAACTTACTTGGGGACGGCCCGAAAAGGAAAGTGAGAAGTTTACTCATAGACGGAGGAAGTAGTATTTAAATGAATAAAATAGTTTCCATTTTAGGGATGAGAAAACAAAATTGGGACAGACTTTTTTGGCAAATGGAAAAACAAAACTGGGACGGAGGGAGTATTGTTTAACTTATTAAATAATATTCTTTGCGTTATTCACATTGGATTTTAAGAAAAATGAAAGAAAGTGAGGATATTGTGCGGAGTTAATGTAGAATTAATTAATAAATAAAAAGCGATGATTTTTTTTTTGAAAGGCAAAAGAGAATTTTATTATAACAAATGAAGAACAAGGGGTCCTCCAACCCTTACAATAAAAGATCAAGATTTTCACATTTTCTACTCCCCTACGTCTCTTGGCAACATTGCCTAGGATTTCTATTCCAATTTGAATACACACAACTCCTAAAGCTTGCTACCTTTGCTCCTATCCACGTCCAAGTTCTAGCCTTGATTTTTGCGAAGGCCTTATCTGTGTTTGGCTCTAATCCCTTGAAGACGGCTTCATTAATTCATTTCTAACGTTCTAGATAACCCAAATCACTAATGTCCACAAAGTTGAAGAGGTTATTCCTTTTCTTTTCGTACCAAGTATATCTCCCATTTGCAAAAAATTACGGGCTGGTTCGATGTGAGCAGTCATAGGCGTTTTCGTCCCCTCAAAACAGTTGTTCCACACCTTCTTTGCGAGGTCGCATGAGAAAAAGAGATGATGGATGGTTTCTTCTTCCTTCCCACAAATTCCGCAACTTGCATCTCCATTTAATGGTAGAATTCCACGTGTTTTGAGGCTCGGTCTTGTTGGTAAACGCTGCTTTAGCACCTTCCACACAATTGCCTGAGTTTTCCTTGGCGCAAGGCTTTTCCAAATTCTTGAGCATGCCTTCATTTCTAGACTCTTCGGCTCCTCGTTCTGCGTTTTTCTTTTGTACTCCTAGACTGTAGTGTAGATGTCTTTAGACGAATGCTTCCATCTCCAATAATCACCTTCTTCCTTGTTCATTTTAAACATGTCAAGAAATGACATAATTGTGTTTACTCAATCTTTCTCTCTATCTTTCAATGCCCTTCTCCACTTTATTTCCCAAATCCACCTCTCCCCCTCCCATCTACCCATATCCCCGATTTTCTTCTTATGGATATCTAATACTCCCTCCATCCCAGTTTTGTTTTTCCATTTGATTGTGCTCGGAGTTTAATGCGAGAGTTGAATTTTAGTATTTAAATTAATAAAGTAGTATTAGGAATGATGAATGGTGAATGATGAATAGAGTATTATTTAAAGGGTTAATTGCAAATAAAATCACAACCTTTTCGCAAATTGCAATTTAATCTAAACTTTTGAATCTTTGTGAACAAAACTCCAATTTAATGTTTGGTTGCAATTTGAACCAATAACCAATTTTTTTACGGTCCAAAAATGATGTTTCACCTACTTGACAATGAATAAACAACCGTATTAATATGTTTAGATTGGTTCGAATGACAATGCATAATCAATCATTATGTTTGGGCAGATTGAAATCGATCTTTTAGTTAGAATTGCTAACAAATTACAAATTGAGGTTTTGTTTGCAATTATTCAAAAGTTTAGATTAAATTGCAATTTGCGAAAAGGTTGTGATTTTTTTTCCAGTAACCCTTATTTAAATGAATAAAGTAGTTTCCATTTTAGGAATGAGAAAACAAAATTAAGACGGATTTTTTTGACAAATGAGAAAATAAAACTGGAACGGAGGGAGTATATTAATTTATTTGACTAGATTCATTACTATTAAGTACTCCATGAATACGTTGAATTGAAACCATTAGAATGTCGTACAAAAGTTTAAGGCGGATGTTTGCTTTGATTTGGGTGAAAAAACAAAAACAAACTATATACAATATACTCATATTTTCTGAAGAAATGAATATTGTAAAATATTGTTGATCAATTGAAAATTTGAATATATATATTAATGGAATCAATGATTATTAGTACTTTACATGGACTTTTAAGGATTATTTTTTTATGTTTTATTACTTAATACATTTAGTGAGATTATTATTTTAGTACATTGGTTCGAGTCGGGACTGAAATAAATTATTATATTGTTAAAACTATTAATTTACCGAACATTACCTTATCGAGGTTTAAGTGTATGACTGAAAATTGAACAACGTATTTAATTACAAAATTTAAAGAAATGTTATATCAAATTTTAAAAAATGTAAATGATAAATACCCTAACGATAATGATTTTTTATCCAATTAAAATTTTGGGCAAATAAATGAATATGACAATATAATATCAGCGGCTGTTATAAATACAATCTAATTACAATTATAAGCATATTTTACCTATTTATTTTATTTTATTTTTCAATTTATTAATCACACATTCTAGCATGCACTCAAATGCATGAAATTCACTTGGATTATTAACTTAATTTTGATATTTTTATTTCAAAGCAGACACCAACACGTCGAACTATGTTCTTTTTTTTTCTCTAATTGAAGTATTTCTGATAATTTTTTTTAGTATTACTGATTTTTGTTTGCAATATTTTTGCATATCATATATTAAAGTGCACATTAGAACTACCATGTGATGCTAACAATTATGAATCACTAATTGCCCTCATGCTAATGAGCCCACCAAAACAAATAATTGGTGGTTTTTTTAAAACAAATAATTGGGTTTATCAAGACAAGTGGATTCCAACTTTGCTATTGTCACTCTCATTGTGGAATAAACCCATTTTGTGGTCTTAAATGTTTGAGAATTATTCATTTGTTTCTATTGTATTTTGTGTATATATAGGTAAAAGGATAACTTTACACACTTGTATTTTAAAATCGTGAATGTGGCCTCAATAGTGACTTATATCATAATAATGCTTTCAATTATGTTATCCTACTTTTTTATTTTTATCTTTTTTTGACAATTATATTTAATTTTTATTTTATCGGTACTTAATATATACACAAAATTCATTATTAATATTATGTTTGCCGAAGAACATCATACTATGCATAATATATGTGGTGATGAAATCAAATATAAATGAGTAATTATATGAAATGGAGGATTAATTTATTTAGTATTTGCTCTTTAAAATTGGAAATTGAGAATGACAATTAACCAAAATCTTGGCCCAAAGCCCATTATGGGCTTTCTAAATGTATTTTTTTTTTTTTTTTTGTCTTTTTAATTTCCGATTTTTTTTTCTTTTGAATATATCATTTTTTCAGATTTTTTTTCTAAGACTTTTTTTGGTGGAGTATATTTATATTAACAAATGAAGATTCTGTATTTAACCTGGGCTTTAAATTTATTTCTCACTTTGGCCCATTTTTGTGAAACCCCAACTTGTGGGCTTTGCACTCTTTTTGGCCCACAAAACCATGAGTAGTGGACCTAATCGAAGCCCAAAAGGTTCTATTCCTAAAATAGTCTTAAGTACAAACCACACACTTAATCGGATAATTAATTTAAAATAAATTAGATAGTACTTAATTAGATTTTTCTATTAGTTCGAATGATTTGCTTCTTCTTTTTTTAATAAATTAGATTCTATGTCCGTACTTTTTTACTCCACATTTACTAGAAGAAACAAACTACGGTTTAGTTAAATTAGTAATAGTGAAGGTGATGGAAAGAGAATATTATTAAGAAACTAAAATCAAAAGAAAAAAGACAATGTCAATTTTTTTTTAAAAAATAGTAAAAAGTCAAGGCTCATTACTGAATTCGAAATTAAGAAAAATTAAGGGAAAAAATATTATTAGTATTTATTTAAAATTATCGTCTCATCGAAGTGGAAGGCGTATTATAGGGTGAGAGGGTATTAATTTTAAGAGTAGATCTTACATGAAATCGTCTCACGGTTGGACAAGATATAAGTTGACATGATGTATTAATACTTTGTAAGAAATGAATGTTAATTTGTACTTTCTCCCTTTTTTATTTAATGTCATTTTAGCTTTTACATTTTTTAATACATGTTATTTTGATAATTTTTCATCGAAAATCCCAATTTTACCTTTATTAATCTTCTGCTTTTCACAAAAAAAAAAAATTATTTCATAATTTATGGATTTTAAGAGCAAAATTGACAAAATTTTATAACCTTAATTTTTGTTTTATTTTAAAAAATAGTTAATTTAAAAAGAAGGAAGTATTAGTTTGTGAATCGTCTCGATTTTGCCTAATTTTAGTGAAAAACAAAAAAATGGGAAGCTTCCAGGTAGATTCAGTAACCGAAATTGATCGACAGGGAACAGGTGATATCTGAGAAATGAAACTGCACAAATCTGGGAACAATTAATTTAATATAATTAATTAAAAATAATTACAGATTGCTTTGTGTTTTCCTAAAGCATAACTAGTTACATGCACCTTTACTTAAATTAATCAGGTTATGAGTTAATTAATATTTGGTTAATGAATCTAGCCCCAAACGACACGCTAATTAATTGAAGATTAAGTATATTATGTCCCATATTATCACTGCAATTATCATTGAAAAAAGGTAAATTTATAAGTAAGTATAGGGTGAAATTAGTTTATATATGAATTAGTGAAGGGTATTAATTGTTTTAACTGAAAAATATTAGTTGTTTATACTGAAGAATATTATTAATTTACACTGAAGAGTCTTACTTCATTTTCACCGAACAACTAAGACTCTTTAGTGTAAATCAGTAATACCCTTCAGTAAAAATAATTAATACTCTTCGGTGAAAATAACTAATATCATTCACGGATTTATGTATAAACTAGTTTCACTATATACTTTGCCTAAATTTATATAAAAAATGGTTCATGATAAGTTTATCATGAAACTATTTTAAAGTATCGAATATTTAATTGAAAGTATCGATAATTAATTTCACCGGGAGTATAATCTGGGTTCAATTTTTTTTTTTTTTACAACAATTACAATATTATACCACCGACACATATTAATAATACTCTTGGTGAAATTATCGATATTTTAATATAGTTTCATGATAAATTTATTATAAAAATATTTTTATATAATATTTTGCGTTGAAAAAATAATTAAGTGTTAATCCTAATACGACTGCACTTTTTACTTACCATTTTGTTATTTTAGTGTTAACCTTTTTAGTTTGTGGCCACAAGTTGAACTAGGAAAATGTTTTTAAAAGCATAATTTGACCAATTTCCATATATAGTAACTTTGGGCACAAATTAGAAATTGGTCAAATTTTATTTTATTTTATTTTTTAATGAGTAAATATAACTTACATAATCAATTTATAATTAATGATTATGTCATATAACATCTACAATTAATACTTCTATTATATTTTTATCAAACATGAGTTTCAATACACCATCAATTCTTATTTTTTTGGCAACACTTACGTATGATTTGTATACACTTTATAGCTTTTTGCCCTATTTATTGTATTACAAATCCTAATTTGTTTATCCGAAATTCAATATAGGACTTCAATATTCTTTATAATTAATAATTGTGTCATATAATATCTATAATACTTCTAATATATTTTTATCAAACATAAATTTCAATACACCATCAATAATATATCATCAACTTTTTTTTTATTATTATTATTATTATCTACGAAACTAAACATTCTTTTTTTTTTTTTTAACTTTCTACACCCTCTCTTTTATTTTATACATTACCAATCATTTTTAACATACTTTTAATATTCTACCATGTCAAATATTATAAAATCCACACTTTTAAATATATACAAAATTCAGATACATTTTATATTTTACATCAAATCCACTCTATTGGATTTGAAATCTACTTCAATCCATAAACAAAACTTACATAATTTCTCATATTAAGTTCACATTTATCCAGTCAATCAACAACAACTTTGACTCATAAGACCAATTTTCCATCTAAATACTAAAATTAACTAATTTAGATGTTAATTTTCTCACTTAGCGATATCTCTTTTAATATGTGTTGATTAGTTCCATTGTGTTCCTCCTCACATGAATACATATCTAAGAGTTTTATATAAAAATTATCAGTGATATTTTATCATATGAATTATTTTAAAAAATTAAATATTTAATTAGAAGTATAAAAAAATTAGGGTCAGTGATATTATATAATTATTGTTGATTTTTTACCCCAATTTTTAATACTTCTAATGAAAAAAAATCCACTTTTAATCAAATATTTAATACTTAAAAAAAAAATTATAAACCTATCATGAAACATTTTCATGATATGTTGTATACACTCAATTGATCTACACAATATTAAGACTAGTTTAACATCTATGTAAAATGGGACAACAATTTGTGTAGATTGTAGAATAGAATGAGACAACACAAGTTAATATTCACTAATATCAAAGGATTAATGTGGCATTGTCTGATTTATACTCCATCCAATCATCTCATGGCATGGGACGGCCGAAGACGTACTCATAAAATTTTAAAAATTATAGATATCACAACAATCATGTTTGGTCTACGTTTAGGCACTTTAAAGCAAAAAAATCACCAATGAAAAAACACCACATCATACCTAAAAAGAAAACCTAATTAATAAACTTTTCAAAGGGGAGAAAAATCTATGTCGAAAGAGCCTTATCTATGACTATGAGTACTAATAACGGTGAAGAGAAGCGTGTACTACTTGTACAACACTACTTGCCACTTCACCATCACTCTCTAATTATTTGAAAGAAAATATTGAAGTGATACGGCTTAAAATAAAAAAAAAAAAAAAAAAATTGGAGTGATAGTTTTGCCATTTTAAACAAACTAAAATAGTATCTTTGTTGATTTTTTTTTAATAAAAATGAGAATAAGAATAAATACATAACAATTATAGTGGTTAATATATAATATTTTCTTTTAAGTAGGGTAATCAACACTCTCGTTTTTTGTTATATTTTCTCTATCTTATGATTGTTCTTGTAAAAAAATAAAAAAATGATTGTCCTTGTCAATTATTCTCTTGGATCAACAATATATTTGTGTCCCCTTTTTTCCTCAAGATTGATTCGTTTACTTGTCGAGCATAGCTGAGCGGAGCCGAGCTTGGCTCGATAACTTCAACAAGTTGGAAATAGACTTGACTCGCTAATGAATTTAATGAGTCTAACGAGTCTAGCTGAGCCTAAGGTGTAGGACGACATTAGGTGGCGATAGTCGGGCGACGTATGGTGTCGACTGCATAGTTCAGCATAGGGCTTAAGGCCGGTGGCAATCGACATTGAGATTTGAAATTTTGAAATTGGGGTGGGAATGGATAGCGGCATGAAATTGTGGTATGTGAAGATCGAAGAGAAAATGAATGTATAATGAGAAATTGTGACCTAAGTAATGAATTTATCTATACACCCCAAGCTTATTTGAGCCTTATAAGCAATCGTGTGTTTTTCGAGCTTGATCTCAGCTCGTTTAACCTTACGAGTCGAGCTCACGAACGACTCGTTTCGTTTAACAGCTCTACTTTTAATACCGTAATAAATAAACTAATTAATTTATACGAATAAATAAACCCTAAATAAAAATGAAACATAGTTGGGGGGAGTAATATATTTAGATCAAGAACAATTCTAGTGTGCACTTGAATGCATGATATGCATTAAATTTTCATAAAAATATCTCAAACAGATTTTAATAACACTCCAAGAAATAATCAGTAGTACTAATAACTCAAATGTAATAAAAAAAACAATTCAGTGTATTAATATATATAGTACTCCCTCCGTCCCAATTTTGTTTTCCCATTTGCCTAAAAGGTCCGTCCCAATTTTGTTTTCCTATTCCTAAAATGGAAACTACTGTATTCATTTAAATAATATTTTATTCACCATTCAACATTCACAATACTACTTTATGCATTTAAATACTATTTTATTCACCATTCATCATTCCCAGTACTATTTTATTCATTTAAATACTAAAATTCAACTCTCGCATTAAACTACGTATACAGTTAAACGGGAAACAAAACTGGGGCGGAAGGAGTAAAAAATCAAAATTAATGTCGCAATTGAGCTTAAAATCCCTCTCATTTGTGTTTGATCAATTCCTTAAAAATGGAAGAATATTAATTAATGACAGATAAGAAAAGGTAGCCATCAACCTTAAGAATGACCAAACGGCACCGTCGCGCCCTTTATCCCGGCAATATTCGGTGCCGGCTTTTACTTCCTCTATAAATAATACCTCCATTTCCACATTTACGTTTTCTCCGCAGAAAAAAAATCCATTCCAGATTTCTTAACAAAAAAAATAATTGTTGGAATTGGTTGTAATCGGAAATCGATTATGCATTCAAGGGTGATAGATTAGATTATTATTATTATAAAGAAGAAGAGGATGAGGATTTTGAAGACGATTTGTTCATCTCAGTGCCCTAATTTATGTGGATTTTGGGTGACTGAAGCTTATCCAAAGAGGTATTCTTCTAGGATCCCTTCCGATTTAGTCCTTTTTTTGGGCCTTGGATTCATAGATTGGTAATATATACGTGTATTTGTGCATATATTGATAGATATACATACGTTTGAGTATATATTGGAAATTGGGGGTTTTTTGTTTCGTATTTACCAAATTAGGGTATAAGAAGGTAGTACAAATTATTGTGTATCTGTTCTCGGATTTGATTGGTTTAGGATTGAATTTGGTGTTGGTTTGAATTAGGGTTTGTTATTTTCGCTGCTTTTGTTCACTTATTGTTTTTGGTTTTCTTCGTCATTTGGTTCCCCTGTCTCTGTTTGATTGTTTTGGGAGGAAAATTGGATACAAATTTCGATTTCATTTGAATTTAGGGTTAGGATTTTGGTTGTTTAGTGTTGGGGAGTAGTTTTTAGTGATGAACAAATTTAGGGCATTGATGGAAGTGGGAGTTTGTAGCTGGGATTGACATTCGAAAATCGGGTTGATATTAGTCGAATTCGAGCGCCTAAATTAGCCGATATTTGTTGAGATGGTAGACACACTTCTCACTGGTTTAACAATGGAGAATCATCACCCTTCAACCATCTTGTCCATGGATTCTAGCGCCTCATCTTCCCACGAAGAATTAGACCTCGAGATGAATAATCGCCAAGTTATCTTGACCGGTCCACCCGATATCAACTTAAGCCCCCCTCCCCAGCCTTGGAATCCCGAACACTGCGACATTCTTGATGTAGGACTCGGTACTCAAATATACGAGACCGAGAGTTTCCTTACTGCCCCTAAAGTCGGGAGAAAATGCGCTAAAAGGGGCGATAGCATATGGGGCGCTTGGTTCTTCTTCAGCTTTTACTTCAAGCCGGTATTGAATGATAAAACAAAGGCGAAGCTAATACGCGATGGGAATGGAATTTCGGGGTTTGATAAGTCCGATCTCCAGCTCGATACATTCATGGTTCAACACGATATGGAAAATATGTACATGTGGGTTTTCAAGGAAAGGCCGGAGAACGCTCTCGGGAAGATGCAACTACGTAGCTATATGAACGGGCATTCTCGCCAAGGCGAACGCCCCTTCCCATTTAGCGTTGATAAAGGCTTCGTTCGTTCTCATAGGATGCAACGGAAACACTACCGGGGGCTTTCGAATCCCCAGTGTGTTCACGGAATCGAGGTCGTATTTTCCCCCAATCTAATGGGGTTAGACGAAGACGATAGAAAAAGATGGACGGAGCTCACCGGTAGGGACATTAACTTCACCATTCCGTCCGAAGCTAGCGATTACGGTTCTTGGAGGAATCTACCCAACACGGAATTTGAACTCGAAAGACCCCCCCATCCTCTAATCAAGGGCAGTAGTGTTAATCCACAACCCCACTCGAAGAAGCTTCTCAATGGATCCGTGCTAAATCTTTCAAACCATAGCAGCGGGGATTCGTTGAACCTACTGCCCGTAAGCAACAAGAGGAAAAAAGACGACGATGACCTTTATTTGGGCGTGAATGCCGATTTGGAAGTCCGTCAAAACGAGCCACATTGGTTGAACGAATTCAGCGGAGTATTGAGGCACGTTTACGGCCCCGTTACGGCCGCCAAAACGATCTATGAGGACGAAGAAGGTTATCTGATCGTAATCAGCCTACCGTTTGTGGATCTTCAGAGAGTGAAAGTATCGTGGTGGAATACTCTCACTCACGGAATCATTAAAGTCTCGTGTATAAGTACATCTCGGACGCCCTTCATCAATCGGCACAACCGGACTTTCAAGCTTTCGGATCCATCATCAGAGCACTGCCCGCCTGGCGAATTCGTCCGGGAAATCCCACTTTCGAACCGAATCCCCGAAGATGCTAACATCGAAGCGTATTATGATGGGCCAGGAACCGTGCTCGAGATCTTGGTGCCAAAACTACGAGATAGACCGGAAGAACATGAAGTCCGTGTGTGTCTTCGTCCTCACCACGATGGTAACGATCTTAAGCTGACTTGAAAGCCTACCCGGTGAGAATTTCTCGTTCTCATGGATGTTTTGTTGTTTACTAGTGTTGTGATTCTATATGCTTATGATTTATGTTTTCTTTTCGAGCTCGAAATGGTGTGGTTTTTGATCACCATGGATATGGCTTGCTTTGTGTTGTAGTAACTGTTTTCGGCCATGGAAATTATATTTTGAAATATAAGTTGATTTGCCTTCTGTGTTTTTTCATCTATTTTGTGGATACATCAGTCCTCTTTTTCAGTGATTTAGGGTTTGGTTGTGCTTTCTATGTGGTAATAATAGTAGTAGTAGTTTATCATTGGAGGAGCAAGTCTGGTACAAGAAAACGTGATACTTTTATAAGTTTTTTTTAACATGTATATGGAATGAACTCAAACGAGATATGTTAAAAGGTTGTGTTTGGAGGGAGGAATTTGAGTATCAAGCCAACTTGTTTGGATAAGATGTTCAAACTAATGAATTTTAAATACTTAGCAAAATCATGTCAGAAAGTCGGTGGATTTTTATATTCATTAATTTTCAATAACTCCTAAATTTGTACCAAAGTAGTGGATGCAAAGTCCACCGCAAATTGGTGATAAGAAGCTATTGGTGGTATGAGTGCCTTTTCCGCCCTGGAAAATGATGGGCAGTATTTATTTATGAATATATAGCATAAAATTCACATCTTATTCTTGAGATAACGTGTGTAGTCTAAATGATAAGGGCATCTTCCTATTCTTGAATTTTCTTTGTGATTTGAGTGGGGTCTAAAATATTTGTTCATATAACAATTGTGAATGTTTATCATTTCTTAGTAGAAAGTCTCTTACTTTTTGCAGTCAACCCATTTTTTCTTTTGAATGGTCAAGAAAATTTTACAGAGTAAGAAGGTACTTTAAACCCTTATAATAAAGTATTAAAAAAAACAGCCAAAAGAAACAGTCACTCCTCCCTCTGCAATGAAACATGAGATTCCCAAATTCTAATTTCTTTTCCACTGCATTAAGCAAAATCTGTAAACTGGCTTATGTTCTAAACACAAGACTACGACACCCTAAATAATATAAAAATAATATAGCGTAATAAATTAATTTTATTTATAAAAAATTAGTCTCGCTTTTAATTTTGCCACATATTTTGGAAAAAAAAAAAGACCTTTTCTAACATTAGTTTTTGTTGGGTGAAATACTCGAATTAATATTTCTTCTAAATGACCTTTTCTTACATTAGTTTTTGTTGGTGAAATACTCGAATTAATATTTCTTCTAAATGACCTTTTCTTCTAACATTAGTTTTGCTGGTGAAATACTCGAGCTAATATTTCCTCTCAATTGATTCATTAATTATAGAATGCAGAACAAATAAAAAAAATTACAGGTAGTATCATCAATGCAGCAATAAAACAACACATAAAAAGAAAGAGTTCAGGTAGAAATGCAATGTCAAAGAACAAGCTCGATTACAATAAAAAAAAATCTTAAGCTTGAAATTCAACAATGCAAGTTTGATTATGCACACAAATGATATAATTATGCAAGTTCAGTTGGGCACACAATCCTGGCAAGCATTAACATTGATTAATTATGCAATTTCAATTATATGTATAGCCAGCAACAGCAAGAACGCCCCTTGATATCACAAAATTGGCATCATAAAGTCCATGCAGGAATCTCAAAAATTAGGAAATCAAAAATATTGTTCAACAAAAATCATAAATAGAAACGAGGATCGAAGGCGAAAAACTTAGTCGACCTCCTCGATCTTGGGACCAGCGCTGCTACCACCGGAAGGAGGAACATCGTCATCCATGGGAGCTTCCCCACCAGCTCCCTGATACATCTTAGCAATCACCGGGTTGCAGATGCTCTCCAGCTCCTTCATCTTGTCCTCGAACTCATCAGCCTCCGCGAGCTGGTTTCCGTCGAGCCATTGGATGGCCGACTCGATAGCATCCTCGATCCGCTTCTTGTCGTCAGCGGGAAGCTTCGACGCAATCTTCTCGTCCTTGATTGTATTCCTCATGTTGTAGGCGTAGTTCTCCAACGCATTCTTGGCCTCCACCTTCTTCTTGTGCTCCTCGTCCTCGGACTTGTACTTCTCGGCCTCCTGAACCATCTTCTCGATCTCATCCTTGGAGAGACGTCCCTTGTCGTTGGTGATGGTGATCTTGTTCTTCTGTCCGGTCGTCTTGTCCTCGGCGGAGACGTTCAGGATACCGTTGGCATCGATGTCGAAGCACACAGTGATCTGAGGAACGCCCCTGGGAGCTGGGGGAATGCCGGAAAGCTCGAACTTTCCGAGAAGGTTGTTGTCCCTCGTCCTCGTTCGCTCACCTTCGTAGACCTGGATCAACACGCCGGGTTGGTTGTCCGAGTAGGTAGAGAAGACCTGCTCTTTCTTAGTAGGAATGGTGGTGTTCCTGGGAATCAAGACGGTCATTACACCTCCGGCAGTTTCCAAACCGAGGGAAAGGGGAGTAACATCGAGAAGTAGAAGGTCCTGGACCTTCTCGTTACCCTCACCGCTTAAGATGGCAGCTTGGACGGCAGCACCGTATGCAACAGCCTCGTCGGGGTTGATGCTCTTGCAAAGCTCCTTCCCGTTGAAGAAGTCCTGCAACAATTGTTGAACCTTGGGAATCCTGGTGGAACCCCCAACGAGCACAACATCGTGGACGGTGCTCTTGTCCATCTTCGCATCCCTTAAACACTTCTCAACGGGTTCCATGCACTTCCTGAACAAATCCATGTTGAGCTCTTCGAACCTAGCACGAGTAATGGTGGTGTAGAAGTCGATTCCCTCGTATAGAGAGTCGATCTCAATGGTGGTTTGGGCAGTGGAAGAGAGGGTTCTCTTCGCTCTTTCACAGGCTGTCCTCAACCTTCTCAAAGCTCTGGGGTTACCACTGATGTCCTTCTTGTTCTTCCTCTTAAACTCCTGAACAAAGTGATTCACCATTCTGTTGTCAAAGTCCTCACCTCCCAAATGGGTGTCACCGGCAGTGGCCTTGACCTCAAAAATACCCTCCTCGATTGTAAGGAGAGACACATCGAAAGTACCACCTCCAAGATCGAAAATCAAAACATTCTTCTCACCAACACTGGTTGCCTTCTTGTCAAGACCATAGGCAATGGCAGCAGCAGTGGGCTCGTTGATGATACGCATCACATTGAGACCAGCAATCACACCGGCATCCTTGGTAGCTTGACGTTGAGAGTCATTGAAGTAAGCTGGGACAGTTACGACAGCATTCTTGATGGCTGAACCAAGATAGGCTTCAGCAATTTCTCTCATCTTCATCAAAACCATAGATGAGATCTCCTCAGCAGCAAACTGTTTCTCTTCACCCTTGTAGTTGACAACAATCATGGGCTTCTCCCCAGGTCCAGCAATAACCCCAAAGGGCCACAATTTCATGTCAGCTTGAACGGAAGCATCAGAAAATCGCCTCCCAATCAACCTTTTAGCATCTGTTCAAATAATGGTCAAATGGATTGTCAAATTGATGCAGATTTATATGTCGAAATTATAAAAACATACAAAGTATCAGCCAATTCATAAACACCACAGCTACTATTCAATAAACATCAATCTATATATAATATTACACACCGCAATACCAAGTACGACAAATATCACAGAGAAAACTCTAACAAAGCAAGTGAGGCAAGAAACTCAGTAAGATTAAATGCTTGCATTTCTACACAGTCATGATTCAACTGTTCCATTTAGTTTAAAGATCTCATACATATACATCCATCCATATAACTATATATACACACGAATAGCTATATACAAGACAAATACAACATAGATAATCAGCATTAAGAAAACTGAAATCAGGTTCAATAGAAACTTATAAAATCAAATCTCATAAGTCGACCTAAATCTGAATCAGATCAAGTACTCGAGTAAAAGAAAAAATAAATCGAGAAAAACTCATTCACGACATAACTTAACTGCAAATCAAATAAATATAACCTACATTATGAGCTAGATTAATTAACTACTATACGTTCCAGATCCACTATAGGATACACGAATCGAACAGTTTAAACCTAGATCTACAGATGAAAATTAAATAAACAAACGGTAAAGTTAAAAAACTCGGCAAATAGAGCATCAGAGGAGCAAATCTCTTACCAAAGACGGTGTTCGTCGGGTTCATGGCCACCTGATTCTTGGCGGCATCACCAATGAGACGTTCCGAGTCGGTAAAACCAACATAGGACGGCGTCGTTCGGTTACCCTGGTCATTGGCGATGATTTCGACACGGTCATGTTGCCAAACGCCGACGCACGAGTACGTCGTTCCGAGATCGATTCCGATCGCCGGACCTTCTCCTTTTCCAGCCATTGATTTACTATTCTAATTGCAGATCTAAATCGGCAATGGAAAAAATATCTAAGAGGAAAGAATTAGGGTTAATGAGAGGCGCAGGTTTTTATATGTGGCTGTTTCAGGTTTTCAAGTTCCGGTTTAGGTTCCAGAATGTTCGATAGAATCATGGTTGAACGGCAGCCGTCGGATTGAACGCGGGCGGTGGTAGATTAAGTCCCAATTTTGCGCGGAGAGATGTCTTTGTTTTAAATTTAAATTATCAAAAATCTTCATCGACATGTATATTAGATAATTTATTTTAGGTTTAATTTCATATAAATTCAAAATCTTTATACTTAGTATCAATTTAATCACGAACTTTTAATTTTTTTTATAAAAATTCAATCTTTGATATTGTTGCAATTTAATATATATTTTTCTCTTCCAGTTGGCAAACCGATGACGTGGCTCGTCGGAGCGCGTGTCATCTTGTCATGTACGATTACACATGTTTATTTTATATATATATTAAATACGCATCATAAGTAACACTTACCATTTAAATAACATCTTTCTACTTAAAATTAAACTAGCAACCAAATAAATCTAAAAAATTAAGAACATACAGAGATTTATTACATATAATTTACTTTGGTTGTTTAATTTATTTAGTTGCTGTTTTAATTTTAAGTACAAAGGTGTTATTTAAATTTAACTTTTACTTGTGATGTGAATTTAAAAAATAAATAAAGTAAACATGTGTAATCCTACGTGGCAAGATGGCACACGCTCCTGCAAGCCACGTCATCGATTGCCGATCAGAAGAAAAAAAAGTGTATTAAATTGCAACAGTGTCAAAGGTTGGGATTTTTTTACAAAAATCTAAAAGTTCGTGATTAAATTGATACTAAGCATAAAGGTGGTGAATTTATATGAAATTAACCCTTTATTTTATTTATATAACTACCCTATTTGCTACTCATAATTTTTGGGCACAAATATTAGAGTAAATAATATAATATAAATAAGTTTTAGACAAAGTATAGAGTGAAACTGGTTTATACATTAATCACTGAAGGGTATTAGTTGTTTTCATTGAAGAGTATTAGTTGTATTTACTGAAGAGTATTATCGATTTACACTAAAGAGTCTTAGTTGTTCAGTGAAAATGAACTAAAACTTTTTAGTGCAAACCAATAATATTCTTCAATAAAAACAATTGATACTCTTCAGTGAAAACAACTAATACCCTTCAATAATTCATATACAAACCAATTTCACTCTACACATACTCTAAGTTTTATATGAAATGATTCATGATAAATTTATTATTAAATTGTTTTATTATTAAATTATTTTAGCGTATTAAATACTAGCTCTTGAAATCCGCATAATACGCGAATTAAAATATTATTATATTATATTAAATATGTTTATATTAATTTAATTCTGTTAATTCAATTTAATTATTGTTATGTCTATTTTCTCATAAAATAATTCAATCACTTTTTTAAGGTAATGATTTCCTTTCAATTAAATAAATTTTTATCCTAATTAAATTTTAAATTTATGATCTTTAATTTATTATTGTCTTAATTAAACTTATGATTAAAACTTAAAAAATTAAATTAAATAGAAAAAAATAGAAAATATATTTACAATGGACGACCAAAATTATTTCTTAGACGAAGTAAATTAATAAATTATGATTAAAAATAGATGATATAAAAATATAATTATTTAATCGATTGTAATTCAATTTTAATTTACCTAAAATAAATCACAGTCAATTAACTAATTACAATTAATTTAAGGATTCAAAATGGAAGCTTTAGAGGGGAGGGGGTGATTGACAAACAGATATATAGATTTGATCATAAATATCATTAATTTCATTAGAAGTGTCATTAATCTGAGTTAAAGAAAATTTTAAATAATTACAATATAATCTCACTAACTCAAATTAATGATACTCCTAATGAGATAAATGATACATTAAAATTGTTCACAAATACTCTCATTACAATAGAGGAGAAATAGATCTATCATACTCCTCTTTTAAAATGATTTTATTATTACAGATACTAATAAACAATTCGCTCACTAAAACACGAAGAAAAAAAAAAGTAAAGAGTGTTTGTGGACTCAAATTTTGATACATTTAGGGGGCGCTTGGTTAACAATTCTTCAATGGTAATGAAAATGAAAATTTATTTTCATCTATGCCCTCATAAGAAAAATGATATGTTAGGGGAAGAAGTATTCCAATGGTGACACCATTGCTAGTGTCATGCCCCAATTTTGGAATAGAAGTAGACAACAAATGATTGTTGGTGGAAGAATGAGGGAGTCATTGAGGAGGATGATTGTAGGAAGATAATAGGGTAATCAAAATGGAGTAGTGATAACCTTATTTAGGAGGAGAAGTAGTGATTTTGTTCTAATGAACCAAGCGCCTCCTTAATTTTTGCCCTTCAATTTTTATATATGTAGGGCTTGGCCCATTGTATTTTCTTTAATTAGCTTTGAACTCGTGCATTGGAGCCCAATGTTTATTTGATTTTGTAAGGATTAATGAATAAGGACAATGGGAAATGAAAGCAAGTAGAAAACATTACATTTTTTATCTATCACGCAACTTATTTGTATATTTCCATAAAAAAAAAAAAAATTAAATCATAGATTCGTAGTGATGAGTTCTTACAAAATCCACACGAGCAAAATGCTGCTTATTCTAATCTTCAGACTTCAAAGCATAAATCCAGAGGTTAAACATTAATTGCGTAGAGAAACACCATCATTCCAATTCTTCCATCCCAAAGAATTGCAGTCTTTCTTGAAAATGTTGCACCCACAGAAAATTTAACACAACACAAGCAAGGAACTCTAACAGCTCCTCCCTACTAAAGATTCTCTTCCACTTTGAGAATATTATCTAAATTTTTACCTCTCCCCAGAATACAAGACTCATCATATTTTTCCACAAGTAAATCAAAAGAAATCACCAAGATATACTCGCAAAAAGTATTCAATAAATTAAAAGGAAATCAAAATACATGGGCTTTATGCCACAAATAATAGTAACAGAAAATTTGCATGAAAAAATTCCTTGTCCATCAAAAACCATAACAGCAAAATTTAGAAGAAAACCAAGATGAGGAAGACCATAAATCATAACTTAGTCGACCTCTTCAATCTTGGGACCAGCACTGCTACCACCAGAGGGAGGAACCTCATCATCGTCCATGGGAGCTTCTCCTCCAGCTCCTTGATACATCTTGGCAATGATGGGGTTGCACAGGCTCTCCAACTCCTTCATCTTGTCCTCGAACTCGTCTGCCTCAGCTAGCTGGTTTCCGTCGAGCCATTGGATGGAGGCCTCGATAGCATCCTCGATCTTCTTCTTGTCGGCAGCCGGTAGCTTAGAGGCAATCTTGTCGTCCTTGATCGTGTTCCTCATGTTGTAGGCGTAGTTCTCCAACGCGTTCTTGGCCTCCACCTTCTTCTTGTGTTCCTCATCCTCGGATTTGTACTTCTCCGCCTCCTGGACCATCTTCTCGATCTCGTCCTTGGAGAGACGTCCCTTGTCGTTGGTGATGGTGATCTTGTTCTTCTGTCCGGTCGTCTTGTCCTCGGCGGAGACGTTGAGGATACCATTGGCGTCAATGTCGAAGCAAACGGTGATCTGAGGAACACCCCTGGGAGCTGGAGGAATGCCCGAGAGCTCAAACTTCCCGAGCATGTTGTTGTCCCTGGTCCTCGTTCTTTCTCCTTCGTAGACCTGGATCAACACTCCGGGTTGGTTGTCCGAGTAGGTAGAGAAGACCTGCTCTTTCTTAGTAGGAATGGTGGTGTTCCTGGGAATCAAGACGGTCATTACACCTCCGGCAGTTTCCAAACCGAGGGAAAGGGGAGTAACATCGAGAAGTAGAAGGTCCTGGACCTTCTCGTTACCCTCACCGCTTAAGATGGCAGCTTGGACAGCAGCACCGTATGCAACAGCCTCGTCAGGGTTGATGCTCTTGCAAAGCTCTTTACCGTTGAAGAAGTCCTGCAACAGTTGTTGAACCTTGGGAATCCTGGTGGAACCACCGACGAGCACGACATCGTGGACAGTGCTCTTGTCCATCTTAGCATCCCTCAAACACTTCTCGACGGGCTCCATGCACTTCCTGAACAAATCCATGTTGAGCTCCTCGAACCTAGCACGAGTAATGGTGGTGTAGAAGTCGATTCCCTCGTATAGAGAGTCAATCTCAATGGTGGTTTGGGCAGTGGAAGAGAGGGTTCTCTTCGCTCTTTCACAGGCTGTCCTCAACCTTCTCAAAGCTCTGGGGTTACCACTGATGTCCTTCTTGTTCTTCCTCTTAAACTCCTGAACAAAGTGGTTCACCATTCTGTTGTCAAAGTCCTCACCTCCCAAATGGGTGTCACCGGCAGTGGCCTTCACCTCAAAAATACCCTCCTCGATAGTAAGGAGAGACACATCAAAAGTACCACCTCCAAGGTCAAAAATCAAGACATTCTTCTCACCAACACTGGTTGCCTTCTTGTCAAGACCGTAGGCAATGGCAGCAGCTGTTGGCTCATTGATGATACGCAACACATTGAGGCCAGCAATTACTCCAGCATCCTTGGTAGCTTGACGCTGGGAGTCGTTGAAGTAAGCTGGGACCGTTACCACAGCATTCTTGATGGCTGAACCAAGATAGGCTTCAGCAATTTCCCTCATCTTCATCAAAACCATGGATGAGATCTCTTCAGCAGCAAACTGTTTCTCTTCACCCTTGTAGTTGACAACAATCATGGGCTTCTCGCCAGGTCCAGCAATAACACCGAATGGCCACAATTTCATATCCGCTTGCACTGAGGCATCGGAAAATCGCCTCCCAATCAACCTCTTGGCATCTGTTCAAATAATGGCCATATGGGTTAGCAAATTGATGCAGTAAATGTATGTTGAATTTTTAAAAAATAAACAGTTTTAACTAATCATCGATACAAACAACTTATTTAACAAATACAGCAAATACCATTCAATAATCATACAACTATAAAACTTCACACTGGAATAACAGGTTTGGTAATATCTTATTCTTCCCAAGCAAATGGGGCAAGAAATTAATACGTAGATCCAATAACAACGCCCAAAATTAAAGGCTTGCATCATCACATAGTCATTACTCATCCGTTTCATCTAGTTTGAAAGATCTCACACATATACATCTCTACATATTTATAATATATACATGGCAGATACAAACAACATAGATACTCAGAAACGACTGCGTCAAGGAAACTGAAAACAGGTTTATACAAACTTAAAATCAAATCTCACAAGTCGATCTCAAACTGTACCAGATTACTTAATAGAATAATAACTCGAGAAAAAATCATTCAGGACCCTACCTTAACTGCAAATCAAGTTAACAAAACCTACATTATGATTTATGAGCTAGATTAATGTGCCAATACGTTTAAGATCCATTATAATTTACACAATTCGAACAGTTTAAAGGTAAAATCCGCTCACTGTTCGTTAAAACTCAGAAGGACCCTAATTTAACTGCAAATCATGTAAACAACACCTACATTCTGATTTGTGAGCTAGCTTAATGTGCCAATACATTTAAGATCCATTACAAGATACATGATTCGAACAGTTTAAAGGTAAAATCCGCTGAATGTTCGTTAAAACTCAGATCTACACACGAAAAAATTAAATAAAATAATTTACGTCAAATAATGGATCAGAGGAGCAAATCTCTTACCAAAAACGGTGTTCGTCGGGTTCATGGCCACCTGATTCTTGGCGGCATCACCAATAAGACGCTCCGAGTCGGTGAAGCCAACATAAGACGGCGTCGTTCGGTTACCCTGGTCATTGGCGATGATTTCAACACGGTCGTGTTGCCAAACGCCGACGCACGAGTACGTGGTTCCGAGATCGATTCCGATCGCTGGACCTTCTCCTTTTCCGGCCATTAGAAAACTACCGTAATTGCAGATCTAGATCCGCAAAATAATTTGGTGTAGAAAAAATATCTAAGAGAGCAGAACTAGGGTTAACTGATTGGAAGAAAAAATATGAGAGGCGGGTTTTCTTTTATAGTTGGGCGCTCCAGGTTTTCAGAGTTCCGTTTTAGGTTCCAGAATGTTCCTTTTGAACGACAGCCGTCGGATTGAACGCGGGCGGTGGTAGATTAGTCTTTGTTTTAATTTAAATTGTCGAAATCTTCATCGACATATATATTAGGCAATATTTTATATTTTACCAAAAAAAATTCGAATATTTCTTTTCTTTGATTTTACGCTTTGTTCGAATTGGCCTATTTCGTTTTCATTTATTCCGCTCGATTCGTTACCGACCATGGCCCACTCCTATACGCTTTTTTTTTTTTTCCCTGAGATTTTCATTTATTTTTTCTATTATATTTTTAAATAAATGGTACATGTTGCTTAAAAAAAAAAAACAATATTGGTCATAAATATTTTCTATTTAAAATCGAATTATTAATTATATTTATTAATATCATTGCATACATTGACTAATACTATAATTAATTTTAATAGTATTGTGTGAATGCATGTGATATCATACCTGAAAGTGTAGAATGCTAATTTCCCGGGCTCTGTTTAGTTAAGGATGGGTAGCAGATGAGATGGAGATGAAAAAAAGAGAATGATGGTAATTTAACAAATAATAAATCTATTTGGTTAAAGATAGAGAAATATAGATGGATAAAATTTTATGTCAAATTACATAAAATTGATTTTGTAATATTTTATTATTATTAGTTAGTACTCCCTCCGTCCATGAGTAAACTTCCCACTTTCCTTTTCGGGCCGTCCACGAGTAAGTTTCTCATTCCATAAATGGAACTAACAACACTCTATTATATACTCCCTCCGTCCATGAGTAAACTTCCCACTTTCCTTTTCGGGCCGTCCACGAGTAAGTTTCTCATTCCATAAATGGAAATAACAACACTCTATTATATATAAACTTTAACCTCCAAACCCACACAATATTACAAAAATGTCACTCATTCACTTTACTTTTCAACACTATTCATTACTTTATCCCAAAAGTCAACATGTGGCCCACCATATATTAATAAACAAATACACTTTCTTAAACCATTCAACAAAAAGAAGTGGGAAACTTACTCGTGGACGGAGGGAGTATAAACTTTAACCTTCAAACTCACACAATATTACAAAAATGCCACTCATTCACTTTACTTTTCAACACTATTCATTACTTTATCCCAAAAGTCAACATGTGGCCCACCATATATTAATAAACAAATACACTTTCTTAAACCATTCAACAAAAAGAAGTGGAAAACTTACTCGTGGACGGAGGGAGTAAGATAGTAATTGAGTTAGGTGAGTGTAAAAATAGATATGTTAAGTGTATAATTGGAGCGAATGAGTGTTTGAATGATAAATAGGATGTGTTCATCCAAAACTGGATGAGATAGAGGATGGTTCATCTCCACTCGGATGACCCAATTTTTAACCAAACACAACCTTAAGTCATTCCACCCAAAAAATTGCATTAATTTTTTTCCCAATATATTAAATTGAAATAAAAAAATATTATTGTTTAAACAAACAAAAAAATATTTGTGTAGTGTTATTTAAGTTAAAAAATTGTTTTTATTTCTAAATTGGTAATTAAGAGTTTTAGTAATAATAGTATTTTCATTATTGACCAAATAATACAATTATATAAGTACTCTCTCTGTTTAAAAATAAATATTTTCTAGAGATTTCCTATCAAACTAAGAATTACAAAATTTGACATATATACCCCTACATAATCTCTAAAAGATATACTCCCTCCGTCCCACTATTCTGTTCCCCCTACTTTTGGGCACAACATTTAAGGTGGATATTAAAATATAGATATAGTACATGTGATGTGATGGAGAGAGAAGAGAATAAAGTGTAATGTGGTTAAAATGAGTGGATGTGAATAAAGTAGATGAATATAATATTATTAGTTGATTTCCAAATAAGGTATGGGAACATAATAGTGGGACGGACCAAAATGGCAAAACGGGAACAGAATAGCGGGACGGAGGGAGTAATATTTTAATAATCTTTAACAAATTTGTTATATTTTAATATAATTTAAAAAAAATCTCTTATATCTTCATTTGAATTTGAGATAAATTAGAAAAAAAGTGAACAAATATTTAATACAACACTTATTTTAAAATAGAATTTAATCTACACTTATATTAAACAAGGAGGGTTTTTTTTTTTTTTTTTTTTTCTAACTACTATTACCCATAGATTTGGTCTTCACATGTACAATATTATTAATTACTTGTACAATCAATTACACAGCTAATAAAATACTCTTTTTACTTGCCATTTACTTTTTTGGAGTAATTTCATATACTCACTTTGGCACAATTATATGAACTTCAGATACATAAATATATATTATAATATTCGGTAAAAAAAATTAATTGATCAGACGAGTCTTAAAATAATTGATTTTCTGTCTTCAAAATCAGTATGTATAGAGTGATATTGGTTTATATATGAATCACTGAAGGTTATTAGTTGTTTTCACTGAAAAGTATTACTGGTTTACACTGAAAAGTATTACTGGTTTACACTGAAGAGTCTAAGTTCATTTTCACCGAACAACTAAGACTCTTTAGTGTAAATCAGTAATATTCTTCAGTAAATATAACTAATACTCTTTTAATGAAAACAACTAATACCCTTCGATTATTTATTTATAAACCAGACTTTGTCCTTCAAAATAAATCTCAATAGATGTAAACAATATTGCCACACATTGGTGCAACTATTTGTTTCGGCAAACTGAGACATAATTAATTTCATCAAAACTACTAATAACAATTTAAATGTAAATTTAAAAACAGTAATGCTTCATGTATTAACAGACTAACTCATAAATGACGAGCATAAATATAAAGAGTTTTACTTGACACGATAATCTCCAACATTTGCACATTTCTAAAACCAACAAATATAAAAAGTAATTTAAAAGCAGTCTAAACCCCGAGCAAGGTTGAAAATATCTGTATCGGTGGATATATCGAATGAAAATTTCGATGGATATATCTATATCGTTAAATTTACAAAATTAAAAAAAAAATTAATATATAAAATTTATAATAGAATTTGACCAAATTTTATATTTGTGATATTTATCAAAATTATGGATATTTTCTTGATATATCTCGATATTTACAGACTTTTTTCGATATTATGTTCAATTTGCACAAAAATATAGTCAAAATTGATCTTGGATACCGATACTTATCGATTTGCACAAAAATATAGTCGAAATTAATCTTGGATACCGATATTATGGAAATATCGTTACCCCTAATATCGATATCAGAGAACACGAAAAATGAACATATCGCGGAAATTTCAGGATATTTTCATCCTTGATTAAGAGAACTCGCCAAGATATACTCGAAAAACGGTCTTCATAAACAAAAACAGTATATGAATATGGCTATAAGCCATAAATAATACAAAGTGTATAATTGCAAAAATTTAAATATCTTGTCCAGCAAAAATTAGAATAAAAACCCAGAAGAGTAAGACCATAACTTAGTCGACCTCTTCAATCTTGGGACCAGCGCTGCTACCACCAGAGGGAGGAACCTCATCATCATCCATGGGAGCTTCTCCTCCAGCTCCTTGATACATCTTAGCAATGATGGGGTTGCACAGGCTCTCCAACTCCTTCATCTTGTCCTCGAACTCGTCCGCCTCCGCCAGCTGGTTTCCATCTAGCCATTGGATGGCCGACTCGATAGCATCCTCGATCTTCTTCTTGTCGTCAGCGGGCAACTTCGAGGCGATTTTGTCGTCCTTGATCGTGTTCCTCATGTTGTACGCGTAGTTCTCCAAGGCGTTCTTGGCCTCAACCTTCTTCTTGTGCTCCTCGTCCTCGGACTTGTACTTCTCGGCCTCCTGGACCATCTTCTCAATCTCGTCCTTGGATAGACGGCCCTTGTCGTTGGTGATGGTGATCTTGTTCTTCTGTCCTGTCGTCTTGTCCTCGGCGGAGACGTTAAGGATACCGTTGGCGTCAATGTCGAAGCACACGGTGATCTGAGGGACGCCCCTGGGAGCCGGAGGAATGCCGGAGAGCTCAAACTTTCCGAGCAAGTTGTTGTCACGTGTCCTCGTTCTTTCTCCTTCGTATACTTGGATCAACACGCCGGGTTGGTTGTCCGAGTAGGTGGAGAACACCTGCTCCTTCTTGGTGGGAATGGTGGTGTTTCTTGGGATCAACACGGTCATCACACCTCCGGCGGTTTCCAAACCTTGGGAAAGGGGAGTAACGTCGAGAAGGAGAAGGTCCTGGACCTTCTCGTTACCCTCACCGCTAAGAATAGCAGCTTGGACTGCAGCACCGTAGGCAACAGCCTCGTCCGGGTTGATGCTCTTGCAAAGCTCCTTCCCGTTGAAGAAGTCCTGCAACAGCTGTTGTACCTTGGGAATCCTGGTGGAACCCCCAACGAGCACAACATCATGGACGGTGCTCTTGTCCATCTTGGCGTCCCTCAAACACTTCTCGACGGGCTCCATGCACTTTCTGAACAAATCCATGTTCAGCTCCTCGAACCTAGCACGAGTAATGGTGGTGTAGAAATCAATACCCTCGTAGAGAGAGTCGATCTCGATGGTGGTTTGGGCAGTGGACGAAAGGGTTCTCTTCGCTCTTTCACAGGCTGTCCTCAACCTTCTCAAAGCTCTGGGGTTACCGCTGATGTCTTTCTTGTTCTTCCTCTTAAACTCCTGGACGAAGTGGTTAACCATTCTGTTGTCAAAGTCTTCACCTCCCAAATGAGTGTCACCAGCAGTGGCTTTCACCTCGAAAATACCCTCCTCGATTGTGAGGAGTGAAACATCGAATGTACCACCTCCAAGATCGAAGATCAAGACGTTCTTCTCACCAACACTGGTTGCCTTCTTGTCAAGACCGTAAGCAATGGCAGCAGCTGTGGGTTCGTTGATGATACGCATCACATTGAGGCCAGCAATTACTCCAGCATCCTTGGTAGCTTGACGCTGGGAGTCGTTGAAGTAAGCTGGGACAGTGACCACAGCATTCTTGATTGCTGAACCAAGATAAGCCTCGGCGATTTCCCTCATCTTCATCAAGACCATAGAGGAGATCTCCTCAGCGGCAAACTGTTTGTCTTCGCCCTTGTAGTTGACAATAATCATGGGCTTCTCCCCAGGCCCAGGAATAACCCTGAATGGCCACAATTTCATGTCGCCTTGAACAGAGGCATCAGAAAATCGCCTCCCGATCAATCTTTTAGCATCTGCATTTATTTTTTATGTAAATAATTAATTTGATGCATATTCATAAATAATTAATTAACAGGTAAAAACTAAGCATCTATATAAGGAAACAAACTCAACAATCTCTACTTAAAAATACTAACAGGCCTTAACAAAATTTCAGAGACAGTACTCATTAAGCAAAGGGGCAAGGAAATTGATTTTATAAAAGTTCCAATTAACATAATTAGAAGATTAAAACTCATGCTTAGTACATAACCTATATCAATAGAGTACATGCTTACATACATATACAACATAATTACTATGCTGAAATCAAGCTATATACAATAACATAAAATCAAATCACATATGAAATCCTTAATCTGCACCAGATCTAATTGTTCGAAGTACAAAATAACTCAAGAGCAAGTGCATTAATTAGTAACTTCGATGCAAATCAAATATATTTAACCTAAATTAAGAAAGAGACAAATCTACTACTATTCGTGGCAGATACAAACACGAACTAGATTCCTAACATATTCCATAACCTATTACCATAATAGACTAGTTTTTAAACACAGATCTACACATGAAAACTCAACATAAAACAGTAAACAAAACCTTAGCAACAATTAGAGTAACCAGGAACAGATTCCATACCAAAGACGGTGTTCGTCGGGTTCATGGCCACCTGATTCTTAGCGGCATCACCAATAAGCCTCTCGGTGTCGGTGAAACCAACATAAGACGGCGTCGTTCGGTTACCCTGGTCATTGGCGATGATCTCAACACGGTCGTGTTGCCAAACGCCGACGCATGAGTACGTCGTTCCGAGATCGATTCCGATGGCTGGACCTTCTCCTTTTCCAGCCATAATTTACTATGCGTGGATCTAGATCGCCGAAAAAATTTGCGAAGAAATAAAGATCTGAAAAAAAATCTAATGTAACAGAAGTAGAGTTTCCTGATAGGAGGGTTAATGAGAGGCGCGGGTTTTTTTATAGAGGCTTTTTTGAGCTGGGTTTTGGGTTCCAGAAAGTTCGAATTGCACGACAACGGTTGGATTGACTTTGAAATATGGACGCTGTAGATTCAAGTTTGAATTTTTTGCTGTTTTTTCAATTTCGCCGCCTCGATGGTTTGCCGACCAGGTCCATGGGCCCACGGCCCACTTTAGGTGTGGGCCCACCTTAGGTAGGAATTGAACTGTTTCGAATTTAAACCGTTTTGAGTAGGTCTCGTGCAAGACGTTTCATGGAGGGTAAAATAAGGTATAAATTGGGCATAACGCATTACTACATCCGTCCACAAAAATAACTCCTGTTTTTTTGCACGTGGTTTAATACGATATATCGGAGGGTATTACGGGGTATTTTGAGGTTCGTTTTTTAATTAAATGATCGTTTATAAAAGGTTTGTTTCGCATATGGGTAAATATGTGTATATTATTGTGAGTATGCACGCAAATCAATGTTTCCTTTTTTAAAGTGTGCAAATAATTTTGGGACGGACGGAAAATGAAAGTGTGCAAATAATAGTGGGACGGAGAGAGTATAAATTTGTATTTATGGATGGGCACATGATCAATTAGTGGATTTTATATCCATAACTAGTATTTCTCCCGTGCAATGCACGGATATAATATTATAAATTTTAAACACGAGATTGTATAATAAACCATTATAAAATAAGTTTAAATTAAATTTATTTTATCCATAAATTAATTAATATGTAAAGATTATATTGTATATATGTAAGTATTATAATTATTTAATTGTATACTAAATTCACAACAAATACTAAAATTCATAAAATTATCTTAACATTTAGAAAACTTATATAGTCTAAATATTTTTTTTAAATTCAACCAATCATATAGTTAAAGTCAATAAAAACACTTAATAATAAAATAAATATTTTAAATATGATATTTTTTATTTGTGCAATATAGATATGTCAAATTAAAAGTGTTCAAAAGATAATTTAATTTGATCTATAGTGTGTTGAAAATAGATTTAAAATTAAAAAAACTAAAAATCTTGAAATTATTGGTGCTAAGTAAAAAAAGAAAAAAATTGGTAAAATTAATTCACTCTTTTTAGTAGAGAGTGAGATTCACTATTGCACCATAAAGCAAGTACATTTCACTTGCTCCAATAAATACAACTTTTTATCTCTCCTCACTTCTACTTTTATATATACTAGTGTTTTTCTCGTGCGATGCACGAATTGAATATTATAATTTTTAAATGCGAGATTGTATAATGAACTAATTATAAAAAAATGTTTGTATTAAATTTATTTTTATCCATAAATAAATTAATATGTAAAAATATATTGTGTATATGTATTACAATTATTTAATTAATTATACAATTTTTAATTATGTACGTGGGCCTATATTTGGGCTTGTGGCATCAAATTTGATTCTCACCCTACCACGTTAATTAATGCCCAATAATTCATAATGGGCCAATATTTGGGCTCGTGGCTTCAAATTTGGTTCATTCTGTCTTGTCAATTAAAGTCCAATGATTCAACATGGGCTTATGGCTTTCAAACTACCATAGTCATTTATTAATTTAGTACTGGCTGAGGTTAAATACAATCCTATCTTTTGTTAAAAAACTCCATTAAAAAAATATTGTAAAAAACTTCGATAAACTTGATAATTTTTGGAAAAAATAAAATACAAAAATGCAACAAAGAATGTTCCCTTTTTCAGATTTTTTTTCTGAACATTTTTTTGGGTGGACTATATTGTTGTAAATCCGGAAGATTTTATATTCCAAATCTAGGAGATTTGGTGTGGACATTACTTAAGGACCAAGAATTATATTGGGCCTGACCCATTAGATTAGGGTTTTACTATTATATATATCCTATTGTATTCATGAATTATGTATTCATACACACACGCATACTAGTGGAACTCCTGGCTTGGATCGCCCGTAGTCCTTCCGGACGAACTGGGTCAACAAATCGTGTCCCTTTATTTACACACTAAATTACAACACGTTATCAGCACGAGTCTCTAACCGAGATTGTCCGGTACGCTTTTAATTTATTTTATATGAATCATCTGATCGTTCATATACTTTACCAATTGATTTCGTTCATGAATTTTCCTGTGTATAAATATTACGTGAAAATTATTTTTGTGATTTAAATCAATAATCAACGACCGTCGCCCGTAGTCGAACGGCCGTCCTCGCCGCCGTCGCCGCAGCCGACTCGAGTGCCGCCCGAAGCGCGCACCGCGCACGCCGACCGCCGCCCGCACGGCGCGCCCGCCCGCAGAGTCGCGCCCGGTGCCGCGCAGCGTCGCGCCTCCTCGTCACCCGCATCGGCCAGCGCCGAGCGCCGCCCGCACGGCGCGCACGCTCGCAGCGTCGCGCCCGGTGCCGCGCGCGCTCGCGCCTCCCGCCGCCGACCAGGTGCCGCGCAGCGTTGCGCCTCCCGTCGCACGCAGCGCCGAGCGCCGCCCGCACGGCGCGCACGCCCGCAGCGTCGCGCCCGGTACAGCACGCGCTCGCGCCCCCCCTATCGCACGCAACGACCGCCGAGCGCCGCCCGCACCGAGCGCACGCCCGCAGCGTCGCGCCCGGTGCCGAGCGGCCTCGCACCTCCGTCTCAATCGCCGCCCTGCGCCGCGCGCACCCGCATCTGTCGCGCCCGGTGCCGCACGCACCCGCGCCCTTCGTGCCCAACGCCGCGCGCACCCGCGCCCGTCGCGCCCGGTGCTGCGCACGCCCGTGCCCGTCGTGCCCAGCACCGCATGCATCCGCGCCCGTCGCGCCCGATGCCACGTGCATCCTCGCACGCCGGTGCCCGTTGCCGCACGCACACAATTGACCTACGCGCGTCACCCCCGTACGTCGTGCGCAACCCACGCGACGTTCTTTCTCGGATTTTAATGATTCCTTAACCCGATTCGTTTGTGTTCAATATCATAAAATCCGTGTTTTCCGTTTTATTAAAGAATCCTGAAAATATTTCGTTAAATTGCGTTAATGTACATGAAATAATTATTCTAATGATTATTTTCTCTGTCCATTAAACCGTATATTTTCTGCAAATCATTTTCATGTGATTATCGTTATTTATCGTTATTGCATTTTTGAGTGATTTTATTATCCTACGTGTTTTAACACTGCGCACATAGTTTATAGTCTGCTCTTTATGCCCGGGTAGGCGGCACCCGGTATTTGTTGGACCGTAAATTTATGCCTTGGGTAGACGGCGCCCAGTATGTGCATCTATGTGCCTTAGGATAATCAAATGAGTCCTCTTTTCCTTTTCTCATTGTCTATGCGTCTTGTTCATCCCCCTCACCGTGTCGCTTCTCTTGTAGTGAATCATGTCTGAAATCACTATGAAAGAATTCGATGAGCTTGCTCTCGACGGTAGCAACTACCCGACATGGGTGCTAGATATAGAGTACTATCTAGCCTCAAATGGGTTAAGCGAAACTGTCATGGAAGATTCAAAGTCTACTGACGCCCAGAAGGCGAAGGTATTGATTTTCCTTAGGAACCACTTGAATGAAGGTCTGAAACTCCAATATGCCTCAGAAAAGGACCCCGAAATATTGTGGAAAACCCTGAAGGAACGTTTCCAGCAATATGATTTTGCACTCCTACCTCCATCACAACATGAGAGGCTGAACGTCAGTTATGCGGACCTGAAGTCCATAACGATGCACAACTCTGCATTGCAGCGTGTTGTGACCAACCTGATCCAGAGTTCTGTATCAATGCTTCACGTTAGCAACCCTGTACGCCTGCAGCGATACGGGCATAAACCCTCATATGGTCGTCGCAATCGTGGAAGGGGGAAAGCGAGTAAGAAATCCCGAACTAACGACCGAAGCCGTAGTTCGCTCGGTGGCCACAAGACCCAGTTTAACGCTCCAGATAAACCCAGCTCTCAGAGAATGATTGAGCAATCCTGCTTCAGATGCGGTTGCAAGGGCCATTGGTCCCGCACGTGTCGTACTCCCAAACACTTGGTCGAGGCGTACTTAAAAATACAAAAGGATGACAAAGGGAAGGCCCAGTTGATGAACCTATGGATGACCACCTGCCCGAAGCAGATTTTGACCTAGATAGTGATGATCTCTTGGGCCCGTAGCTCGAGATTTAGGATAAACGAGTAGATTCGCGTATTTAATTATCCCTGCAGTTTGTTTTCTGAATAAAACGAGTGCTTATCATGTTATGGATCCTTTCTTTCGGATATTTAATGAATGAATTTATTAGCTTTGATGTGTTTACCTTAATAGCTATCCATGTGTTTATTCGGATATTGCTGTTTTTATTATGGCTAGTAAACATATCAGCTATTTGTTTGGGGTTAATCTCCTCTGGCATAATGGGATTGAGGTAGTGATTTATGATTGGTAGATAGCGCCACCACTCATACGATCTTATAGAATAACTTTCTTCTCCCCCGGATTGTACTATTTATATATCCGCCGTCAAAATCTAGCCATGAGTATGAGATTTTACGACCCGAACTCCTTTGAATTATGGCATCCGCGGTTAAGTCATCCAGGACAATACATGATACGTAGGATTCTATCTAATTATATTTCGAATAAAAGAATCATTCCTGTTGATTAATATTGTGTGATGTATGTTATATGAGAAAGTTGATAGTGCGTCCGTCGCGCACCAAGGTTGGACTAGTGTCTCCGGTTTTCCTAGAGCGAATTCAAGGAGACATTTGCAGACCGATTCACCCAGCATCAGGACCGCTCTGTTATGGTCCTTATTGATGCCTCCACTAGGTGGGCATATGCTTGTAGCTGTCTACCCGCGATCAAGCTCTTGCAGAGCTCATTGCGAAAACTATCGAGCTTGAAGCTCAATTCCCAGATTATCCAATCTAGACGATTTGTATGGATAACACAGCTGAGTTCAACTCGAAGGTCTTTACAGATTACTGTATGGCCCTGGGAATTAAAGTGGAGCATTCGGTCCCCTACGTCCATACCCAAAATGGTCTTGCTGAGGCGCTAATAAAACGTATCAAATTTATCGCGAGACCATTGCTAATGAATTCTAAACTACCCACCTCATGCTGGGGGCATGCAGTCCTTCATGCATCACACTTGATTCAAATCCGTCCTACTGCATATAATGATCATTCTCCCTACAGTTAGTGCGTGGGAAAGAACCTAGCATTTCCCATCTGCGTATTTTCGGATGTGCGGTATACGTACCGATTACGATACCCAAGCGAACCTCTATGGGCCCACAAAGGAAACTCGGTATTTACGTAGGATTTAACTCTCCATCCATCGTGAAATACCTCGAGCCTTTGTCCAGGGATCAATTAACGGCCCGGTTCGCTGATTGCACGTTCGATGAAGATTACTTCCCGGCATTAGGGGGAGATCCGAATTCAAAATTGAATGAATGCCGGGAACTTACGTGGAACGTAAGTAATATTCAGTATCTAGATCCGCGCACTAATCAATCTGAACTAGAAGTTCAGAAGATCATTAACCTGCAGAACTTAGCAAACAACCTGCCAGACGCGTTCACTGACCATATAGGTGTGACTAGATCGCATATACCAGCAGTAAATGCTCCCCAAAGGGTTGAGGTCCCAATTAAAATGAGTACTCATGCCCCCACACGCCAAAAGCGTAAGGGAACCTCAAGAGATAGTAACACACCTAAACGAAAGGCTAGCAAATCTGATCAGTCGAATGGAAAATCTCTGGAAGAGATCCGTCTAGATAACTCCAAGTCTCAAGGAGACAAGAGTCCTAGTGATGAAGCACGTGCACAAAATATTCCATGCACTAGGACCATGGAACGACCAGACCCAGATACAATGGGAAATGAGAAAGGTCTGGTTGACGTAAACGTCAAAGTCTCTGTGAATTTCACAGATACGGGAGAAACATGTAATATAAACATTACTGTCATTGACGACACATTTGCAGCGTCAATAGCTCTTTCCATTATTAATGATCTAGATCCTGAACCCAAAACAATCGCTGAGTGCCGGAAGCGCCACGATTGGGTTAAATGGAAAGAGACAATTGATGCGGAGCTCGCCTCGCTTAACAAAAGATAAGTATTTGACTCTTTCGTTCGTACACCCGCGCGCGCTATTCCTGTAGGATATGAATGGGTTTTTGTACGAAAACGAAATTGAGAAAATAATACTGTGGAGAGGTTAAAGCGAGGCTGGTAGCACAAGGGTTTTCGCAGAGACCCGGGATTGATTTCGATCAAACCTATTCTCCCGTCATGGACTCAATAACGTTCCGCTGTTTGATATCTTTGGCAATTAAGTTGAATCTCCAGATGAGATTAATGGACGTAGTAACCGCGTACTTATACGGATCACTAGATGCCGACATTTATATGAAAATCCCAGATGGATTTGACATTCCTCAGTTAAGGGATGGTGAAAATCGCAGTATGTATAGCATACAACTGCGTAAGTCGTTGTATGGCCTGAAGCAATCGGGCCTTATGTGGTACAACCGACTTAGTGAATTCCTTCAGATGAAGGGATACACGTTCGATAAAGCTTTCCCATGCGTATTCATGAAGAAATCGCAGGACGGTTTTTGCATCATATCCGTATATGTTGATGACCTAAACATAATCGGAACATGCAAAGAGATTGAAGAAGCCAGTTCAATCTTGAGAGCTGAATTCGAAATGAAGTCCTTGGGTAAAACCAAGTACTGCCTCGGCTTGCAGATCGATCACCTCCCAGAATGAGTCCTTGTTCATCAGTCGACCTACGTGAAAAAGGTATTGGAGAGATTTCACATGGATAAGTCTCATCCACTTAGCACCCCGATGGTAGTCCGATCCCTCGAAGTGGATAAGGACCCATTTAGGCCAAGAGAAGATTCAGAAGAAATTCTGGGACCAGAAGTTCCTTATCTTAGCGCTGTTGGAGCTTTGCTCTATCTTGCAAATTGCAACCGGCCGGACATTGCATTTGCAGTTAACTTGCTTGCGAGATATAGCGCTTCTCCTACGAGGAGACATTGGAATGGTGTTAAGCACGTTCTACGACACCTCCAAGGATCCCAAGATCTTGGACTGTTTTATCGTGAGAACCAAGACAAAACCTTGGTAGGTTATGCGGATGCCGGCTATTTGTCTGATCCCCACAACGCCGTATCCCAGACTGGTTATATTTTTCTCTGTGGTGGAACCGCAATCTCGTGGAGATCGGTTAAACAATCCATGGTTACCACGTCTTCAAACCACTCAGAGATCATAGCTTTATTTGAAGCCGCACGAGAATGTGTTTGGTTAAGGTCCTTGGTAAAACACATTGGTGACTCGTGTGGTATCGCCAAGGGCGATACACCTCCCACCGTTATATTTGAAGACAACGCTGCTTGCATCGCACAAATGAGTAATGGGTACGTCAAGGAAAACCTGACGAAACATATTTCACCTAAGTTTTTCTACCCATACGAACTCCAGAAGAGTGGCGTAATTACCATTCAAAAGGTGCAATCTAGTAACAATCTTGCAGATTTGTTTACTAAATCCTTACCTACGTCTACTTTTGAAAAGTACGTCCGTGGTATTGGGATGCAAAGACTTAAAGTGTTGTTGTCTTCAGGGGGAGCGGTAACATCGAAATAAATCTGGAAGATTTAGATCTAGAAGATCAATAACATTCCTCCCACTTATTATATGGCCGATCCTCAGCACGTGGAGTTTTTATGACAAGACATTTATGTCGTAATGTCCAAGGGGGAGTGTTGTAAATCCGGAAGATTTTATATTCAAAATCTAGGAGATTTGGTGTGGACATTACTTAAGGACCAAGAATTATATTGGGTCTGACCCATTAGATTAGGGTTTTACTATTATATATATCCTATTGTATTCATGAATTATGTACTCATACACACACGCATACTAGTGGAACTCCTGGCTTGGATCGCCCCCAGACGTAGTCCTTCCGGACGAACTGGGTCAACAAATCGTGTCCCTTTATTTACACACTAAATTACAACATATATAACCTGAATTTTATTAATAAGTTTGAATGTCCAATCAATTATAAATGGGCTTATATGCTATCCCTTAATTTGAAATAAAAAATAAGTCGAATTAGATACAATTATGTTGCATCACGTGTGCACGTTACACGTCGCCAATTAATACATATTTTATGAAATAATAGTAGGTATTTGAAGGTAATTTAAAAAACTTTAATGTGTAAAGTAAAAAAGAATTTGATTGTGTGTATGTATAGATCCAAAAAATAATGACATTTTATGTAAATTTAGAAATTTGTGAGGGTTAAGGTAAGGGTGTGATAGTTATTTTGAAAAGGACAAAAAAATGTAAAAATAATTGCGAAAATGATGGAAGTTTTAATATAACAAACTGATAATGTTGAAAATGTACACCAACAACTTGTGTATATACTTTTTCTTTTTGTCCAATTCAATTCATTTCTTCGATGTTACTTAAATCAGATTGATTTTTATTTATTTTTTGGAATTCTTTCAATATTATACATTCACAAAGAAATTGGAAGAGTCGTTGCAACGTAGACACTGCAATACATAGGGGGTCGTTTGGGTTACGGGATAAGATTGGATTAGTTAGAATAAGATTAGAACGGATATCGGAAAACGGATAGATTAAAACCAACAAATTTGGACTAAAACCAAATTTTCTGGATCGAATTGTGCACGAGATAGTCATTCTAGTCTATCCAGGGCCAAGGTCCTGTGCAAACTCTTAAACCAAACACGAGATCACCTGATATTTTAAAGACAATCTGAGGCAATCCATCAAACCAAACGGTTATGCATTATTCAAATCTCTACTCCAACTTCCAAGCGTTGTGTTCTTTTTTATTAATTTTTATTCGAATACATATAACGTGTATCGAAATGAAATTAATATTATCGTCCATCTGATTTCAAATATTAGCAAATATTGATGACAAAGTATAGAGTAAAAATGGTTTATACATGAAGCATCAAAGGGTATTAATTATTTTCATTGAAAAATATTAATTGTTTATACTAAAGAGTATTAGTTATTTAATGAAAAATAAATAATACTCTTTAGTATAAACAACTCATACCCTTAAATGAAAATAATTAATATTCTTTAGTGAAAACAATTAATATTCTTTAATTAAAACGATTAATACTCTTTAATAATTCATATATTTAATCAATTTCACACTATAGACCGTTAATATTTATATATTTAGAAGAAAATGTTCGCATGATTCAATACTATACTTATATATTTATATATTTAGAAGAAAATATTTATCACCGCATGCGTTTGATTAGAATATCGTACTTTCAAATTCATGGGAAGTGATTGAGGTCCTTTGCTTTAGAAAAAGAAGTGGTTGAGGTCATTTTACAAAAAAGAAGTGGTTTCCTTTAAAAAAAAAAAAGAAAAGAAAAAGGAGTGGTTGTGGTCATTTAATTTAAAAATTGGTATGAATCAGTCTCATATGCATCAGTTGTATCGTGTAATTGGTTACGTAATGAAACATACAAGCTAATATAATCAGGATCGGTCCTAATATTATAAGGATTTGAATTGGACTTTAAATGGTCCATATTCCCTAGGGGTGGAAATAGGTCAGACCACCCAACAGAGGCCTACGGCCTGACCTACTAAGGGTCTAATCTGGTCTGACCTATTTATTAAATGGGTCGGGTCAAGGCTTATTAAAAGCTCTCTCTCTCTCTCTCTCTCTCTCTCTCTTAGGGGTGTTCACGGTACGGACCAAAACGAATATTTAAAAATATCCGTGTCCATACCAAAGTTCGGTTATTTTAAAATTCTAGTATCCGTGTCCGTACCGAAATTTCGGTAGGGTACGGATATTTTATTTTTCAGTACGGATCGGTGCGGATTTTCGGTTACAAACGGACCGAATCGGTACGGAGAGGAGAAACTGATTTTTTTACCCTTTTTTTATCATTCTCTCCTTTTTTTAATCATTAAAAAAATATTTCGATGCATGCACACTCACGAATACTACTCAACTTTAACTACAATCAAACATATATCATTACAAGCTTGAATATAACACATTATACTATAATTGATGGTTAAAATATGCTCGTAAATCACCACCAATAGAGTATTTAAAATACAGTATATAAAATATATATATATATATTTTTTTTTTTGAAAAATCTTGTGAATGGAAAGTGCAATATTAAAATTATGTTGATCGTAATTCATGACACAAGGTACACCATATTCAAGTTTTTGTGAGAAATGAATATACATGAACAATGAAATTAAAAGAATAGGAAATTAAATTTAAATCATTTTGATATACACTTGAACATAAGTTAACGTTTTATGAAATTAATAAGACAAATAATATAGTGTTTGTATTCTGAAAAGGAGGAGAAATTATGAAATCGTTTAGTTGTACTTAAATTCAATAACATTATAATAATGTTTGATAAATAAAAAATAAAAAATAATTTAAATTTAATTCGGTTATTCGGTTCGGTACGGTACGGTTCGGTTCGGTACGGTCACATTCGGTTTTTCGGTATGGTTAATTTGGAAATATCCAGATCCGTACCAAAAAAATATTCGGTTCGGTTTCGGTACGGTTAAACTAAAAAAGTCCATAATTTTTTCGGTACGGTTCTTTTTCGGTGCGGATTTCGGTACGGGTTCGGTAATCTCCGAACTCCGTGAACAACCCTACTCTCCCTCTCCCTCTCCCTCTCCCTCCTATTTTATATATTTTATTGTATAGTATGGGCAATTCATATTAAATATGAATCGTAAAAGGATGGATAATAATTTCAAAGCTACGATTTTTCATATTTTTTTTTTAAATTTCAGTTTATATTTTTTGAGTCGATGCAAACAATCTCGATTTGACACGACAATAGCAAAAATAGTCAGAAATAATTTTAGACTATTTAAAAAATATGTAAAAAATTACAATTACAATTTTAAATATTGAATATAATATAAATTAAATTTTAATAGGCTTCTAAAAGGCTCATAAGCCTGACCTGTTTAGTTAAAAAGGCCAGACCGAGCCTATGGAAAAGCTTATCACAGATAATAGGCCAGACTCAGACTATGCTTTTGCGAAGTAGGCCTAGGCTTTTCAGTGCAAGGCCTGACCTGGCCTACTTCCACCCCTACTCTTCCCCCTCATTTTTTGTTATACGCAAAAATAAAACACAAGATAAAATAATTTACAAAGTATTTTATTGGTTAATACATGAATTATTAAACAAAAAGTATGTGTAGAGTAAAATTGGTTCATACATGAATAATTGAAAATATTAATTGTTTTCGTTGAAGTGTATTAGTTATTCACTGGAAATAAACTAAAACTCTTTAGTTAAGACAACTAATACTTTTCATTGAAAAAAAATATTCATATGTTTTTAGTGAAAACAACTAATATTTTTCAATGAACCATTTTGTCTTAAACAAAATCTTACATGTCTTTGCATGTAGGGATGGAAATAGGCGAGCCTGCTATATAATCTCTGTACTCAAGTCTGACCTGTTAACTTCCATAGGCCTTTTTCAGAGCCTTAGCTTGGTCTTTTTAATAAAGGGTTAATTGCAAATAAAATCACAACCTTTTCGCAAATTGCAATCTAATCTAAACTTTTGAATCTTGGCAAACAAAACCTCAGCTTAATATTTGTTTGCAATTCGAACCAACAAATAATTTTTTTGTTGTTCGAAAATAATTTTTCACTTACTTGATAATGAATAATTAATAGTATTAATATGTTTATATTGATTCGGATGACAACACATAATTTATTATCATTTTCGGGTTGATTGAAATCTAAGTTTTGGTTAAAATTACAACCAAATATTAAGTTTGAGGTTTGTTTGCAAAGATTCAAAAGTTTAGATTAGATTGCAATTTGTGAAAAGATTGTGATTTTATTTGCAATTAACCCTTTAATAAATATGCCTGATTCGAAAGCCTTTTAGGGGCCTATTCAATAATGTTTAAATCATAACAATTAACTCTTAAAATGAAGAATAAAAACAATTTATCAAGAATCATCAAACAATAACATAATAACAAATCCAAATAATAATTTAATTTATATTTAGTAATATTCTTACATATATAATATTGAATATTTTTTATATTATATATGTATTGTATTTTTATACATTATATACTCCCTCCGCCCAATATTAGTAGACCTACTTTTTTTGCTGTTATTTTTTATCAAAAGTTGGAGGGTATTATGAGGTATTGTGAGGTCTATTTATCAATATAGTTATTGTTTATGGAAAATATAAGTATCATATTTTTTTATAAACAATCACTTTATTTATAAATGGACCTCACAATACCTCATAATACCAACCAACTTATGACAAAAAATAACAGCCCAAAAAGTAGGACTACTAATATTGGACGGAGTGAGTATTTATTAATATAGTTAAGTAGGTCAGTATGTTGGCTTAAATGACTTACAAAAAATTTAAGTCTGGCCTATTTAAAAAAAATTGAGTCTGACTCGTTTATTAAACGAGTCGAACCGATCTGAGCTTTAGTGGATTGAGCCGTAGGCCCCCATCGGATAATCTTTCACTGTCTATTCCCTGCCCTATTTGCATGTGATGTGTGGGTATTAGTATAGTATAACTCTTCTCCTCTATATATGTTCAACATTTTCCTCCATCCTTAATTACTTTAGCTGCTTAGCCCATAACCACTCATTAATACTACTCCCTCCGTCCACGAAAGTTTTACCCGGTTACTGTAGAGCACAGTTTTTAATGAAAATTGATATTTTATTGAAAAAGTGAATAAAGTAGATAAAGTAAGAGTATTGTGGTGAGTATTGTGGGACCCATTTTTTGTTTGTGAGTGTAGTTTATTTCCAAAAGAGGAATGGGTAAAAATTTGGTGGACGGACCAAAAAGGAAAGCGGGTAAAAATTTGGTGGACGGAGGGAGTACCACTTTTCAATATTTCAAGCTTATTGGCAGTCATGTTTGCTTGCGGTTGGGTTGGCATGTCTATGGCTCCACGAAAGTAATTATTTTATATACATCTTTTTACTCTTTATTACTATAACAAATTTTTATTTAATTAATTTCTAACATGTGTTAAATTTTGCTAGCTTGATCTGTATTAGTTGGGGTTAATTGCTCTTTTGATTCCAAGAGAATGTCCCCATTTTAAAATGGTCATTTTTTCAGCATTTTTAGTCCCGTAATTTTTTTACACTTTTGGTTCCAAGAAAATATGATATATTACAGTTTTGATCCCAAAAAAATGTATAAATTGCAATTTTGGTCCCAAGAGAATAAGACAAATCTGCAGTTTTGGTCCTGAAACTACTTATTGGGACTAAACTACAAAAAGAAAAAAAATATCATTTTTGCATATAGGTACCTAAAGTGTTTTACGCCCATTTTCTTGTGACTAGAAGTGCAATTTTCATCTCCTTGGGATTTATAATTGGACGCGGTACAAAATGAAGTTTACCAATTAATTTTAAATATTATATGTCTTTTTTTTAGGGTTAATTTCATATAAATTCACGACATTTATACTTAGTATCAATTTAATCACGAACTTTTAGATTTTTGTAAAAAAAACTCAACCTTTGATATTTGTTGCAATTTGATACACGTTTTTTTTCCGGCCGGCAACCGATGATGTGGCTTGCCGGAGCGTGTGTCATCTTGCCACGTAGGATTATACATGTTTATTTTATTTATTTTTTAAATTCACATCACAAGTAATACTTACAATTTAAATAACACCTTTCTACTTAAAATTTAAATAGCAACCAAATAAATTAAACAATCAACATAAATTATATATAATATTTCTCTTTACGTTCTTAGTTTTGAGATTCATTTTGTTGTTGTTTAATTTATTTGGTTGCTATTTTAATTATAAGTAGAAATATGTTATTTAAATGGTAAGTGTTATTTATGATGTGGATTTAAAAAATAAATAAAATAAACATGTGTAATCCTACGTGGCAAGATGACACACGCTCCGGCGAGCCACATCATCGGTTGCCAGTTAATTATAAATTAAATCACAACCTTTTCGCAAATTGCAATTTAATCTTGGCAAACAAAACCTCAACTCAATATTTATTTGCAATTCGAACCAATATATGAATTTTTTTTTGTCCGAAAATGATATTTCACTTACCTAATAATGAATAATTAATAGTATTAATATGTTTATATTGGTTCGGATGACAACACATAATTTATTATTATTTTCGGGCTGATTGAAATCTACGTTTTGGTTAAAATTGCAACCAAATGTTAAGTTGGAGTTTTATTTGCAAATATTCAAAAGTTTCGATTAGATTGCAATTTGCGAAAATGTTGTGATTTTATTTGCAATTAACCCATAAAGAAAATAAAGATACTATACTACTATAGATTCTAATTAATCACCTGACCAGATGCAAAACTTTAATTGCACACAAATCCTGTCGATTTCTTGTAAACATTCTAGGTTAAGAATCGTATGACTAATTAATTGTAGATACTAAAGCCATGAGAGATTAGTCCCTCACCAAAAATTGAGGTATATGCCGCTTTAATGCGACTAGCACACATACTTTGGGAGGACTGATAAATTGGTGACTGATATTCTAACTATAAATAAATATTTATTTAATTTTCTTAACTCTCCCTCTTTATTTATGGGCTGAATTTTCAAATTGAAACTTTCGGTGAGAAGACTTAATGAGTGAAATTGTTTTAAGCAGGAATTGTACCTAGGGTGTATGTACCAAGCTTTTTGATTTTGATATCATGAATTAATTTCCACTATTATTTTAATTGATTATCTAAATGTGCTTATGTGTTATTATCACATTAACGAGTGGTATATAAATTTGTGGTCGCCAATGATCACATGATCAATTCATGGATTTTATTATTTTATATCCATAATATTTACTCATAAAACATTTATAGGCTTATACGTGGACCTATACTTGTACTTATGAGATCAAAATTGGGTAAAGATATTATGAGATCACTGTTGATAGGCGAACATCATACAAAATGAAGCGAACAAAAATAACAGGCTTAAACAAAGATAGTCAACATTGGGGTGCATCTACCAATCTGAGAGGTGTATAAAGTGACGAACAACTCCCCCGACGAACAACTAATGGGCGAACAGGTATTAAGACCCGAGACCAAGAATGAGCCAACTGTGAAGTCATCAGTGACGAACAACTTCTAAAGCACAACCTCAAGAGGCGAACAACTTTGAGTTGAAGAATCAACAAGATCAATCAAGCCGACCTAGGCGAACAACAATGAGTCCGAGATAAGACCAAAGAAAACTTTGTAGCTAAGATTCAGCTTTGATAAGATCAAAGGGACACATGTCAAGCATGCAGGCTAGGAAGACCAAGAGTCTTAGACACCTCATGCTTGTTAGTCTCTATAAATAGTTGTTCTCCAGCTGTGAAATACAAGTTCAAAAAAAGTTAAAATGCATAAACAATTCCAAAACACACACAAATACACCTAAAACGCCCACACATACGAAATCAGTTCAATTTCGACTATCGAATTTACTAATTCGATAAATTCACACCTCGATTTACCAATTACGGTGGTAATCAATCACACGTATTGATTGGTGACGTAATACAGATTTAAACAGCCATTAATACATCCGATTAAATACGTTCACCAACAATCACCCCTAGAATTTTTGTTCGGAAGTTTTTTTTTAGAACATTTGAAATTTGTTTGGGAGTTTTTTTTCAGAACATTATTCAATTTTAGACATTTTGTGGAGGTGAACTGAAAATTTGGGTGATTAACTGAAGCGTGCGGTGACCAGCCAAATTTTGAGGGTGGAAAAATGTGTTCCCGATCAAATTTGGTTCTCACACTACCACGTTAATTAATGCCCAATAATTCAATCTGGGCCTATATTGGGCTCATGGCTGCAAATTTGGTTCACTCTATCGTGTCAATTAGTGGGCCCAATTAATGTCCAATGATTCAAATATGGGCTTATGGCTTCAATTTACGTCTCCACACTACCATAGTCATTTATTTATAAATAATTTTTTATGTCCAATACTATCCAAATTTTGAGGGGAAAAAAAGCCTGAAGCAGATTCAGCTAAGTTGCATCACGTGTACAATTGCTACATATTTTATTACTCCTTTTTGTTTCATGATTTCTTTCGTATATGTAATAAAACACAAAATCAGAAAGTGAAATAATAGTACGATTTTGAGGGTAATATTGAAAACTTTAGGGTGTGATTGATATATTTGAATGGAATAATACTTGAATAGAATGAACTCATGAATGGAATGGAGGTGTGAATGGAATGATGTAAGAATGGTCATTCCTTTGATTGATATAGATTAGGATTTTAGGAATGAAATGTAATTATTATGGGTAACTATATAATTTTTTTTTTGAAAGGTAATCAATTACAATAGTTTCCTAACATAATCAATTACAATAGTTTCTTCGACCACCGAGTACATGACAATATTTTTTCATCTCGCTGTAGACCGGAACTGCAATTACCATAAGAGGGGGACCACCCAAACCCGCAACTTCAAACCACAATCGCACTGCAGCCGAAACCACCACAAGAGGGGAACACAACCCCACCACGATAGGGGAACACCACCCCACCACAAGAGGAAAATAAATTCTCTCTCCGTGTCTCGAACCCAAGACCTCTGGGTCTTAGGTGGTGGCTCAACCACTTGAGCTACCAACACTTGACTATGTAAAATTATTATTTTTATTGATTGTTGGAATAATTATTTAATAATAATAGTAATAATGATTGTTTGAATTTTTATATATATATATATATATAGCAATATATATATATAAACTAATGATTGTTCGTAATAGCAATATATGTAAAATAATGATTGTTCGTAATAGCAATATGATTTATTAAAAAAATTATTATTATTAAATTATATTTTTAATAATTCTTATAATTATAAACAAAATAACATTATACTATTGTTATTTAATAATTTTTAAATTAATAATTTTTATTATTGTTGAAATTAGTATTTAATATTATTTAATTATTTATTTTTTGTAATTATACATATTTTTTAATTGCGTTATTATTTTAGTAATATAATTAGTATTATTTATTTAATTGTTATTTAAGATAATTTTTATAATCAAATATTATTATTTATATTTTTATTAGTATATAAATAGTAATTATATAATTATTAATTTATTATATATAATGTAGAAATATAAATATTATCGTTGAAAATTATTATATTATTGTTATTGAAATTGATTGTTATTATTTTTATTACTGCTTATAATTTTACTAAGTAGAATAATTTTAATGATATTTTTATGATTGAATATTAATAATAATATTATTTGTGTAGATATATTGGGATTAGAAGATAATATTATATAAATGAAAATAAGTGATGATATTTTTGGAATACTTATGGAAGAAATCACTATTCCACGTTATTGGGATCATCATTTCATGTGGAATCACTATTTAATTTTTATAAACATATCAATCATGGTATTTGGAATAAATTAAAGAATGAGCATTCCATTTCTTATTTATTCCATCATACCAATCATGCCCTTAATGTATAAAGTAAAAAATAATTTGATTGTGTGTATATATATATATATATATATATATATATGTATGTATTCAAAAGTAATAATATTTTATGTAAATTTGAGGATACTGTGAAAGTTAAGGTAAGGATGTGATAGTTATTTCGAGAAGGAAAAAAAAGTGTAAAAATAATTGCAGAAATAAAGGAAGTTATATTTTTTAATAAAACAAACCGATAATTTTGAAAATACACACACCAACAACTTGTGTGTATACGATTTTTTTTTTTTTCAATTCAATTCATCTCTTCGCCTCGATAGTAAATAATATAAGGATATAAATTAATGATATGGTAGCAGTTATAATAAATAATAATTTGGATAATGATAGAGAACGAGTAATAATAAATAATGTTTTTATAATATCAATTGAGCTTCTGGGCATGAAATTAAATTAGTGGATATTTTGTTTATTTATTCTAATTGCGTATTCAAGTTAATTTACATTGGTTAGATTGATTGGTTTATATTAGACTCCTGCAAGTTTTTGTCAAGCCCAATAGATGTGTGTGATATGTGTTGTTACAATATTTATTCGTATATGGGGGTAGTACATTTTGGATGGTATAACATATAAATGGGTACGAACACGAAGAACACAAGCAGTGCGGAAATAACCGAGAGATTTCTCCCTTAAATATGACGTCGGACGGTTCATGAAGATGAACACCCTGGCCTATGGTGTATTATAAATGTGGGGAGTGTTTTCGTGGGGAGGAAGATGATGTCCCCCTTACAATGAGTTGGGGCCGCTATTTATAGCGGTCCAAACTCTTCGCTAAAGGAGCAATCCTGACCCTTTATTTTAGGGTATTAATTACAATCGTAAATCTAATAAACAATATTAAACAGTATTAAATTTACTATTACAATATCTTGTCAGTACTTCGATATCTTCATTGATGTTGACCCTTGATTCTGTCGGGCTATGACGAGGTCGAGGCGCCTAACGAGGCTGGGAGGTCTGATGAGGTCGAGATGCGTTCACCTCAAATAGTTGCGGTAGTTCGTAAACAAGGTTATTTAGTGCCACGATCTGTTATCGAGGCCTAAACCCCGGTTTTGGTACACCCCGGTTCTAAGACCGTATTTAGGCCAAATACGAAATTATTCGTGACACAACAATATGTTAAGCTCAGGAAATCAAATATATATAAAAAAATTATTGTCCCAAATATGTACACATAAGTTTTTCCCAATGAAATTATAATTTCGCCTTTATTTTAAGTATACAATTTTGCATCAATTTTATAACAAGTATAAATTATTACATTACCCGAAACTCGAAAAAAAAAATAGGGATGTTTTAAAAAAAATAGTATTTTGGGTTGTATTTAAAAAAATGCAATGTTAAAAGTGATGTTTTGCCAAATTTTCAAAGAAAATGCTTACAATTTTTTTTAATGAGTTTGCAAACACACTCCTAATATCAAAACCTAACTCTAGCTATTTTTTAATCATAAAATGGGTTTCATTCAAAAAAAGGCATTAGTAATACCCAAATTAACAATGAAAGGGTAAAAGATTACGCATCAGTAAATATTCAAACATATATCAGAATTAAGAATTCTGATTTTACAACTAATCTTGGCAAAGGATCGCTCTAGGCTTTATACTCCACTCAATATAAGAAATCTTGTATCTCCAAGTCCCTCTTGCATTTATCCAACTCCAAAGTTTGCTCTTGATGTCCTCCACGATATCCGTCAAATCTGATTTTTCGTTCCTAAAGATGACAACATTCTGATATTTCCATAGGGACCAAATCTTTACATCCCTCCCTCTAACAAGTCTACGAAAATGGAGTAGGCTTATCTTTGGATTAGATGATAAGACTGTGCATACCCCAAACCATTTAACACATTTCATCCAAATAGGATACACGAATTTGCATTCGAATAAAATATGTTTTACAGTTTCGGGTACTACCCCACAAAATGTGCAATATAGATTCGAAGCTTGTGGGAAAACCTGTCTTTGTTGTAGACTCGTTGTGGTTGGTAGTCACTCCCATAGAACACACATAAATACACACTTTAGACGGCACCCATTTGTTCCACATTGCTTTGAATTCCTTTTTTTCCTCCCTTGCTTTGAAAACTAACTCTAGCTATTATATTGAACTCTAAAAAACCTAACCTTTAATCCGTATTCTACTTAATTTTTTAAATGTCCATTATATGAAGTTTAAAGTTTATTTTCTGTTTTTCCTATGTAATTGATGTTTGTGGGTGATATTGAGAGGCCTTCTTTATTTTATTAAAGAAAATCTTAATTATAATGAGACATATAAGGTCGTATATATGTTGAACAACATTACTTTATCTAATGTAATGTAACATGATAGAACATTTAGTGTGTGAGAAAAAAATGGATAAAAAAAAAAAATTAATAAGAATTGAACTAGAAACTACTTGCATTGCATTAATTTCAATTAATGAAATAATTCAAATGGTTAAAACACTATTATCTATGACGTGTTCGAAATTCCTCAAGATGCTATCAACTTCCAAGGAGCCAATTCCTACATAGTAAAATTGTTCTAGTTTGAAACAAATTCTCTGCTAACTAATAGACGGTGGGTTGTGAATTCTACGCATTAGTCTGTCCTAAAATCGGATACCAAATTATAAAAAAAAAAAAAAAGCTATTATCTATAACGTGAGTTTATGATCCGAGTCGCCACTTAACATTACAAAAAAATATTCAACTTACTTTTAAATATTTATTAATAGTGATTGATGATACCCTCTCTATCCCATACTTAATTGCTACTCATCAAAAACTTCACTCTCCTTGCTCAAATCGATATTTTCATAAGTGAAAATAGCATAACATTATTTTTTACAATTATATCTTACCCACGCTACAATTTTTACATCTCATGTTAATAGTTTACATATACTAATTTAGGACATGTTTGGTTGAAAACTTTAGAAAAAGGGAATGTGAATGGAATCAAACAAATGTGTTTGGTAGGGAGGTATTATTCCTTAAAACCAATCTTCATATATTATTAATACTAAGGAATAATGGACCATTCCTCCCGGGCATAAGTTCAACATTTTAATACAGTAACTCTTCTCCTCTATATAAGTTCGACATTTTCCGCCATCCTTTATTAATACTACCACTTATTAGGGATTTAAACCAAATTCGCCTTCTATCTTTTCACCTTTATCTAAAAGGTCCTCTATTTATTTACTTTATCAATTTAGTCATGTATTTGTTCAAATTTCGTCAAAATGGTCCTAATTTGGTGAAAAATAGTCCTAATTGATTTTTTATTTATTTTATTTCATGTTTTTTTTATTTGTCAAAAATTGCCACCTGGCGTGCTACATTGAAAAAAAAAAACACATCGTCGGCTTCCCCCGAAAAACTAGTACACATGACTAAAAAAAGTGGCATTTTATGTTTTTTTGCATTCAGTTAGGACCTAATTGGTGAAATGTGAATTGATACGGTACTAAACTGGTTAAGAAAATAAATAGAGGGCCGAAACGGTGAGGTTTTGTACATTTTTAGGCCAATTAGGATCATTTTGGTGAAACTTGAATAGATACGGGACTAAATTGATAAAACAAATAAATAGATGACCATTTTGATAAAGGTGAAAAGATAGAGAACAAATTTGGTTTAAATCCCCACTTATTAATACCACCACTTTTCTAATTTCTAGCTTATTGCAATCATGTTTGCTTTCGGTGTATTCCAAGGCGGTATTCTTCCTCCAGTGAAGTAAGAGTATATTTTATATGAAAACGCTTTAAAATAAGCTTAACATGAAATAGTTTTAGAATATCATTAATTTCATCTGGAGTATCATTAAATCTGTAAAAAAAAATTCTTGAACTCAAACTAATGATACCCCTGACGAGATTAATGATACTCCCGATGAGATTAATAATACTTTAAAATTGTTTCATGATAAGCTTATCATGAACTATTTTCATATAATACTTTTCCCTAAAGGGTAATTATATATATATATATATATATATATATATATATATATATATATATATATATTTTCCTTACTCTTTATTACTTATAACAAGTTTTTATTTAATTAATTACTAACATGTGTTAAATTTTGCTAGCTTGATCTGTATTATTTGTGGTTAATTGCTCTTTTTAATTCAGGAGGATATGTCCATTTTAAAATGGTCATTTTTTCAGTATTACTAGTTCCGTAGTGTTTTTTTTATAACAATTTTGGTCCCAAGAGAGAATAGAATATATTGCAATTTTGAACCCAAGAGAATGTATATATTACAGTTTTGGTCTCAAGAGAATAAGACAAATTTACAGTTTTGGTCCTGAAAACTACCCGTTGGGACAGAAACTGCAAAAAGAAAAAAAAAATCTTTTTTCGCACATAAGTACCTAAAGTGTTTTACACTCATTCTCTTGGAACTAAAACTGCAATTTTGATCTTCTTGGAATTTATAATTGAATGCCGTACAAAATGAAGTTTACTAATTAATTCTAGATATTATGTCATTTTTATTAAAGTTATATATTTTTTCATCTACTGCTATATTTTGCGTTGGGGACTTATACGTTGAAATTGATAGATTTTATAATTATTTCATATTATGTTTAATGTATTTAATTTGTATGTTTACTCCTGCAGATGGAAAAGTAGTTGAAACCCATCACCATAGAGGACAAGGTTGATATCTAACCAACAAAAAATATTTTTGTTGGTAGGGTTGACTGTTAATTTGTATTGTCTCATACAAATTTTTGCCTACTTTCAAATATTTATTGAGAGTAATTGATGATACTCCCTCGATCCCATACATAATTGATACTTATCAAAACTTCACGCTCTTTGCTCAAATCGATATTCTAATAAATGACATGTTGGAGTTATTTCCCAATATGACAATAGCACAATATTGTTTTTGAAAATTACATCTTACCTACACTACTTTTTTTTTACATCTCACTAGTGTTTTTCCCGTGTGATGCACAGATTGAAAATTATAAAATTTAAATGCGAAATTGCATAATAAATTACATAAAAAATTTAAATTAAATAAATTTAATCCCATAAACCAATTAATATGTAAAAATTATATTGTATATTATGTGAGTATTACAATTATTTAATTAATCATACAATTTTTAATTATGTATTAAATTCAAAACAAATTAAATACTAAAATTTATAAAATGATTTTAATATTTAACAAAACTTATATAGTCTAAATAAAAATTATTTAAAATCAATTTATCATATATAGTTAAAGTCAATAAAAAAAACACTTAAAAAATTATAAAATAAATATTTTAAATATGATTTTTCTTTTTATATGTGTAGTATATATGTTAAATTAAAAATATTTAAAAGATAATATTTTTGATATAGTGTATTGAAAATAGATTTAAAATTAATAGCTTAATTTTTTTTTGAAATTATTGGTGCAAAATAAAAAAGAAAATGATAAAGTTAATCCACTCTCTTTAATGGAGAGTGAGACTCACAATTGCACTACAAAGCAAGTGAACTTCACTTGCTCCAATAATAACAATTTTTTCTCTCTCCTCACTTCTACTTTTATATATATACTAGTGTTTCTCCCGTGCGATGCACGGATTGAATATTATAATGCGAAATTGCATAATAAATTATATAAAAAATTTAAATTAAATTTATTTAATTCATAAACCAATTACTAATATGTAAAAAGTATGTTATATATTATGTGAGTATTACAATTGTTTAATTAATCATATAATTTTTAATTATGTATTAAATTCACAACAAATACTAAAATTTATAAAATAGTTTTAATATTTTACAAAACTTATATAGTCTAAATAAAAATTATTTAAATTCAGTTCATTATATATAGTTAGAGTGAATAAAAGAACATTTTAAAAATAATAAAATAAATATTGTTTTTCTTTTTATATGTGCCATATATATATTAAATTAAAAATGTTAAAAATGATTTATTTGATATATAGTGTGTTGAAAATAGATTTAAAATTAATAGTTTAAAGAATTTTAAAATTGTTGGTGCAAAATAAAAAAGAAAAAAAATTGTAAAGTTAATCCACTCTCTTTAATGGAGAGTGAGACTCACTATTGCACTACAAAGCAAGTGAACTTCACTTGCTTCAATAATAACAATTTTTTCTCTCTCCTCACTTCTACATTTATATATATATAGATATTTATTAATTAAACTCACTTTAATTCTGAAAAACAAAGAGTAAAGTAAAAATTAAGTCTAGCACATCATATCAAATTCTCCGTCTTTTCATATTTCACAACGACGCTCGTAGTACTCATATTAAAGGGCGCACATTTTTAAGAAAAAGTTATTTTTGAATAAAATAGTGTTATAGGGGTAAATATGTGTATATTATTTTGAGTGTGCATGCAAATCAATTTTTTTTTAGAGTGTGTAAATAAGTTTTTGACTGACAAAAAAGGAAAGTGTGCAAATAATCATGAGACGGAGGTAGTATAAGCTTATATATTTGGGCTAATGGCATCAAATTTGGTTCTCACACTACTATGTATGTGTTCATAAAACATATAATGCCCAATAATTCAATATGGGCCTATATTTGGGCATCATAACGTGAGTTTATGATTTGAGTCAGTCGCTTAACATTACAAAAAATATCCAACTTATTTTTAAATATTTATTTATAGTGATGGATGGAGAAAAATAGTTTTTTTTTAGTTCCGTAACCTGTCTAGTGTTTAATTTTGGTTAAGAAAAATTTAATTTTTTAAAATTTTAGTCCCATAACTTATTGAATATTTTGAGACCAAAATTGGATGATTCAATAAGTTATGGGACCAAAATTAAAAAAATTAAACTTTTTGGAATCAAAATTGGACACTGGATAAATTACGGGACCAAAATACCACTTTTATGCACCTTCTTAATTAGTTTTGTACTCTAAGATTATAGTTGATACAGCAAATGTACGATATAATAATGTAAAAGTCCATTTATTTTGAGAATATCCGGAATATAAAATACGATTAATGTGTTAATTCCATTGATTCATATACGAATACTTGAAAAACATCTATAAAATCTGAAAAAGAAAAATCCAATATTTTTCTATTCCAATAATTATAATTTAAGATGAATTACAAAGCTCCCATAAATACTAGTATCGAAAATTTTAATTACTAATTAGGAATGTAAATCGGGATAGAGTAAATAAAATGATAAATATATAATTTTTCTATAAATTTTGATTTTCCAAATCTTCGTAACATAATCCCAAATTGCTATCGTGATGTATGATAAAGCCCAATTACACAAATAACATGCCTTTATATATTGTTTACTTTGTATGTTAAATTTCCGGGTAAACAGCCCGCTCCGGTATAAACCCCTCCAATTCACCATATTTAAACCTCCACTGCACGGGCAGATTATAATTAACTGGATCCTATTCATATGTGAAAAGACATTGTTGTCCTTAATAGCTGGTGCGTAAATTAACTAGATTTCTAAAATTCACATTGGGGTTGTGCGATGATGGTGAGGGTTCTGATCTGGGATGAGTTGTGCGACGACGATGAGGGGTTCCGAGCATCAAAGAGCGGCATAAAGGTGAGGAATTCCGATCTAAACTGGGTTGCGCGAAAAACAACCGCTCCAATCCGGGAATAGCTCCCGAGAAGAGAGACCGGCGAACGTCGCTTCTTTTGGAACTAGAGATAGAGAGTAGTTGGTCGAATTGACTGAGGAAGAAGAGCGCTTGTTACAAAGGTGTTGGCGTTGTTGGTCTTCACCGCTAAATTCAGTTTTTCTTTTTAACCCCAATTGGCTCAATATAAACTTTATATTCTGAAATTGGAAATTGAGTTTTCCAATATGATCTATTTCTCCGGGGAAGATGAAGCATAAAGATGGGAATTGGGAGGTTTGTCATACAATTCATATTGTTTGGTAATTCATACGGTAGAAGAAACCCAATTCCCAATTCATACTGCGAAGCATACTGCAAAACTAAAAATAGAGGTTTGTGTTGGGAAAATATAGGGGTGCCCGGAATCTATTCGGGATGAATTTTAAATACGAATTTAAATACAATTATTACTATCATGAATTAATCCTTATTAATTCAAATAATAATTCCAACAACTAATTATCATCATGCATGCTAAATTAATTTCACATATTTAACTAGGCGGAATTAAACAAGTAAATATGCGATTAACGTACCTCTCGTAGTAATGGCCTTTGGATATACGGGACACTCGTAATCACGTTCTATCAACCCAAAGCCTTCTCAAGTATTTCCCTTTTCACCTCACTTGATCGCCGGTGGGAGACGCTTTCAAGTAATTTAATAACTAAGGAAAAAGAAAAATATCTATGCTTCTTGATTTTTCCAACACATGGAATTATGTACTTGGGGATGAAATAATCATCCCCTATTTATAGAGGGTAGGGCCGAAAATTTGAGGAGATATGGGCTTGAAAAAAATCTTTTCTTAGTCTCTAAGAAATCTTGAATATATCTCATATATTCTTTTCTCCATAATAAAATATTCTACAAAAATCTCACTCTTATTTTCAAGCTTATAAATTTCGAAAACTTCAAGGATAAAATCTAAGATTTGGATCTTCTTGAATATATGAGATATTCTTGTATTCCTAGAATACATATCTTGCATAATATCTTTCCAAGAAAATCAACAAAATCTTATTTCTTTTTTATTCCTAATTTTCGAAATTTATCATGAAAAAATCAGCATTGATATATTCTTTATTTTAATCACCTTATCATTATTGGACTACTTAATTGGGCTACTTGAGGGGCCTTAAGGAGAATTAAGATTGGACCTTCTAATGGACTTCTGAATTTCAATATTGAGCCCCAATATAATTCAGCCCATTAATATTAATTATTACCACTAATAAATTAATATTGCACTATCCATCTTAATCCATATTACGATAATATGGGCTCCCGGTTATTATTTCCCGCGTTTAAGATTATCAAGTCCATTAATTAATTGAGCTTCTGAATAGCTCTAAATTAATTAATATATTTCACCTTGGAGTAAAGACAGCTCAACATTATTATTCGTACCGAAGAAACTAATTCTTCACTTGCAAGATTTGGTACAATAAAACTTCTGAGCCCACCAAGGGGACTAATCACACGAGCCGTACTCGCACGCGTTTCTCCGTATTAAATCTTAGCAACCATCGTATGATTAATATTACTGCCCAAGACACAAAGTTCGAAGTCACAATGATTCTCACCCAACATGAATCAAAGCAGTAACTATTAAGCACACACGGTCCTATTTAAGTGACGGAGATTAAGAAATCAACAACCACTGAGGTCTAATTCTTCACCTTTCAGAACAGAAGAATTTATCCTCGCTGTAGGACCTCTTCAACACATACTAAATGTGCTAGTGCAATCTCTTAGTCAAGACAGACCAATCTGAGCCTTACACATCGACCTTTCACGGCGGATTGTTCAATTCCACCTGGGTCGTGAATTGTACGTTTAGTTACAAGTAAACTGTTAATGTTGTCTTCCGTGATCGGGTATCACCACATTAACTACAATGTAACATGTACTATATATTGAACGGTTTGCAATAGAAATTCAACATTCAATTATATCTAAAGCAAATGTGATAAAAGAATTATTCTCATAAATCGAGTGTTTGATACACGAGTTATACAAAGTAAAAGCATACTTTCACGTATAACTCCAACAATCTCCCACTTATACTTAAAGTCTGCTTTTAGTATACATCACGCATGTCTTAGTGTAGTAACTCTACGTGACATCATATGTCCACCTACACTAACCTAATAATTCCTCCCACTTATACTTAAAGCAGATTGGCAATAGTCTTGACTCCCATTCCATCCACATGTCTCTCGAATGTATTCAGAGGCAGACCCTTTGTGAATGGATATACTAGGTTGTCCTCCGACATTTATCTTTGCCACCTCTTTATCTCCTCTCTTAACGATTTCTCGTATAAGATGGTGTTTTTCTTTCAATGTGTTTGCTGGCCTTGTGGGCTCTCGGTTCCCTTGAATTTGCAACTGCTCCGGCACAATGATTGTGATGGGCAAATTCGGAACAACGTCCAAGTCCACTAAGAAGTACTTGAGCCAAACCGCTTCTTTCGCTACTTCACAAGCAACTACTTATTCGGCTTCCATGGTCGAATCTGCGATGCATTTCTGCAAATCGCTTCTCCATGTCATGGCTCCTTCTCCCATGCAAAACACACTACTCGAGGTAGGTATTTTGGAGTCTATGTCTGATTGGAAATTTGAGTCCGTGTATCCCATGGGAATTAGATTGTCTGACTGTTAAATCAGCATTCCATACTAAGTTCTTTTCAGAAACTAAAGGACGCATTTAATTGCAATCTAATGTGCTTTCCCGAGATTACTTTATTATCTTGCCATCATGTCCACGACAAGGCAGATATTCGGTCTCGTACACAACGTTGCATACATAAGACTTCCTACGTACGAAACGTACGGAACGTCTTTCATGTCATCTATCTCCACTTGCGTCTTAGGGCATATTTCTTTGGATAGATGGATTCCGTGCCTACAAGGTACAAAACCTTTCTTGGAATCATGCACGCTGATATGCTTCAAAACAGTGGCTTTGTATGAAACTTGCGATAAGCCCAACATCTTCCTCTTGCGATCTCGAGTGAAGTTGATCCCAAGGATGTGACCGGCTTTTCCCTAAGTCCTTCATATCAAACTGATTTGACAGCCATACCCTTACGTCTGACAATACCTTTACATTGTTTCCAATGAGCAGAATACCGTCTACGTATAATACTAAGAATACCACCGCAGTTCCGTCACACCTTTTATACACACAACTTTCGAACTTGTTTTGATCACAAACCCATAAGACTTAATAACTTGATCAAAACACTGGTTCCAAGTACGCGACGCTTGCTTAAGTCCATAAAATGGATCTCTTAAACTTGCATACGAGGTGCTCTTGGCCTTTTTCAACGAAACCTTTGGGTTGTTGCATATAGATCCCATCAAGACTTCCGTTAAGGAAGGCTGTCTTGACATCCATTTGCCAGATCTCGTAATCTAGGTGCGCAGCGATCGACAAGAGAATACGGATGGACTTAAGCATAGCTACAGGCCACAGGCCACAAGCCTTGCTTTGAAGGTCCCTACCCTTCCGTCCGGTCCTCTTTTCCTCTTGTACACCCACTAGCATCCAATAGGTTCTACCCCATTAGGTGGATCAACCAACTCCCACACTTGATTATAATCCATCGAACCCACCTCGATTTCCATTGCGGTTTGCCACACTTCCGCGTCTTTGTCTTGGATTGCCTCGTCGTACGTTCATGGGTCTAATTCATCACCGGGAATCAAATCCGAAGATTCTCCAATTCCCATGAATCTCTCGGGTTGCCTTGCAATCCTCCCACTACGACGGGGTTCCGGTTGTGAAGGTATGATGTGTGGTATATCATCTTGTATACTTGGTATAGGAGTTTGCCCTCTTAACTCGTCTAAGGTAATCTCACTTCTGGGCTTTCTTTTGTTCATATAGTCTTTCTCCAAGAATTTAAAGTGCGAACTAATCACGGTCTTTTAATCCTTGAGACTATAGAACATACACCCTTTCGTTCCCATGGGATATCCTATAAACAACCTTAATTCCGAACATGGATCCAATTTACCGGCTTCCTTGTCTAGCACGTATGCCGGACAACCCCAAATCTGCAAGTGTCTTAGACTGGGCTTGCGCCCCGGTCCACAATTCCATTTGGGGTTTTAGGAGCCGATTTGGATGGCACCAAGTTTAGAATATAAGTCATTGTTTCCAAGGCGTTACCCCAAAACGACTTGGGTAAATCTGAATAACTCATCATGGATCTGACTATTTCTAAAAGAGTCTGGCTCCTTCGTTCCGCCACACCGTTCTATTGAGGGGTTCCCGATGTGGTCAACAGGGATACAATCCCTTCTTCCGATAGGTAATTCAAGAATTCATTGCTAAGGTATTCGCCTTCACGAACAAATCGTAGAGACTTGATACTTCTTTCCCTATGCATCATAAGGTAGATGTATCCGTATCTTGAGTAATCATCAAATTACTCATACCTCTTCTTGCTATGATCGTCATTGAACCACACATATCGGTATGAACGAGTTCTAACACTTCCGTAGTTCTATTCCCCTTGGCTCCAAATGCCCTCTTGGTCATTTTACCCTCTAAACAGGATTCACAAGTTGGAAACGGTTCGACTTGGAATGATTCCAAGGATCCGTGTTTCACCAATCTCTCTATCCACTTTAGATTAATATGACCTAGTCTAAGATGCCATAGAAGTGTTTCGTTCATCTCCGAAGAACGCTTTCTTTTATTACTCGAAATGATTAGATTCAATTTTGTAAGTGGTGTGCCCAAATAATGGTATAAAGATCATCCATTAAAGTTCCGGAACGGATAAGCTCATCGTTTCAAGCAATAATAACATCCTTATTAAAAGAAACTGAGTATCTATTCAAACAGTTTAGAAACTGAAGGTTGAGTTCTTTCTAAACTAGGAACATGAGGAATGTCTCTCAAGACCATAACTCTATCTTCACAAGATAGGCGCACTTCTCCCACTGCTTCAGCTGCCACTCTCGTAGCATTGCCCGATGTGATGGGGATCTCACTCCCGTTAGGTCGTCGGGTTAGCTTAAACCTATGAAACAAATGTGATCAGTAGCTCTCGTATCCACTATCCACGAATAGACAGCATACGCCACTTCACAAGTTTCGACGACTAAGGTGTGTGAATTACCTAACTTTCCTAGCCTCTTAGGCTTGGAACAGGCAGACCTCCATTGTCCTCTCTCACCGCAACTAAAACACTTCCCCTTCGATGCTTGCCTTTGCATTTGCCTTTCACAACAATTGGATTTGCTTGGATCCGGCCTTTGGTTCTCTTCCTCTTTTTCCCTCCCTTGGGACCAAAAGAGGTAGACGAACCATTAGCCACCATAGCACTAGACTGGTGCTCCATTATCACCTCCACCGAAACTAAAGCTTGCAAGAGCTCGGGCAAATGACTTGTCCGTTCATTCATCTTGACAGTTCAGATGAAACTACTCAAAGCTTCTCGGTAGGGAATGGTATATGAAATCAATCAAAATCCGCACCAAGTACTTCCAACTTGTTAAGGTATGCCATTATCTCGAGAACGTGCTCCCTCACGGGCGTTCCTTCCACCATTTCCAACTTGACCGAGTCATGTTTGGTGAACTGATTAGTCATGGGATTCTGATGTGATAACATCTCTTCAAGGTGTTCCATGATTTCAACAGCGGATACAATGTCTTCATGAACGCGCCTCAAATCCTCAGACAGAAATGTCAAGATGATGCACTTCATTCATTGTCACGCTTCCGATCATAAACTGCCTCTTCCCATTGCTTGACTTATCATTAGGCTTGCCGGGTATATTAACATAAATAACCCAATTGTGTTTTCGTGCAGTAAGGACAAATTTTAAAAAAAACATTTCCAATCGATATAATTCTCTCCAAAAAGTTTATTAACTTTAAGTATATTAAACAGTGGATCAAAAGGTTGCGACATGATGAAATGAGAATAAAACATACATTCATATCAATATCTAGAAAAATATGAAATTATCACATAATTCGATCACATCAGTTATATTGAAACCTTAAAACAATATAATCATGCATCAGCCAACATCTCGAAACAATTTAAATGCGCCACGAGGGGTGGTCTATACATTTAAATACATTCAAGCGGATCACAAACTTAAAAGTTACAAATCCTTAATTCAAAATTAATAGTTGGCTCCCACTTTGACCACATAGAAATTGACAGGGACTCCGAGGGGAGTAAGTTAATATCAATTTCCTATGCCTAAGTAATAACCATAATTAAATACAGGATTATTATTTCGCTTTGAGCAAGCCACTCGTGGTGAGGGTCAATACCGCCACTAGTAATAATCCACAATCATCCTTTCGGAATTTATTCATGTGAAATCCGTTCTTTTGGCCGATCCGAGGGGGAAATGTATTCCAAAAGAACTTCACAAATAAATAAATTATGGAGGCCAAAATAATCCAATTTTAATATCCGGAATAAAATTGCGATTATAAAAACATACTTAGTAATTTTCGAAAGTAAGGTTTTTCTTGGACAATTAAAATTCATGCAAACACATATTAACAAATAATAATAAGTGCACGAAATAAAACATCCATCAAAACAAAATTAAACACATTGGAGCACTCGAATCCAATTGTCACGGTTTAATTTCTTCACGTCTTGATGCGAAAAAAAATCGTCCTTGTTGCTTTCCGACGTTCGTCTCGACGTGCTCCCACTCGAACAGCAACACTTCTTCAAAACAGCATCGTTTGGGGTTCGGGACGACGTTTAAAATCACACGGAAAAAAAAACACGAACCGAAAAAATTCCACGGCCTGAGATACAGCGCGCGTCGGCCCACGAAGTGGGCCCGCGCGCTTCCCGGCCCGAGAAGCGCTGGAAAAGCGCCCGAGGCGCGCCGAAGCGCAGCCCCGAGGCGCACCCGAGGCGCGCCCGAGGCGCTGCACGGAGGCGCGCCGAGGCGCACCCGAGGCGCTGCAGGGCGCTGCCGAGGCGCGCGCGCGCTGTGCGTCCGTTGCGCACGGTGTGCGCCGTGCACCCCCGTGCGCCGTTTTTTCGCCGTTCGTCCTCGTTTTCTTCACCCCTTGCATGATTTTACCTCCATACACGCGCCACGCATGTATGCGTCGTCCGGGTACGCCGTTTTTAATTCTTCGTTCTTCGTCACGATCCGGTTACAATTTATTTTTACAAAAAAAATAAATACTAGATCTAGACTAGTCTATTACAATGATCGAATCAAAATAAAAACAACTAATCTACTCGTGGATTTTTTCACGAGTAAAACGAATTCGAACGAATTGAATTAAAAACCAAATTAATTCACACGCATGAAATTAACAACATTAAAAACCATGACAATTGGATACCTGCAAAAAAGATCTAACAATTCTACTATCCAATTTCAATTTTAATGTTCAACAATTTAAATTCCAATTTAAAATTCAGAGCCCGAAACCGTGGCTCTGATACCAGTTGTTGGGAAAATATAGGGGTGCCCGGAATCTATTCGGGATGAATTTTAAATACGAATTTAAATACAATTATTACTATCATGAATTAATCCTTATTAATTCAAATAATAATTCCAACAACTAATTATCATCATGCATGCTAAATTAATTTCACATATTTAACTAGGCGGAATTAAACAAGTAAATATGCGATTAACGTACCTCTCGTAGTAATGGCCTTTGGATATACGGGACACTCGTAATCACGTTCTATCAACCCAAAGCCTTCTCAAGTATTTCCCTTTTCACCTCACTTGATCGCCGGTGGGAGACGCTTTCAAGTAATTTAATAACTAAGGAAAAAGAAAAATATCTATGCTTCTTGATTTTTCCAACACATGGAATTATGTACTTGGGGATGAAATAATCATCCCCTATTTATAGAGGGTAGGGCCGAAAATTTGAGGAGATATGGGCTTGAAAAAAATCTTTTCTTAGTCTCTAAGAAATCTTGAATATATCTCATATATTCTTTTCTCCATAATAAAATATTCCACAAAAATCTCACTCTTATTTTCAAGCTTATAAATTTCGAAAACTTCAAGGATAAAATCTAAGATTTGGATCTTCTTGAATATATGAGATATTCTTGTATTCCTAGAATACATATCTTGCATAATATCTTTCCAAGAAAATCAACAAAATCTTATTTCTTTTTTATTCCTAATTTTCAAAATTTATCATGAAAAAATCAGCATTGATATATTCTTTATTTTAATCACCTTATCATTATTGGGCTACTTAATTGGGCTACTTGAGGGGCCTTAAGGAGAATTAAGATTGAACCTTCTAATGGACTTTTGAATTTCAATATTGAGCCCCAATATAATTCAGCCCATTAATATTAATTATTACCACTAATAAATTAATATTGCACTATCCATCTTAATCCATATTACGATAATATGGGCTCCCGGTTATTATTTCCCGCGTTTAAGATTATCAAGTCCATTAATTAATTGAGCTTCTGAATAGCTCTAAATTAATTAATATATTTCACCTTGGAGTAAAGACAGCTCAACATTATTATTCGTACCGAAGAAACTAATTCTTCACTTGCAAGATTTGGTACAATAAAACTTCTGAGCCCACCAAGGGGACTAATCACACGAGCCGTACTCGCACGCGTTTCTCCGTATTAAATCTTAGCAACCGTCGTATGATTAATATTACTGCCCAAGACACAAAGTTCGAAGTCACAATGATTCTCACCCAACATGAATCAAAGCAGTAACTATTAAGCACACACGGTCCTATTTAAGTGACGGAGATTAAGAAATCAACAACCACTGAGGTCTAATTTTTCACCTTTCAGAACAGAAGAATTTATCCTCGCTGTAGGACCTCTTCAACACATACTAAATGTGCTAGTGCAATCTCTTAGTCAAGACAGACCAATCTGAGCCTTACACATCGACCTTTCACGGCGGATTGTTCAATTCCACCTGGGTCGTGAATTGTACGTTTAGTTACAAGTAAACTGTTAATGTTGTCTTCCGTGATCGGGTATCACCACATTAACTACAATGTAACATGTACTATATATTGAACGGTTTGCAATAGAAATTCAACATTCAATTATATCTAAAGCAAATGTGATAAAAGAATTATTCTCATAAATCGAGTGTTTGATACACGAGTTATACAAAGTAAAAGCATACTTTCACGTATAACTCCAACAGTTTGCTTATATAAATCGAGGGTAATTTAGTAATTCTGCTTATTAGTCTTTGTTGAACAACAATTTGAAAACAAATGAAGTAAACACCAGATAACTTGACTTTAGTTTTGTAATTCAAGCCTGTTAACATAACCAACCTTATCCTACCTAAGAAAGTAAACACAACCAAATAGTATATAAATAATTATTTATAATTTTCATTATATTAACTAGCAATGTCATTTTATTATAATGATTATTTCAGAGCATAATATGAAATTATAAAATTGGAACAACAGCTCTCATGCTCGTCATTGATATTTTAGTGAATATCATTTTATCTTTCAGAATATGCATATATGATTAATTATGTAGATATGTGTGTATACATAGATATATATATATATATATATATATATATATATATATATATATAAGGTGACAAAAGAAAAACAATTTTGGTCCTATAACCTATTGAATCGTCTCAGTTTTGGTCCCATTTGGACAATTCAATAAGTTATAAGACCAAAATAAAAAATAAAAAAAAATTGGGACCAAAGTTGGACACTAGACAAATAACGGGACCAAAAAACTATTTTTCTCGTGATGTATGATACTCCCTCTATCTCATACTTAATTGCTACTCATAAAAAACTTCACTCTCCTTGCTTAAATTGATATTCTCATAAATGACAATAGCACAACATTGTTTTTGACAATTATATCTTACATACACTACTATATTTACATTTCATGTTATTCATTTACATTTACTATTTTATATTTTTCTATTCCGATAATTATTATTTAATATAAATTACAAAGCTCCCACAAATACTAGTAAGAAATTTTTTAATTACTAACTAGGAATGTAAATCGCGATAGAGTAAATAAAATAATAAACATATAATTTTCTTATAAATTTTGATTCTCCAAATCTTCGTAAAATAATCCCAAGTTGCTATCGTGATCTCGTCTCCACCAATAGTTAATAGTATATAAATGATTATTCATAATTTTCATGATATTAACTAGCAATGTCATTTTATTATAATGATTATTTCAAAGCATAATATGAAATTATAAAATTGGAACATTAACTCTCATGCTTGTCATCGATATTTTAGAGAATATCATTTTATCTTTTAGAATATGCATATATGATTAATTATGTAGATATGTATATATATAAAAGAAAAACAATTAACGAATACAAAAAAAATATATTTTTTGTCCTAACTTGTCTGGTGTCCAATTTTGGTCCCAAAATTTTTAATTTTTTAATTTTGGTCCCATAACTTATTCAATCATCTCAGTTTTGGTCTCATTTGAGACCAAATTTAGACGATTCAATACGTTATGGGACCAAAATTAAAAAGTTAAATTTTTTGGATCAAAATTGGACACTAGACAAGTTACGTGACCAAAAAACTATTTTTCTCGTGATGGATGATACTCCCTCTATCTCATACTTAGTTGCTACTTAACAAAAACTTCACTCTCCCTGCTCAAATTGGTATTCTCATAAAAGACAATAGCACAACATTGTTTTTGACAATTATATCTTACCTACACTACTATATTTACATTTCATGTTATTCATTTACATTTACTAATTTATATTTTTCTATTCCAATTATTATTATTTAATATGAATTACAAAGCTCCCACAAATACTAGTAATGAAATTTTTAATTACTAACTAGGAATGTAAATCGCGATAGTGTAAATAAAATAATAAACATATAATTTTCCTATAAATTTTGATTCTCCAAATCTTCGTAAAATAATCTCAAATTGCTATCGTGATCTCGTCTCCACCAATAGTTAATGGAGTAGTATATAAATGATTATTCATAATTTTCATGATATTAACTAGCAATATTATAATGATTATTTCAAAGCATAGTATGAAATTATAAAATTGAAACAACAACTCTCATGCTTGTCATCAATATTTTAGAGAATATCATTTTATCTTTCAGAATATGCATATATGATTAATTATGTAGATATGTATATATATAAAAGAAAAACAATTAATGAATACGAAAAACATATTTTTTTTGTCCTAACTTGTCTGGTTTGGTCCCAAAATTTTTAATTTTTAATTTTTATCCCATAACTTATTCAATCATCTCAGTTTTGGTCTCATTTGGGACCAAATTTGGACGATTCAATACGTTATGGGACAAAAATTAAAAAGTTAAAATTTTTTGGACCAAAATATGATACTAGATAAGTTACGTGACCAAAAAACTATTTTTCTCGTGATGGATGATACTCCCTCTATCTCATACTTAATTGCTACTTATCAAAAACTTCATTCTCCTTGCTCAAATTGGTATTCTCATAAATGACAATAGCACAACATTGTTTTTGACAATTATATCTTACCTATACTACTATATTTACATTTCATGTTATTCATTTACATTTACTAATTTATATTTTTCTATTCTAATAATTATTATTTAATATGAATTACAAAGCTCCCACAAATACTAGTAATGAAAATTTTAATTACTAACTAGGAATGTAAATCGCAATAGTGTAAATAAAATAATAAACATATAATTTTTCTATAAATTTTGATTCTCCAAATCTTCGTAAAATAATCTCAAATTGCTATCGTGATCTCGTCTCCACCAATAGTTAATGAAGTAGTATATAAATGATTATTCATAATTTTCATGATATTAACTAGCAATATTATAATGATTATTTCAAAGCATAATATGAAATTATAAAATTGGAACAACAACTTTCATGCTTGTGATCCAAGATATTTTACATACTTTTACAATAATATTTTCAACAAACAAAGAAAATAAAGATACTACACTAGTACATATTCTAATCACCTGATCAAATTCTCCGCCTTTTCATGTTTTAGGGAGTATTTAAGCTCTCTAAATGAATTTTTAATTAAATTAAATAAGTGGGTAACTTATTCCGTGGATAAATAAAGAATTTTCCATTTCCTCTCATTTTTGTGGGGATTCTCAAGAGTACCAAGAGCCTATCTAGTGCATAGTGCTGTTATTCGAGCCGAGCGAGTTCGAGTACTTGATACTCGAGCTCGGCTCGTTAACATTAACGAGTAGTAATTCGAGATCGGCTCGACTCGTTAACGAGTGTAACGAGCCTATCGAGCCTAATAGAATTTTAAGAAAAATCTTAGTTATCGAGCCTAACGAGCCGAGGGCTCGTTAAGAAATCGAGTATTTTCCGAGCTCGAGCTCGTTTAACCTAACGAGTCGAGCCCTAACGAGTCAAGCCGAGCTCACGAGCAGCTCGTTTCGTGTAACAGCTCTTCTAGCGCATGAATAAATGATTTATAGCATTTAGTGATTTCATGGTATCCAAATACTAGTGGAATTCCAGGTTTCTGGAAACCATGCCCAAAAATTCCCCTTTGCATTTATTCATAAACTAGACTCTAGGTATTCTTCACTAACTAATAGTACATGGGGATCCGTGGAAAATTGTTTTATTGAATTTTTTTTAATCAATAAACTTTTTTTATTTAAAATTGAAGTGAATAATGCGAAACTTTTTTATATTGATTTTGTTTTTAAATGTGTTAATGATAATATAAACGATCCAAAAAAGAAAACTGTGAAATATATCAGGACAGGAGAGTATTAACCAGAATAAAATTTACATTCATAAATGGCCAAGGTCGATATGTGTACGTGACGAGACAACTCACATGATAATAGAGTAACTTTCTTGTGCACTTGGTGCATGATGGACTCACCCCACAATTGAAATTGTTTACACTAAAGAGTGTGGTTAGATTACTGAAAAGTTTACACTGAAAATCGGTTTTTAGTGTAAACTTTTCAGTGTAATGTAATAATATTTTTCAATGTAAACAATTTTAACTGTTAAGTGAGTGAACTGGGCACCTGATGCATATGAGAGTGTCAAATAATAATAATGTAACAAAACTTAGGTGCAGTAATATGTGTCTTTGCATGTGATATGTATCGGGAGACAAGATATATTATGAGTGGTTACTACACTATATCTCTACTATATATTTTCAACATTAATTGCTAACCACACCACTCACTATAATACTACCATTTTTGTAATTTCTATTGTCTTAATCCTAAAAAAATGGTCATGTTCTTTTGCATGTAGTTTAATGTTAGAGGGTATTATGAGATTTCAGATGTTCATTTTTTAATAAAATAATAGATAATGAAAAGTTCGTTTTACATATTTTCCATAAACAAGCATATATTATGAGCAATAAAAAAAATTGTTTACGAAAAGGTCAAATCATGAGAAAAAATATGTGAGTATTTCTTATTATTCGTAAAAGTAGGTCTTTTGTGCATCAAGTGTGCACTATGCCACTTAAGTTCATTTTGTAATAGTGTCTGTAATTTTATAATATAGTATAATTGTTTGTAATAAAATGTCCAATTATTTTCACTAGTACAAAAATGGTCTAAGGGAGCGGTTAAATTTCAACTAAGAAAGTGGTTATAAACGCTCTCCAAGAAACAGCTATCTAAGGCTAAGAGAGCGGTTTGTAACCGCTATCCAAGAGAAGCACTAAGACAACGGTTTATAACCGCTGTCCAAGACTAACCACTTAGACAGCGGTTTAAAACCGCTATCCAAGAGAAAACACTAAGACAGCGGTTAAAACCCGCTATCCTACTTTTAACTAAGACAGCGGTTTTAAACCGCTCTCTAAGTGGTTAGTCTTGGACAGCGGTTATAAACCGCTGTCTTACATCTTTTTTTTATTTTATTTTTTTCTCTTGGAGAGCGGTTTTTGTCCGATTTTTTTCAATATTATATATATATATATATATATATATATATATTTTTTTTTTTTTTTTTTTAATAAACCTGCTAATACAATTAAAAAATTCGTAATATCAAATAAATATAATAAAAATATACCAAAAACATGAAATATTATATTTGATCACAAATTAATATATAATTTACATGCTATCGAAAAGTTATAATAATTAATGTTTTACAAGAATCGATTGTAAAGATACCCAATCCAATCCATTTTCCATTTCTCCATTCGAGCGTTGTTGTAAAAAGGGATCCGAGGCCTATGCACAAACTGCAAATTACATAGAAAATTTAATTAAATAATAAACATTTTTTATTCAATCAATAATATTTAAAATAAATCGATAATCGACTTACTTCTTCAGGAATGGTCGTCCGAGAAGTCAAGATTATATCTTCAAAATGTCCACAGTGATTGCCATCTTGCTGCCTCGGAACCTATTGATTAACAATTACAATCATGTACTATAACTATGATTATTTTCTATTGATTTTATAATTTTCTAAAGTAACTTACCTTAATATTTTTCCACAGCACTTTACTAATATTGGTGGTATCTGATTTTTTACCTGGAAGGCTAGTCTGATACATTGCCATCACACTATATAATTATTTTAAAAAATAAATATAGATTAGATATTTATAATCTTAAAAGTAAATAAAATCATAATATGAGAATATTAAAAATTAAATTACGTACCCTTCCATAAATGCTATAAGATCGGGACGACGTGTATACACCCCATCCGTAGTTGGATCCAAATAATACACAGTAAGATCCTCCTTTCTTATGGCCAACATCACCCAATGATTACTACATTATATTAACAATATTAAAATTAATCGCTTGTTCGTATAAATAAATTTTTTTATGAAATATTTATTATACTTACCCCACATTTGTTGGCCAAAAAATGAGATGTCTCTCTATATTTCAACATATGTTGAACAATGTCGTTCATATACTGTGTCCTATTACCAAAAATGCTACACACTTGGGGGCAGATGAAGGAATATTTTGCACTTGCAACGACATCTACGGTTAAATATACCTCACCCAAATACCTTTAACCAACATACGCTAATATTAATATTTAATAAGTAAGTTAAACTATAAATGAAGTAAATGTTGAGAATTAAGTAAACACACCTGAGGTAAAAAGTCATGGTAGTTGCACTCAATCACTTGTCATCGAAGACTTCTTCGACATGATCTCGTATGATGAACTCCTCATATCCAACATAGTTAAAGTAAGCATTAATGGGCACTGTGACTGTATTGAAGCTGGAGGACACCATGTAGTGCACCGTACTCATTACAGTGACATCGTGGGGTACGTCTCCGGGCAGGGGGTACCCTAATCGCCGTCTGCGCACACCAACAGTTGGTTCCCCTGGTCTCTCCCTCTGTGTAGTCTTTTGTGGAGTCGAGAGTATCTACAATCAATATTTGTAATATTATTTAAAATAAATTGACTTATTAATTACTTTAATAACATGTATTTTACTTTTTTTGTGAGAGAAACCAAGTGTTGCGGCCATTCGAGGAAGTGCCCGACCGCGTCTCCGACTGTGGTGGCCACATCTTCTGGTTTTGGCAACAGTGAAGTCTCTTGTCCAATTTTAGGTACAGTGAGGGTGACTTTCACAAAACCAGGAGTGATTGGGCGACCATGGATCACTCCACTGGAGCTATCGAACAATATTCCAGTGGCCACCAACCGAAGAGGATAATCCAAATAAAGGTAACAAGGAGTCGTCTGTTCGAAGAGGATATTCAGTTAGAAAATTTATACCTGTAACGCCCCGAATCCGAAACACATTAAATATCTCAGATTCGAGGTGCCACTTGTAACTAAAATCCGAACTATAAAATTTTTGATATAAAAAAGAGATAATACAATGAGAGATGAGTTTTATGCAGCGGAAGAATGAGCAGGATAATATTTATAATATATCTCTCACACATATATAAAGCTTAGTATCAATAGTAACATTTTATTTAAGTGGGGAACTCCGTGTCGTCTCTATTACTGTCCTTGCTCCACGAAATCATAATCTGCAAGGGGTTAGGGAAATGGGGCGTGAGATTTGAATTCTCACGTATGGGTGATTTGCAACGTCATGGGATTGGTAAATCCGAAATATATTAAATTATACTCATTGAGAAAGTATATAATTGATTTAAGCAGTTGACATATTAATATGAATAACATATATCACAGAAGTAACAAGCTCATATAATAATTAATTGGGCATAACAGGTTTCACGTTCACATAATTGATATTTCACAAGTTAATTCACATTAGGGGCGAAGCCCAAAACCATTTTCACGTATCGGCCCAATCTGCCAAAATCATTTTCCACATATCGTAAATCTTTCTCAAAAATCATTCCTCATAAATAAATCTATTTAATTAATTAGTGACCTCTCATCCGGAACTCTAATGAATACTCACCCGAAGGCCGAATTTATTATTAATGATCACCTCATCCGGAACTCTAATGAGTTCTCACCCGGAGGCCAAATTTATTATTAATGACCACCTCATCCGTAACTCTAATGAGTTCTCACCCGGAGGCCAAATTTATTATTAATGACCACCTCATCCGGAACTCTAATGAGTTCTCACCCGGAGGCCAAATTTATTATTAATGACCACCTCATCCGGAACTCTTATGAGTTCTCACCCGGAGGCCAAATTTATTATTAATGGCCACCTCATCCGGAACTCTAATGAGTTATCACCCGGAGGCCAAATTTATTATTAATGACCACCTCATCCGGAACTCTAATGAGTTCTCACCCGGAGGCCAAATTTATTATTAATGACCACCTCATCCGGAACTCTAATGAGTTCTCACCCGGAGGCCAAATTTATTATTAATGACCACCTCATCCGGAACTCTAATGAGTTCTCACCCGGAGGCCAAATTTATTATTAATGACCACCTCATCCGGAACTCTAATGAGTTCTCACCCGGAGGCCAAATTTATTATTAATGACCACCTCATCCGGAACTCTAATGAGTTCTCACCTGGAGGCCAAATTTATTATTAATGACCACCTCATCCGGAACTCTAATGAGTTCTCACCCAGAGGCCAAATTTATTATTAATGACCACCTCATCCGGAACTCTAATGAGTTCTCACCCGGAGGCCAAATTTATTATTAAACATTAGCTTTTCTCTTTCTCATAAAAACTGGCTTTTCAAAAAGTGGGGAGAGTTCACATAATTCGTACTTGTATAAATTCATGCTCACAAAATGCCCTTATATCATGCAATCGTCATCAGTTCATATAATCAACAAACACAAACCATCCATATAAGGTATATATAATTATATCACATAATTCAAGCAATTATATAATAGGGTGTACATTTATGTTGGATTAGTTGTTTTATATTGATTTAGTCGAGTTCAGAGTATACCAGCACAACGTATTATAAGCAGATCAATCAACAGATCATCACCCACCTGTTTGCTCCGGGTCCCGTGAATGATGTACAAACAGATGGTCGGAAACCTCGTGCGCGTTCCAACTAGTATCGAATCCTAGTAGGAGAACATTTAATTAAAAGTTGACCTTTGAATTGTTTTAGAAAGACTTGAGAGTTTGTGTTACGAGAATTGAGCAGATCGTTGTCTTTAGAAGACTTATTGAAAGTTAAAGCTTCCAAAGTTTGATTTCTAATTGATAAGTACTCCCCTTTTTAAGAGGAGGTGTATTAGGGGGGGTGTATCTACTAATTTCAGTGGTGTCCTTAACAAAAGCCTTTTATAAAATTAAAAGTATAAGAATTTATATTTTATTTTAAAAGAACTCTTGAATATAAATTATATAAATAAAACTCCTTTTATTAATAAATATTTTGCTTAAAGAATTTTATATAATAAATACTAAAAATAATATAATATATATTTGTTTTATTATTAGTATTACTAACCAAGTTTACTTGTGTCACTTTCAAAACCAAAGAATAATATTATTTTCTAAAAGTTCTTTTCCATTTGTTTTAAACATTTGAACAATAGACAAGGGAGGGGATGGATTTCCCTTTGTCCATAAACACAGCTAACAGTAAATGATTTCATCACCAATCAACAATACTAAAATCATCAGTTTCAAATACTAGCTAACTAAGTCAAAGGTACTTCACAACAAAGAATACTATACTTCTAAATAAATAATACGAAGCCATTAGGACAGTAATACTAAACCATTCCATCAGTAACACTAGTGAGGAAGAAAGAAAACATTTTCCAAAATATCAAAACAGTTTCGAAGTCTCCAACAGAATAGAGAACAGGAGTAAACAACTCAACCAGGAAAAACCATTATACTGCTCAACTAAACTCATGAATCAATTTCTCCTTTTGTTACACGGTCTCGTATCCAAAATAGCCTCGACTTGTTTTTGAAATTTACAAAAATGAAAGGAAGAAGGTAGAAACCTTACGAGCTCCAGTTCATGGTGGTATACGTGCGGCCTTACGGCGTTGTTCCGATATTTCTGAAAATAAATGGGCAGCAGTACGACAACTCGATCGGAATTGGAAAGAAACAAAATCAAACCGTGAGTAATTATCATTTCGAAGGAATTTATGAATTTAAACCGAATTGGAAATTGTAAGAAATCGAAATCAAAGGACCGAATTGGTGAATGAATTGGGAGAATGAGACTCACCAAAGGAAGAGGGCAATTCGGATTCATCGACGGTGGCGCTGTGGAAGGGGCGGCGCGAGCGGCGCCGGAACCGAGAGCGGAGGCGGCGATTTCGATCGGTACTGGGGCTGGAGCAAGGCGGCGGCGACTGGAGGAGGGAAGCTGTGCTGCGGCTCCGATGTGCGAAGGAGAGCAGCGGCGCTTGAGAGGCGGCGGCGGCGCTACGAGGTGCAGCGATGGGCGGTGCTCCGCTGTAGGGGACGGAGCGACGGCGTCGCTGCTTCGCAAAGGGGAAGACGTCAGGCGGCGTCTGGCTAACGAGCGGCGGCCTGGAAGGCAACGACGGAGGAGGGCGCAACGGCTGGGGGCAGAGGCGCGAGGAGTGAGCGGCGGCGGAGGGCAGCGTCGCACGGCGGCGTTCGCGAAGGGGAAAGGGGGCAACAACGGCCGTCAATCGGCAAGGAGGAGGCGGAGATGGCCTTGCATCTGTGCTTGGCCGACGAGAGAGAAGGGTGAAGGGAGAGTGATTTTTTGTGATTTGAGGAGAGAGAGACGAGTGAAATTTGGGATAATGTACGCGGTTTTGGTTCTTAGAGGAAAGAGAAAGAGATATTTTCTTAATTTCTTAATTAATTAATTTTTAAAAGGAAATAAAATAATACATGGCTAGAATTAATTTTCTAATTAAATTTAATTCAAAAAGGAAAGTAATTTATGTGGTTAGGGATTAATCCCTTTTAATTGTGATATTTTCGTTCCCAATTGATACGGTTTAGGGATTATTTGGTTCACGAGTTTAATCCCGATTCGATAATTAATACAGTTTTATAATTCGATTAATATTTTAAAGTATTTTAATTATTCTCAACAAAATATACGAATCGAAAATATAAATTTAAACTTTGAATAATTAATTTCTCGCAGTCCCTTATTCGTTTGAAATATTCGATTTCTTTCTTCGAACTTGGGAATTTGGAAATAGAGTATATATTTAAATTACACGTTGGCACATAAAATAATAAAATTAAAATAAACAATAATAATAATAATAATATAGAAATTATATAATTAAGGTTTCTAGGAAAATAAAAGGTATAAAACGGGACGGGGTATTACAATACTAGTATTTAATTAAAACAAATACGAGATACATCTGATACCCTGGAGACGTTTTAAAGTGCATCATGGAAGTCGTCTGAAGCATTGTTTCTAACAGCACTCTCTCTAGCCTCAGCGGAAAACATAGGAGCACTGTTTTCACAGCTAGCACCATTAGACGACATTCCGTATCTCATTTGATTGTTTGATATCATCAAAACTTGTTTAGCTAAGTCGGCAACCTGGGAAGAAAGTTGTTCCACCATAGACATAGCCGCCATACCAGGTGCCATAGTCAATGATTTCTTAGTGACGTCAAATCCAAGTCCCCGTATGCGTCCGGGATGCTCCTGACAATTTATTGCCCGTACAAACAAATCATCAGTCCCCACAGTGCGGGTCTCGTCGGGCGTCATACTCTGAGATATGCGCTCCTAAATAACAAACAAATATTATTAAATCATTTAAAATTAAATAATAGTTTATAATGTTAAAGATAAAATAATGGATGAATTACCGCTTCATCAATGATACGCTGTGTTTTGGGATCGGGAACATTCCCATCTCGAGTCTTTCTTGTAGTCTGAAATAACTCATAACGGGTAACAACAGGTGCACTCTCTCCACCTTTCCTTTTTTCTTCTTTCTACGATAATAATAAACATGTAAAAAAATCATTAAAAGTGAATATATATTAATGAAGTGAATGATCATAAAAAAAAATTAACAGTTAGCAAATCTCACCAAATCTTTCCTAATGCGTGCATAACCTCTGGAAGATCCACGATATCGCGCCTCCATATTCTTAGCTTGTATGCTATTTCTGTTACTTTTTTCCTACAGTGTAATATAAATACGATAAATACTGAAAAAAAAGAATAGGTGAAATAACATTAATCAATTTTACCTTGAAATCATCAAGCATAGATCTACGCACAAACTCCTGCCAATATGGAGCCACCATAGGGGATTCCGCATAGTCTTTAGGCGGCGTAGACGAATACAAACCAGTCTTCGGGTCTCGTGCCTTATTCCTCAGAAAAGTCCGATTTTTTTACCTTATTTCCAGCTTGTTTAAGTATATCATGCTTCTTTGTGTGATCAAGGCCGATGAATGTAGTCTGCATATACATATAGAATATAACAATTTATATTTAGTAATTTCACATAAAAAAATAAATTATACAATAATTTTAATATGCACTACAATTAATTAACATACCACGAGCTCATCCCATATCGCTTCCTTGAAAGGAGTCATCTCAGGCTTACGCCAGTCATTGCAGGCAGCACGATAGGGACAACTCTCCTGACTGCAGACCCAATGAAGTACGCCAACTTCACACTCTCTGGTCCTATCTGTTTGATGATCTTTAAACCGAACCTGGTGATCAATTTTTATCGAGTGGATTAGTGACTGTTTAGGTTCGGTTTAAAGATCATCAAATACTATCGGCTGCCCATACTCATTGAATGATAACTACAATTCAATGATATCATTAGGTCAATAGACAATTAATTAATATAATAACAATTAAACTGTTCAATTGTATTAAAATTACCTTCAGTAATTTTCCTTTGCTACGGTCTTTTTTCAGTGAAGTCATCGTGACTATACCCCCTCTTGCGCTTCTCTCCAGAGCTACTAGAGGTGGGAGCATCAGTGTTATCCTGTCTTGTGTCATCATCTCCGTCATCTGGATCATCTCCATCATCTGGCTCATCTCCAGCATATGGAAAATAAACTGGATCATCTCCATCATCTCTATCATAGGGCAAATAATCCATGACCCTGCGAAATAAAATTAAAAATATGTAAGAGTTATAAAGAAACAACATTTAATAAAGCACAAAAAATAACATTCAATAAAGTCATACATTTCTTTTTAGCACTGATTTTTCTTTTTCGTTTTTTGGTTGACTTTTCTTGTTTATGACCATAAATGTTAACGAGATCCGGATTGATATACTCATCATCACTTCTAAGTTTTCTCTGGTACAGACGAGGATTTGCAGGATCATCGAAAGAGGGTACAAAATGAGTGAAGTTCTGGAAAGGATCATCAATCATGTCAACATCTTCATCGACGTGATCGCTGATTTGGTAACTATGGTTAAATTTGTTTGACAGAAGCACAATTGACCATTTCTTGTTAACTGGGTCGGGGACATAGAAAATTTGTTGAGCTTGACTAGCCATTATGTAAGAGTCATCTCTGTATCCCACATTCTTCAAATCAACGCGTAGGAACCCAGAACGTTCAACTTGGACCCCATTTGGGATCCTCACCCAACTACAATCGAAAATTGGCTCACGGTCCAAATGTTGACAATCTGTCCAAAGTAAGTGGTATTCGACTGATTCCATGCAGTTGCAGTAATAGACACCCCACTATTCTGCATTGTACTTGTGGCATCATGATCTCTGGTATAAAACGTGTATCCATTAATAAGATAACACTTGTATGAATACACATGTCTATTAGGTAATCTGGATAACCACTTAACTCTTTCTTTCACTGAGTCTTTATCCTGTGACAACATACTTGCAACATAACCATTGAACCAGTCAACAAACGTGCGATTGTGCTCAATTTCAATCCATGATCTAGCTCTGGTGGGAAAAGACTCAGAAAGTGCCTGCATGTGTAGGTCAATAAAAGGAAGCACGTCGACCGTGTTGTGAAGTACACACAAGTGCATCCGTATTAGCTCCTTCATACTAACACTTACAGGTTGGCCACCGGTAATGCCTTCACCATCCATTCTATTGGTGTATCGGGTACTTGGAAGTCCAATTGCATCGACATTCGGAATAAATTCAGACCAGTACTCGACTGCTTCTTCTACTAAATAGCGTTCTGCAATGCATCCCTCCGGCCTGTACATATTCATCACATACCCTTTCAACACTTTCATATATCTCTCTACACCATACATCCATCGCATACGAGCAGGACCACACATCCTTGTCTCGTGTACCAAATGAACAGTTAAGTGAACCATTATATCAAAAAATGAAGGAGGAAAATACATTTCAAGCTCACAAAGCGTCCCCACAATCTGTCTCTGAAAACCAAGCAATTTTCTAGGATCAATAACTTTATTACTCATTGCCTTGAAGAACCAACAAAGCTTTGTTATGGTTATGCGCACAATTTCAGGCAAGATAGAACGTATTGCAATGGGCAAGAAATTCTCCATGATGACATGATAGTCATGCGATTTCAGATTCATCAACTTCACGCCATCATCTGAAACAAGTCTCTGTATGTTGGACGAATAACCCTCTGGTACTTTCACATCCTTTAGTGTTTGAAGAAGAATTTTTCTCTCACTCTTGAACAAGGTGTGTGCAGCAGGAGGTAATTTCGGTGGTTTACCTTCTTCATACACAGGTGCCAGTTCAGTTCTTATACCCATGCACACTAAAACAATTTCATCTAAAATTCTAACATATATCCTAACATGCATTCTAACAATTCCATTTAAATTATTCCTAAAGCCTTCAATATTATTTCTCATCTATAAACCCCTTGAAATAAAGTCTAACATTTTAATACTAATTAAGATATATACATTTAAAATTCTAAAAAATTATAATATGTCCATCTAAAATTCTAACAAATTCTAACAAATTTCATCTAAAATAATTTTAACATATTAAACCTGACTTGCAACAATTTCATCTAAAATTAATCAAAAGACCTTCAATTAACCAATGTTTCACCAATAACATACATATATATATACATATTCATACATATTCATATATATATATATATATATATATATATATATATATACATGCATATTCATATACATTACATTTTCATATATATACATATTCATATATATATATACACACATATATATACATACATATACATTTTAATACATTTAAAATACATATTATATACATACCTGTAGAAGACGGCGGAGAGGGCGGCGGTGGAGGGGCGGCGGCGGTGCAATGCCGCGTCGGGGGAGGCCGAACGGCGGACTAGCAGCGGCGGAAAGAACGGCGGTGGCTGGGCGGCGTCACGGCGGTGGGGTGGGGGGAGGAAGCTCCTTCGCGGCGGTGGGGGTGGAGGACCACGTCTCTGATATGGTGGGTGAGGAAGAATTACGCGTCGAATTAGGTTATTTCGTGGTCAAATGGGGGTAAATGGGGTCAAACTCTTAGAGAGCGGTTATAAACCGCTATGCAATTAATTATCTAAGAGAGCGGTTAAAAACCGCTTTCCAAGTTCCACTTGGAGAGCGGTTTAAAACCGCTTTGTAAGTCCCTTCTTAGACAGCGGTTTTTAACCGCTTTCTTGCACCTGCCATCTTACACAGCGGTTTTTAACTGCTCTCTTAGACTAACACTAGGACATCGGTTAATAACCGCTGTCTTAGCCTTTTTTTTTAAATATAATTATGTTAAACCGCTCTCCAAGCTTTGTTTTGGAGAGCGGTTTTTTTAATAGCTCTCCAAGTATAGCTCTCCAAGTCCAAATGTGTAGTAGTGTTTACTTGTACTTTTCAGTGGAAATATATAATTTGAACGTTCCAAACCAATTTACACACTACCTAAAAAGAAAATATTAAATTGCGTATAAAAATATACACATATTTACTCATATAACATTATTTTACCTCATCCAGACAACTTTAAATATTAGTAAACACGTAGCATCAACATATTAAATATCAATGAGAAAGAAACAAAAGTTTGCTAGCTATTCAATGGTCCTTTTTTTTTTTAAAACAGGGATTCAGTGCTCCTCTATACTTAACTTTATTACTATTTCATTTTCCACACAATTAGGGGGAAAAATAATTCCTATAACTCCATCCCTTTTTTAATTTCGTCCTGCTAACTTTCAAATTTTGATTTTAGTCCTGTAACTTTACCTCCTTTTGATTTTTGTTCTGTTGACTTTCTAATTTTAATTGTCGTCCCGTAACTTACATATTTTTTTTATTTTGGTCCTACAACCTACTAACCGTTATAAGACTAAAATAAAAAAGCGGTAAAATTACATGACTAAAATCAAAATTTGAAAGTCAACAGGACGAAAATAAAAAAAAGAATATGTAGTTATAGGACTAAAATCAAAATTTGAAAGTTAGTTGGACGAAAATCAAAAGGAGGTAAAGTTACAGGACAGAAAAAAAAATTCCTCCACCCAATTACTTGCACGTTCTCTATGCCAAGCACACTAAATCATTTCAGGTTAATTTTTTATTTTTTCTATCTTATATTATTAATTAATATTTTATTAGTTGAAAGGAAATATAACCAATCTCCGTTCAAGAGTTGGGGCAAATTTCACTTTTATCCCAACTTAATGAATTTGTTTTAAAATGTCCATGTTTTCAATATTTTTAGTTTCATAATTTTTTTCGACACTTCTAATTTCAAAAGATTGCAATTTTGGTGGTCACAACATAATGAGTAAACTGCAGTGTTAATTCTAAAAGAATGTGGTAAAATTAAAATTTTAGTCCTGAAAATCACGGATAGGACCTAACCTGCTTAAAAGGGATCGCTTTCGCACATAGAAGGTACCAAAAGTGTTTCAAACTGTGCAATTCTATTTGTAATTTATAATACATTCCATGATACAATTGAATAAAGTTTTCTATAAAAAAAATTGTGTTTGTGTACATACAAATATTTATTTATCCTCATAAATATATGAGTTTATATTTACAGGTGGATACATGACCCATTCGATAATATGTGTTCATGAAACATATACTATAATGTAGGCTTATATATGGGCCTATATTTGGGCTTATGGCACCAAATTTCGTTCTCACCCAGCCACGTTAATTAAGGCCAAGGTTATATACAGTCCTATCTTTTGTTAATACCACCCCACCCAAAAATGTTCGGAAAAAAAATTCGAAATTTTGACAATTTTCGGAAAAAAATTCCGAAAATTAAAAAAAAAAAACACTGAACTAATGATTTTTCGGAAAAAATTTCCGAAAATTGTTACATTTTTCGGAAAAAATTTCCAAACAATTTTTTGGGTGGGGTTGTATTCACCAAACATGGGGCTGTATTTAACCTTGGCCTTAATTAATGCCCAATAATTCAATATGGGCCTATATATGGGCTGGCCTTAAATTCGTTTCATTCTGTCGTGCCAATTAATGTCCAATGATTCAATTGGGCTTATGAATGGCTTATTACTTATTAGTAAAGGCCAAGGTTATATACAACCCTATCATTTGTTAATACAACCCCACTAAAAAGTGTTCAGAAAAAAAAATCCGAAAATTTTAACAATTTTCGAAAAGAAAATTGGGAAAATGGAAAATGAAAAACACTAAACATATCAATTTTCGGAACTTTTTTCTGAAAAATGTGTCAATTTTCAGAAAAAAAATTCAGAACATTTTTTTGGGTGGGGTGTAGTCACAAAACATAGGACTGTATTTAACCTGGACCATTATTAAATTTGAGGATATTGTGAGGGTTAAGGTAAAGATGTGATAGGGTGATAGTTGTTGATAGACGAACATCATCCAGCATGAAGCGAACAAGAGTTACAGGCTTAAACAAAGATAGTCAACATTGGGGTGCATCTACCAATTCGAGAGGTGTATAAAGTGACGAACAACTCCCCCGACGAACAACTAATGGGCGAACAGGTATTAAGACCCGAGACCAAGAATGAGCCAACTGTGAAGTCATCAATGACGAACAACTTGGTCAAATTATGATACAACAGCCATGGCGAACAACTTCCAAAGTACAACCTCAAGAGGCGAACAACTTTAAGTTGGACAATCAACAAGATCAATCAAGCCGACCTAGGCGAACAACAATGGGTCCGAGATAAGACCAAAGAAGACTTTGTAGCTAAGATTCAGCTTTGATAGGATCAAAGGGGCACATGTCAAGCATGCAGGCTAGGGAGACCAAGAGTCTTGGACACCTCATGCTTGTTAGTCTCTATAAATAGTTGTTCTCCAGCTGTGAAATACAAGTTCAAAAAAAGTTAAAATGCATAAACAATTCCAAAACACACACAAATACACCTAAAATGCCCACACATACGAAATTAGTTCAATTTCGACTACCGAATTTACTAATTCGATAAATTCACACCTCGATTTACCAATTACGGTGGTAATCAATCACACGTATTGATTGGTGACGTAACACAGATTTAAACAGCCATTAATCCATCCGATTAAATACGTTCATCAACAATTTGGCGCTAGAAGGAGGGTGTCCGAACCTTCGATTCAGTGTGATTGCTCAAGAACTTCGAGTCTGAAACTTGAAGATTCAAAGAAATCCTCAAGAAATTCTTGAAGATACAAGCAAAAGTGTTCTTGGTGTTCTTGATGTTCTTCAATAACAATTTGAAGATTCAGAGATTAAGAAACTAATCCAACATTAGGATGCCTCAATCCAAGCAAACACAAGGATCACGCATGTCAAGGAGAGCATCTCCTACTCGGGCCTCGACAGCAGACCATCAAGACCGCGATCCTAAGCACGCGAACATATCACATCATACAGCCATAACACATAACCTCCCGCCTGAAATGGAGGCTCTGGCGAACAACCCTAACGAGTTGGCTAAGACCATAGCAGCTCTCCAAGCCCTCCAGAAACAACAGGAACAAGCTAGACCTTCCCAAGCAAGGCCTAGGGATAAGTCTCTGGAGGTTGTGAGGGCTAAAACTGTTAGGGGCGAACAACATGAGGTGAACAACGCTCAAGTTAGGCAGGACAAGGGCAAGGCCAAAATGGCTGACCTAAGAGAAGAGCAGGCTGAGTCTGCCCGTGGGCGAACAACTTTGTCAAGCCATGGGACTACTCGTTCCAGTGCCCAGGACAGACTTGGTCAACCACAACATATCATGGAAGCTGCTCGCCAGAGAGCAGGTGATGGGCGAACAACTCTCGAACAGCCTCGCCCAACAGTGCATGAAAGATTATCTCAGTCCGCCTTCAGACGCCTAGGGCCGAATGCGGCGAACAACCCTAGGAAGCAACTCCAGGAGGAGCCCACCCCGAGTGAGGGACTGCGACGAACAGAAAGGCATGCGCCTTTGTTCGCCGAACAGCCTCCAAGTCAGGGGGCACCTTTGGATGAGTTGGCCAGTTTAAGAAGGGCAGTGGAAAGCATGCAGGGGCAATTGGACCAACAGAGAGGTATGGGGACGACCAGCATGCCATTATCCCCATTAGCCCCCCACATTTTAAAAGCCTCAATTCAAAAGAAGGTTCAATTTCTGGCAGGCATCCAGTATGAAGGCCTAGTAGACCCTCGAGTCCACCTTACCAAATATACGGACTACATGGTTTCCGTGGGGGCCAGCGACGCCACCCAGTGCCGGAACTTTCCATTAACGTTGGGCGACCGGGTTCACAAATGGTTTTCAGCAATGCCACCGGCATCAATCAACTCGTTTACCCAACTGGGTCGGGAGTTTCTTTCGCACTTTTCAACAGCTGGCTCGTATCTTTCCCAGAAACATCGACTGTCAGATTTAAGACAAAATGACGACGAATCTGACAGAGCATTCATGGAAAGATTCGATAAAGTGTTGTTGGAAGGAGAACCGGTCAGCGAGGACACTAAAATTGTCGCTGTCATGGCAGGACTGAAAAAAGGGTCAGAACTATGGAAAAAGGTACGTTTGAAGTGCCCAAAGAATTACGCCGAGTTCAGAAATTAGGCCGGCGTGTTCGTCTCCATGCATGAGGCACTAGAAGCAAACTTGGGGGAGAACAAAGTAGACCCCAAGGAGAACAACAAAAAGCCTGGTGGAACAGGATACAGAGTCCCGAAGAACATGAAAGCATTCAACGAAGGGACAGAACTCAAAGAAAAGCTCAACCAGGTGCTAACAGTGTCAGTTGACACTGTTTATGATAATGTAAAAGGCAAGGAGTTGCTCTCCCCTCCGCGAAGAATCCGTCAGGACACTGGCAAACTCAACCCCAACAAGTACTGTGCCTACTATCAAAGCGTGGGGCATTTTACAAGTGAGTGTAGAGATTTGCTCAAGCAACTCTGGCGATTTTATGAGAAGGGAAAACTCTCCGAATTTGTTAACAGACAGCCCGGCAAGAGAGGCCGGGAGAGCAGCCCGGGGGAAGAAAGCGATGAACAGCCTCAAAGGAATAATCGCCCCGGACGACCAGTTCCCGCTGCAGCTGCACGCCCATTGGAGGATATTTTCATGATGGAGCCTTCCGGCTCTGCCGGAGGTTGTTCTGATGGACGTCCACCAATGTCGAACAGAAAGAAGAAGGCAGAGTTACGAGCTATGGGCCAAGTTCAGGAAATGGGGATCAAACCAACCATCATGCAAACGGCAAAGTTGACCTTTACCGAAGAAGATTTGGAAGGAATCTCGACCCCACATAATGATGCACTCGTAGTCTGTGTCAAAATTATGGGAACAAGAGTCCACAGACTTTTGGTGGACACCGGAGCCTATACCAACATCATATTCAAGAAGACGCTCGACCAACTGGAAGATTGTTCGGGCTACATTCAGAGTACAACTCATAGAATTGTAGGCTTCGGAAATGCTGTAACCACTCCAGTAGGGGAAATTAGACTATCTGTACAACTTGTAACGGCCAATAAACCCGAAAAGAATATTACACGAATGGTTGATTTTTTGGTCGTAGACCAGGAATCAACTTACAACGGGTTTCTTGGTCGCCCCTTTTTAAATGAATTCAAAGCTGCATGTTCCACTTACCACTATTGTATAAAATTTCCAACAGCAAGTGGGACAGGCACAGTGAGAGGAGACCAAAGAAGAGCTCGGGAGTGTCTCCTACAATTAAAAGCAAAGTTTACTCAAGTGTCCATGATGGAGGCTACCACAAGCTATCCTGACGATGAGCCGTCAGTACTGGAGAACATAATGGACATGGACGACCACATGGACACTGGCGAACAACACTTGGACGAGCAAGTGTTGGACGAACAACTCACCACCACCATTGAGGAACTTCCAGCTGACGAACAAAGAAGTGGTGGTGACGAGCAACCTTCATCAAGCAACTTGGAGGGCTGGGTACTGGCTAACAACAACGGATCAGAGCCGACAAATGATCTAGATCCCCGCCTGGGGGCAGAGCCCATGGACATCGAAAATGATACAAATCTTGAGGGGCCAATACTTGATCCCCATTGGAAAGGACAAAAACGACGAGCAACTCCAGTCGAAGAACTAGAGACGTTCAGAGTTAACCCTGACAACGAGGATCTTGAGCTTTACATAGGATCTGAGCTCCCTGAGCCATACAGATCCCGAATGAAAGAATTCCTCCTCAAGAATCTAGATGTTTTTGCATGGTCTCATGCAGACATGGTGGGGATAGATCCAAAGCATGCTTGCCACAGGCTCAACATTAATCAAGCCAAGAGGCCAGTCCATCAAAAACGAAGGAAGTACGGCCCGGACAAATATCAAGCGTTGAATGAAGAAGTTAAAAGGCTGTTAGACAACGATCTGATCCGTCAAGCACTTTGTCCACAATGGGTAGCAAACCCTGTGCTGGTGAGGAAACCAAACGGAACCTGGAGGCTATGCATAGACTTTACAGATCTGAACGCAACATGCCCGAAGGACAACTTTCCTCTCCCGCACATCGATCAATTGGTGGACAGCACTACGGGTCACGAAATGCTAACATTCATGGATGCTTTTGCAGGGTATCATCAAATCCCAATGCATCCTGACGATCAAGAAAGCACAGCTTTTTACACTAACAAAAACTTGATGTGCTGGAAGAGAATGCCCTTCGGCCTCGTCAATGCCGGGGCAACTTATCAAAGGCTGGTGAACAAGATGTTTGACCAACAAATCGGAGACACGGTGGAAGTCTATGTAGACGACATCGTGGTCAAAAGCCCCAAGAGAGGGGATCATCTCCAGCATTTGACCCAAGTGTTCGAGATTCTTCGGCATTATAACATGAAGCTAAATCCGAAGAAGAGCAGCTTTGGTGTCCATTCGGGGAAATTCTTGGGACATCTTGTTAGCCAGCGGGGGATTGAGGCCAACCCAGCAAAAGTTAAAGCCATTATGGATATGCAACCTCCACGATCAGTAAAAGAGGTGCAAAGGCTCACAGGATGCCTAGCAGCTTTGAATCGGTTCATATCCAGATCGGGGGACAAATGCCGTCCATTCTTTGAGGCCATCAAAAAAGGAAGCTTCTCATGGACTGACAACTGTCAAAGGGCCTTTGATCAACTCAAAGACTACCTGGGAGATGTTAAAATCCTATCAAAACCAGTCCCAGGAGAGAAGTTATTCCTATACTTAGCCGCATCAGAAGTTGCCATCAGCTCTGTTCTGGTGCGCGAAGACGGCAAATTCCACCAACCTATATACTACGTCAGCCAAGCCTTGCATGAAGCAGAGATCAAATACTCCCCAACTGAGAAGCTGGCGTATGCCCTGGTCATGAGTGTGCGAAAGTTAAGACCATACTTTTTCGATCATCAAGTCGAAGTACTAACAACTTTCCCGCTCAGACAGATCATCCATCGCCCTGACACTGCTGGACGTCTTCTAAAATGGTCACTAGAGATTAGCCAATTTGGGGTGACCTATGCTCCTCGAACAGCGATCAAAGGGCAAGCTTTAGCCGACTTTATAGTCGAACTAACTTTCCCACCAGATCCGACGAGAGGACTAGATCACCCCTGGCATCTCTATGTTGATGGGTCCTCGACAAATGTGGCGTCAGGTGCAGGAGTGGTACTAATTAGCCCTGAAAGACAAGTATTCACCTCGGCAATCAAATTCGGTTTTATGGCAACCAACAACGAAGCAGAGTATGAAGCTCTCATTGCTGGTCTTCACCTATCCCTCGCCGTAGGTGTTAGACGGTTACAAATCTTCGGAGACTCACAACTGATTGTAAACCAAGTCCGAGGTGAATACGAGGCGAGAGATGATCATATGATTGGTTATCAACAGATTGTTGCTCACCTTATGTCCATGTTAGATCAAGTCTTCATCGAACAAATCCCACGGACAAGCAACACTCAGGCAGATGCTCTGGCCCGACTAGCAACAAGTGAAGGGCCAGCAGAGTTGGCAGACATTATAATTACAAAGATGAAAGATCCATCAACAGTAAGCTATAATGTCAACCAATTTGACGATCAAACTGCCGATAAGGACGACTGGAGAGCAAATATAGTCAAATACTTGAGAAATGGGGAGAAACCAAACAACCCTTTTGAAGCTGCCAAGCTAGTGAAGCGAGCCGCCAGATATACTCTGGTGGGAGAACAACTTTACAAAAGGGGAATATCAGTCCCACTTCTCAAGTGTTTGCCTAGGGGGCAAGGACGAGCAGTCCTCGAAGAAATTCACGCCGGAGTATGTGGAAATCACACTGGGGGGCAAGCCTTGGCGTACAAAACCATCAGGCAAGGGTATTATTGGCCGACATTACGTCAGGATGCGATCAAGAAAGCAAAAACTTGCCATCAGTGTCAGATTTTTGCCCCGAATATTCATACCCCGGCCCAGGAGCTCGTGTCAGTTTACAGCCCATGGCCTTTTGCAAAATGGGGGATGGACATCATTGGTCCTTTCCCAGCTGGAGTCAGAAATGTTCGATTTGCCGTTGTAGCAGTCGATTATTACACTAAATGGGCAGAAGCAGAGGCCATGGTGAACATCACGCAGCAGAAGATGATCAACTTTATTTGGAAGAACATTGTCTGTCGTTTTGGAGTTCCACAGGCAATTGTGACAGACAATGGTCCACAGTTTGATGGACAAGAGTTGAGAGAATTCTGTGCGAAGTGGGGGATCAAAAAGCATTACTCCACACCTTATCATCCCCAGTCAAACGGACAAGTTGAAGTTGTGAACAAGATAATCAAGCATACATCAAAAGTAAGACTGGCGGAGAGCAAAAGTGGTTGGTCTATCGAACTCCCGAAAGTCTTGTGGGCATACAGAGTTTCTCCCAGGTCTAGCACCGGAGAAACACCCTTTGCTATGGCTTTCGGAACAGAAGCAGTAATACCTATTGAGTTAAGGACCAGTACGATTAGGACGACCAACTTTGATGAACAAGCAAATAATTCTGCTCTAAGTGCTGAAATGGATTTGCTCGAAGAAAAAAGACTCAATGCTGAGTTAAAAATGCAACATACAAGCAAAGAGCGGAGCGTTATTATAATTCCCGTGTAAAAGTCCGGGAATTCAGAGTTGGAGATTTGGTTCTAAGAAAACTGCTCGCCCAACCTTCAGGAGTACTGGGACCAACTTGGGAGGGCCCATATCGTATAACGGAAAAATTCGTAAATGGCGTATACGATCTCGAAGATATGGAAGGCAAGCCGGCCTCATACTCCTGGAATGCCGTACATCTCAAGAAGTACTATCAATAAATGGGCGAACAATTATCTTGGGGGCAAGTATGGCGAATGAAGTGAATCAAGCAAATGGAATGGATCAAGGATAAAAAACTTGCATAATTTTTTGAAAATTTGGCTAAGTATAGATTAAAAAGTTGCTCGCCACATTGTATAGTCTGGTGCTGCGTCTTTTATTTTTGAATAGAGTTGCTCGGCAAAAATCTATAAGCGAGCAAGTTTTTAGTTTGTGTTCAAAGTTGTTCGTCATATTGTATATGTTAGTGATGAACAGTCTTATAACACTTGTAATTTGTTCAAAATGTAAATACAGTAGTTGTTCGTCAGTAAAAGAAAAGTCCAAAGCTCGTGGTACCAGTCCATTTAAGGACTAAAGCCATTCAAAGGTTGTTCGTCTTTTAAGATGAGCAGAACCTAAGGCTAAACCCTATTCCATCAAAGGCAAAGTTCAAAAAGGGGACAAAGCCCAATACAATATGTTATAATTGCAAAAGCATTTCATGAAAATGTAAAGGCAATTAACATATAAGAAGATGAGCGAACAAAAGAAAGACATTCATTGAATTAAAGGCTTTTAAGCCCAAAAGATAGTACAAGCTGAAAGTAGCCATTACAAGTACTACAGAAAAGGAACGAGCAACTATTACAAAAGAAGACAAAAGGTTAAGTCCTAAAACTACTGCTGCTCGGCAGGAGGAGGATCTTGAGGTTGCTCGGCAGAAGGGTCGACAATCATGTCTCGAGCAAGATCTTCGGCAACTTTATCCTCCACCTCTTTAGCGTTTTGCTCGTCAGCTACGGCCACCTCTTCCTCTTGTTCGCCTTCATCAACTGGAAGAGGAGGATGAGTGATGGCAATACTGGGGTCAAGTTTGTCAAGTTTAACCCCAAGCACAGCCAAATCCGCTAACTGAATTTCAATATTGTTCGGCGGTGGATAGTTTTCTAGGAATTCATTTAAGTCCTTGCTCATTTCCTCCACCAGATCCTTGAAGTCATAAGCATCGGCCGTGCGGATGCTGTCCGCATAGGCGCAGATATAGCCCAGGTTGGAGATAGGCCCACTCCGAGCTTGGAACTCTTGCTCGGCCTGCTCCCGAGTAAGCATCTCAGCCATTTGCTCCTTCAAGCGAGCAAGTTCCGTTTCAGCCTCTCCCCTGGCTTTCCTTTCCTCCTCCAACACAGTAAGAGAGGAGTGTAGCTCGGCCTTTGCATCCTTCAGCTCGCCAGAGACAATCTGATAGTCTTCGATGCGCTTCTGCTCCATGTCATTGGCCAGCTTTAGTTGATCCTTTAAACGAGCAATCTGGCCATTGAAGTTGTTCGCCATTTTCTCTTTTTCCTCAGTAAGCTGGCGAACAGAAGCAGCATGATGACGAGCAGTCTCCTCTAGCTCTGCTACTTGAGCCATTCCCCTTTGAGCTGAGACAAAGGAGTTTGCGGCTTGGACCATTGATAAGTGAAAATTATCAATGGGACCTTGGGCGAGGACGGCTTTGTTCAGCGGCCGTGACCAGGCGCGAGCAACAATCTCAGCTGCCCGATGAACATATTCATCCGGAATGTCACGGAAGCTCGCCGGAGTCTTTGAACAGGCTAACTGGTGAACCAGGTCTGCTCACCCTGGGTAGTCGCTGGGCCGGTATCTGCGAACAAAAAGAAGGTCAACACTTGAAAATTTTGGCAAATAAAAAACTTGTTCGGCAAGAAAGTAAGAACTTACTCAGAAAATTTTCGCTCATCCCGGCCTAGATATGTAATGTCATCTGGGTTTCTGGGGGAGCCTGTGTCTTTGCTCGCCTTGCCGGACTTCTCCGTAAGCTCAACGGATGAGCAGCGTACAACCTCACCTTCAGGGCGAGCATGGCTCGAACCCACCTTCTCCTTCCCCTTGTCGGGAACGCCATGGGACACTGGAGTCCCGTCTGCCTTCTTTAAACGTTTCCCCCCACGAGGAGGGGAAATGGGAGGAGATTGGATTTGAATAGGGGGAGCAGCCTGTCTTGGAACTTTAGCTCCCTCGAGTTTGTTGGTCATGGCGAGCACCTTTTGTGGGGGGTCACCTCTCCTTTTCTTCCCTCTTGGCGGTGCCATTTCGAGAGCCCTTTGCTCAAGAAGGGCGTATGCGGGAGGAACGACAACTGTCACTTGCTCGGCTAAAAAAAAAAAAAGAGTTAGACGAGCAAGTTAGGAAACTCAATGGCGAACAAGGCTAAAACCCAAAATTTGGAAATTCATACCTGGGGGCACCTCGACCTGGGCCTCCAAGTGGTGTGGGTATGTCAAAAGGCGAGCAGCTCTTTGACACCTTGTTCGGCAAAGGTAGTCAATAGTCATATCTTTCTTGTTGCGGAGGCCAACCAAGCACGAGGTAAACAGAAACTCGGAGCTCAACTCCTCCTCTTTCGAATCCCACTTGGGTAGACGAGGACCTGCGAACAAACAAGAAAAGTTAAATTAGAACAACTTAGCCCAAAGGCGAGCAAGAAATGGACTTACGTTTCAGTTTTCCATAGGCTGCTGGAGAATTTATTCGTCCAGGGCCGCCGTGTGGACCAGAAGATGCTCGCCAATCACCCCCAATCTAGAAGAAGTGTTGCTTCCAGTCACGAATCTTGTTCGGCACCTCTTCCACCATTTTCAACCCAGTTCTGGCCTTGAGATAGTGATAGCCTTCTTCTCCTATGGGGCAGTTTGTAATTGTCATCAAGTAGTTGATTTCTTCTGCAGTGATCCGATCAACATACCCCTCCAAGGCGAACAAGCACATGGAGCCTAGAAGGTTCATCCACCCAATTGGAGTAATTTGGGTGATGGCCAAGTTGGTCGCCTCCAGGAATCGACCAACAACGGGTGGAAGAGGTAGCTTTAGTCCGGCAATCAAGGTGTGAATGTTGATCGCCGTGCATCCTGGAGGTGGGCGATCAGCTCTTTCCTTTCTCCGAGAGGCCCATATGTGAATATCATATGGGATCTTGTATTCCTCCCGGATAGAGTCCAGTTCATCTTCGCGAACAACACTTTTTATCTTGCTCGCCTGGTACCCAGTTTTCACCTTATCCATTATTTGTCTCTGGGGACGGGGAAAGCTGTTCGCATACCTTTCAGCATATGCTCGCCATTCAAATAGTCGAGCAACCCCAGCTGGGATCTCGTTTTCCCGCATCTTTGGGGATGAAAAATTGATACCTTCCAGGAACTCGCGAGTGAGTTCGTTAAATTCTGGATCTTCAGAGTCAGCGGAAGACGAAGAGTTGTCGTTCAAATTGTTGTTCGCCGCGACTGTCAGTTCTCTCCCAGATGGGCCCGCACCAGTGTTTTCCACAGAGCGAACAACTGAGTCCACGTGAGCGTTCGACGCTGAGGAAACCTCAACTGGTTCTAGATCGCGAGCAACAATGGGAAAAAGAGGATCTAAGGTCTCCTCGGTTTTATTGCTTGAATGCGAAGACATAGGAGAGAGAGAAAAATCCAGACGGCGGTGGAGAGAGTGTTGCAGACGGCGGCGCTTCCCCGGAGAAGATGGTGGCGCTCGGATCCACACGGCGGCGAAAGAAATTTTGGGACAAAAAGTAGAGAAAAATAGAGAGAAAAAAGAGTAACTACCTGGGAATTGAAATTTGGAACTAAATGCTGGAAGGCGGACGTCGGGAAGCTTGGAATCGCCGGAGGAAAATGGAAATCGCCGGAGCACTGTAGCAGGATGGGGAAAAGTGGGAAAATTTTCAGTTTCCCCACTATTTATACCCCCAAACAAAAGCGGGGTCCAAGGCATAATTTTCTGATAACTCAGGGACTCAATTGAGAGAAGACGGGGTCAATTCCGAGCTAAACTAAAAGTTGAAGGACCTATAAGCAATTATAGGGGTGCGTGGCCTCGGGGCTGCTCGCGCGTGAACGGCGCGCAATCATTGCGCTGGCGCATCTTCGTGGTCTCCCCAGACCATGGGAAGACGAAACGGTCACCCCAATGTTGCTCGTCACAAAGATGTTGTTCGTCCAAGTCTTGACCAAAATAATATCCTAACTACAGTTGCTCGCCACAAAGTTGCTCGTTTAATGCAACATCTAGTCAGAATAGGGGGCAATTGTTGATAGGCGAACATCATCCAGCATGAAGCGAACAAGAGTTACAGGCTTAAACAAAGATAGTCAACATTGGGGTGCATCTACCAATTCGAGAGGTGTATAAAGTGACGAACAACTCCCCCGACGAACAACTAATGGGCGAACAGGTATTAAGACCCTAGACCAAGAATGAGCCAACTGTGAAGTCATCAATGACGAACAACTTGGTCAAATTATGATACAACAGCCATGGCGAACAACTTCCAAAGTACAACCTCAAGAGGCGAACAGCTTTAAGTTGGAGAATCAACAAGATCAATCAAGCCGACCTAGGCGAACAACAATGGGTCCGAGATAAGACCAAAGAAGACTTTGTAGCTAAGATTCAGCTTTGATAGGATCAAAGGGACACATGTCAAGCATGCAGGCTAGGGAGACCAAGAGTCTTGGACACCTCATGCTTGTTAGTCTCTATAAATAGTTGTTCTCCAGCTGTGAAATACAAGTTCAAAAAAAGTTAAAATGCATAAACAATTCCAAAACACACACAAATACACCTAAAACGCCCACACATACGAAATCAGTTCAATTTCGACTACCGAATTTACTAATTCGATAAATTCACACCTCGATTTACCAATTACGGTGGTAATCAATCACACGTATTGATTGGTGACGTAACACAGATTTAAACAGTCATTAATCCATCCGATTAAATACGTTCATCAACAATAGTTATTTGAAACGGACAAAAAAAAATGTAAAGACAATTGTGGAAACAAAAGAAGTAATATTTTTTAATAAAATAAACTGATAATTTTGTTGGTAGGAACAAAGTTTAAATTTTTAATTACTCTGGGGTACAAATTGCAATAATAACATACGTAAGTTTAATTTTAATATAACTTAAATTTAATAATTTTTATACCTCATGATAAGTTGGAAATATTTGACTACTTTAAAATAAAAAATTTAAAATTATATAACTCACATACAATTTCCTCGTATAGAAAAGGCAAAACAAGAAAAATTAATAGGAATTGAACACCTAGTATACTTGCCCGAACGGTCAGGTCAAACAAGCATATTCATGCATGGAATTAATTTCACATTCAATATCATGAAAGCACGTCCTGTCAACTGAATAATTAAAATGGTTCGGACACTATTAGCTACCCACTCCTTCCCCCGAAATATTTTCCCTTGCTATATTTGTCCGTCTACTAAATATATACATATTTTTTTATAAAAACAATCATTTAATTATCACTCTCCAGTCGTCACTTAATTAGACCAATGGTACAGAAATCGGATTAGGCGACCTCCTCCTGATCTAATTTCTGCAAAGTCGATGATTTTAGGCGTTCTCAAACCTAGACGGACCTAGGCGACCGTAGTCGACTCTAAATAGTTCGGCCATAGGCGTATTTTGACGGCTCTAAGCGACCCTATTATACCAAAAATATTACAAAAAAAAAAAATCCCTATGAGGCGGACCTAGCGGCCGTAGCCGGCCCTAAGCAGTTCGACTAAAGGCGTACCTAGGCGGCTCTAGACGACCATATTATACCAAAAAAATTACAAAAGCCAGAAAACGTCTGATTACTGATTTTCGACTTTTGCACTCTTGAATTAGACATCTGCCACCAACTTTTACTCTCATACACAATAACTTTATTCATAAAGGATCTCACAATACCCAAATAATATCCTTACTTTATCTATTTTATCTATATATTCCTTAAAATTTGTGTCCATCTATATGAAAATATTTTTTATTGACGGATGGAGTATAACGTGTTCGAAATTTACAATCAACTTCTAATTAGGAGGCAGTCCATATAGAGTAAAATCGTTCTTACTTGAAATGAATCTCCTATTAATGGATGATAAGTTGTGCATCCCACTGATTAATCGATCATTGGGCCGAATATTGAGTTATAAAAAAATAGCTATTATCCGTAACATAAGGTTGTGACTCGAGTCTATTACTTAACATTAAAAAAATCCAATTTACATATACGTTGGAATGTCTTGAACCCCCTACATAGAGCGGGTCGGGAGTCTCGTTGTATGCTATATTTGGGCCTTTTAGTTTGACCTAGTACATTCTGTACTCTGAAAACTATGAGATCTTATAATAATATACGGATCTCTCTTCTGGCCGTGGATATAGCCTACACAACGTTAATGAACCATTTAAAATTATGTCGTTACTTTATATTTATGATTCTTTCTTACATTTCGTTATAGCAAAATATTATTTATTACGTGTGAGTGACTCGTGTAAAAGATCGTAGAGAATGCAGTAGGCCTCTATCAAAGTTGTCACACTTAATAAAGTGGATTTCAATATCATGTGGATAGCCGACCCTAATTGAGTGTCTTCATCTGCTCATTGTACAACATTAATAATAATAATAATGAAACAAAATAGGTATGTTTTTGTTAAGACCGTGTATTATTTACACATTTTATAGTATGAATTTTCAAATTTAAATATTAAAAAAAAACAAACAAACAAACAAACCCAACTCACTTAAAAATGATGAGATACTCTTATTCTAGATGGCTCGCGTGAAACGATCAAAATTTATCAATTATAATCAAAAGAATAATAAGTAAATATTGATAGGGGCATAAATAAATTAAATAAAATACTCTTAGATTAATTAACTGCACAAGTATTTGTTTAAAATAACATTTTATAATTTAAATATTTTGAAAATCACACGTCGTAGCCCGTAGGTGATACAAACCCGAGAAAATATTTCCAAGAATTAAAAAGCAGTAAACCAATTTTTTTTTTTTTATCAGAAAATAAATTTTATTAAAACAAAAGGGCATGAGAATTACCCTTCACAGCATTACATCCATATAACAGCAGTTTAGCAAATATATTACACATATTACCCTTCAGTAAACCAATTATTATATCTGTTAGAGAATTAATATTAAATGAATTAATTTCACATATAAACTCAAACATTTAAATGAGACAAAATTTGTTAAGGAAACTAATGTAAAATAGATTAATTACAAATTCAGAGATATATTCTTTTATAATATATCAGAGTCAAAGACTCGTTTTAAATTAGCCATTCAATGCTTTTAAATAAGATTGAATTATTTTTAGAATTCTTTCAATATTATATCATTCACAAAGAAACTGGAAGAATCTAGTCGTTGCAACGTAGACATTGCGATAAATAAAGTATTTTTTATGCATTATTCAAATCTAGATCTATTCCAACTTCTTTTTTATAATTAAATTCATTTAATAAAAGTGCTCTCACCTCCCCTAAAATTATTTCACGCCTTTTATACATTTTAATAATAATTCTTTCAACCCTCTAAAAAAAAAAATCTTTCAACGTCTAAGGTTTTGTAAAAAAAAAAAAAAAAAAATCAAAAGCACATAATGACTTAAAAAATAAGTAGAAGTTCATTAAAATTCACCTTCGATCCATCATGTCACATGAAAAATTAAATGTGTATATATAACTTGATTGTGCTGACTTAATTAAAAAAATTGCTGCTAGAATTATAAAAAATGTTGTATTTATATAATTGCTCGAAGCATAATATTGTTGTATGGTGAAATACTTTGTAAATTATTTTATGTTATATTTTATTTTTGCGTAATCAATTGTATGATACAAGTACAACTGATGCAATTAATTATTTTATGTTATATTTTAGGGTTAATTGCAAAAAAATCACGATTTTTTTTCAAATTGCAATCTAATCTAAACTTTTGAATTTTTGCAAATAAAACTTCAAATTAACATTTGGTTGCAATTCGAACCAACAAATAATTTTTTATTGTCCGAAAATGATGTTTCACTTACTCAACAATGAATAATTAATTGTATTAATATGTTTAGATTGATTCGGATGACAACATATAATTAATCATCATTTTCGAGAAGATTGAATTCTGTCATTTGGTTAGAATTGCTAACAAATTTTAAGTTGAAGTTTTATTTGCAACGATTCAAAAGTTTAGATTAAATTGCAATTAGCGAAAATGTCGTGATTTTATTTGCAATTAACCCTATATTTTATTGTATTTAAGTGCAATGAAATACTTTGTAAATTACGTAATTAATTGTACGATACAACTGATGCATATGAGATCGATTTTATAAGAATTTATCTAAATTAAATGACCTCAACCACCTCCCTATAAATTGAACGGACGATATTCTAATCAAACGCATGCGGTGATAACCTAGTTTGCTTCATTTGTAGGGAAACTACTACTTCCACAATTTTCTGCAATTTTCATTTAATTTATATTGTTTTAGGGCATGATTGGATACACTCCATTATCCGACTTTGAGACATGTGGCCATGCATGCATGCACCTTATTTTTTAAGTCATCGTAAATGTGTCGCATTAAATCTTTCAAATATTTTCTTCTAAATATATAAATATAAATATTTGAAATTAGATGGATGATATATATTAATTTTTTTACAGTATTAGAGTCAAAAGGCTCACGCCCGAACAAAGATTATGAGTCGATTTCCGCTGAAAACAATTTTACCCATATTAAATTGTCCACTCATTGACCTCCCAAAAGAAGTAAAGTTCGAATAAAAAGACTTTTAATTTTAATTTAATGCTCCCTCTTTTCTCGTTAAGTTTCTTTTTTACTTTTTGCATAATAATTAAAAAAAATTAAATTAATTTGTAGTGAGTATGATAAAAAAAAGAAATAGTGAGAGAGATATATAGAGATATGAGGACAAGTACTTTTCAAATTGAAAAAGAGAAAATTTAATCTGGAATGTCCATTTTAAGAAAGGATAAATTGCAAGGATGGTCCCATGAGAATTCGTACTTGACAGATTTGGTCCCATGTTTTTTTTTGTCCCATTTTTAGCAGAAAATGTCTCATTCGTTAAATATTGTACAGTTTCTTATGGAAAACTGGATTGAAAAACCTTTTCAACTTGAATTTTGGAGGGAAATGGGCCAATTTTTGCTATTAACAATCATTTCAATGTAAAATGCAAGTATGGAGACGATTCTGCAACTTTAGTTCGTAGAGTTTTAAGAAGTTGAAAATTAATTATTTTTAAGTATGGAATTATGCGCGCGAGTTTTTGGTAGAAAACTAACGGGCGTGTGGGCCTCATGCTCATTAATCCATTACTTTTTGACGGAAAAATCGTATGAGACTATTTGCGCTAAAAAAAAGACCAAATTCATGAGGACCAATTCTTATGGGACCATTTCTGCAATTTCCCCTTTTAAGAAAAAGAAAAGTTTAACAGCTTATAATGTAAAATCATCAAACAGCTTATAATGTATGGCTCTCAAGATTATGAGAAGCCAATTTGGGAAGGTTTGCATGCATGCTGTCCAATTAATTTTCTTGGAATATTGCTGTTGAGAGTCGTATTATGTCTCCTCATGCTACATGTCACGAACTAAAAAAGTTGGAATTTTCGAAGCATTAAATTCTCGATTATACATGTCTACATCACAATACAAAAAAGTTGATAAGTAAATTAAATGAGAAACGTACTCTTTATTGGACATTTTGAGATGATTATATTTGCTTATGTCCATTTCTTAAGCTTTCATTCTTTTTTATTCATTTCTAAAATATTTCTATATTAGAATTCTCTTTAAAAACAACATGTTAAGTGAAAATTAATGAAGTGTATATATATATATATATTTCCCTTCAAATATTTCATGTTAATGGTATTTCAGTTATAAAAGACCAAAATTTTATGTTAATGGTATTTCAATTTTTCATTTGTAAACATTCTAAAAAAGAGATGGTCAAAAAAATAATATAGTTATCTCCAAAATATAAACTTGTATGAGACGGTTTTACGGGAATTTGTCTATGCTACGTAGTGCCGAGCAGTGTTTTAGCTTTGTACTGTTATACAGTACAACTCTACAAAGCATATGGTACAACATGCTAAAGCATTGCTGGACACTACCCAACAGTGTAGCATAGATATAACCGTTTTACGGTGAGACATTTACATATTAATACAAACTAACACTCATCATTTTAAAATATTAATTCGTTATGATCCGTCTCATTGTGGGACTGACTCCCAAACTAAATAGTGGGACAGTTTTCAATATAAATATCCCAAGCCTCTCTCCCATCATTGCAATCATTTTTATCAACCTTTTCAAAACCCTTCCCCAAAACTTGTTTTGCTCCATCTCACAAAATCCCATCAAAATCCTTCCCCAAAACTTGTTTTGCTTCATCCACAAAATCCCATCAAAATCCTTCATCTCACAAATTCCTTCCCAAAATTCAACCACCCCTTCCAAAAAAACAAAAAAAAATGACCACCACCACCACCACGGTGGCGGACCGCGCCCGCGTGGAGTGGACCACGCGGCTGATCTCCGCCTTACGCGCCACCTTCGCGTGCGCCATAGTGGGGGCCGCCACCCTCTACGGCCCCAAGTTCCTCGCGCACCATATAAAATTCTCCGCATTCTCCTACTTTACAACGGCCCTCCTAGTCTCCAGCGCCTCCTCCCTGGGCGACGCAGTGCGCGGCTGCTGGCACGCGCTCTGCGCCACCGCGACGGTGGTGCCGCTCGCCATGCTGTGGCGGTGGATGATCGGCCACACGGACGAGCTGCCGCCCAGCATGGCGGCGGCCGGGGTGGCGGTGGGGGCGTTTCTTGTGGCGATGCCGGGGTTTACGCATTTAATGAGTAAAAAAATAGGGTTTGGACAGATTATATTGGTTTGTACGGTGGCTGGGGTGAATGGTGGGTCCAGTGATAGATTCATGCAACCTTTGTATATTGGTGCTTCTACGGCTTTGGGAGCTTTAGCTTCGGTTTTGGCTTTTTTGGTTCCTTACCCTAGCCTAGCTAGTTATAAGGTATGAATTATATTTCGAATATCATTGTTATGTGTATATATCACTCTCTTCATTTCTGAAAATTGGTTCTTTTTTTCACGTTGTTTAATGCGATATGATGGAGGATATATTACGAGATACTCTGAGGTCCGTTTTTTAATAAACTGATCGTTTATGAAAAGTATGTGAAACGAACTTTTCATTAACGAACATTTTGTTCAAAAACGGACATCAGAAAACCACGTAATACCCTCCGTCATCGCATTAAACCACGTGCAAAAAAAACAGGTTCAATTTTCAGGGACGGATGTAGTATTACTTTTATGTATATGTATTATAACTGTTTAAACAGTGATACACTGTTAAAAAAATAAAGAATTACCTATGAATTTTTTTAGTATGACTTTTTCAACAAATTTTTTTAGTGGTGATTGTTTACGAAATTGTCTATCTTTATTCCTTACTTGCAAATAATTTGCTTACGGAATTTTAGTAGGAAAATTGTTTGTAGGTATATATTTTGCTTTTAGTAATTAATTACCTATAATATTTATTTCGTAAGCAAAATTTTTGTATGTTGAGGAATAGAGATACCTATATGTACACAATTTTGTAGGAAAGTTATAGATAATCCTGCTATAAAAAAATTTATTGGAAAATTTTATAGACAATTCTTTATTTTACAATAGTAATAGTTGATATATATAACAATATATAATAATATGTATGTATAGTATTATTATAAAAAAAAGTATGTGAACTCGAGTTTACAGGGATTATTCTTTGAGTTGATGAAAATTTGTAAAGTTATGATGTTTTTCCTGAGTTTTAGTGCATTGAATTGAAATGAAAGTTTTAGTAGGAAGGGCTACAAGTTGATGAGGCTATAGACTTATTCTTTACTTTATTTTTGCTCTTATGTTTTATATATTCACTAATTTATTTATTTTATCTTATATATAAATTGCTCTTGATGTGTGAGGTTTTGATGTCATTGTTGATCATCTCATATTAAAAAAAAAAAAAAAAATCTTGTATGTGATCATATGTTAGTTTCATATTTTATTTAATTAGTGGATCTCATGTAATGTTAGTAGGTAGACTATTAAATAGCCGACAGGTCCGACAATAGTTAAGCTTTAAGAGTATCATAAGTGAAAGAATTCCATAATTTAAATGGGGGAGTTAGCTTTTAGCAGGTTTGAACCTATAGGTATTACAATGATACTATGATGAAAGTCTAAAGTGGCGTAGAATTAATTAATTTATATTAATTTAAACAGTGGTAAAGAATTGCAAGTTCCACAGTATATATTACGTACATCTAATTCAAAACATATAGAAGAAAAGAATTCTAAATTCATAATTTTTTGTGGATAAAGTATACCGGGAACAAGTTTTCTATAAAATTTAATTGCATTTTATGTGTATATTTAAATATATTATTATTTTATTAGAATGTGACAACGTATAGAGTGAAACTGATTTATACATGAATTATTGAAGGGTATTAGTTGTATTTACTGAAGATTATTACTGATTTACGCTCCACTTGGTAGTGATGCATAATTTAAAAGAGATAAAGTGGTTAAATAATATGGGTAGAATAAAGTAATATTGTTTGGTAGGGTGTATTACATAGAATAAAGTAATATAAGGAGTGAATAAAATTGTAAGAGGTGTGAGATGAGATAATTTATATTGATTTTGGTGCATAAAAATCGGGTCAAACATATTATAACCGGGTCAATATTATATTTATGTTGTCTACCAAGCAACCTACTAAAATAATAAAGAACATTATATGTCCTGGAGCCTAAAAAATCTTAGTTGTTCAGTGAAAATGAGTTAAGACTCTTCAGTGTAAACCGGTAATACTCTTCAGTAAAAACAATTAATACTCTTCACTGAAAACAACTAATACCCTTCAATGATTCATATATAAACAAATTTCACTCTATACATACTCTTAGAATGTATTTTATTTATCTCACATTCGTTGCTAATGTTTCGTCTCATAATCAGCTAAATAAACTTTGCCGCGTATACGCTGAAAACACGTCTCAAAGAATGAACATTTACCTGAAAGCTTTCACTGCGCCCGACGAACATACAAAAATGGCGCTTCTTTCGCAAGCTAAGCCTTTATCCGAAACGGGAGCGAAGCTCTTGCAAAGCATCAAAATCTCACAGGTAAATTGCCTAAAAATGTCATCAAATAAATAAGGGCTAATTAACGAACTTTATTGTCTTTATCAATTACAAAATAAACTTTTAAAAGGGTTAATTGCACTTTTGGTCCCAAGAGAATGTGTCCATTTCAAAATGGTCCCTTTTAGCACTTTTAGTCCCGTAATTTTTTTTAACACTTTTGGTCTAAAGAGAATAGGATATATTGCAATTTTGGTCCATATAAATAGTATTTTTTGTTCCAAGAGAATATGACAAATTTGCAATTTTGGTCCTGAAAATTCACAAATGGGACCGGAACTGCATTAAAAAATGATCATTTTCGCACATAGGTACCAAAAGTGGTTTGCATTAATTCTCTTGGGACTAAAAGTGAAATTTTCCCACTTTTAAAACTTGCAATTCGATGCACGAACTAATTTATTATTGCAATTTGATACATGATGTAAATTTTTGGCGATATTAACACTACGTGGCAGCCAAAGCCGCCACAAAAAATACACCACACGCTACATCAAATGTCGAATTTAGAAGGAAAAAACTTTTTTTTTATTTCAAAATATTTTTTTATAAATCATTTCTCAAACACGGTTTTGTAATGGTGTAAGATAGTAAAAGAATTATTGTTTTCTAAAATATGTACAAATTTGTATGTTATGAAACATTTTTTCTATTAAACTACAAAACACTAACACTTATGATTCATTATAAAAGAACTTTTTGAAATATTAAAAATAATAAAATTTTGCAAATTTGACATTTGACGCGGCGTGTGACGCGTCTTTGGTGTTGGCTCCGGCTGCCACGTATGCGTACATATCGTTAGAAATTCACACCATGTATCGAATTGCAAACTTTAAAAGTTCATATTGTAATTAATAAATATTGTAAAGTTCATGATTCTTTTTGCAATTATTCCAATAAATAATCGATTCAATTGAAAGAATCTCTCATCTATCTAAAAATCAAAACTTTTAGAGAGTATAAAATTAATTCATTTATGTTATTTCAGGATGGAATGCAATGGGAGAGGCCTTGGAGACGAGCCGGCCCCACACAAAGATTGGAAAGAATGGAGCTACAAATGAGAGGAATAGAGTATTCCCTTCTTTCAAATCCTTCATTCCATTTGCAAACATCTCAAGTAGAGCAAATCTCCCCTTTGTTAGAAAGCATATCCACTAAACTCAAAGAGAAAATGCAACAAATAGCCTCTTTTTCCCCTTCCAATTCAATCATACAATCCGAATCCACATCAAAGCCATCATTTCTACTCACCTCCACTTTCCCAACACCCAAACACGGCACTATCTTTCTCTTCTTCTCATGCATCGACGCGATTTTAACCGACGCTTTCACATCCCCAAACGAAGACGAGCCCCCACTCAAAACCTCGATACACGAACGCCTCGAATTCTCCACCAAATGCTCGCTTTCTCTATCCCTAGGAGTCTTCCTCGGCTTGCTATTCGACCCCGACCACGGATGCTACGCGGGGCTCGCCATCGCCATCAGCTTCGTCAACGGACGGCAAGCGATCTTCACGATGGCAAACGCGCGCGCACAGGGCACAGCGATGGGGTCCGTTTACGGCGTGATGTGCTGCTTCCTCTTCCACCACGAATTAGCGAGACTCCTCGCCATCCTCCCTTGGGTAGCCGTCACCAGCCTTATACGGTACTGAAAGAATTCTGTCACATCTAAATTTCCGAACTTGTAGAGAGGGGTGAAATTAATTCATTTAATTATTTCTCTTTACACTCCCCCTCACTCATGGACCGGACTCAATTTTTTCCCTCTTTGGGGAGGTCTAGTGAGTGGACAATTTAATATGGGTAGAATTGCTTTCAGCGGGAATCAAACTCAGGATCTTTGTCCGGGCGTGAGCCTTTTGGCTCTGATACCATGAAAGAATTATGTCTCATCTAAAAATCTGAACTTATAGGGAGTTGTGGAATTAATTCATTTAATTATTTCCCTTTACAGGTACAGCAAAATGTACGGCCAAACAGGGGAAATCTCCGCCTCCATCGGAGCTCTCCTCATACTGGGCCGAAAAAACTACGGCGAACCAAACGAGTTCGCCATCGCTCGTCTCGCCCAGGTTTTCATCGGCCTAGCGGCCTTCATCGTGGTCGAGCTTCTCCTCCAACCATACAGAGCCGCCACACTAGCACAAAATCGCTTACGCGTAACCCTAAACGCCCTCCACGATTGCATAAAAGAAACGGGAAATCCCCCGTTGGAGAGCCTCGACTCGCTCGTCTCCAAGCTCTACGAGACGGTGGGGGACGCCGAACTAGAGCCCGATTTTTGGTACTTGCCCTTCCGAGCTTCTTTGTACCGAAAAGTTCTAAAATCCTTATCCAATATAACGGATTTGTATCACTTTGTTACACATAACTTCGAAACCATCCATGATCTATTAGAGACGACAACTTCTCTATGCGACGAGCTCAAAGAGCAAATCAACAACGAGACGAGACTACTCCAAGAAACACTAAAGCGGGCGGTTTCTACCGAACGAAAAGGAGTTTCTCAACAACTTATCGACCTCGAAGGGGGAGTGTTACGAAATAAAGAGAATGCAACTTTTTGTACAACGGAACAGAACGGGGCAGATTCGAGTACAGAAGACGAGGATCTTGAAGAGATTCAAGTGAGGGAAATTGTGATTAGGCAAATAAGTGCAACAGAGTTTTGCATTAGTTCAATACTGAAGGAACTAGAGGGTATTCAGATTTATCTGATAGAAATAAATCAATGGGAGAATAAGTCGAATCCGTTATAGATGATTCAAAGAATTTTTTTTTTTTGGTATTAAACATTTGTACATTGTGTTATGATACAAGTAGTTCAAAAAGAAATTTACCATCTGGTTCCATATATGTATCCATTAGATATAGGGCAAATTGCAGAAATGGTCCCATAAGAATTGGTCCTCATGAATTTGGTCCTTTTTTAAGCGCAAATAGTCTCATACGATTTTTCCTTAAAAAAATAACAGATTAACGAGCATGAGGCTCACACGCCCGTTAGATTTCTGCCAAAAACTCGCGCGTATAATTCTCAACTTAAAAATAATTAATTTCCAACATCTTAAAACTCTACGAACTAAAGTTGCAGAATCGCCTCCATACTTGCATTTTACCTTGAAATGATTGTTAATAGCAAAAGCTGACTCATTTTCCTCCAAAAATCAAGTTGAAAAGGTTTTTCCATCCAGTATTCTATAGAAAACTGTAAAATATTTAACGGATGGGACCTTTTCTGCTAAAAATGGGACCAAAAAAGAACATGGGACCAAATCTGTCAAGTACAAATTCTCATGGGACCATTCTTGCAATTTACCCATTAGATATAGGGAAGAATAGTTTTTTGGTCCAGTAACTTCTGTAGTGTTCAATTTTGGTCTCATAACTTATTGAATCATCCAATCTTGGTCCCATAACTTATTGGATCAAAATTGGACGATTTAATAAGTTATGGGACCAAAATTAAAAAATTACATTTTTTGGACCAAAATTGAACAATAGACAAGTTATGAGACCAAAAAACTATTTTTCGCATCAGATATAACATCAAAAGGTATATACTTGAATGGAAAATGCCTGGGAAAAAAAAAAAAACTTAAGTCCTTAAGTGCTATTAAATGGTGTTGTAAATTATTTTCTATTTCAAATTATTTATAAATATTGGTTTACATAGTTAATTTAATTAGTTTTTTTTTACTCGATATCTGGTTAATTGACCGGCTAATATGGGGGATCCATAACCCACCGTCCACTGGCGAGGGGTCTCATTTCAAATCAGAACTATAAACTCTGTATGGACTAGCCCATCTCAAGAATTGATCGCACCTAGTGGGTAATTTAATTAGCTTGTTAATTGTGGCTTGGTATACATTAATGGGAAAATTACAACATGTTTCTAAAAAGTGACTCTAATTACAAATAGGTTCAAAACATTTGCACAGACACATTTTTTCTGCTTCTGTGCAAATGTTTTTATGCGTCTGTGCAAATGCTTTAAATAGGTTCACTTTTTTGAACCAATACGTAAATGCCCCTACATTAATATTAAGCATTATGATTCTGAAGCAGCTTTGACTGAATTTAAATGGTTTAAATTAAGGTGTGAATTCAAGTAATCTTGGATGATGTAAGAAGTTGAAGATTGTGGACATCTTCTAATAAGACAATTCATGCTAATTAGGTTAATTGGAAACTCAACTAAAATTGAAAAGAGTAGAAGCAATAGTGACCTAAACAACAAAGTAAAAGCATAGGCAAAGCTTCAATGAAATTAAGCCAGCAAAAATCATAATCCACAATAGAAAGACAAAATAGGCCCAGGTTAAATACAGTCCCATGTTTTATGAATACAACCCCATCCAAAAAATTGTTCGGAATTTTTTTTCTGAAAATGTAACAATTTTTGGAAAAAAAAAATCGAAAAATCATATGTTCAGTGTTTTTTCTTTTGTATTTTCGGAATTTTTTTCCGAAAATTGTCAAAATTTTTGAATTTTTTTTCCGAACATTTTTTAGGGGATTGTATTAACGAAAGGTAGGACTGTATATAACCTTGGCCGACAAAATATTGTATGCGGCGAGTACGTACTATGCAATTCGAGTGTAATTTTTAACAATACTTGTTGTTTTCACTTCAACAATTGACACTGTTAAAAAATACGTTTTGCACGGTGAACAAAACACCTACTCAATAGACAAAAATCGCTAAACCCCTAATATATTAAGCATTATACAATAGAAAATCCCTATAATCACTAACCCCCATGTTGTTTACCAAATGAATATTGCTGGGATTAAATGGCTATTTATGAGAGCTTTGGTAAAAACATCAAATGATTGGGTTCTTTAATGCAAAAGTGATTGATTTGAGTAAAAGATAATAAAGAAAGAGCAAGAACACCAAGAATTGCCGGGGGTTGTTAGTCCCTGGACTTAAATGATGATTGTATTGATTATACTGAAGAAAAATTAAAAACTCTTTTTTGTTACAAATGAGTGACTATTTATAGCTTTCTCACTACAGGGGTATATCGGTCATTTCTGACCTCTCGGGGACAGGTGCATTAAATGTCTTCTTCCTCTGAGGACGCGCGGGCACTGGTGTGCCAGAGCTTGCAGGTGGCTAGCCATTAGGGTGTTGACGCGTGTCCAAAAAGGACGATTCTCTGGCGTATTTCCTCATTTGGATAGAATATTCTCTGTGTCACTGAGTACGGAGGCGGCCTCTTTCCTCTTGGGGGAAGATCTCGCCCGATTCCACCACGTGCTCCAAATCTTCCTTGCCGGCCGGGGATGTTATGAGGTCGGAGGTCGGTCTCTTGGTGAGTCCTGAGATCGGAGACCCTTATTTAACGTCGGTCGGACCCGGGCGACCTTCGTAGGTTTTCTCCGGTCGTGGCCGGTCCGGTCCGATCTCGGTCTAGCTGTCCTGTTCCTGGAACAACATTAATGAGTGCTTTAAGCGGGTTTCCGGCCTCATCATTTTCGAGGTCGGAAATTGGGGTCGGAGCCCGCTGAGGTCGGACATAGACCGGTCAGGTCGGCCCCGACCCCTGGATATCTATTTGCCTTTTCCGGCTCTCTTCTGGCCGGCGCCGACCTGTGGTCCAAAATGGTCACAACACCCCACAACACCTTAACCACCGAACCAGAAAATATCACAAATGCTCCTATAACTTTATTCGAATTCATAAATAGTCCTATAAGTTCTTACTTTATCAATTTGGTCCAGTTGGTATCAATGTTGATCATTTTCGCATGCAAATTTAAATTTTGGTATCGAAAGGACCAAAAATTGATAAAATAAAAATTTACAAGATCATTAATAGACTTGGACAAAGTTACATGACCATTTGTGATTTTATCTTCACAGATTTCGTACTATATATGCATTTGAATAATACTATGATAATTAGTGAATTATCGGATTTGTTGAATTTTATAAAAATTTGCTTGTTATTCTAAGTTAAATATACATATTACTGATATAGTTTATATTAAAAAATTCGCAATAAGACCGCGGTTATTAACAATTATAATAGAAACTCATAATAGCAGTTTTTATTAACAAATCGTTGTCGTAGGTGTAATAAGGTTAGCAATTATTTATTTATAACATAGGTTTTTGTAAGAAGCTACAATGGTGGTTAAAAACTGTTGGCTATTAGTAACCCTTTTAATATCACCATATAAAACGAAATGATTTTTTTTATCATGTTAAAGCGGTTAAAAACTGCTATGTCTTAGTGAATTTGGTATAGCGGAACTGGTCACATGCCCACCGGTCGGCACAAACTTATATACCCACCGCGAATGTGTTAATGGCACATAAGCATATATAAGCGATCAATTAAAGTAATAGTGGGTCTCTTGCTTATGTGTCGTCAACACATTCGCGGTGGATATATAAGTTTATGCCCACCAGTGTCAGTGGATATGATCATTTCCGTTTATGCCCACCAGTGCACATATATTAGGGTAAAATTTATGGGTATTTGCAAAATTAGGACACTATCTTTTGGAGTTTGCGAAATTAGGACACTGTCTTTCGGAGTTTGTAAAATTAGAACACTATCTTTACAAACTTGTAAAACTAGGACTCTATTTTTTTAATTTTAGCAAATTTAGGTCAACTATATAAAACTCGGGCCAGATGGACACGCCATAATCGGACTTTATTTGACTCGCAAAAAATAAAATTTGGCTTAAATTTGCTCACATAAAAGATAGTGTCCTTATTTTGTAAAATTATAAAGATATTGTCTTAATTTTGCAAGCTCGAAAAAATAGTACCCTATTTTTACAAATACACATAAAATAGTGTCCTATAAAAATAATGTTTCCATTATTTTTATGTCAAAAATTAGTGCACTAATGTGAATACATGCATCTATAAAAGCTACTATGAAAAATACCCATAAAAGAATATTTAATTGATGGGATAGGTAAATAACACTAGCCAACAATTGAAAAATATCACAAATTTGAATAAGTCGAGTAACACTTGCTTTGTGGTGCTCCCAATCTAGGATAATGACTTTGACTTACAGAATCGGTCAACATCAATAATTTTCATGTTTTTCTTTGTAACTTACAATAATTTTTTACATAATAATTTTTTTCAATAAAAATAATTAATATTTTTTTAGTAATATTAACGAATATCTTTTAATAATTTATATTATATATGAACCGATTTCATTCTATACATTATACATACTTCAAAAATAAATGCTAGATCTAAAATACGATTTTTTTAATAAAAAAAATTAATTATGAATTTAAAAATAATTATTATATTGTTTTTAATAAATTTTAATAATATTTCATAAATTTAGTATTCATGGTGCATTTAGTGCCTAATAAAAATCTATAATTAAATATCTGTGAGCTACTCACATATATCATACGTCACAAAATCCATATCAATAAAAAAAATTAATGGATGGGTGGACAAAAAATAAAGTTAATGGGTATATCTCTTGTAAAACTTGTTCATTGTATAATTAATAGTATTACATGTATTTATTGATACTCTAGCACTTTATACTGTGATTTTAATTTATAAATCTAATGATATCAGTAAACGAATGTAATGGTATCAACGAATATATGTATGTAATGATATTAATTTTCATACGGTTAAACTTGTTAATAAGAGACGTTGTGAATGCTAATTTAGATTTCTATTACAATTTGTCACGCTCTATAGATATTCACCACACGACAAATCTGCTGATTTTTTTTAAAATGGTAGAAAATATTTATTTCTTATTATTAGGCGACGACGTTACCTTTTTTTTTCTTTAAATGATTAAAGGGTAGGTGGACAAAATAATGTTAATTTAGATTTTTATTACAATTTGTCTCACCTATACATATTCACCTCACGATAAATCTACTGATTATTGTTAAAATAGTAGAAAATATTTATGACAAAGTATAGAGTGCAACTGGTTTATACATGAATCACTGAAGAGTATTAGTTGTTTTCATTGAAAAATATTAGTTGTATTTACTGAAGAGTATTACTGATTTACACTAAAGAGTCTTAGTTGTTCAGTGAAAATGAACTAAAACTCTTCAGTGCAAACCAGTAATACTCTTCAGTAAAAACAACTAATACTTTTCAGTGAAAACAACTAATACCCTTCAGTGATTCATATATAAACCAATTTCACTCTATACATACTCAATATTTATTTCCTATTATTAGGTGATGATAGGCTCATAAACTGTTTTTTCTACTTTTATTTTTTAAGGCAATAATATTCTCTTCAGTCTGACTTTCTAATAATAGAGGTATTTGTAGCAATAAAAATGTACTTGCCACTTACAACTTTTGACTTTCTATAATTGAGGTATTTATGGTGATAATAATATAGGTGTTTTATTTCTCATTTTTAATTAAAGCCAGAAACGTATCTATTATAGAATGTTTGAACTTGAAATTAGAGGATATCAATTCATATCCCATTTGAGAAATTAATGACAGAGAAACGATGTCAAAATTTGGTGAAATTTTATTTGACCAAATTGGGTACATTTGCTTTGTGGTGGAGGGGTGAAACACGTTTTGTAGTGAAATTTTATTTGACAAAATTGGATACCAATTAAATATGGATTTCTTTTGGGTTAATTTCATATAAATTCACGACCTTTATGCTTAGTATCAATTTAATCACGAACTTTTAGATTTTTGTAAAAAAAAATCATCCTTTGACATTGTTGCAATTTAATACACATTTTTTTCTTCCGGCCGGCAATCGATGACGGGGCTCGCCGGAGCGCGTGTCATCTTGCCACGTAGGATTACATATGTTTATTTTATTTATATTTTAAATTCATATCATAAGTAACGCTTACCATTTAAATAATATATTTCTACTTAAAATTAAAATAGCAACCAAATAAATCTCAAAAACTAAGAACATAAAAAGTTTTATTACATATAATTTATGTTGGTTGTTGTTCAATTTATTTGGTTGTTATTTTAATTTTAAGTAGAAATGTGTTATTTAAATTGTAAGTGTTACTTGTGATGTGGATTTAAAAAATAAATAAAGTAAACATGTGTAATCCTACGTGGCAAGATGACACACGTTCCGGCGAGTCACATCATCGGTTGTCGGCTGGAAGAAAAAAAAATGTGTATTAAATTGCAACAATGTCAAAGGTTGAGTTTTTTTACAAAAATCTAAAAGTTCGTGATTAAATTGATACTAAGCATAAAGGTTGTGAATTTATATGAAATTAACCCATTTCTTTTTAGATTTATTTATTGATTTTTTTTTGTATAAGTTGATTTACTTTTATATGTTTTTTACTGAATTTTTATATCATTAAAATAAATTTAGTATTTGAGTTTAGTGAAAAGGGAAAAAAAAAACCTCACATGTACTAATGTCACAAAAGGATTATCTTAATAAAAGTATCGGTAAAAAAATTAATAGTAATTAATGGATAAGTAGACAAATTAAATTAAATTTAGAGGTCTACCACAATTCATCTCACACAATATACATGTTTACATTAAATCTTGAATCACAATAGAAAATTACTAGTTATTGTTAAACTAGTATTTGGGATAAGGGGAAAGTTGTAGAAGAAGTTTAGAGGTTGGTTATAGAGTTAGGGAGTTGTGTGGGGAAAAATATTTTTTTTAGGTCTGTAATTTGGGGTGATTGTGTTTTAAGGACAATATGTTTCTTGCTTGTTAAAGTAGAATAATATGTTCCCAGGTTTGTAAAAATAGGACAATATATTTTTGAGCTGGTAAAAGTAGGACAATATTTTTTACAAGCTTGTAATAGTAGACAATGTATTCCAAAAACATACATATAATGTTTGTAAAATATTATTCTACTTTTACAAACTCAAAAATATATTATCCTACTTTTAAAAGCTCAAAAACATATTATCCTACTTTTACAAACCTGAAAATATATTGTCCTACTTTAACAATCTCAAAAATATATTATTCTTAAAATATAACCACCCCTAAATTAAGAATTTAAGAAACATATTTTCCAGTTAGTGTGTGACAAAATTTTTCAATATCTGTAATTTTTCATCCGTTCTCTCAAACCTAAGGTGCTTAGAATTATTTTCTTAATTTTCATTTTGCAACTAGCTGTTGTAACTCTTTGGGGTATTTCTTATGCTATATTTTTTGTGCAATATAATTTTTTGTGTACTGATAAAAAAAATTATTGTTAAGTCATGAGACAAATATGTGAGTATTTTTTATTATTCATAAAGTAGACCTTTTGTGCACCGAGTGTGCACTATGCCACTTAAGTTTATTTTTTAATAGTGTTTGCAATTTTACTAAAAAAGTGTAATTTTTTCCATGAAATGTTCAGTTATTTTGCTTGTATCTTTCAATAGAAATAACTATATATACTTATAAAAATAATTTATTAGATTAAAAAATATACTTGAATTACACAATGTAACCGACATAAACAATTAATGCTTTGTCCAATTTCAAGATCTGACTTTTTATAATTAATAGAGGTATCTATAGCTAAAAATATAAAAAAAAGTATATTCCCCTAGACCTATTATTGAATGTCCCCAATCTATATTGGAAGCATAAGAATCTTCTAATTTCATTTGAGCATATATTGCACTACCCAAACTTTCTATTCAACTTTCTTATCAATTTGCATTTTAAAATTCAAATAAATTTAATGTATATTTGTTTAAATTTTTAATCAATTAAGTTCTATTTCTATGCAATGTAATTTGTATTTCTTAATTATAGTCACAAATTTTATTAAGAGAACAATAATTGAAATTACATATATTTGAAACATCAAGTCTCATATGCACTAGGTGCACAAATTTTAAATATGTGCATTTATCACGTTTTATTCCACGTTTATAGTCCAATTTAGTCTGCACATTTCAATTATATATTTGTTTATGGTTATAATATTAGTTTACATATTTTTAAAATGACACTTAATTTGAAACATAGAGATATACAGTAAGTTTACTCGGTGATTTAATGATTTTTTTTTTTTTTTTGACAAGGGTGATTTAATGATTTTAATGGCCATTGTGGATAAATGTCAAACTAGTTATTAAAGAAGCGCGTATTTTCAGGGTAATAATCAAATTGCACAACCAATAAAGAAATTAGAGTCTTAGAGTATATCTATGTATATGCATGCATACACTTGTATGCATGCATCTCATCTGAAAATTCAGCTAGGTGCATTAGTTAGTTAATCACACTATTTTACAATGTGATTATGTTAATTTTTCAAATAAATTCATATAAATAGTCTTGCTAGGGATTTAAACCAAATTTGTCTTCTATTTTTTCATCTTTATCTAAATGATCCTCTATTTATTTATTTTATTAATCTAGTCCTGTATTTTTTTAAGTTTTGCCAAAAGGGTCCTAATATTGTGAAAAACGGTCCTAATTGATTTTTTTTATTTTATTTCGAGTTTTTTTTATTTGCCAAAGATGACCACCTGGAGTGTCACATTGAAAAAAAAAATCACATCATAGGCTTCGCCGTAAAAACTAGTGCACACGACTAAAAAGATGGCATTTTATGTTTTTTGCGTTCAATTAGGACCTAGCTGGAGAATTGTGAAGTGATACGGGACTAAATTGGTAAAGAAAATAAATAAAGGACCAAAACGGTGAAATTTTAATTTGTACATTTTTAGACCAATTAGGATCATTTTGGCAAAATTTGAATAGATATGGGATTGAATTGATAAAACAAATATATAGATAATTATTTTGATAAAGGTGAAAAGATAAATGACGGATTTGGTTTAAATATTGTCTTGCTACATGTGTTTCGATTGACTATACATTTTTAAACATGAATTTTCGTGTATAAATGAATATACAATTTTAGAAAAACCATGAACAAGATATTACCTTGAGAACTTTGCTGAGAAATGAGGTATAGAATCATGGAATCTTCTCAAATATCATTTATACACAAATTGTACTCCCTCCGTCCTGATTTTGATTATCTATTTCAAAATGACACAATTTTTTAAAAATGAATTATTTATTAGTATAAAGTAACTTTTTAAGAATTGATTGTTACTCCCTCCATTTTTTATTAAACGTCACTGACTTGAAGCGACTACACTAGCTTCTACTGGTAGCTACCCCGCAAGAGAACGGGTTCACTGTAGTATGGGCAAGTATAGGGACCAAGTATTATCGAACCCAAGAGATGGTGTATATGCGAATAGATCCCTGAAGATCTACGCGTCGTAGTTAATATGAGTGAAATGTTTTTGGTTTTTGAAAAGAGAAAATAATCTAAACTAAATTACTCTACGAATGCAAAAGGAAAATTAAACTAAGTATCTAAGGTGTTTTTCAGATATGAGATGGTGATGCTCAGGTTAGGAATCCCTACGTATACTAACGGAGCAGGTACATAATCAAAGTAATCGTGACAAACAAGAATTAACCTAAGTAAAAGATCGTAGAATGAAAGCTCAAGATTTCTCACCCTAATACTTTATCCTAGCAATCGACTTCACTAATCCACTAACAAATTAATGGATTGTGCTCAATTAATGAGACCCTAATTTAACTAAGGTGATGCGGTCGTCCTCCTTCGCTAAACCGGTAAATGAATTAACCTTTCCTAAACCTTCTCGTTAAGACTACTAATTGTTATTGAGTGATGCGGTCGTCCTCTCTCTAACACTTTCGTACTAAATTCAAAGGTAGAGTTAAGATTAATTATATGAATTCATTAATTAAGAGAATTAAAACTAACGTCACGAATTACCTTAATTACGTACCCACATCCTACTTCTACGAGTTCATCCTAACCCAAGCATGCAAGGGTTTTAGCCGGACATGGTTTTAACAAAACTAAAAGCAATTAAAGAAACAACGAACATAAACATATTGAATTGAAGAAAGAAAATACGAAACATAAACTAGGGTTGAAAGAGAAAATAAATACGAAGAACTGAAATTGAATTGATAAAAATGAAATTTAAACGTGTTCAAAGTAACGAACTAATGAAAAGAAACTAAGAATTGAAAAGAAACTAGAATTCGTATGAAAAACCTCAACAAAACGTAAAATAAAGCTTGCTCGTTCTTCTCCTCTTCAAAAACTAAGTCTAAAAGTATTTCTAAAAGTTCGGGATCCTTCAAAACGTGTTTGGACGAGATATATATAGGCACGGGTCGAAACGGGAGTTAACGGGCCGAAAATACGAATCCGGAGGCAAAAGTATAGGGGCGCTCGAGCAAAACGCTCGAGCGGTCCCGCTCGAGCAGTGTAGCTCGAATGGTGCATTCGCTCGAGCGGTCGCGCTCGAGCTGCTCGAGCGCTGAAATCATTCTGTAAGTTTTGGGCGCTCGAGTGATTCGCTCGAGCGGTGGCGCTCGAGCTGCTCGAGCGCAAGAATGATTCTGTATGTTTGCGCGCTCGAGTAAGGCGCTCGAGCGGTGGCGCTCGAGTGATGCGCTCGAGTGATCTCCAATCCTCCGAAATGATACTTTTCCTCGTCCGCACTAATACCAATCGTATTTCTTCAATATCTTCTCATCCGGGCATCCGTTTGAGTCGATTCAAAGTCCTACGAACTCCGTTTTCCGTCCTCTATTCACCTATGAGCATCAAAGAGACAAATTTATCAATGTATAGAAATAATGCTCAATTGACTCTAAATACTCTATAAACTCGACCAAAACTAGGGCGTTTCTAGCTACGAATCATGACAATTTCACGCCTAATCAACCCCCCCAAACTTACCATATTGCTTGTCCCCAAGCAATGAAATAATAAGTCAAGTGAAATTGTTAGGAATGAGTAGGAAAAATCAATCATGCAAGCTAATGAATTCAAGCTTCAAAAGTCAATCACCCGTATACTCACTCAATTCCTTTTATCGTACTCATGCAACAATAATAAGAAGCACCAAGATCAAGCATGGATGTGCACTCAACGATGTGTTTAACTCCCTCACAAGTGTATAACAATGATAAAGGGACTCACTCAATCAATCACTCACACAAATTGGCAGCCATAGGCTTGTAAATGCTCTCAACTTCGACCATACTCTAGAAATCAATGCCGAATCAAAAAGGACTTTCAAAAGGTTGTAATGTAGGCTCTTTGGACAGGTGGGATAACAATATGGTAAAGTGACTCAAGTGAATGGAGAATAGAAATTCAAAACTTCGGTACTTCGAGATTAAAAACAATCTACTTCAAACATATTCAATCACTACACTTTCGCTTTCAATTCTCTCAACACTTCAATTTTTTTCTTTCTCACTTTTTCACTTTTTTAAACACTTCATCATTTTTTTCTTTTTCGCACAAACACATGAGCTCATTTTTTTCTTCTTTTGCTCATTCTCAAATTTTTTTGTTCTTTTTCCCACATCTCAAAACTTCATCACACCTTTTTCTCATATTCACTCAACATACAACATTCTCCTTTTTTCAACTCAATTCACTCCCTTCATATTCACACTTTCCTATTCTCCACTCAAATTGGGACAAAAAGGCTTAGGAATTTGAATAGTGTTCATATGTGCTAGCAAATAAAATAGGCTTTAGGCTCAAAGGGGCTAACAAGGGATCAATGTCATTGGTAAGGAAAATTTTGGCTAAGTGATTCAATAAAATCAATGATGGCCTAAGATCACATTCGGCATATCAAACTAGACACAATCTAGAAGCAAGAGCACATGCAAGTTCTAGCATCCTCTAAGGTGACGATCCACTCACAAACGAAGAGATTAAATCATGCATTTAAATCTCGTAAGGCTCAACTCTCACGGCTTTCACATCCAAGCTAGTCCTAGTGAATTCTCACTCTCATAACACAAGTACTCAAAAGAAAACTCATAAGCATACGGGTTCTCTCCCTAATCAGCTCAAACTCAAACACTCACACAAGAAAACTCCTAACTCAGCCTCACAATTCACCCTACTCATCAAATCATACTCAAAGATAGCAATCAACAAGCATAAGATGATTGATAGGCATAAAATATTGAGTAACAAAACAAATTAATAATAGCCCAAGGAGCATCTCAAGGCACCAAATAACTAACTCAACTCAAAGATAAGAGGTGCTCCGGTGCAATGTAATAATAAAACAAATAAAAAACTCCACCCCCCCAAACTTCGACCTTGCTAGAGGTCTAAGTTTGGGGTTGTGGGTTACCTCAACCGAACAATTCAGTTTCTCTCAATAGCTTTGCACACTCCCTTGTCTCAAGTTGGTTCCTTCAATCTAAATAACTCCATGATACCTTTACTCCTTTAGAGACAAGCCTACAAAATAAAACTCTCAAGTACGAGGTTAAACATACGACTCAAAATACTCCCTAATAATATATAAAAAAAACACTAAAAATAAATGAAAGCAAATAAAAATGGGTTGCCTCCCATTCAGCGCTATTTTTAAGGTCCTCATGCCGGACCAAGCTCAAAGGAGCTTATGGGACGTCATACTCAAATTTACCTCCCTTACTCTCATAAGAGTGGTGTTTGAACTCCTTTCCTTGATGCCCCACCATCATGAGTACCTTTGCTTTCTTCCCATCCCCAAGTGTTATGGGTCTCAACTCCTTCTTGCCTCTATCTGGAGGAGTCTTACTAAACAATTTCTTGAATTTGGATTTTTTCTTCTTAACTCCTCCTTTCCCTTCTAACTGGACCACGTCCACTTTCTTCACCTCTTCATCCTTCAACTTCTTCACTTCATCCCTATCAAAATAATCAAGATCATAACGCTCATGGGTTAAATTATCAATTGAAGGACTAGCAAAATCATGAATATGAGAAGGATTAGGGAGAGAATGCGTGTCTTCGACACGAGGATCAATTGCATCCATGCAATACAAGCTCTCATCCTCCCTCGGGTGTTTCATGGCTTCATATAGGGAGATCTTCACTTCTTGATCGTCAACCTTCAATGTAATCTTCCCATTCGCCACGTCTAGCACCATCCCCGCCGTAGCTAAGAACGGTCTTCCCAAGATCAGGGGTACGTGCTCATCTTCCTCCATCTCTAGCACTACAAAGTCGGCTGGAAAAATGTGATCTCCAACTCTCACTAGGACGTCTTCAACAACACCTTGAGGTCGAGTAATAGACCGGTCGGCTAGTTGAAGCGTCATCATTGTGGGTTGAAGTTCACCACCTTCCAACTTCTTGAAAAACGACAAGGGCATGAGATTGATGCTTGCTCCAAGGTCGCACAACGCTCCCTTCTTGATCCCGTTCCCAATATCACATAGGATCGTGAAGCTCCCGGGATCCTTCAGCTTCGGTGGAAGCGCCTTGTGCACTAATGCACTCACCTCGTGGTTCAGCTGCACCAACTTCGGCTCATCCACTCGCCGTCTTTTCGCAATCAAGTCCTTCAAAAACTTCGCATAGTGCGGCATCTGTTCCAAAGCATCATAAAAAGGAATATTAATATGCAATTGTTTAAAAACATCAAGGAACTTAGCGAATTTCTCATCAAGCTTCTTTTTCATGAAGCGTTGTGGATATGGAACGGGTATCACAGATTTGGGTACCCCCCATTCATCTCTTTCTGTTTCTTTCACTTTCTCCCTTGCTTCCTTTGCCTTCTTCCACTTAGGAACTCTCTCACCCTTCTCAATGCCTTCACTTTCAACCCTCTTCTCAACTTCATCTCCTTTAGGCTCAATCTCTTCTTGGGGCGTCTCAGAATCAGCAGGCATCTGAGGACCTTCGTAGTTGGTTCCACTTCTCAGCTGGATCGCCTTGCACTGCTCTTTTGAGTTCCCCTCCGGCATTCTATTCACGGACTTTGCAATTTGACTCATCTGGAGCTCTAAAGAGGTGAACCTTCGATTGTTCTCTTGTTGAGTTCTAGTCCACTCAACGTTCATCTTCTGGAGCTCTTGATCACGATGATCACCCTTCTTATGCAACTCCTTCACATCGTACTCCAAGGATGACAACCGCTTGCTCCCTTCCTCCACCTTCTGAAGGATCGCTCTCAACATCTCCTCGGTTGATGCACCGCCTTCTCCACCAGGAGGTTTAGAACCTGGATCAACACCTGCAGGCACAGTAATTCCAGCTTTTGGGTTAGCATAAGAGAAATTCTCATTTTTCCTCCAAGTGTTTTGAGGAGGCTGCTGGCCTCCTTGATACCCTTGTGTGTTCCTCCATTGATTTTGAGGCGGCTGTGGGCCTGGAGGTACAAATGGTTGACCATAAGAAGGTCTTCCATACTGGTTTCCACCTTGTGGATACCCCCCTTGTGGGTAATTAGGCCTTCCCATATAGTTGGCCTCTTCTAGCTGACTCGTGGGTGGTTCCACTTTCTCGCTTGCTGCTCCATTCCCTCCAACTAAGTTCTGCCCCATCTCGAGGTTGCTGATCTTCTCCATCATAGCCATCAATAGCTTCCTCGTACCCTCATTCTCCTCCAACTTGCATACCCTCTGAAATTCTGGATCCTCGTTCCATGCACCAGCATTCGTGATAATATTGTCCACGATCTCTCTACACCTCGCTACCCCTTGGTTCAGAAAAGCTCCACTTGCACATGCATCTAGGTGGGCTTGGCCAGCCTTGCTGGCTCCACTGTAGAAGAACGCCATTATATCTCCCTCGTTGTACCCGTGCTGCGGGCACTCGATCAACATATTCGAGTATCTCTCCCACGCCTGGCGTAAATCCTCTCCAGACTTCTGGCGAAAGGAAGAGATCTCAATTCTCGCTTTAATCGTTCTTGATGGAGGGTAGAATCGCTCGAGGAACAGACGCTCGAGCTCGGCCCATGTGTTAACACCTCCCCGTGGGAGCGTGTTATCATACCATTCTTTGGCTATTCCCGTAAGAGAGAATGGGAACAACCTGAGCCTCTTGGCATCTTCAGACATGCCATTGTAATTGAAAGTAGATGCAATCATGAGGAAACTCCTCAAGTGAGTGTGAGGGTTCTCCTTCCCAACCTCCCCCTTGAATTGATTCTCAGTAAGCAGCTTGAGAATTCCTGGGGAGATTGAAAAGTTATTGGCCTCAACTGGAGGTAAGGCCACTCCATCGTAGTACCTCTGCGGTTGTGCCGCGAACCTGCCCCGAATTGCCATATTCTGATCTGCGTTCTGGGGCGCAGGCTGAGGAGCGACAGGTGGTGCTGGTATGTTTTGAACTGGAGGTTGTTGGTACACAGGTGGTTGGTTATAGACAGGAGGTGGAGGATACGGGTATGGTGGATAAGGGTATGGTGGGTATGGGTAATGTTGATATGCTGGGTTGTGGAAAGGGTTATGTGGGTTTTGTGGGTAAGCAGGATTGTTCAGAGGATTTGGGACTAGGTTCTGAGCTGGATTGTTTACATTTTGTGCACCCGGGTTCTGGCTTTGACTATCCACGAACTGGTCTTGATTCTGACCACCACTCTCTCCAGACCCATCAACCCGGTTTACTGCCTGATTGAAATCGTTGGCAGCATCGTCCAACTCATTACTGAGATCCATCGGTTCCTTCCCTAAGTCGGCTGCGTTCATTCTTCTCAAGTAAGCTCGGTTCCTTCTGGCTATTGTCTCAGGATCTGCAGGTATTCTCTCTTCGCTCGTATTGCCTTGTGAGCGTGTTCTCATAAACCTGAAACACTAGCAGATGGATCAAAACGCAACTGCCGAATAAATAAAAATAAAAATAAAAAATAAAAACAGAAAATAAGCACCCACTACTAACTACTAAGCTATCGACAAGTCCTATTCAAAAAGCATAAAACGCCATCCCCGGCAACGGCGCCATTGACTTGAAGCGACTACACTAGCTTCTACTGGTAGCTACCCCGCAAGAGAACGGGTTCACTGTAGTATGGGCAAGTATAGGGACCAAGTATTATCGAACCCAAGAGATGGTGTATATGCGAATAGATCCCTGAAGATCTACGCGTCGTAGTTAATATGAGTGAAATGTTTTTGGTTTTTGAAAAGAGAAAATAATCTAAACTAAATTACTCTACGAATGCAAAAGGAAAATTAAACTAAGTATCTAAGGTGTTTTTCAGATATGAGATGGTGATGCTCAGGTTAGGAATCCCTACGTATACTAACGGAGCAGGTACATAATCAAAGTAATCGTGACAAACAAGAATTAACCTAAGTAAAAGATCGTAGAATGAAAGCTCAAGATTTCTCACCCTAATACTTTATCCTAGCAATCGACTTCACTAATCCACTAACAAATTAATGGATTGTGCTCAATTAATGAGACCCTAATTTAACTAAGGTGATGCGGTCGTCCTCCTTCGCTAAACCGGTAAATGAATTAACCTTTCCTAAACCTTCTCGTTAAGACTACTAATTGTTATTGAGTGATGCGGTCGTCCTCTCTCTAACACTTTCGTACTAAATTCAAAGGTAGAGTTAAGATTAATTATATGAATTCATTAATTAAGAGAATTAAAACTAACGTCACGAATTACCTTAATTACGTACCCACATCCTACTTCTACGAGTTCATCCTAACCCAAGCATGCAAGGGTTTTAGCCGGACATGGTTTTAACAAAACTAAAAGCAATTAAAGAAACAACGAACATAAACATATTGAATTGAAGAAAGAAAATACGAAACATAAACTAGGGTTGAAAGAGAAAATAAATACGAAGAACTGAAATTGAATTGATAAAAACGAAATTTAAACGTGTTCAAAGTAACGAACTAATGAAAAGAAACTAAGAATTGAAAAGAAACTAGAATTCGTATGAAAAACCTCAACAAAACGTAAAATAAAGCTTGCTCGTTCTTCTCCTCTTCAAAAACTAAGTCTAAAAGTATTTCTAAAAGTTCGGGATCCTTCAAAACGTGTTTGGACGAGATATATATAGGCACGGGTCGAAACGGGAGTTAACGGGCCGAAAATACGAATCCGGAGGCAAAAGTATAGGGGCGCTCGAGCAAAACGCTCGAGCGGTCCCGCTCGAGCAGTGTAGCTCGAATGGTGCATTCGCTCGAGCGGTCGCGCTCGAGCTGCTCGAGCGCTGAAATCATTCTGTAAGTTTTGGGCGCTCGAGTGATTCGCTCGAGCGGTGGCGCTCGAGCTGCTCGAGCGCAAGAATGATTCTGTATGTTTGCGCGCTCGAGTAAGGCGCTCGAGCGGTGGCGCTCGAGTGATGCGCTCGAGTGATCTCCAATCCTCCGAAATGATACTTTTCCTCGTCCGCACTAATACCAATCGTATTTCTTCAATATCTTCTCATCCGGGCATCCGTTTGAGTCGATTCAAAGTCCTACGAACTCCGTTTTCCGTCCTCTATTCACCTATGAGCATCAAAGAGACAAATTTATCAATATATAGAAATAATGCTCAATTGACTCTAAATACTCTATAAACTCGACCAAAACTAGGGCGTTTCTAGCTACGAATCATGACAATTTCACGCCTAATCAGTCACTTTGGTTTTTTCTTACAAATTAAGATTATAAATTTTTGTCAATAATGCCCTTAATTTTTTAAATTAAATGAATACCTAAATTTGTGGGAGATTATATATTTATCTAGATATTAATAGGGGTAGAATTGAAATATTTTGGGTAAAATACATCAGAATGACAAATATTAAAAAAATAGTTAAAAAGTTAAAGTGACATTTATAAAAAAAAGGAGGGAGCAATATTTTTTAGTATAAAGTAACTTTTTAAGGGTTGAGTTTAAAAAAGTGATATTTCTTTTTGTCATTTTTAGAAATGGGTAAATAATAAAAAAAACATTTTTTTTAGGTTTTTGGGTAAATAAAATTGAGAGGGGAGGAAGTATCTTTTAACAAAGAGTATATCAATATACAATTGCTCTAACTTAATTGGTCAAACTGTCAGGGAAAACGAATTCTGTCTGACTAAATATTTCTTGGGATAAAAAGCAAAATACCCATTTTAATAAAAAGAAAAGTTTTTTACCCACTTCCTATTAGAAAAAAAGTTTTCTACCCACTTTGGTATGAAAAGACACATATATCCTTGTTAAAAAAATGTTTTTTTTTTAATCTATATGACCCACTTCCTTACCCCAATCTACTCCCACCTAAATTACAAAATTTATTAATTAAATAATATATAATTAAATACTAAAATTTCACTAAATACAATCATAATTAAATTATATTAAATGATAATACTAAAATTTCCATGATAAAAAGAAGAAAAGAATTTTGAATACTTTTACTCATCCATTGTTATGTGTCGTGTATTAAGAGAAATCAAACATAATTAAACAAAAATTCATATAATTCGAATTAACCAAAGTGAAGGATACGCTTAGACTTATATTTATTATAAGGTGGGGTTGAGTGTGGGATCACTTTAACTTTTAAGGGCATTTTAGGAAGAAAAATAGGTGATGGGTATAAAACTTTTTTTTTCTTATAGTAGTGGGTAGAAAACTTTTTATTTTATTAAAATGGGTACTTTAACCATTTTTCACATATTTCTTTGTACATAGAATTTGTTTCTTCAGCATTAATTAATTAATGTTTCAAGTATAAGGAAATATCGATTCATTTTTTTTTAAATGCAAGAATATTCAATTGATTATTTTTTATAAAGATTTAGGTTTTCTTTTAGTACATAATGTTTTAGAGTGAAATTGGTTTATATATAAATTATTAAAGGATGTTAGTTGTTTTTATTAATAGAATAAAATTATTTATACTAAAAAGTAGTATTAGTTTACTTTCATAATTAATACTACCTCAGGCCCAATTTTGTTTTCCCGTTTGACTGTGCGCGGAGTTCAATGCGAGAGTTGAATTTTAGTATTTAAATGAATAAAATAGTATTGAAAATGATGAATGATGAATAAAGTAGTATTTAAATTAATAAAGTAGTATTGAGAATGGTGAATGGTGAATAAAGTATTATTTAAATGAATAAAGTAGTTTCCATTTTAGGGATGAGAAAACAAAATTGGAACGTACCTTTTTGGCAAATGGAAAAATAAAACTGGGACGGAGGAAGTACTATTTTTTTAGGGTAAATTGCAAGGATGGTCCCATGAGAATTTGTACTTAACAGATTTGGTCACATGTTCTTTTTTTGTCCCATTTTTAGCAGAAAATGTCTCATCGATTAAATATTTTACAGTTTTCTATTGAATATTGGATGGAAAAACATTTTCAACTTGATTTTTGGAGGGAAATGGACCAGCTTTTGCTATTAACAATCATTTCAATGTAAAATGCAAGTATGGAGGCGATTCTGCAACTTTAGTTCGTAGAGTTTTAAGAAGTTGGAAATTAATTATTTTTAAGTTGGGAATTATATGCGCGAGTTTTTTGCAGAAAACTAACGGGCGTGTGGGCCTCATGCTCGTTAATCTGTTATTTTTTGACGGAAAAATCGTATGGGACTATTTGCGCTAAAAAAAAAGGACCAAATTCATGAGGACCAATTCTTATGGGACCATTTCTGCAATTTCCCCTATTTTTTTAATAATTTATATATGAATCAATTTTACTTTATATTTTGTTTCTGATTATATGATATATTTTCTTTAGCCTACGTGGTGTGGCTGTTGAATTTTTTGGTGGGCAACTACCACTTGCCTTTCTGGAACGTATCAAGGAAAATTCCACCAAAAATTAAGGAGAGGGAAAAGCTCGAATGTCCAAACAGTTTGAAATATGGGGTTTGTGCAAGTTTTTTTTTTTTTCCTTGTCTCCCTTTCTTTTATTTTTACATATTTAATTAATACTTCATTTATTTTGAAATAAGGTTTTTTTTTATTGATATTTTGAAATAAGTGTCATTCTAAAAATTTCGTATCAAATTAAAAATTATAAAATTTTAACATATATACCCTACATAAATTTCTATAACATCTATTATATTTTGATAATCCCTAATAGACCTGATATATTTTAATGTAATCCATAAAAAAGTCTCTTATATCTTGAATTCGAATTTGAGATAAATTAGAAAAAAAACGTGAAAATTTGGTGGAAATGACAATTTTTTTAAATAAAATTTAACCTCTAAAACGACACTTATTTTGAAATGAAGGGAGTGTTATATTTCTTAAATTTTATGTTAAAATAAGTGTAAATCTTTAAATGAGATGGAATAATAATTTTTTTTTTTTTTGTTTTGAAAAATTAATTACTTCTCCTCTAGACATGCTAAATGATTTGTCAATTTCTTAAGAACAAGCGACTATCTCATGGCATGAGATAATAGGATGAGATATAATTTGAATATTGACGTATAAATACTTTAATAGGGATGAATGTTAATTTGTATTGTCTCACCGTGAGACGATCTCATAAAAAAAATCATTTATTAATGAATGAATGACGTCATGTTTTATTAATGAATGAATGACGTCATGTAGAACGAACACCCCACCTAATTAGAACAAACAATAGGATATAACATTATAACAAGTCACAAGAGATTTAATGAATTTTAGTTGGCATTGGGGGCAAATGTCAAACTAGTTATTAAAGAAGAGCTTAAATTTTGAGAAAATATTTCAATTGAACGAGCAATGAAGAAATTAAGGAGTATATAATTTTATTTGATAAAAATAAAAAGATAGAGGACGAATTTGGTTTAAATTCCTACTTAGTGAAAAAATCCCGCCTCATTTAAAAGTCCGGATTTGTAGAAGAGTGTGAAATGAATTCATTTAATTATTTTCCTTAACACTCCCCCTCATTCATGGGTCAGACTCAATTTTCACTTTTGGGGAGACCCAATGAATAGACATGGGTGGGGTTGTTTTCAACGGGAGGATCTTTGTCCCGGCGTGAGCCTTTTGGCTCTGATACCATGAAAGAATTCCACCTCATCTAAAAGTTCGAACTCGTAGAAGAGTGTGAAATTAATTTATTTAATTATTTTCATGTAAAAGTGATTATACAATTTCGAAGGGTTTCGATCGGTTATTTATGGTTTGGCGGTTTCAAATGAAAGTGGATTAGAAAACCATAAATAAATGAGGTTTGAAATTTAAATAACAAACATTAAATTATAATTACTGTTCTGCCAAAAAGTTAACTATGGTTAATGATTGTGCACAATTGTTAGAGCGATTTTTAGAATTTAATGTTAACCCTAATTAGTTGGATAGATGCTCCTCGAAAAAAAGTAGCAATTATAATTCAATGGTATAGAATCATGCAATCTTCTCAAATATCATTTATTAATCCCCGTCCATGAAATATAGTCATGTTGTTGTATGCACGGTTATTAAGAAAGTTGATATAATATGTAAAAAGTAAGAATATTGTGTCACATCAAGTACAAAATAAATTATTTTAAAAATACTATGTGTGTAAGTTGAAAAGTGTAGATAAAATTTATTATTTCCATTTTAGGCAATATGACTATTTTTCGTGGACAACCAAATAAAGCAACCAGGACTATATTTCATGGACGGATGGAGTACCTTATAATTGGATTCATCCTCCAAACTTTGTGGATGACATTTTCAATTATATTGGTTTAAATTGTAATTTTTATTCACTGGCCTTTTTAATTTTGTTGGTTTAAATTGTACTCCTTTTGTTTCAATTGAATTTGCATCCATGGGGATGACACAATTTTTAAGAAAGGTGTTTTTTTTATAATAAAATAGTGGTATATATGAGTAAATATTTGTATAAGTTTGTGATAATGCACGAAAATTAATATTTCCTGTTTTGGTAGTGTGTAAATTCAGGTGGGACAGACCAATATAGCAAATGTGCAAATTCATGTGGGACGGATGGAGTAAGTTTTATTCACTGACCTTTTCAATTATGTTGGTTTATACACACTCAGTGAATTTTTATTCTGATGACACTGTTTCATTATCTAATTTAATTGTTTAATATTATATAATTCACTAACCACTACAAGAAAATAAAGAACTACCTATAAAATTAGAATTGCCTACAAAATTTTTCCAACAAAAAAGTTTGTAGTAAGAATTGTCTACGATTTATCTACGAAATTTTCTAATTATGAAAGCATCTACATTTCTCAACCTAAAAGAAATTTGCCTACGAAATTAATTTGTCTACGAAATAAAATATCTAGGTATAATTACCTACAAGTCATTTGCCTACAAAAATTTACTTACATCACAATTTGCCTACGGAATTTCCGTTGACAATTTTTTTTGTAGATGGGGAAGGAAAATGACAATACAATTGAAAAAATTTGTAGGTAATTTCCAATACGAATTTTTTTTTTGACAATTTTCGTTGGCAATTTTATTTTTTCTTGTAGTAAACCTTTTCGGTTATAATTCAGGTATAGAATCATGTAATCTTTTCAAATATCATTTCTTAATTTTATTTTATTTTATGCCAATATGAGTGTAAATTTCTAAATGAGATAGAAGAATAATTTTTTTTCCAGAAAATTAATTATTCCGCTTTATAACATGCTAAATAATTTATCAATTTTTTAATGAACGAACACCCCTAGAAGGAACAATTGGATACAACAAGTCACAAGATAATCTAAGTTTACTCCGTGATTTAATGAATTTTAATGGCCATTGGGGGCAAATGTCAAACTAGTTATTAAAGAAGTGCTTAAATTTTGAGCAAATATTTCAATTGAACGAACAATGAAGAAATTAAGGAGTATACGAATGTTCTGATTTAGTTAAAGATTAAATCGTGTGTAGTATTATTAAGTACAACATGGTTTCTATTCTATTTGGATGGTATACAACTTTTGTTTTATGGCAAAGTATTATATGAAAATAGTTCATCATAAGCTTAGCATGAAACAATTTTAAAGTATCATTAATTTAATCGGGAGTATTATTAATTTCATCAGGGGTATTATTAGTCTGAGTTCAAGAAAATTTAAAACAATTACAATATAATACCACTGATCCAGATTAGTGATACTCCTGACAGGTTTAATAATACTCCTGATGAGATTAATGATACTCTAAAACTATTTCATGTTAAACTTATTATGAAGCGTTTTCATATAAAACCTACTCTTCATTATATTCCGGTATGTTACGAAACTTTACAGTGAAATCAAAAGTGATTTTAGTTGATTTTTGTAGTAAAATTAAAAGTAAGGTATGTTTTAACACAAATTTTAGCGTGCACATTTAGATTTTTAGGTCAATTTTAAATTACTTTTTTTTTCAAAACACACATTAATACCTCGAACGGTGTACTTTTTGCAATTGGGGTATTATTGATTACATCTTGAGGTATCTCCCTTGAGTATTGCTGATTTTCGCTTGAGTTATTTTTTTCAAAAATTCAAATGCACATCACACATTCAAATGCACATTAAAACTACTCATGTTTTAAAATAATTTTTAAAATGGAGTATTTTAAAAAAATCAATTAATTCATCTGAGGGACATGATTTTACCCATTATTCATGGCCAACAATTTGTTCTTAAAATCTAAAAGTAGATTCCATTGCTTTAATTTAAACATATAGTAATACTATGTGTCTTTCTTTTTCTTTCTTTTTTTTACATGAAAATGAAAAGGGAAAAAAAATTAAGTTCATTTAAAAGCTCGAAGTACATTGTTGAATTAAATTTTCAACTATTAAATAATTTCATCCCATTTTAAATTTGAACTTATAAGAAACCGTAAAATCAATTTATTATATCAATTTCCCAAGACAAGCAAGCAAGACCATAACCAAATTTGATCATATACACTTGTGAAATAATTATCGAACGTGACATTAATTAAAGTCAATAAGAAAATAACGATCACGAAGAAAATGTGTGTTACTGTGTATAGTTTTTTAACCACATGAATTGGAATCGATCAACTTGTTTTATTGTCTCCTCAAGCTAATTAACTGTCACGAACTACTTAGCAATTTATTTGAAGCATTATTAAATTCTTGACTATGCATAAATATGTCTAAATAGTAGCACAAAGAAAATTTGATAACTAAATTAAATAACGCGCCATTTTCTCATATAAATATTCCCTCCCCCTCATATCTACTAAATCACTTTTAATCTTCTCCAATTCTTTCATCAAACATTCAAATTTCTTCATCTATCATTTTGCTTAAAAAAACTAAAAACAAAAAAAGAACTTCATCCATCATATTAATTCTGTAACAAAATTCAATAATACCTTATAAAATGTCCACTAACACGGTGGCGGACCGGGCCCGAATCGTGTGGTACATGCGGCTGAGCTCCGCCATACGGGCCGCCTTCGCCTGCGCCATAGTGGGTGGGATCGCGATCTACGGCCCCAAAAGTGTGACACGTCAGATTAAATTCCCATCTTTCGCGTATCTCACCGCAATGCTGGTGGTGTCCGACGCTTCTTTGGGCGACACGTTGAGGGGTTGTTGGCACGCAATTTGCGCCACCGTGCAGGTGGTGCCGCTCGCCATGCTGTGGTGGTGGGTCATTGGCCCCATAGCCGCGCTGCCAATCAGCATGGCAGCGCTGACTGTGGCAGTGGCCTCGTTTTTCGTGGCCCTGCCAGAGTTTACTCATTTGACGGCAAAAAAGATAGCTTTTGGGCAGATTGTATTGGTTTGCACGAATGCGGCGGTGAATGGTGGGTCCCATGATAGGTTCATGCAGCCTTTACATATTGCTACGGCTACCGGTTTGGGAGCTTTGGCCTCGGTTTTAGCTTGGATGGTTCCCTACCCATACCTAGCTAGTTATGAGGTACATACTCGTCGTTACTATGACTTGTTCAATGAAATTATCCTTTATTTACTTATCGTATGCTCTCTGCGTTTCACTATAAGTATTCTGCTTTTTTTTATGTTCCGTTATAATTTTTCTATTCCTTAAAATGCAAAATTAGCACTCTATTTATTAATAAATAAATACTTTTTAAACAGTTATTTATTACTTTATATAAAAGTCAACATATGGTCTATCATATAATAATAAATAATACTCCCTCCGTCCTTAAAAAGTATGCATCGTTCTCTGCACGTCGTTTAATGCAATATGTCAGAAGATATTTAGGGGTCTTGTGAGGTTCGTTTATGAATAAAATGATTGTTTATAGTAACGTTTCTATACATATTTACCATAAACAATAATTTTATTCATAAACAGACCTCATAAGACCCCTAAATACCCTCCGACATATTGCATTAATCCACGTGCAGAAAATGGTGCATACTTTTAAAGGACAGAGGGAGTACATTTTTTTAAACAAATTAATAATAAGAAAGAAAAGACTTATATCGAAATGGAGGGAGTATATATTATTTGTGTCTAAGTAGTTCTCTTGTGAGTTTAGATTCACATGTTTTCTTTGTAGTAATATTGTTGTTGATACAAAGTGTTAAAGAAGATCACGTGAATTATAATTCACAAAAGCATTTAGGTTTGATACCATTTTATTTGGTTGATGACCGGAGTTTTAGAGTGTATTTGCAAACACAATTAAAAAGGAGAGAAGTATTTTTTTTTTTAAAAAAGAAAATTTGTCTCCTCATGATTTTTGTTTCAAAAGTACGTGTAAGCTCCCCCTTAATTTTCTTCTTCATTTTTTAGTCATTTTTTATTACAAGAAATGGTTGTAGACTTGTAGACTGTAGTCCACTCACATAGCCGACAACAGCCCGACACTAGGTAGTAGTAAAATAAAACAAGATACGACGTTAAACATATACTCTCCCTCCGTCCACAAGTAAGTTTATCACTTCATTTAGTTGAATGGTTTAAGAAAGTGTATTTGTTTATTAATATATGGTAGGCCACATGTTGACTTTTGGGATAAAGTAATGAATAGTATTGAAAAGTAAAGTGAATGAGTGGCATTTTTTGTAATATTGTGTGAGTTTGAAGGTTAAAGTTTATATATAATAGAGTGTTGTTATTTCCATTTATGGAATGGGAAACTTACTCGTGGACGGCCCGAAAAGGAAAGTGGGAAGTTTACTAATGGACGGAGGGAGTATATGACTTTGGAGTCTCCACACTCTGGACTTGTAGTATCTCCTCCTCCATCCCCTCCTAACTTTCAGTCGGGTGACATAAATTTTAAAAAAAGAACTTGTTTTATTGATTTTGTAAACTAATACTACATCTGTCCATGAAAAGTGTGCTCATATTTTTGCACGTGTTTTAATGCGATATGTTGGAGGATATCTAGGGGTCTTGTGAGGTCCGTTTATGAATAAATCAATTACTTTATTAATAAACGGACCCCACAATTCCCCATAATACCCTTCAACATATTGCATTAAACCACGAACAAATAAGTGAGCATACTTTTCGTGGACGGAGGGAGTAGATGGAAAGTATTTTGAATTAAAGTAGGTACTGTGAAAGAGTACTATTTTCATATTGAGGGTGTGAAAGTTACTGTGGAACTGCCAAAAAGGAAAGTCTAAAAATTAAATTGGTCATTCTTTTGCCTTTTTATTTTTGCGGTCTATATTTTTATTTTATTTTATGTGATTATGAACTAAAACTACATTAAAAAAAAGGGATAGGTCTCATATGAATTTAGACGAAATATCACCATCATAGTACAATAATATTGTCATGAATATTCACCATCACAGTAATAGTTAAAAAAAAAAAAAAAACAAATTCACATGATATTTACCTAAGTTTTTGTCCTAATAAATCCGAGACAAATTTATATCCGGCCTAGGAGTAGATTTCTATGAACCGTGTTCACATTAATTTTCTTTTTTTTAATATCACTGTTATGCATACGAAATGTCATTATTTAAGAAAATACTTAAATTTTAAACAGTGACATTTTATATGATAATATGTATATACAAAAGTGATACTTAAAGAAAAACAGTTCGCATGAACTCGGGAATTTTTGCCATGACTCAATTAGCTAACACTGAATCTCTTTTTCTCGCCTTCCACCCCCTCTCTCTCTCTCTCTAAGTTGCAGCAAGAACAAATTGGTGAAAACTAAATGATGAACAATCCAGTTTCTCGATTAATTTACGTCGTGTAGACAATTTCCCCTGCTTTAGGCGAATCACTACAAACTCCATCTCCAAGATGATGCAGCTAGAGCACTATCCGCCATCACCACCGTAGCTCAAACACGTCTCCGGCAAGAGACGAAATTCCACGCAACGCAACGCAACGCAACGAGCATGTCACACGTCACGGCGCTGGTACTCAGACGAGGAGAAAATTGCTTTTTCAGGACCGTAACTTAAGGGTGTTAGCAGAATGAGGACAGTAACTTATCGGACTGGCAAAGTGAGGTCAATAACTTCAAAATCTGGTAAATCTGGCTAATTTGACCGATTTGGGCTAGAATTCGGACCCAAATCGGGTCTATTTGACCTGAATTCGGGCTTCATTTGACCTTAATTTGCAATTTGAAAACTACGGTCCTAGTTTTGCTAGCTCGAAAAGTTACGGTCCTAAAATAACAATTTTCCCCTCAGACGAGATACGTGTACAGGACCCTCAACACCGGAAGCGAGATCATGCGGGTCCAACACTCTCAGCACCTAAAATGTTACACACAGTCAGATCGAGTTTCCAACCCCAAAATATCGACGATCGTGTGAAAACACGTTTTGTAATAACCATGGAAACGCCTTTACCAAGTATCATGCATCGTCTGTGGAAATACATGAATGGTTGCTTGGATGTTTTAAATACGGCAAATTATTCCGTCTAATTTATACATAAATTTTGATCCATCTCTTGTCTCGTGATCAGGTACATGAACTGTACCGTGTATATGCTGAAAACGCTTCTCAGAGGATGAACATTTACCTGAGAGCTTTTGTTGCAGCCGACGAACACACCAAGATGGAGCTTATTTCGAAAGCTAAGCCCTTGTCCGAAACGGGATCCAAGCTCTTGCAGAGTCTCATAATCTTAGAGGTAAACTACCTGAAAACTTTTAAAATGATTGAAAGAATCATATCTGTTGAGTTATTATTAAATAAAGAATCGAATCAATCTTTTCAGGAAGGGATGCAATGGGAGAGACCTTGGAGACGAGTCAGCCCGGGAAAGAGATTAGAAAGGATGGAGCTCCAGATGAGAGGAATAGAGTATTCCCTGCATACATCTCCTGCATTTCCAATACATACACCTGATGCAGAGCAAATCTCCAGTTTGTTAGACGGCATATCAGCTCGAATCACGGAGAAAATACAGCAAGTAAGCTGTTTTTCCCCATCCACCAATTCAATCAAAGAATCAGAAACGAGAGAATCCATCGACAAACCATCGTTACCACTCGACTCGACTTTCCCAATAAACAAGCAACGGTGGGTGTTTTTCTACTTCTCCTGCATAGATATGGTTCTGAGCGACACTTACACAGCCCCGAATGAATTCAAAACCCATTGCCCTAAAACCGAGTTTAGCATCGTTAACACATTCAAAACATGGATTCAGAAACTCACCTGCCAAGAAAGGCTTAAATTCTCCTTCAAGTGTTCGCTTTCCTTGAGCCTAGCCGTGCTACTAGGTTTACTATTCGACAAAGAAAACGCGTGCTGGGCTGGTCTCACAATCGCCATCAGCTTCGTTACGGGGAGACAAGCAATCTTCACAATGGCGAACGGACGAGCACAAGGGACGGCTATTGGATCAGTATATGGTGTGATGTGCTGCTTTCTCTTTTACCACGAAGGAGTGAGACTCTTGGCCATTTTGCCATGGATCATTATCACCAGCTTTGTAAGGTACAGTAAAATGTACGGCCAAACGGTGGGAAGCGCAGCAGCCACGGGAGCTTTGTTGATACTAGGTAGAAAGAATTACGGGGTTCCAGACGAATTCGCCATTGCTCGATTGACAGAGGTTTTCATAGGCTTGTTAGCTTTCATTGTGGTGGAGCTTTTCATGCAACCAATCAGAGCAACCACATTAGCCAAGAAATATTTCTTTATAACCTTACACGGCCTAAAAGATTACATAAAAGAAACGGGAATTTGCCCGTTGCAGAACAACAAAACCATGCCGAAATTTCTTGAATTGAGAGAGAAGAAAATGCACCTCGACTCTCTCATCTCCGAAGTCAAGGAGTTGGTCAGAGATGCAGAGTTGGAGCCCGATTTCTGGTATTTGCCGTTTCGAAGTTCTTGCTACCAAAAGCTGGTTAATTCTTTATCCAACATCAGGGATTTGTTGCACTTCATCACATACAATTTTGAAGTCATATCTGAGCTATTAGAGACTACGACTTTAAGGGTGGAATTCCAAGAGCAGATAAATGATGAATTGGAACTACTCAAGGAAACATTAAAGCAGGCAACTTCATTCGAACCCCCAGCAATTTCCAAAGAAACCATCGACGGATGTTGTGAAGCCCTCGAAGCAGGGGTATTAGTACAGAATAACGATAATTTAACCGTTTTTATGACAGAACAAAAAGAGGCAGAGTGGACTACGCAAGATGAAGATACCGAAGAGAATAAAATGCGAGAATTGATCATGCGACATGTGAGTGCAACGGGGTTTTGCATTAGTTCAATCCTACAGGAACTAAAGGATATTGAGATTTGTCTGCTAGAAATAAATCAATGGGAGAATCAGTCCAGTCAGTAGAAGAAATTAGAAAGATTCCTATTTTTATTTATATTTCTCCCCCTCCTTTTTTCATTGTTACCTAGATAGTAAGATGTATATAGGAACTAATGTAACCATGCATGTACTTGAATGGAAAAAATTCTTGAGGGGCAATTAAGCCTCGAAGTGATTAAGATCAAATGGTTTTCCGGAAAGCCTAAAAAATATCCGGCAATTAAATCATGTATTCTTAGAAAGATCTCATCTAATATTAAACAATCACATATATCTGGTTATGGTGGTAAGCACCAATATTGGGTACACTATGCAAATCAATACTTGTTAGTTCTAAAACAAGTTATACAGTACTGCGAGTTTAGAAATTACCAAGGGGAATGGTGAATTAATATAGCTTGCTCGTTTGCTCTTAGGTCAATAAAGCCAGGCACCAATTTGTCGAACCTGCAATTCATGAAAATTAGATTTGCTGTTCATTTCCACAGTTTCAAAGCGAACATTTACATCAATGTAAAATGAAATATGTAAATACTTGCAGGCAGAGCTGAATCTGCTTACGAGTCTCTGAAGCAGATTTGACTAATAACATAAACTGATTGAATTAAGGAAGAAATTCGAGTGAATTTGGATGCAAGTAGATGAAGGTTGCTGACATCTTTGAAGAAGATAACTCGTGCAAATTAGGCGATTCAGAAACCAGAGTGAAAATAAAAGAGAGTAAACGGAAAAATTATACAATCAATTGGTAGAACGCACTGGCACAACTTCAATGAAAATTAAGAAATTCGATTTCATTTAATTGAACATAGATCTGAGCATAGATACATTCGTAAGCCAGCTAAAATCACAATCTCCAAACCCTAATTTTCAATCAAAGCAGAAGCAGATTTAACTAATAACATAAACTTATTGAAGAAGAAAACTCGTGCTAATTAGGTGATTCAGAAACCAGAGTGAAAATAGAAGAGAGTAAACAGAAAAATTATACAATCAATCGGAAGAAAGCACTGGCGAACTTCAATGAAAATTAAGCAATTCGATTTCATTTAATTGAACATAGATCAGAGCATAGATACATTCGTAAGCCAGCTAAAATCACAATCTCCAACACTAATTTTCAATGAAAGCACAAATCCCTAACCCTAACCACTATCCACCACAACACTTTAACCGCCAAATCCGTACAAAGTACGGCCCTGCCTCTTGAGCGCGTAAACGACATCCATAGCCGTGACAGTTTTCCGGCGAGCGTGCTCGGTGTAAGTGACGGCGTCACGGATAACATTTTCCAAAAAGATCTTGAGAACGCCGCGAGTCTCTTCGTAGATTAGGCCGCTGATACGCTTGACGCCGCCTCTGCGAGCCAAACGGCGAATCGCCGGCTTGGTGATGCCCTGGATATTATCACGGAGCACTTTACGGTGTCGTTTGGCTCCTCCCTTGCCCAAACCCTTGCCTCCTTTTCCACGGCCCGACATTTTTCTCTGATGCTGCTACTAAGAATTTGGAGAGGGAATTATTTGAATGATTGGTGGGTAAAATAAAATGTAGTAGCTCTATTTAAAGGAGACGTGTCAGGTTGGAAATTGATGAGATCCGTTGAAACATAAACATTTAATCGACGGCTCATAATGGCGATCCGGCTGTGTACTGATTGTGCATTTTCGGCCGTTGATGATGAATACGTGGACGGCGATTGTCTTCTAAGCTTAAAAAATGCGGATCGTGTTTTTTAACGGAGCCCTCTCAAAAATAAATTAATATTGAATTTAGCGAGTTTAGTGTAATATTTATATGAGTGGCATTTGTGCAGTGATGTGATAATTATAATATAGTGTTAGTAAACAAATTAAATTTGCATCCACTTAAAAGGCCAAATGTGAAAATGACGCATTTAATATCAATTGTATTTATTTTTTGGGATTTAGATATATTTAATTTCTAAAAAATAAAAATTTGATATAAATTAAATTAGGCCTCTAAAATTTAATAAATTAAATTGAGTCTTTGAAGTCCAATAAATTAAAATGGGTCTTTAAAGTCTAATTTAATCAAATTGTATTGTTAATAGTTAAAACTTGAAAATAAAAATTCACATCATGTTCACATAATTTTTTGTCCTAAATAAATCTGAGCCAAATTTATATCCAACTTAGCAGTAAATTTTATATAAACAGCGTTCACATAACCTTTTTTTAGTGTCACTATCATGCAAACGAAATGTCTTTGTTTAGAAAAAATACTTGAATTTTATTTCAAATCTTATATATTAAAAGGAGAACCTCCCCCGTTTAGAAGCCGCCACGTGGAGAAATTCTCTATTCCAAATATTGCCATCTGTCACCCTAAGTTAATTGCCACGTATCTGAAAAAAAAAATCCCAAAACTCCTCCTACCTACGAAGTAACGCTGCCCCTCACCGGTTACTGGAAATTCCTCAATTAATCTCCAAAACCCTTGATATCTCCACATCACTAAATAATTAATTGAATCAACAACGTTGAATCGTAAATAATTGCATAAACGCGAAACCGGCGACATGTTCTCCTCCGCTGCCTCTGTCTCTCCCTCTCCCTCAACTTCTCTAAAGCCTTAATTGCATAGAAACGCTCACTGTGTTGTCTATCTTTCCACTCTCAAAATAAGGTTGCGTACAAATGAATAGGCGGATAAGAAACACACGTCTTGAGGGATTTGGAACGTGATTTTGAATTGAAGGGTAACTTCGGCGCAGAGCCGAAATGAGGATTAAAAACGCGGTGTGTGTTCTTGGAAATTCTGCATTGATTGCGTTCATTATTTAAGGGTTTGTGTGAAAACAAAATTGAGTTGTCTCATTTGCAATTTATTATAGACGACAATTGCCTATCTTAAATGCTCAAACATGAAATTATACAGAAATAATCATTTCACACTATCTCTGTTTCTTTCCCAATCTCTTCTTTGGGCATATATATTTTGGGAATTATTTGCAGAAATGACTGAAAGGTGTTCACTTTTGAGGTTTTGCCGAAAAACTTTGCAATTTGTCAGTGGTTACATTTCTCTGTGATTTACACTTGCTTTGGTATAAGGTTGGTGAAAGAGCAATGAGTGCAAATTCAACATGTTTGATTGTGATTATTATAATGGTACATTTTTTTATCGGTAAATATTAGTTGTTAGTAGTTAGATTAGTTCACCAAGCCCCCAAACACTCCAAGAAATCTCCAAACCTCCTTATAACTCCCATAATTCGTTCTCAATGGAAATCGAACCCGGGTCACTCACTAGAGTGAGGAACCCGGTGGCAAGGTGGGCTAAGTCACCTGGTTATGTACACTCATCTTCTTATCTTGACCTTTACTTGCTTTTGTCTATGGGTGATATGCGTTAGGATCATTGCTCCCTGTATAATTAAATGTATTTTTTAGGATCATGGGTTGTCAATTTGAGGGTTAATAATCTTGAAATATTATCACCTCTTGGTTCTAATTGTTTCATAGGACTATTACCTTTCATGTGCCAGTCGTGTTTGAGAGTGATGAATCATCGAACTAACTGATTAAGTTGAATTCCATTGTCAAAGATGGTATTTCATTTCATTTAGTATCATTATATTTGGACTATGATGTGTCACAATTTTTAGAAAACCATCCTGACAAAATGGGTTTAGCAGTTTGTTGGCAAGCCTGAGAATCAAGTAGCTTATATACAAAATTTTACATTTAATATAAATATAATTTAGAGCAGAGTTTAATTATAGCAGATTTTGGCTTTTTCTTATTTTTATTAATTGTAAGATTATAATTTTACATGATATTCATTGTTTAAAGAATTATGTAAAAACAAAATTGAGTTGTCACATTTGCAATTTGTAGACGACCATAGTTGATCTTAAATGCTCAAACATCAAATTTATTGGTACAATGATGTCCGTCTGTGTTTTTTACTTTGACCATTTTTTCAGAAATTTATTATTTAAAAAATCTCAAGAGTTTATATTTCTCAAAGTCCTCTAAATTATTAGATACACAAATTTTTTGATCATCAATAAATATTAAATTACATTAAAATTTTAACATTCTATTATCCTCATAAACTCTTCTTATTGCTTCTTAATTTGGAGTGAGTGATATGTGCCAATCTTTATAGTTTATGCAGATGGATTTGAAAGAGAGGGTGTGCAGAAGTTGAAGCGGATTGTAGCAATCGCAATAATCTCGATATTTATGATATTTGAAGAATTTAGGGTCCTCTAATTCTCCATAGGTCAATTCTCTTATTATTCTTTTAAATGCTTTGTTTATTATTTTATGTTTGAGAAATTCAATATTGTTAGATTGATAGTCTTAAAGTTCATAATTTGGTGTCCGTGGATGAAGCGAGAATGACAAATTAATTTTGTTAATGATTCATTTTATGAAAAATGTATCACTTTTTATTTTATTTTGGTCGTTTTCATTCATCGAAAGTTAGGCTCAAAATAAACTTTAGTATTCTATGGTTTGGTGCCCACGGATGAAGCGGGAATGCATAATGATCTCTCTCCAGGGTTAGTTAGTGATCAGTGTTTAGAAATTTTAAGTATAATTATATATGATTTGTATGAATATACTTTCTTTGAAATGCATTTGAATTTACTTAAGTCTCTTTTTTTCATCACTTCTTAAAATTTAACCAATATTCGATATTCCTGAATTAGTTATGATATGTTGTTTGTCAAGTTCTATCGTGTTGAGTTGTTCTTTACATTTGCAAGGGACAGTCATGTTGTATATCGAGAAAGATAACTGTGGAGAATCTAAAGGCCTGAAGCTGGAGGAAATTTTTTTCCTGGTTAATTTGAATCAAACAAAGAGAACAAGCTGGATACCATTAAGTTCTAAATGTTGTTCTATTTGTTCTCTATATATATTTGAGAGTGACTAAACAAATAAAAAAATATGGCCACATTCAACATACTTATATATATTATAAAAAAAAAAATACTACAGGAAGCCCGTGCAATGCACGGGAAAAAACCTAGTGTAAAACAATAATGGATTACATAAAAATAATAGTGCGTTTAACACTAACACTTAAAACGAAAAAAAAATTCACCTTAAAATCCAGGTTGACATAAGTTTTTATCTTGTCTCAATTAGCTAACTCTAAAATTCCTCTCTCCCTCCCTCCCTCCCCCCCTCCCTCCCTCTCTGAGATGCGGCAAAGACACATTGGTGAAAATTAAATGATGAATGGTCCAGTTTCTCAGATTAATTTATATCAGGTATACAATTTCCTATACACTTATCTCGTCTGAGTACCAACGCCCAGACATGTGACACACTCGTCGCGTTGCGTGGACTTAGTTTTTTGCCGGAGATATTAAGGCGTTGATAGACGAGATACGTGTATAGGATCCTCAACATCAGAGGTGACATCATGTGGGTCCAACGCTCATGATGCATAAAATGTTACACCCAGTAAAATCCAGTTTTGAACCCCAAAAAATCGACGATATTTTGGGAATGTCCTATGCGTCGCTGGATAGATTCTTCTGGTTGTAATAACCAGAGGAAATGTCTTTACCAAGTCTCATGCGTCGTTGGTGAAAATACATGAACGGCTGTTTGGATGTTTTATACACATCAAATTATTCCAATGACTAATTGATAAATTTTGGTCCATCTCTCGTCTCATGATCAGGTACATGATAAATTTTGTTGCACTTCATCACATACAACTTTGAAATCATATATGAGCTATTAGAGACTACAACTTTAAATGTGGAATTACAATAGCAGATAAATGATGAATTGGAACTACTCAAGAAAACATTAAAGTAGGCAACATCGACAAAACCCCAAATAGTTTCCAAAGAACCCATTGACGGATGTTGTGAAGCCCTTGAAGCAGGGGTATTACAAAATAACAATAATATAAGGGGGTGTTTGCTTCATGGGGCTGGATTGGACTAGATATGATTGTACACTATGGAATTTGACTGAAAGGAATTGAATTAGATTGGATTATTGAATATAAATGTATGTTTGGATAGTAGGATTGGATTTTGTGATTAAATAGTATAAATCAGACGACGATTATTTTTTATTAAGATTGGTCATTTAAAATAGAGAATGGAGGACAAAATGGTAATTGTAATTTAGTATAATAAATAATCCCACCTATTTGTCAGGACTTAATAGCCCTTAAAATAATGATTAGCTGGGAATATGGACACAGGCCCTAGTTTAGTCTAGGGTCATCATCTTTTGCAGTCTTTCAAACCATCTTCTCCTCCAAATCCAGTTTTTACTCATCCACATCCTTCTCCAAATACAGTTTCTACTCATTCTATGCTCACCCATTCACAAATTGGTTCTCTTAAGCCCAGAATATTCCAGATTACTGCTTCTAACCTCGAACCACACACTGTTACTGAGGCATTAAACAGCCCCGAAAAAAAAAACTATGATAAAAGAATATGATGCTTTGTAACGAAATGAAACTTGGGAATTGGTCCCTTGGGCTAATGATATGAATGTGATTTCTACAAAATAGATTTTTCGTGTTAAATACACAGCTGCCGATGAAGTTGAACGTCTTAAAGCTCGATTAGTTGCTTGAGGTTTTCAACAAAATGTTGGTGTGGATTTTTTTCAGACATTTAGTCTGGTGGTTAAACATGTTACACTCCGGATCACGTTCTCTCTTGTTGTCACCCGATAGTGGAAAGTTGATTAAATAGATATTAACAATGTCCTTTTGAATGGTGAGCTCCCCGATACAGCGTTCATTGCTCAACCGGAGGGTTTCAAAGATCCTCAAAGGCTTAATCATTTTTATCGTTTACGAAAGTCCTTATATGGCCTCAAACAAGTCCCAAAGGCTTGGTATGACACATTGAAGGCATTTCTTGTATAGTCTGATTTTACAAACTCAATTCTAGATCATTGCTTGTTTCATCGTTTACAGGCATTGACAGCGGTTTCGTGAGAAACTCATCGTCTGGTTCCTAGCGGGTAGGATTTATAGACAATAAATGCTGAAGATAATAAATGCAAGTATAAATGAGCTCTCAAGTGGAGTCTTTGCAATAAATGAGTTGTGTTCTACAAGTGAGCATTCAAGACTCTATTTATAGTATACAAGGTGGGCTCAACCACCAAAGCTGATATGCCCGCGGGTCCCACTAAATCCTAGCTGTATAGCCATGAGTGGCTACAGCCTCCCCTACTGGCCAATGAGGAGGCGCTACCTGGCACTGTAGACCCCTGTTGACGGGACCCCAACTACAGATCCTACTCTGACCTTGTCACATCCACACATTCGATGGGACTGGACATGTCAAGTAGCTATCGGTGCCTGAGAATGGGTAGCCGTGTAGACGGGAACCGGGTAGCCCACCTGCGGCAGACGTCCTGGGAATCAGGCTCGCGGGCAGCGGGCCCTCCGGGGTCAACCCGCCGCTCGCTGTTGGCTGATCGGCTTTCATCCCTCGGCCGAGACCCTTTCCCCGCTGACTGACATTGCTGTGGTAACTCGAACTTCCTTCCCGACGGCTTAGTCGGGCTCGCTGTTGTGCTTCCCTCGCCTTCGTCTGGGTCGGTTAACTGCCCGATTGGTCGAGCAGTATTATTGGATGTAACTACAGGATGGCAAGATGACTTTGCTATTGGTTTATGTGGATGATATCTTGGTTACAGAGGATGATTCCAGTTTGGTGGATAATCTGATTACCGAGTTGCATTCAAAGTTTCCATAACATTTTAGAGTAGTAAACTATCTTTTGGGAATAGAGGCAAAAGTTACATCTCAATCCATTCTCCTCACTCAGTTAAAGTACATTCGTGATCTTCTTATCGAGACCGATCTCGATCATAGCAATCCAAGTCCCTCTCCTTCTTGTTCCAGTCTCAAACTTCACTATAATAATATTGAACTTTTAGATCAACCTACTCTCTTTCGTAGTATTGTTGGTACTTTACACAATCTAACTCTTAATCGTCCAGATATTTCGTTTATTGTCAACAAACTCAGACAATTCTTACAAAGCCCAAACACAACTACAATGGAAAACATGTAAATGTGTTCTTCGATATCTCAAAGGAACTTGAATTTAGGTTTATCTTTTACTACTATTTCTCAGTTTCGTTTAGAAGGTTTTGCAGATGCAGATTATACTTCATGATTCCACGATCGACAAAGTACCACAGGCTACTACATATTTCTTGGAGACAGTCTTCTTTTATGGTGTTCGCCAAAGCAACAGGTTGTGGCTCAAAGTACTACTGAGGCCGAATATCGTTGACTTTCCATTGCCACTACTGAATTACTTTGGATCAATATGCTTCTCAAATATCGTTGACTTTCCATTGCCACTACTGAATTACTTTGGATCAATATGCTTCTCACAGAGCTCAAACTTCCGCTGCCCTCTACTTCAGTGTTATGGTGTGATAACCAAGGTGCTATCTAACTAGCTTTTAATCCGACATTCCATGCTCAATTGAAACATATAGGCTATGTTCATTTTGGATTTTAAGTGGTTTTAAAATCCTTGTTTTTTTTTTTGTTTTGAGTAGGGTAGGTTTTTACTTTATTATATAAAAAGTAAAGTAGTGTTGTATAGGTTATTTATAGGGTTGTAGGATTAGGATTTCAAAAACCTAATTTTAAAACCCAAACTGGAATGGGTTTTGGATTTCAAAATCCAAATCTAGGTTTTTAAAACCCAAAAATAACATAGCCATAGAGATTGACGTTCATTTCTTGCGCGAGAAAGTTCAACACCGTCAACTAGATATTCGATGTATTCCTTCTGAAGACCAACCTGCTGGCTTGCTTAAAAAATCACTCTCTCCTACACGTTTTCAGCTACTCCGCTCTCGTTTGTCTCTTTCAAATCTTGGGAGTCCAGGTTAAACGGGAGCATGTAAGACTTAGAGTACATTAATTAGCTTAATCAAGTTAGTTCATTAGTCAGTTAGGGCTTGTTTGTTTCGGAATTTAGGTGGACGTGTGAAGTCATTACTTTACGCCCACAAGATGTAAAGTCTTGGATGATAATAAAAGTGTGAGTTTGTTTTGGAATTTTTGTAGGGTGAGATTTTACTTTATGTCAAATTAAGTGTAAAAGTAAAATAGGATGTGTAAGAGAAAAATAGGAAAGAGAGTATAAGTGAGAGAAAAGTATGAAAGAAAAAATAGGAAAGAGAGTGTAAGTGAGAGAAAACTAAGAAAGAGAGTGTAAGTGAGAGAAAATAGGTATTATAGGTGTGGGTGAAGAATGAAATTTAAAAACGGAATGTTACATCTCTAACTAGAATGGGGCGGGGGCCGAAAAGTTTTAATCTTGTCCGTGTGAATCCCAAAACAAACAAGCCCTTAGTTACACAAATGGTCAAAGTGTACTACACACGATGAAAATACCGATGAAAATAAACTGCAAGAATTGATCATGCCACACATGAGTGCAACAGTGTTTTGCATCAGTTCAATTCTACGAGAAACAAATCAATGGGAGAATTAGAAGATTTCTATTTTTATTTATATTTCTCTCCCTCAGATTTTTTTTTTTTTTTTTTTTTGATAGTCAGATGTATATTAGGAACTAATGTAACAATGTACGTAAAAATGCCTGGAAAAAAAAATCTTGACAGACAATTAAGCTTTGAAGTGATGAAGATCAAATGGTTTTCCGGAATGCCTAAAAAAATATCCAGTATTAAAACTGTATTGATAGAAAGATCTCACCTATTGTAACCTTTCAAGGCTTTAAATCGCAAGTAAAAATTATATATCCATTTGAATCTGGTTATGGCGATAAACCTCCATGGATACTTAATATAGCTTGCTCCTAGATCAAAAGTGCCAGGCCTCAATTTCTCTGACCTGCAATACATGAAACTTAGATTTGTTTTTCGTTTCCAGAGTTTCAAAGTAGACATTTAAATCAAGGTGAATTGAAATGCGTAAACCTTAGATAACATATACAGATTGAATCGAGGAAGAAATACAAGTGAAATTGGATTGAATCAGAAAGCAATTCGTGCTAATTAGATGATTTCGAAACTCAAATGGAAGCAAATGAAAAAACGAAATCAATATAAAGTCAGATGTGCCAAAGAATTAAGATTAAGCAATTCGATTTCAAAGTTGACATTTAAATCAAGGTGAACTGAAATGTGTAAAACCTTACAGGTAGAGCTGAATCTGCTTATGATTCTGAAGCAGATATCATGTACTGATTGAATCAAGGAATAAATTCAAGTGATCATGGATAGAATCGGAGAGCAATTCGTGCTAGTTTGATGATTTCGAAACTCAAATGGAAGCAAAAGAAAAAAACAAAATCATTATATAATCAGATCTGAGAATAGATACATTCGTAAGCCACCAACCAAAAACCACAATCTCTAAACCCTAATTTTCAATCGAACAACAAATCCCTAAGCCTAACACCTTAACCGCCAAATCCGTACAGGGTACGGCCCTGCCTCTTGAGCGCGTAAACGACATCCATAGCCGTAACAGTTTTCCGGCGAGCGTGCTCAGTGTAAGTAACGGCATCACGGATAACATTCTCCAAAAAGATCTTCAGAACGCCGCGAGTCTCTTCATAGATTAGGCCGCTGATACGCTTGACGCCGCCTCTACGAGCCAAACGGCGAATCGCCGGCTTGGTGATGCCCTGGATATTATCCCGGAGGACTTTACGGTGTCGTTTGGCTCCTCCCTTGCCCAAACCCTTGCCTCCTTTTCCACGGCCGGACATTTTTTTTTATGCTGCTATTGATAAATTGGAGGGGGAAGTTTTTGAATGGTTGGTTGGGGAGGAAATGGTGGTTGTATTTAAGGGAGACGTGTCAGATTGGAAATAGATGGGATCCGTTGGATCTTTATTGTTTTATCGACGGTTCAGGATGGCGATCCGGCTTTGTATTGAATGTGCATTCTCCGCCGTTGATGATGAGTACGTGGACGGCGCTTGTCTTCTAATGCTTAAATGATGCGGATCGTGTGTTCTAATGGTATTGGAGCCCTCTAACTGCAATTGTCCATAATAAAATGAGTTTCAGCTTAATAAAAGTAATATTAATCAACAGAGCGGAAGAAAATAAAATTGATCGACATACGAAAATAGAATTTTTATTTTTTAGAAAGGTGGATTCTAATGTGTGAAAATATAGAATGAAAATGGTTTAAACATAAATTATTAAAAAATATTTTTATTAAAAAATATTAATTATTTTCACTAAAGTATATTAATCGTTTTCACTGAAAAGTATTAACTGTTTATTGAAAACAAATTAAAACTTTTCAATGAAAACAATTAATATTCTCCAATGAAAATAACACATTGTTATGATAGTTATGATAGGGTTTACATCGTTTTCACTTTTTTATTTGACGTGTGCTAATGAAATAACACATCGTTATGATAGAGTTCTTGTGTTTTTTTTTCTAAACCTCATTGTTGGATCGAGTCTTAGATTTGTGTGTATTAATATATGATGAGTTGTATTTGGCTTTTTCGAAAGGGTCTAACTATATACCCCTCCAAACTTATTAGATACGCCCACTCACTTGGAGGACGATACGGGAAAGACTCTCGATGATCTTGAAGCTCAAGAAAAAGAATATTATCTCAATTGATTCGGAGCTGAAATGCATTTTTTGCAAAGATAAGGAGGAAACGGTTAGTCATGTTCTCTTCGAGAGCTCTTTCTCCTATAATGTGTGGATGAAATGTTGTGAGTGGATGGGGGTTCAGACTTCCTTGTTTACTAGACCCTATACGAATCTCATACACTTTAGTAGACTCATTATGGGAAGTAAGGAGGGTTTGATTCTTAGTTGTATATGGAAATGCTTGATATGGCTCCTATGGAAAGTGAAGAAAAATATTATTTTTCATGATTTACAAACTTCGGAAAAGACGATCGTGGAGGAACTTAAATCTCGAACTTGGAGTTGGTTGCGGATTGATAGGGTGAAATTCAATAGTATATGTTATCGAGATTGGTTTAGAGGTCTGAGTTGTATTTGGGAGGGTTAGGCTATGTTGGTGATAGTTGGGTTAAGAGTGAATTTCTGGATAGGCATTGTTGTTGCAAGTTTGTATTCTTATTGTAATGTTGGGTATCCCTTATACCCATTGTGTTCTATAAGTAATAAAAGTTTTTAGTTGTTTCAAAAAAAGATATGTCCACTCACTTATTTTGTCTACTTTATTTTAATTGATTATTAGATGCACCTCCCACAATCTACCCACATTACTCTTAACCCTAATTTCTCTCCTACTCTCCCTTTTCATATCAGTTTCAAACGTTGATACACCCACCAAAACTATTCCCTTTCCACGTGACCGGAGATAACAAGTATGAAACAACGATCTCCAAAACAGATCAACCGGTTGGAGACGACGTCAGCCTACCAAAGATGCTGGCACGAGCCGATCGAGAGTAGCGATTAGTAATTTCGATGATTTACTTATGGTTTTAGGATTTTGTTTGATTTTTTCTTTGGTTTTCATTCAGGCTTGATTGATTTTGATGATAAGATTTTATGGTTGAAAACTGTATTGTCTATGGATGTATTCGAAACTGACGAGGTTGTAGTTTTCGAATCTAATCTTTTGATTACTCACTAGTTTTTCGACAAATATTGTCGAATTTTTTTGTTGATTTTGTACAGTTTTCGGAAGTTAATAACATTTTACCGATTTTTTTATCGAAAAACATAGTGTTCCACCGAATTTTTTGGTGGTAATGACTCCGTTGGAGTAGGAGATGAGGGTGAAGAAGACAATAAAGAATATTGAGATTCTTAACTTTTAAGGTGAGTGTAAATATGCCTAATTTAAATTGTAAATGATAAAGGGTAATATGAGTCATCTAACAAATATGGAAAGGTACATAGTCAAGCCTTTTTAAAGAGAAGACGTGTATATTAGGTTCGTGTTTACTATCGTAAAAATAGCCAAAGCCCATGAAATGTTTATTAGGATTAACTTTGTAGACCATTATTTAAGTTGGGTCGACTATAATAAGCCCATTATTGTGGATCTGATTGATTATATTTTTTCTGTCGGGCTTTTACTATAATAAGCCCATTAATCTGGATACTGGCATTACAATGTGGAGTAAATACACTACATGGATAAACTCACTACACTTAGGATGAATACACTACATTTTATTCCTAAAATACCCTAATTAACTATGAACAAACTTTTCAAATTCTTGCCCATATTTTGAATACACTTCATCTTCAACATCCTTCGCCGTCTACGCCCATAGCCACATCATCGTCGCCCGCCGTCTACGCCCTCCGCCGCCTCTGTTGGCTATCGCCAAAGTCGAAAATCGCGATTACTGTTGTTCAGCTCTGGTTATCCGAACATGACCATAATGTTCATAACTTTTTTCCGAACATGAACACAATTTTCGGGAAAAAGTTCGATTTTTTTTCCGAAAATTGTGTTCATGTTCGGAAAAAAATTCCGAATATTCTAGTCGAGTTCGGAGAACCAGAGATGAACAAATGCAATCGCAATTTTCAGAAGAAAAAAAATTGTTCGAAACAAGCAAACAACAATAATATTATCATACCCACACAATTTTATACACTCAATGAACAATAATATGCATGAAAAATATCATAACACCAACATAGATTATACTACTCAATATTTAAAAAAATCTAGTTTCTAAAAAATACCAAAACACTTACATATACATATTCCGGGCTTGGAGGATCGTTCATCCTTACAATGTAGGCCAACAAAACACGTTTCAAGCGCCTAGTAATCGATTGATAGTGGGTCACATTCTTCAAGTATGGAGTTCACTTGTATTGTTAGAAATTTATCTCCTCGTTCGAACGTTGATAATGAAAATCTGGTGGAGTGTATTCACTAAAATTAGCTTTGGAGGGAAGACTAAAAAAATAATATTGTCATTTCAAGTATTTGTTGTAGAAATTAAATTTTGTGTAATGTGTTTACTTCATTTCGTAGTGCCAATAATCGTACCCAATGACTAAGTACGAAAATAATTTTTATTTGGGCCTTTATGTAGTTTGAGTTATAAATGTGGGCCCAAGTTATATACATTATACAAAGTCCTTGGTTTTGTTAATACACTCTACTAAAAAGTATACGGAACAAAAATCGAAAAATGTAACATTTTTTGGGAAAAAATTCTGAAGATTCATATGTTTTTTTTTTCGATTTTTTTTATTACAAAATTTGTTAAGTTTTTTGGATTTTTTTCTAACATTTTTTTTTGGTAGAAAGTATTAATAAAGGCCAAGGTTAAATACAGTCTCATGATTTATGAATACAACCCCACCAAAAAAAGTGTTCTGAATTTTTTTCCAAAAAATTAACAATTGGGAAAAAATTCTGAAATTTCATATTTTCAGTGTTTTTTTTTTCTACGTAATTTTTTGATTTTTTTTCCGAACACTTTTGGGTGGGGTTGTATTAATAAAAGATAGGACTGTATATAACCTTGGCCATTAATAAAACATGAAACTTTATATAACTTGGGCTGTGTTGGGTAGTGGCTCTATGGCCCATAGATGCCCAAGCCCATCAATAGTACTTATTTATGGATCACAAAAGGATATTTAAGGGGGAAAAAATTAATTACATTTCTCGTGTAATTTGTGATATTTTTTTAGAACAATGAATGGTTGCTACTTGCGAGTTCCTTTATAATTATGATACTTAATTTATCATTTTTTTTCCTCAACTGACTTAAAAACCTTCACAAAGTCGATATAAAATCATAAACTCATTGAAGCTCGATTATTTAAAACTAATAATAAAAACTACTCAAATATAACATCTCAAATTTACATAACTAGTTTTATTGTGCATTAGTCGAAAGAATTACAATCGATATTATTCATAATGTATTTGAGTTGCACAAGAATTAAGAATGACAATGTGGCCTTATGCGGGGAAGGGTGGAGCAACCCACTCGAATCATAATAATTTTTTTAATACAATAAATAATATATTATAAGATATTTAACATAAACTAATATATCAGTTAAAAATAAATAAATGATATTAGAACATATTTTATAGATTTCTTTTACCTTTTAATATCGGTGAGAATTTTTTATTGCAATAATATTGTATTTATCCAAACTTTTTTTTTTTAAATTGAATTATTACTATTTGTGTTATATACACTAACAAATTTGAAAAATATAATAATATATTACCCCCTCCGTCCTGCAAAAGTATGTTCAGTTCTTTGCACGTGGTTTAATACGATATGTCGGTGGATATTATGAGATATTGCGAGTCCCGTTTATGAGTAAAGTGATTGTTTATGAAAATTGTATTTTATATGTATATTATACATATTAGATATATATTTATAAAATTTAGGTTTAGTCATGTATGCATCGGGTGCACCGTGCAATCTAAGTATATTTTTAAAAGTTATTCTTATTTATATTGAAAAGTCACTCTACGTTAATTGACCTTTCAATATAAACAAATGTAAATTTTCAATAATAAAATAGGGATAACTTTTCAAAATTGTTCTTGATTTGCATGGAGCACCTAATGAATAAGAGACTTAGGGCCCGCTTGATTGGGGGTAGTGATTATAGGGTAATGGGAATTAAAGTGATTGAGGAGTCATTCAAGTAGGGAGTAATGAATGGGGAGTCATTTGATAGGTAAATTATAACTCATTTTCAATCTTATTACAATGTATTAATAATATCAAGCACTACTAATGGATTCATTCCCATTACCTTATACTCATTACCCCCAACCAAGCGGACCCTTATTCTAAAATTTACTCCCTCCGTCCACGAAATTTTTACCTGTTTACTGTTGGACACAATTTTTAATCAAAATGAGTATTTTATTGAAAAATGGATAAAATAAATAAAGTAAGGGGACGCTTAGTTAACAATTCTTCAATGACAATGAAAATGAAAATTTATTTCCATCTATGCCCTCATAAGAAAAATGATATATTAGGGGAAGAAGTGTTACAATGGTGACACTATTGCTAGTGTCATGCCCCAATTTTGGAATAAAAGTTGACAACAAATGGTTGTTGGTGGAGGAATTGGGGAGTGATTGAGGAAGATGATTGTAGGAATAGAATATGATAATCAAAATGGAATAGTGATGACCTTATTTAGGAGGAGGGGTAGTGATTTTGTTCTGATGAACCATGCTAATTACACTAATTTTCAATCTCATTCTTATTACCATTGAAGACTTGTTAACCAAGCGCTCCCTAAGAGTATTGTGGTGTGTATTGAGGGACCCATTTATTTGTTTGTGAGTGTAGTTTATTTCCAAAAGACGAATGAATAAAAATTTGGTGAACAAACTAAAAAGGAAAGAGGGTAAAAATTTCGTGGACAGATGGAGTGTATTACATGCAAGTGATACTGATATCCACCCTTTTCCATTACAATTTACGAGTTACGGGTTAGAGCAATCTAAACAAATCGATACAGAGCGAGTCAACTGCAAGACGGGCCAAATTGTCATCCTTAGTTTTACATTCCTCTACTAGTTTGAGGTAAAAGGATGACTCGAGAAGAGAACTATACAGCGCTCTACCTAAAAGGAATAAACTAATGCTTCCATTAGAATTCAACGACATAAAAAATGGCTTTAGAAAGTGGATGGGGGATTGAAATAATTAGTAATACGAATGAACGAGTACAATAATAAGCAATCAGCGGATGAAATGCCACTTTTTGCGGTGCTTTAATTGTGGCATTTGAGGATACACATTACCCACCCCATATTATTAATTAATTAATTAATTAATTAATTAATGGATTAAAGCAATGGTGGTATTAATGTGTTTGTATGTAGTGGGGGAGATGAGAAGCATGCATTGTGGACATATAATATATATATATATATATATATGTGTATATATATGTTTTGTTTTTTTTATATTAATTAATATAATTTAAATTTGTTTGATTAACTTTCCAAGCGTGGATGTTTTTGTTGGAGAATCCACAACCAATGTGGCTCCATGGTTTAAAAGCCCCACTCTACAAATAATCTTCTTTCTCTTGCCAAACACAACTAATTTTTCCATTAAATTTCTCCACCACTCAAACACCCCTCCCCCACGCGTGCACATTTCATACACACCTTTTATTTTCCCTAATAATCCAAAGTCCAAACAAGCTCTTGTATGCATGCATTTAGATCTGTGTACTCGTCATATTTCTGTTAAAATTAGTGTAAAGTTTCAATCAAAATTGCGGTCATGTTTCATTTCACGTTTCAATTGAATAAAATGTCATGTTTCAGTTATATTAGTCTACATATTTCGATCACAGTTGGTGTCGTATTTATGAGTCCACATACACGATGCAAATGGTGCACATGAGAGTTGAAACTGATTTTAATTGAAATATTCAAGAATAACCCTATTTTAAGTGATGACGAAGTATAGAGTGAAAAATAGTTCATACATGAATCACTGAATGATAATAGTTGTTTTCACTAAAAAAATATTAGTTGTATTCACTGAAAAGTATTAGTGAAAACAAACTAATACTCTTCAGTATAAACAACTCATTTCCTTCAATGGAATCAACTAATATACTATTTAGTGTAAGCAAATAATATATTTTAATGATTCATGTACGAACCAATTTTTCTCTATACATATTCATATAAGGCAAAATATAGAGTGCAAATGATTCATACATAAATTATTTGACGGGTATTTATTGTTTTCACTAAAAGACATTAATCGTTTTTACTGAAGAGTGCAAAGAGTATCAGTTGTGTAACTAAATGGTGATTACACTAAAAAGGTATTTTCTAAAAAAAAAAAAATTGCAAAAGAATTCAGGTATAAACCAATTTCATGCTAAACACAGCTAATTTTTTATTTTTTTAAATATATGCATTATCTAAATGATACTAAATTTTTTGCATTGTAGTGAGTAATATAATTAAGGTAGAAGTCAAACTTCATTATATTGCCCCTCTTTTTTCTCAAACAATCCATTAAAATTGTTGAAAACAGCAAAGATTAGAGCAACAAAGTCAAGAGAAGAAGACCAAGAATTCAAAACTATTATTATAAATTACAGAATTTTTCCATCACATCTTAAGAAATAATAGTGTCTTTCTATCCATATCTTTATTCGATTGATCAAATTCTTAAACTACCTTGAGATTTATTGTTAGACGTCACTAATAAGAACATTTATAATTTAACAAGGGCATATGGTCCAATAAAAGACATATACATGGAGTAGTATTTTATAGAATATTTTCTACTAAAATTTTAATTAATTAGTAAATAGTTTTTTAGCTATCTATCTACTAATTGATCTCTCGATTTATGAATCATAACATATTTAATGATCTAATTGTTTTTTCAAGAGTAAAAGTTATGGAGATCTACCTTGGTTTGGTGAACTTTTGCCCCCTACACATGAGGAGAATATTAAACTAAATTAAATAAAAATTATAGTATTTATTAATAAATTTTATGATTCATTACACACATGCACTTAAATACACCAAAATTTATAGACATAATTTTGTATGAAAATTGTTCATAATAAGCTTTTTAAAAAACGGTTTTAAAGTACCAAATATTTAGTTAAGAGTATCAAAATTTTCATCAGGCGTATAAAAAATCAGTGTTAGTTGTATTACTTTAATTTTTGTTGATTTTTTTAAGAGTATGTATAGAGTGAAATAGGTTCATATATATACATGAATTATTGAAGATTATCAGTTGTTTTTATTAAAGAGTGTTAGTTGTTTTCACTAAAGAGTATTAGTTGTTTTCACTGAATAACTAATACTCTTCAGCGAAAACAACTAATACTTTTCAGTAAAAACAATTAATATTATTTAGTGAAAACAACAGATATCCTTCAATAGTTCATGTAAAAACCATTTTCACTCTATACTTTATCTTTTTTTAATCCCAATTTTTGATACACATGACAGAGATTTTTTTATAATCTTGATCAAATATTTAATACTTTTAAAATAATTTTATGATAAATTTATTATGAATCATTTCATAAAAATAAAAAAATCTACACAAATTTATAAGAGACAGATACCATTTATTAAAATCAAATTGGCAAAGTATTATATAAAAATAGTTTATGGTAAGTTTATCATAAAACTATATTAAAATATCGAATATTTGATCAAAAGTATCAATAATCTCACTATGAGTATCACTAATCTGGGTCGGTGGTATTATAAATTGATCTGAATATTTAATTAAGTGAGTATTGATCATGTCTATTAGCACTGTCCCACAAAGTGAAACTCATTAAACAGACACACACTAATATATAATGAAGATGTAACACCCCATACAAGAAAAATATCAATGGACCAAATATGAAAAGAGAAAAATTCAAACTTCTATCTTGATAAGTTATTAAGATTCCATCAATTGAATTAGGTTATAGAGTCACCTAAGTCATCATTAATTCAATTGGTTAGGCTATATATGTTTACATGCTAGTGGAAAACAAACGGAAATTAATGATTGCAGAATTTTGTTTACGTGCTCATATATTGTGATGACATTTTTAATAATAAAATAATATTTTTTTTAGAGAAAACTAATTTTGTTTCATTAATGTGAATTCATGATAAATTATCGAATTTTATTTGCATATAAATAATTTCACCTATTCATCCTAGCATTGTTATGTGTTTTATTATTGATTAATATAATACTCCTAAGATAAATAAGTAGTATATTGTTTTTGTAACTCGATTTTAACATGTTGTGTTTTTAACCCACATATTTTTTTCTATATTATTTTGAGGATATTACACGGTATAATATTATATTTATAGATTAAATTTGTTCATATATAAATTATTGAAAAATCTTAATGTATTTTCAGTAAACAATTAATATTTTTTAATAAAAATAACTACTCCCCTTTAATAATTTATATGTATGAAATATTTTCACCATATACTTCTATCATTGTACTTATTGAGTCTTATACTTTATAATTAGTGTGATTTAAGTGTGATACATATGTGTGGAAAAGAAAAGTAGAAAGGGAAAAAGCAAATTCAAACCAATAATGGCAGAACAAATGCCACGCACAACTCGTCTCCTTGGTGCCTAAGCTACGCATATATTGGCTGTCTCTATATATTTAGTTAAGTCTAAGCAATAATAATGTTAAATTTCATCCCTTTTTTTTCCATATTATAGTTTTTTTTTATTTGGGAAATTATATATTCGAGAAATCAAACCAATTTTTTTAATATAAATAAACTATCATCTTATTAATATGAAACTTACTTGTACTCCCAACAAAAAATAATTAAAGATATACTTCATTTGATGCTAGTGGAAATTTTGTTTCTTAGGATACTATTTTATTAGTGTGCAAAATTAGAACACTATTATTACATGCTTGTAAAATTGGACATTATCTTTACGATCTTGCAAAATTAAGATATTATTTTTACAAACTTGCATAATTAGAACACGAGTAGGTCTTATATGAGACCGTCTCATGACATGAGACAATGGTAATGTGTGTAATTAGGGCATTGATTCATTAACACTTTGATAGGGATAAATGTTAATTTGTGTGGTCTCATGCTATAAGACGGTCTCATACAAGTTTTTGCCTTAGAACACTGTTATTTAATTTGACAAATTTTATAAAATTCAGGCCAATTATACACATCATAATTGGGCTTTATTTGACCGCATTTTATAAAATTTTATCTAAATTTATACGATATAAAAGATAGTGTTCTTGTTTTGCAAGATTGTAAAAATAGTGTCCTTATTTTGCAACTCCATAAAAATAGTGTCTTAATTTTACAAGTTCAAAAAAATAATGTCCTAATTTTACAAATATTTCTAAGATAGTGTTCTTAAAAAAAAAATATTCCCACGATTAAATTATTGTGTATTTCTATCATATTTTGTGTTATTTTCTTTTGAGTTTAAATCTCATACCAACATTGTAGAAATGTAAAAGGCATGTTCTCCCAATAGAGGTGAAATAAATTAATTATTTCCTCGGATAAATTTGAAGATACAAGACATGCCTTGAGGAATCCCTTTATCTTTTCCTTTAATAAATAATAATTAAATAAATAGATAAGTATTTTTATATACTAACTCGTGAATCTATTGGAGATCACTTTATCAAGACTTTGAACTTGATTGTACTGTTCCCTCCCTCCAAACAACAAGGCGTGAATTTCTTAATATTATAAACATTTACCCAATATTTTACACTATTAGACCCTCACAAAAATAATAAATATAATTCCTGCCCCAAGATCTTCTACTCTGTACAAAAGATTTCCCATCAGCCATCAGGTGATGAATCATGGTCCTTCCAATTATTTAATTTCTTGGACATTGGTCCTATCTAAGTTTTATATTTTCTTATTATTTAATATTCTTTTTCCAAACTTTAGTTAATGGATGGCCCATTTGGTTCACTAACTCTATTAATTTTGTTCTCCAATCAGATTGTGTCTTTGTTTTTTACACAAATTTTAATACGATGATTGTTTATTACTCCCTCCGTCCATGAAAAATGGGCTTGTTACTTTTATCACGGTTATTAAGAAAGTTGATATAATATGTAAAAAGTAAGAATATTGTGTCAAATCAAGTACAAAATAAATTATTTTAAAAATATTATGTGTGTGTATTGAAAAAGTAGATAAAGTTTATTCTTACCATTTTAGGCAACAGGACTATTTTTCGTGGACGGCCTAATAAGGCAACCAGGACTATATTTTGTGGACGGAGGGAGTAATATTTATAGTGATAAAATTATTTTTTTAGTAATATTATAGTAAATAAAGTTGTTTTTTTATGGTATTTGGTAGATAAAAATTACTCCATCCGTTCCCGCACTTTCTTCTCATTTCTTTTTGTTAAATTGTTTAAGAAAGTGGTGGACCATATGTTGACTATTGAGATAAAGTAATGAATATTGTTGAAAAGTGAATTGAATGAGTGACACTTTTGGTAATATTGTGTGAATTTGAAGGTTAAAATTTATATGTAGTAAAATATTTTTGGGAAAATTATTTTTTTTGTCCTGTAATTTTACCTAATTTTGATTTTCGTCCTGCTGACATTCAAATTTTGATTTTAGTCCTATAACTTTACCTAATTTTGATTTCTGTTCTGCTAACTTTCAAATTTTGATTTTGGTCCTGTAACCTACATATTTTATTTATTTTGGTCCTACAACCTATAATCCCTTACAGGACGAAAATAAAAAAGAAATAAAGTTACATGACTAAAATCAAAATTTGAAAGTCAATAGGACGAAAATAAAAAAGATGTAAAGTTACAGGACTAAAATCAAAATTTGAAAGTCAGCAGAACGAAAATAAAAAAGTGGTAAAGTTATAGGACGAAAAAAACCATTTTCCCAATGTTTTTTTATCATTTGTGGAATAAGAAATTTAGTGGGGGGCAACCCATAAAAGAAAGTGGAAAGTTTACTAAAAAAATAAAAGGAGTATCTATTTATAGAAAGAGACAATCGAGTTGGAAACGGACATTTAAGACAATGGGGTAATCAAAATGGAAATTTTACAACCCTATTTCTTCTACATTACTGTTGCACCATATCATCACCTAATTGTGGGGAAAAAAAACATAAATTTTGTTAAAATAATTATTTATGTATGTGTCACTTGGCATTTGGTGACCTTATCTATGTATTATATGGGAGTCTGTCAAAGTTTAAATTTTGACTATCATTATCAACCATTACCTACTAAATTATGACAATTCTTGAAAAAAATATATTAAAAGGGCGTAGATCAATTCGAATTTTGATTATAATAATAATATTTTATATGTCAAAGTTTCGTCCACACTAAATATACCGTTCAACTCAAATATATTTTCTTTTAATGGTATCAGTTACTTTTATTTAACATCTACAATTATTTGAACTAAAAAATTACAATTGTCCGACTGGTACTAATTAGTGAAAATAACCATTATCTTTCAATAAAAATGACTGCATGATATTGTTTAAAAATATATTTAAATCGTCCAATACAGAAGAATTTCATACCAAGACCCAAATTTTAGGTTATGTCTCAATTTAAATACTCATTTTAAAGTGTCTCAAATCAAGTTTCGATTTTTGTTTTTTTTTTCTCAATTTAAAGCTTGTTTTGAATTCTCGTGTCTCAATTCAAGACCTAACAAACAATTATTTTTTAAATTAAATTCATTCAATATGAAAAAAAATAAAAAAATTAGAGATATCCGTAATAAATAAAAAAAATTAATTAATTTTAAAAAATATTAACCTTTTATTAATATAATGAATATTTCTATTTTTTAATATCATCGTGTTAATTTAATTTAAAATTTTAATTTATTTTTAAAAAAAATTGATAACTAGCATTTTGAAATTAAAAAATAAACTAACATTTTTCATATACGATGGGAAAAGATTATACGTGAAAAATGTTAGTTGTCATATTTTTTATAATACCAAATTAATACATGGTGATAATAAATAAAAATTAAAAATATATATCATATTAATAAAAAAGTTAATTTTTTATAATTAAAGTTTTTTATAATTTAAGACGAATGTCTCTAATTTTTTTTTAATGTCTCTAATATATTTTTTGTATTGAATGAATTTAATTGTTTGTTGGGTCTTGAATTGAGACATAAGAATTCAAAACAAACCTTAAATTGAGAAAAAAAAAATTGAGACTTGATTTGAGACACTTTTAAAATGAGTACTTAAATTGAGACATAAACTAAAAGTTAGGCCTTGATACGAAATTCTTCCCGTACAATACATATGGTGTATAAGAGAGTTACTTTTATCTTATATTCTTTACTAATATACATGTATTATTAATTCACGAAATTGTTACTATATATATTTATTAAAAAGGATTGTGGAATTAAAAACACGATAAGTAGTCAAGAATTAAATATGAGCATACAATAATGATTAATAAAATAATTAAAATTGAAATGGATGGAATACTTTTCTTCTCCAAATGGTTGTATTTAATTGGTATTAGTGAAGTGAATACATCAAATTAGGGTTTTTTTTTTTTTTTTTAATGTTAATTGCATGAGGATGATAATAATTATAATTGGTAAATGATGTCACTCTATCCAACACTAATATAATTTCGTTGCTGTTAAAATAATTAAATTAATGAGTACCAATACTCTCCAACTTTTTGAATTTTTTTTAGTCGACCTATAAACTTTCACCAAATTCTTTAGGAAAAACATTGAGAAAAAATGCATACTTGTATTTTATCAATTGTTGTCTGGAACTTTCTCAATCAAGTAACTAGCACTCTATTATATATGCCATGTCACGTCACGTGTATATAATTCAAATTAGGCAAAGTATTATATAATAATAGTTCATGATAAGTTTATCATGAATTTTTTTTAAAGTATCTTTAATTTCATCGGGATTATTATTAATCTCATCAGGGGTATCATTAGTCTGAGTTCAAGAAAATTTAAAACAATTATAATATAATATCACTGACCCAAATTAGTGATACCTCTGATAGATTTAATGATACTCCTGATGAGATTAATGATACTCTAAAATTATTTCATGTTAAACTTATTATGAAGCGTTTTCATATAAAACATACTCTTCAAATTATAATACATAATTGCTTTAAGTTAAAATAACATTTAATATTCATCACATACTTAAAATAATATATATATAATATATATACATATGTATACTTTAATATGAATATTAATATATGTGTGTGGAGGCCTAATGGGTCTGAAAACGGATCTTTCGAAATCCACAATCAATTTTATACCCGTTTAATTAAATTCAAAATATTTTCATACCAGATAGTCCAATATTTTTTTTTTTATCAAACAAAAAAAAAACTTTTATTTACACTAAAGAAATAAAAGGTACCAGAGAGTCAACCATTATAAGGATTATATACTCAACAATCTAATATCATTTTTTGATTTGCTAACTAATCAAAATAAGAAAAATTAGAACTCCTCCGTTTTTCACATAAAACCAACTCCACAATTTAGCTTTAATTTCCTCGACTACCTTATTATCAGAAAAAAAAAAAGTTGTTAAAAATAACAAAATTTCTCTTTTTCCACAACACCCAAACAAGACACATCCATAGAGAAATTGCCACTAATGCACCACTTTTTCTCCTCAAAATTTGTCTATGACCGATCAAATTTAAGAGAGAGTCGAAGTGAAAGACAGTAGTGATACCTAACCACTTGAGACCGTTCATCCATACCAACATGAGTCCAAATTTGAATTCTTTCCATTACCATCTATGGTCAAGATTGTATATAGCGTGGGTGACATTAGGATAAAGTTTGGCATTAATTCCCATTGTTTTTGGGGACACAAATTGATGGCTCTCCTAAGTCTTGATGGTTCAAACAAGGCCATAAATCACATCAATGAAAAGTGGTATTCCTTCCCCTTTCCAAATATATTGAGTTAGTCTAAAAGTGTGTTACATTCATGGGTTCAAAGAAATGGACCATATTATTCATTTAATGTGTTCCAACTATAAAAAGAAAAAAGAAAAAAGTTAATTGGGGGCCACTCTTTTTTTAATTTTTGATTAATGGTTTGAATGGTCAAGAATGGATCATTCAGTCTTCATATGAAGCATAGGATGCTAACCCCTCTTTACCCTTTTGGCTTTCTATTATTGCCCTAGATGGGTTCAATCTTGTGTTTACGTGCTAAATGATTTTGGTCCCTTTTCCTTTCTTGACTAATGGGATATGAAAAAAAGAAAATTAAAAAACATAGATAGAAATGTAAAACTGTTTGCTCAGTTCGTCAAAGAACTGACTACGGGTGCCATCAAATCAGGATTATTCATTAAGGCTATGTTCTTTTTGGATTTTTAAAATCTGGATTTGGATTTTGAAATCCAAAACCCATTCTAGTTTGGGTTTTAAAATTAGGTTTTTGAAATCCTAATCCTACAACCCTATAAATAACATATACAACACTCCTTTATTTTTTACATAATAAAATTAAAACTCACCCTACTCAAAACCCAAAAATAACAAAGATTTTAAAAATCCCATGGATTACAAAAACCTTAGTTTTCAAAAATCGGTTTCTAAAAACCACTTAAAACCCAAAAAGAACATAGCCTAAGATTCTGAGAGAACTGTAAATTGATCAAAAAATTGTAAATTGTATTGTCATCATTGTGAGCAAGTACATTGTAGACACACAATCTAACATGAACATATTTAAATTTAATCAAAAATTTAATTTAACATGGAAATTTTTGTATTTGAATTGCATTTGATGAGTGAATTGAATTTGAAATGTATTTTACGTACTCATACATTATTTTGGTAGAGTATAGTAGTAGTGTCTCAAATGTAAGAAATTGGAATTATAATTTACTATGTTAACTAATCAAATAAAAATTAATTTCGTATTCAATATAGAAAATGGACAAAACTTGTGTAAATACGAATTCACATGATTTTTTTTTAAATATCACTATTAATTATATATGGACATTATAACTATTACCTATCAAATATTATTGTTATGTATTTGTATTATTATTATTTAAAAGCTAAGGATATTTTAAACAGTAATAGTAGATACACACGACAGTGATTTATATATATATGTATATATTAGTAATATTTAAAAAAACGAGTTCACATAAACTCGAGTACATAGAAAAATTACTCTAAAAAATGTGTTTTCAATCGTAGGACGGTGATATTTATATTACTTTTCTCTCCCTCTAATAATATTACTTTTTTCTTTTTTCCTATTTTGGTTTGGAGAAGTGATTTCTACGAAGAGTGTGGAAACGGGAAGCATTGCTAAAATTATTTATAGCATGATTATATCCAAATATTACTTCTCCAAGCATGCCTTAGAATAGAAATGGATGAAATAAAAGGCAATAAAAAAAAAAATGATAGAAACCTAGATAAAGATGATGCTTAATTTTAAAATCCCAAAATAATTCAGTTAATACAAAAAATAGAAATTTAATATAAAATAAAACTATTGAACTATATTTTTCTGAAATTAACCTAGACAAGTAATGACACTTTCCAACTTGATTTTTATTTTTTCCCACCTAACTTGATTTTTTTTTTTTAATAATGTATTGTTAAACATAAATATGCTCAAAAAAATTATTATGTAGAATTGGTGATACTAAACGGATTTTGAAACAAATCCAAATTAAATGTATCATAATTTACTCACACTTTACTTTCAAAAGAAGAAACAAAATGGCTTTTTAAAGAAGCCAATCGAAAAAACGTGTTTTGGATTTCGATGGATTTTCAGTTTCGAGAGAAAATGAAAACAAAAGCAAGTTTATTAGATATTGTTGTAATATATGTATTTAAGATAATACATTTATGTTTTTTTTTTTTAGCAAAGCGGTTATAGATATATATATATATATATATATATATATATATATATATATATATATATATATATATATATATATATATATATATATATAAAAGTAGAAGTGAGGAGAGAGAAAAAGTTGTTATTTTTGGAGCAAGTGAAATCCACTTGCTTTGTAGTGCAATGGTGAATCTCACTCTCCATTAAAGAGAGTGGATCAACTTTACTATTTACTTTTCTTTTTTATTTTGCACCAATAATTTTAAAATTCTTTAAGCTATTATTTTTAAATCTATTTTCAACACATTATATATCAAATAAATTATCTTTTAAACATTTTTAATTTAAGATATATACTACACATATAAAAAGAAAAATTATATTTAAAATATTTATTTTATTATTTTTAAAGTATTTTTTTTTTGACTTTAACTATATATGATGAATTGAATTTAAATAATATTTATTCAGACTATATAAGTTTTGTTAAATATTAAAATCAGTTTATGAATTTTAGTAAATTTAATACATAAATAAAAATTGTATGATTAATTAAACAATTGTAACACTCACATAACATATAATATAATTTTTATGAATTGAATAAAATTTAATTTAAATTATTTATATAATTCATTATGCACTTTCACATTTAAAATTTATAATATTCAATTCGTGCATCGCACGGGAGAAACACTAGTTACCATAAAAAACAATACATTTGGTTGTGTGTTTCGGCAAATGTCCAATTGCAATCCATCTCACACATTGTTATAAATATACAACAAAATATATTTGAATTTTGAAATGGGGAATGAGGATATTTAAGATAAATTTTCATAAAACAAATTACTATTCTATAATTGGAACCAAATTTTTGGAGAAAAAGCTTTAAAAGAAGAGCATGTATAGAGTGAAATTGGTTTATATATGAATCATTGATGGGTATTAGTTGTTTTCACTGAAGAGTATTACTGGTTTACACTGAAGAGTCTTAGTTCATTTTCACCGAACAACTAAGACTCCTTAGTGTAAATCAGTAATACTCTTCAATAAAAACAAGTAATACTTTCCAATGAAAACAACTAATACCCTTCATGAATTTATGTACTACTAGTTTCACTATATACTTTGTCTTAAAAGGTTGGTTAGCAAATCCTAAAATTATTATCAGGATTAAGTCTTTTGCAAGTACTTTTTTCTTTTCAATACTCCCTCCGTCCCTGAGTAAACTTTCCACTTTCCTTTTTGAGCCGTCCCCCAGTAAATTTTCCATTCCATAAATGACAAAAACAACATTATACTACATATAAACTTTAACCTTCAAATTTATACAATTTTACTAAATTGCCACTCATTAAATTAACTTTTCAACACTATTCATTAATTTATCCCAAAAGTCAACATGTGACTCACTATATATTAATAAATAAATACATTTTCTTAAATCATTCAACAAAAAGAAACGGAAAATTTACTCGGGAACGGAGGGAGTATAAATTTTTGAAAAAAAAAACTCCTTAAACCAATATTTACATTTTGCTATTTAAAAAAAAATCACTCTCAATTTCTTCTTCTCAACCAAAATACACTCTTAATTGCCAAACAAAACATAAATCAAAAGTAAAAAAATAAAATAAAATTAATACTATAATAATAATAATGGTTCATTATCATATGAAACAATTAGAGGAATGATAATACACCCATCCCCGGGCCCACCAAAGTTTCACGCACGCACACAAAGCCAACCACACCATGATTGTTCACACGTTTGGCACATTTATTCATGAAATGAAAATTAAATTAAAATCAAATTAAATTAAATAAAATAAAATAAAATTATTGCAAATTTCTTAATAGTGGTTAAATGTATTTCATTCCATAAATTTGTGCGTCTATATATAATATAGCACTTGTATAAACCTCATACCCACCGTGCAATTCTCATCCTTTTCTCTCTCTTCGTCTCTCTCTCTCTCTCTAGAAAGATTTCAGCTTTTCATTTCTTTGAAGGAGCTAAGCTGTTTCTTGTGTTTTTCTGGGCTGTAAGTTTTTCCCTTTTTCCCAATTGTTTAATGTTGCTTAATTTGCTGTCTTATGTTTGATTTCTTGCCTGAAAGTTTTTTTTTTTTTTTTTGTTTGGTTCTTTAATGTGTTTGGTTGTTTGATTTGAATCTTGTTCTGCTTTTCATTAGATCTGTTTTCTTGAATTTTTTTCAAGAAAAAAATAAATTTGAGTGTGGTTTATTGGATCTCTTGAATTTCATAGCCTTTAATATTTTGGGATAAATGGTTCTTGAAATTCATAATATTATTATGATTGGGATATAATTTTTTGACAATTTTTTTCTCAGTTCATGTTTAATTTCTGTGTTAGTGATGGGACAAAATGTATTTCTTATGCTTAATTGTTTGAGGGATTCATAAAGTATATGCATTTTCTGAGGTTTTTTTTTAAAAAAAGAAGAAGTTAAATTTAAGGGGGAAAAAATCATAAATATTGATTCACATATGGCTATTCACCTTAGAAGATTAGTTTGATTTTTCTTGGCATTAAAGATTAAAGGCAAAGTTTCATGTAATCCAGTTTTAATTGTGTGTATTTTTAAACTAAATTAGTTGTTTCATTATCACCTATTAGCTTGACATCATTAGTTATTTCATTGATATGTATCAGTTGTTTTACTGTAAATTGATAATTGTGACAAAACCCGAGTTTAAAATGTCAATTTGTGTGTACCTTTTTTATAAAGAATGACAAAGTATAGAGTGAAAATGGTTCATACATGAATCAATGAAGAGTATTCGTTATTTTCACTGAAGAGTATTAGTTGTTTTCACCGAAGAGTCTTAGTTGTTCAGCGAGAACCAACTAATACCCTTCAATGATTCAGGTATAAACCAATTTCACTCTATACATACTCATAATGAATTTACGATTTACAATTGTGTGAACCAGTTTCACGATAAATGGACCGTTTGATGTTGTCCGTAGTTTCGTTTATCTTGATTGGTCCCTTTTGTTTGCTATAAACCAAGAAGGTCGAATAAGAAAATGTCGATTCTGATTCGTTCTCTTGATTTTGTTCTAGCAGGGGTTCTGAAAAACGATAAAAAAAAAAAAGTCGAGTTGAAGAACAGCATGCGGTGGTTTAGTCTGTCAATAGACGTTTTTCGCAAAGTCATCTTCTTGAACTTGTATTGCCGCGTGATCCTATAAACCCCGTCCCCATTCAGGCAACCCAATCTTCTCCGTTTATCGAACTTATCTATCACATTTTAATATAATCGTATTTCCATGGGATCCACTCACTTTGTCGTCATTCCTTGCTACGTACGTTGGATTAGCTGAACATATCTCCTACATCGTTTTCTATCCGAAGTATTTCATTTTAGTTGGTTAAGTTAGTTGATTTATTCGTAAGCGTTCCGTTAGAAAATCAAGAATTAACTTGAGAAGTATTTCTTTTAGTCGGTTAAGTTAGTTAATATATTCGGAAGCTTTCCGTTAGAAAATCAAGAATTAGCTCGAGATCAAGACTAGTTTTTGTTTTATTTTCCAATTCTGTGTGAAACTCTATTAAACGGATTTGGGGAAGGTAGTTATGGTGTGCCAAGCAGCCGGGCAGACAAGATTTCGGGCATTAAAACACGTCGCGGGAAGTAACACCATTATAGTTAGAGTTATAGCATGCTTTCAACCCCTCCAAGATTGCCAGGTCAGCACGCGTTTAACGTCTCGTTTTTTGTTCGTGTGGTTCAGTAATACTAATACCGTAATTCTTGTGTTTATTTCCAGGCAGAGTATTTTCGTCATCTCCTTAAACCCGTAACGTAGATTGATTCCTTTTCGTCGCGTACAAGTGTTATAAGCTGGATATTTTTTGTTATTTTTTGTTTGCATTCAAAGATCAGACAAGCAATCAGTTATTCATTCTTAGGTATGCTCGTTTTTCTCTCGCTTTTCCTCCTTTTTTGTGTGTCCGGTTTTCTCACTTCGACTCGTTGCATTCAGGTGCTTAAATGGAGAACAACTTTGGATTTGATTTCTATCGGTATCATTATATGCTGTCACGCGATCCAAATTTACCGGGATACCCTTTCGTCAATGGGTATCCGAATATTCCTCGTACCGATGAAGATTTCCCGTCGAGAAATCTTCCATCGTGCCCCGTTTCTGGGCTGCAACAGCTGAAGACGAACGCAACGGATAGTTCTCGAAAGAGATTTCTCGTATTTGATCAGTCGGGGGATAAGACGAGGATGTTGTTTAGTTCCGGGGCCCACGCGCCGTTTCAATTCGGAGCTCATCGGGTGTCAATTCCTCCTACCATGCATAATTTGAAAGAGGAAACGGATACTAACGACCCTTTTGCCCGAAATTTGAACGGCGAAGATTACTCGAGAGACGTCTCGGGAGACGAGATGCATGAAAACACGGAAGAGCTCGACGCGCTCCTGTGCTCTGACGACGATAGTGATTTTTCGGAGGACGAAGATGAGGCGAGCACGGGCCACTCGCCCAGTACTATGACCGAAAACACCGTGCCGAATTTGGTCGAGGAAGCGGGCGAAGAAGTCGATAGTTTTTGCGTACCGACCAAGAGGCGAAAATTGTCGTCATTTAAAACGGGTTCCGGGTCCGCACTGGATAGTCGTGCGGAATCGAGCTGGAAGGACGAGTTCGATTCCTGGCTGGGCGGAAAGAGATCGAGGAAAGAGAAAATACACGAAACCGTGAGCGTTCTCCGGAGCTTGGTTCCTAGTGCGAACGGGACGGACGATCCGATCGTTGTTATCGACGAAGCTATTCACTATTTGAAATCGTTGAAGGCCGAAGCTAGGGCTTTAGGGCTCGATTCCACTTGAACGAGACAACGACCCGACGAATGTGGGGCCCGATTATGTCGATGGAGTCCTTCCGCAATGATTGGTTCACGTCTCCGTCGGATTACAGAGACGACGAAGATGAGGACGAAGATGAAGATGAAGATGAGGATGAGCATAATCAAATTCATATGATTTGATCGTTGAATTTTGTGATGGAATGACTTTGCATGTTAAGATTGGATGTGTTGTATCTATCAAGATTCTTGACTTTTGATGATGTTTGTTTTTGTTATGTGAGAGGAATATTTGTTGGGATATGTAAATTTTAACTTGTGTTTGACGCTTCTCTTGTTTTTATATTCATGTCGTGATGTAGCGTGTTTTGGGAATAGCGATTCTTTTGCATGAACTATGAGATGTCCTTTTGAAAGAAAAGGGACCACAGTTATTCATAGGAAATAGAAGGAATTTTTTGTGGGAGATTTTAATCATACGAGTTGTACTCATCTAAAAAATTTTGTTCATTTATTTAGGAACTTGTTTTGAAAAAAAAAAAGAAAAAAAATACTTCCTCCTTCCCAATTTAGATTATCCATTTCTAAATGACACAATTTTTAAGAAAAAAGTTATTTATTAACATTTTTTAGTATAAAGTAGCTTTTTAGGAATTGTTTATTAATATTTTTTAGTATAAAGTAGTTTTTTGAAGGTTAAGTTTGAAAAAGTGGTGTTGTTTTTTGTCATTTTAGGAAATGGGTAAACAAAAAAACACATTCCTTTTTTGGGTTTTTGGGTAAACAAAATTGGGACGGAGGGAGTAGTAAAAACACTGTGGGGTTCATCCATGGATATCAATAACATTATAAGTAATAATTAACACATGAAATGAATAAACACATATTTGGTGGTAAGATAAATAAGAAAAGTATACTCTCTCCGTCCCAGTTTTGTTTTTCCGTTTGACTGTGCGCGGAGTTTAATGTGAGAATTGAATTTTAGTATTTAAATAAATAAAGTAGTATTGAGAATGATGAATGGTGAATAAAGTAGTATTTAAATGAATAAAATAGTATTGAGAATGGTGAATGGTGAATAAAATATTATTTAAAGAGTATGTATAGAGTGAAATTGGTTTATATATGAATTATTGAAGGGTATTAGTTGTTTTCACTGAAAAATATTAGTTGTTTTCACTGAAGAATATTACTTGTTTACACTGAAGAGTGTTAGTTCATTTTTACCGAACAACTAAAACTTTTTAGTGTAAATCAGCAATACTCTTCAATGAAAACAACTAATACTCTTCGGTGAAAACAACTAATACTCTTCACGGATTTATGTATAAACTAGTTTCACTCTATAGTTTGTCTTATTTAAATGAATAAAGTAGTTTCCATTTTAGGGATGAAAAAACAAAATTGAGACGGACCTTTTTGACAAATGGAAAAATAAAATTGGGACGGAGGGAATACTATTTTTGGTGGAAAAAGTATATCACACATATTTTCCATGAAAAATCAATTTATTTATAAACAGATATCACGATACCCCATAATATTTTCTGACATATTGCATTAAATTACGCGCAAACAAGGGTTTTCTTGAACATTGATGGACTGAAAAACGTAAATAAAATTAATTGATTTTATGTATGTTGTCGAGATGTGCTCAAGTATTTCAACTATCCTAATTTAAAAAAAATTAAGTCGAATTTTAAATAAATTAATCGAAACACTACTCACTTAAGTCCATTTTGTGGGTTCCAAATTAAATTGGTTGGATGTTTGCAATTTTTTTTTTTAATAATTGTTTTTTTTTTACTTTATAAATCGTATGGGTTTCCAGTTTCCACCCTTTTTATTTCCAAGACTTTATTGGCCAAGGTTATATAAAGTCCTGTATTTTGTTAATACAACCCCACCAAAAAGTGTTCGGAAAAAAAAAATCCGAAAATTTTGACAATTTTCGGAAAAAAATTCCGAAAATACAAAAAAAAAAAAAAAACACTGAACATGTGAATTTTCGAAAAAAAATTCCGAAAAATTGTTACTTTTTTAGGAAAAAATTTCCGAACATTTTTTTGGGTGGGGTTGTATTCACCAAACATGGGACAGTATTTAACCTTGGCCTACTTTATTTCCTCTCTATTTTTACAAGAAAAGTTCATAAACGAAATATATAGAAACTAGAAAGGTGGGTTCTGTTTAATTATGTTGATTCTTATACAGCCAAAACATGACTTTAAGCATAATCTGGCCCATATTCTAGAAACAAAATGGGCACTGATATTTTCCTCCTCTTAATTAATTAGTTCACCCCCTCTATTTATTCTGAATATATTTTTTCCAATAGTTGTCGTTTTCCGGAAAAAAAAAAATCAGTTTTTATACATTTTTGTATATGTGAAATGAAAATTTGGATGGTAAATTGAATTATGACAAAATAGACATTTATGTCTTAGTGGGAGGCCCAGGCCCATGGAATGAACTAAAATTTAACCATTCAATACTCTCCACCAAAAAAAAAAAAAGTTTAGAAAAAAGAATTAGAATTATTTTAAAGTTTTCTAAAAAGAAATTCCAAAAATGCAAAAAAAAAAAAAAAAAAAAAACATTAAATTTATGTATTTTTGGGAAAAAATAAATCCGAAAATTGATACATTTTTCAGAATTTTTTTCCCAAATTTTTTTTTTAGTGGAGTGTATTAGAAAAATATAAAAATATATAACTTAGGCCTTAATTAAGAGTAGGGATATTTTCACCCCCACCATTTAATTGTTCACCCCCAAATTTTTATTCGAATTTTTTTTAGAACATTTGTTATTTGTTCGAAAATACGATTAGAACATTTAGATATTTTTGTGGGGTGTGAATAATGTTCTAGTCATTTTTTCGAACAAATGACAAATATTCTAAAAAAAATTTAGAACAAAAATTTGGGGGGTCAACAATCAAATTGTGGGGGTGAAAATATTCCTACTCCTTAATTAAACATGTTAACAAGACGGGCCTCAAATAGATTTGGCCCAATTAAAAGCTCGAACATAGGGCTTGTTTGTTTCGGGATTTGGGTGGGCGTGTGAAGTCATGAATTTACGCCCACAAGATGTAAAGTCTTGGATGATAATAAAAATGTGTGTTTGTTTTGGGATTTTAGTAGGGTGAGATTTTAATTTATGTCAAATCATGTGTAAGAGAAAAATAGGAAAGAGAGTGTAAGTGAGAGAAAAGTATGAAAGAAAAAAGTAGGAAATAGAGTGTAAGTGAGAGAAAAGTAGGAAAGAGAGTTTAAGTGAGAGAAAGTAGGTATTATAGGTGTGGATGAAAAATAAGATGTAAAAACAGAATGTTACATCTCTAACTAGAATGGGGCGGGGGCCGGAAAGTCCTAGTTCTGTCCGTGTGAATCCCAAAACAAACAAGCCCTTAGTGTTTTTTACCAATTTTCACCTTAAAATATTAATGCATTTGATTTGACCTTAACATTTAACAACAATGTTAGTACATAAGTTTGTAGTTTTTATTAAATTTATTCAATAACAATTAAATCTATAATAGAAAATAGTCATTAATGACAACGAACAACTATTTATAAGAGATGCGTTCACGAATTCTTCAATTAATATTCACTCAAAGTTATAATTCTTTAGAAGTACATAGATTAATTAATTAAAGTAATTAGATACCTCCTTTTCATCATTATTTGCCAAAACTTGTTAAATGCAATAAGTTGCGAGTCTTCAATTCTAATTAGGTGAAAATAGAAAATTATTTTTTGGCCTATTGAAGTAGAGTACTACCTCCGTTCCATATCACTTTGCACAGTTACTGTTTCTCTCATATTTTCACGAGTGAGTTTTTTTTTATTAGTATTTGAAATGATAAAGTAATTTTAAAATTATTTTATAATAGAGAAGAGGTAGATCTATCATACCCTACCTTAAAAATTATTTTATCATTTCAAATACTAATAAACAACTCGCTTGTTAAAACACGAAGATAAAATAACTGTGAAAAGTATTTGAGGACGGAGGGAGTAAGTTTTATATGAAAATTGTTCATGATAAGTTTATCATGAAACTGTTTTAAAAGTATCGAATATATGACCAGGACTATTGATAATCTCACCAGAAGTATCATTAATCTAGGTTCAAGAAATTTACAACAATTACAACATAATATCATCGATTAAAATGAATGATATTTCTGATGAAATTCAAATTATCGATATTTTAATATAGTTTCATAAAATTTATTATAAACCATTTTCACCATTAAAGTATAGCAGGTATAACTTGTTTCGGTTTTCAATTTCAACATTTACAAGTTGTTTGGCCCAACAAAGTTTTCGTCTTAGTAAATAATTGCTTGCAAATTTTAGTTTGGCAACAAATTGATGTAAATATGAAATTATTGAAAATTTCAGATCCTACGTTATCATTATTAGATAAATTATTTTAAATATTTATGTTTCGTTAGTTCAATTTATTTAGATTTATATTTTTATTTTTTAATATTTATTAAGTGCAATATACAAAAAACTATTAAATTATTATGGAATATTACATTTAAATTATCAATAAAAATATATTAATAAATTTACACGTTATCTGGATTGATACAATATTAAATTTTGAAAAATTATTATGTTTTGAGTTTTTTTATTAATTTAAAAAAAAGAAGATATAAATTGGGTCTTGAATTGAGACAAAAATTATAATGTGTCTTAAATTGAGAAAATTCCAGAATATATATTTTGATTTGAGACATTTCAAAATTGAAGACTTAACTTGAGGCTCAACCTAAAAATTGTATTCTCGAGTTAAAATTGTTCCCTTTTGATTTTTAAGCAAATTAATAAAATATTATTCATTATATTTAAAATTCTGAAATTTATCTATAAAATTCCTAATAATATAGTGAATGATAAAATTAACGAATTGTTATATTCCAATACACATTTTTAGCTCTATACCAACAAATTAAAAATGAACATTTTAGACAAATTATACCCTAAATGGCTATAATTTGTGGAAAGAAAATTACGCTATTTTTATGAAATGGGGGTAGTTAACTTTTCACATTTTACAAGACACTTGCAAATTTATCTACTAATTTATCTCTTATGTCCAACTAACGATAATTAGATTAATTTTCAATTCACTAATAAATAATAATGTTTCGGAATTGTGTAGTACTTTGTTCGTCCCACATGAATAGTTATATTTGAAATTTTACATAAGTTAATAAAATATTAATTATTAGTGCTTAAAAAAAATAATGATAAAATAAATAAGGGTATTGAATAGGAGCTTTTAAATATTTTTTACACATTTAAAATTTAAAATGACTATAGTTCTAGAATAAACCAAAATTATATTTTTTCGGCAAAAATTTGGGCGAGACAACACAAACTAATACCTACCTCTATTAAAGTGTTAACACGTCATACAAACTTATATCTTATCCATGAGACGGTCTCGTATAAAATCTACTCTAATTTTTTTTTTAAAAGTGCTTATGGTAATTTTCATAATTTTAATTTAAAATTTTTTTGTGCGAGACCATTACCTACATGATAAGAATCTTCATTTTAATAGTAATTTTTTTGTTTAATACATAATTCGGTTGTCAGTAGTTAATATATTAAAGTAAATTAACATTTGTAATTTTAATATCTCATTATAATATTTTATTAATTTATTATCATATATACTATTTATTAAAATTTAATTGATATAAATGTGGGGTGGGGGAAGGAGGTCCTTGTTAGCATGTGTGTAAAATAAATTGTTTGATCGAAGTTGAAATAGATTTGCTTAAACACGAAGTTAAAAATGGATAGAAAAATTATTATCCCGTCCCACAAATATAGGCTTACATGTATTTTTACATAGATTAAGGAATTAAAGTTATTACCAATTAGTCCTTGTGACTACTCATCTTCTATGACAATTATAAGTAACGACTAACCAGGATACATTAAATAGAGACAAAAATGAAAATGTAACGAAGATATATTTAAACAGAGCCATAATTAAAATGTAATGAGGATACATTAAATAGAGACAAAAATAAAATTTTAATTTTAATGATAATTAAAAATATATTTTTGTGGGACAAATAAAATGAAAAGTAAGTCTACGTTTTATAGGACATATGTAGTATATATTTAGGTACAAATTCTAACATACACCTAAGCGCATAACATGCACTTGAATTTTTAAGTTCAATGTTGACAATTTTTTATTTTTTTAAATACACACAAACACACCGAACTGTGTATTTTTATACAGTTGGTGTATTACTGATTACCTTTTGAAGTATCACTGATTGTTTCTTGGATTGTCACTCATTAACTCTTGAAGTATTGTTAATTTTTACTTGGGGTACTTTTATTTAAGTGTATATCATGCACTCAGAACTATACATGGATAGAATAAGGGGTGAAAACGGATCGGATATTTTCCGACCGATCCGGAGCCGTATTCCGTCGGTATCGAATTCGGTATAAAAAATTAGTATCCGGACGGATACGGAATCGGATACAGATAGTTGACTTCGGATTCGGAATACAGAATATTCGACCGTATTCGACTTTTACCATATTTTATCGGATATTATCCAGATATCAAATCCGGATATCTGAATTTTTTTAATATATTTTATTTTATATTTTATATTAATATATATATTATATATATAATAATATAATATCAGTCCCCTTTTAAATTCTAATATTATTAGTTTCATGTTATTAGCAGTAGATATAATTTTTATAATTTGCATTAGAACTTCCATGAAATATTGCATAGGTGGTTTTTTTTTTATGTGTTTCAATCACATTTTGATGATTTTCGTATGAAATATACTATCCGATTATAGTTATTCGAATTCGGCCCGGATTCGTCCGATATCCATCCCGTATCCGTATACCGAATATTCCGAATTCGTATCTGAATCCGGCTTTTCCGTATCCGACTCCGAATTCAAGAAAAAAAATATGGTTTAGGATTCAATATAAGCACTATCCATCCGTATCCGATCCGTTTTCACCCCTAGATAGAATAAGTTTTATTTTTTAAAATTGAAAATAGGTTGGGCAGAGCATGGCTCGGTTCGGTTCGGTAACCGAAATAAACTGAATTATATATAAAACTAACCGAAACCGAACCGAAATTTCTTAAAACCGAAAATACCAAAACCGAAAATTTTGGTTCGGTTTCGGTTAATAACCGAAAAACCGAAATATAATGGACTTTTAAATTGGAACATATTTTTACGCTTATAACATGCTAACAGCTCAAACCCATATGTATTAATAGATTGCAACCAAAACAAAAAAACCGCAGTAACAAATTAAAGAATGAGAAGGGAAGACCAGAAGAGACAAAGACAGTACATTTGGAAATGAGTAAATGTAACTAGAGTTGGAAATTAAATACTTATATATATCCTCTCATTTCGGTTTCGGTTTCGATTATTTTGGTATTTTTACCTAAATAACCGAAACCGAAACCGGAAGCCAAAATTTCTAAAATTTAAAACCGATACCGAATCGAAAACCGAAATAACCGAACCAAATTGATATTTCGGTTCGGTTCAGCTCGGTTTTTCGGTTTTAACCGAACTCTGCTCTCCCCTAAAAATAGGTAAGCCAAATAAATTATATTCCCATATTAGATGTCATTAAATGTGAATGTGAATGCACCGAATTTAAACCTAGAAAGAAGAATCGGTTGAAAGCATTATAAATACAAGTAGCTCACTTTTAATTTCATCTTTCAACCATTTTCTTCCCCTCTATAAGTTCTCTCTCTCTCTCTCTAAAAAGTAGTGAGTTTAGAGAGAGAAAAGAAAATGTTTAGGTTGATAACAGGAATAGCAGGACCAAGTGGGTTTGGATCAGCTTCAACTGCTGAACAGGTTACTCAACGAATCGATGCTTCCAATCTCACTGCCATTATTACAGGTTTTTTTTTTATGAGTATTCTTTTCACTAAACCAAATTTAGTCCCATAAGGAGTTGTTTGTTTTGACGGATTGCCTGGGATTGTCTTTATGATCCCATTCCCAGGTAATCTCGTGTCTGGTTTGAGGATTGTACAGGACCATGGCCCTGGATAGACTAGAACGACTATCTCGTGTACAATTCGATCCAGAAAATTTGGTTCTAGTCTATTAGTCGTTCTAATCCAATCCTAGCTAATTCAATCCTATCCCATAAACCAAACAGCCCCTAACTAATTACTTTTTTCCGATTTGGTTCCAAGAAAATGTGATGTACGGTTATAATCCCAATTTTTCTTTTTAAAATTGTACAGTTTTCATAAAATTTACCGAAAATGAGAAAAAACGTCTTTTTTTTGTTATGGGCCGAGCACGCGAGGTTCATTTTCGGATGATTTTGAATTATTTTTAAAGTTTAATACCATTATTGATATTCCATGTTATTAATTTCTTTAAAATACATTTTACCAACAATATATAATCCCTAATCTCGTAAAATTATCTTATATTTTCTGAAACTCCCAAATGTCAACCTCGTGTGATTGTATACGATGGTGTAAAAATACGACGGTGTTTCTTCTTATTTTCAGTGAATTTTGGAATAAAAATTATATACATAAAAAAAAATTGGAACTAAATTCGTACAATATATATATATATATATATATATATATATATTATGACCAAAATGAACTCTATGCCTTAATGCAACAGTAGAAAGAAATCGAGATAAATATACTTTAGTATAATTTAGTACGTGAATTAAAAATATAGTATTAAATGTGTGACATATTTAAAAAGTAGGGGCTCAGAGAGAAGAGACAAAAATAGAAAGAGATAGAGAGATATACAGGAGATAAATACCTTCCAAATTTAAAAAAAAAAAATTAAAAAGAAGGAAAACTTAATCTGGACCGCTCAATTATGTTGCTTTTGATTTTTCATGCAGCTTTAGAAATTCACTTAATTATTTTTTAAGTAATTATTTATATAAAATGGTGGATGTATATAATTGAAGGTTATTTATTCTATCTCAAAAATTGAAAATAGGACGGAGTTTGGAAAAACCAAAAACTGATATTTTAGAATAATTTCTTTTATAGAGGACAATAAAATTGAAATGAATTGATTGAGTAGCCGTCTATATATTATTTAGACACACATATATGGTATTATTCAACTCAATTTTAAATTTCATTGTTTTTTTTTTTTCCATACTTGCGTAATTGAATCAAGCAGAGGTCAACTAAATTTCATCTTATTTTATTTATCAAGCTCAACATAATTGACTTTTCATTCAAATTAAGTATCACGTAAAAAAAAAAAAAAAAAGATAAGTTGGGGGTGTCTAGGTAGAGATTAGTCACGTTTGTTTTGGGATTAATTTAAATTGGAAGCTTGAAATTCCAACACTTTAAGTCACCCAATTATTCTATTATTATTATGTACTTGAATTGTAAAACGTCTATTATTATGTACTTGAGAAGGGTATTTATTATATCCTAGGATTATGTTTAATTTTTTTTTTTTTTTGGTTTTAAGTAATTTTAAAAAAATCATTAGTTTTTTAAATCCTTTAAATTTTAAAATTTGTGTTTTTTTTTTTTATTTGAGTAGAATAAGTTTTAGTTTTATGATGTAAAAGTAAGGGGTGTTCTATAGATTATTCATAGGGTTTTAAGATTAGAATTTAAAGATTTTAATTTTAAAACTCAAACTAGAATGGATTTTCTAAATTCGAGTTTTTAAAATCCAAAAAAAAAAAACATAGTCTAAATGAATGAATTTTTCTAATTAAAAAAAACCACCCAATTATTCAAGCACTATACACACACAATTTTATAACACAATATTGTAGTAATATCTCGATAAAATCATACCTTACTAAATTTCAAAATTAGAATTAATTAATACCCTTATTTCACAAACAACCATATGTCGGTGTGACTGTGTACTAATTTGGGTTGTATATATTTATAGTCCTACAAAAAAAAGTGAGACAAAAGATGAAACTTGGTATTAAAAGCAAACTTTTAATGCAACAACATTATGCAGTTACATTACATTTTCAGCACAAAAAATTAGGTGGACTCATAACAAAAAGGGGAAAACTAGACCCCTAGAAGAAATGACTAAATTTTATAAATAAATTTCGAAAAAAACAAAACTTCGAAATATAAGCATTAATTACATTGGAAAATGTAATAAAGTATTTACACATCATATGTTTGACAAGTTGTCACTTACATTATTTCAATTTTGTTACTACATAAATAATTCTTACAATTTTTTTTTTATTATTACTCTCTCTCTCTCCCCTCCCCTGAAAAATAGTGTTGGTTGTCTTATTACGCTGTCTCCAAAAAATAGTTCTTCTGTTTAAAATGAAAATAATAAACTTTATCTACACTTTTTAATATACACACATAACATTTTTAAAATAATTTATGTGACACCATATTCTTACTTTTTATATATTATATTAATTTTTTTAATAATCATGTAAAAGGTAACATGACTTTTTTTTTTTGGACGGAGGGAATAGTATTTAGAACATATATACATATTTAGATCATTAGTGTATGTATATAATACTTTCCTTTAAAAAAAAAAATCATGGGCCCCTAAGATGTCAAATTTATGATCAATTTAAATTTAAAATGTGTTCCCACATCTGTGATAATTTTTTGTTTGAATAGTTTCTGTAATTTTCCTCTTCTATTTAGTTCTTAGAGGGTACTATCAACACAATTTACTTCTGTCACAATTAATAACATAAAAATTTAATTTCCCAGTTTTAAGAAAGGATAAGCATATGTATAAATGAATGGGACATAAACATATAATCAAGACCTAAATAGTGAAAGAATGTACCAAGATAATAAACTAAGACATCAATGGCCCTTAATTTACTTTCTTAATTTCTACATTGACATGTTCAAATTTATTCGATTGATTAGGCCAGACCACGGTCCCAATAGAAACGAGCTCCTGAACCGTGGCCAGGCCTAATCAAATGATTCAAAACTTCTCGATCTTGAACCAAAAACTCTTCGATTTTTTAGGTGGTGCGAGTGGGATTGGCTTGGAGACGGCACGAGTACTAGCGCTAAGGAACGCGCACGTTATCATTGCTGCAAGAAATGTCGAAGCTGCAAACGAAGCAAAGCAGACGATTCTTAAGGACAATAACAAAGCTCGAGTCGATGTCCTAAAACTCGACCTTTCGTCGCTCAAATCAGTCGAAAACTTTGCTGATAACTTCATTGCACTCAACCTTCCTCTCAACATCTTAATGTAACATCAAAACATACATATACTTTTAAGTAATTTAATCTAAAACTTGAATAACTAACTCAATCTTCTGTGTTTTTTATTAAGAAACAATGCAGGTATCATGTTTTGCCCTTTTCAGCTCTCTGAAGATGGGCATGAGATGCAGTTTGCTACAAATCATCTAGGTAAAACAAATGGGAAGATTGTTTTTTTGGTCCTATAACTTTACCTTTTTTTTTTTTTTGTCCTGCTGACTTTTAAATTTTGATTTTAGTCTTTGAATTTAACATATTTTTTATTTTCGTCCCGACTTTCAAATTTTGATTTTCGTCCCCTAACTTACATATATATATTTTTTTTGACCTGCTGACTTTCAAATTTGTAACAAGTCAGCAGGTCAAAAAAAAAATATATGTAAGTTACAGGACAAAAATCAAAATTTGAAAGTCAGCGGGATGAAAATAAATAAGAGATAAAATTACAGGACTAAAATCAAAATTTGGAAATAGAGGTAAAGTTATAGGATAAAAAACACAATTTTCCCTTAAACAAATACCTAAATTATCAACTTTTAATGGCCATATATTTTCTGCATAAATCATAAACATTGTGATCAATTTTCCTTCAGGCCACTTCTACTTGACTAACCTACTCCTAGACAAGATGAAAAACACAGCGAAATCTACCGGCATCGAGGGTAGAATCGTCAACCTATCATCTGTAGCTCATCTCCATACTTATCCTGAAGGGATTGCATTTGACCAAATCAATGATGAGAACAGGTATCTTACCAAACTTAGGAGGCGCTTGGTTAGCAATTCTTCAATAGTAATGCGAATGAAAATTTATTTTCATCTATACCCTCATAAGAAAATTGATATATTAGGGGAAGAAGTGTTCCAATGGTGACACCATTGCTAGTGTCATGCCCCAATTTTGGAATAGAAGTTGACAACAAATGGTTGTTGGTGGAGGAATGGGGGAGTGATTGAGGAGGATGATTGTAGGAAGAGAATAGGGTAATCAAAATGGAGTAGTGATTACCTTATTTAGGAGGAGAGGTAGTGATTTTGTTCTTATGAACCATGCTAATTACACTAATTTTCAATATCATTCTCATTACTATTGAAGAGTTGTTAACCAAGCGCCCCCTCAGCATCATATATTAATGCTTGATTTCTATCATTTTCTCGATTTCTTCATCTATATCAATGCTCGATTGCAGTTACGATGAAAAGAGAGCTTACGGGCAGTCCAAATTAGCCAACCTCTTGCATTCAAACGAGCTCTCTCGTCGCCTACAAGTAAGTACTCATTGTTTTGTTCTTCTTTTTTCAGTAAAACATACCCGCCGTCCCTTAATAACTTTCACACTCCAAATATGGAAATAAAACGCTCTCACAATACATACCTTAATTCAAAATACTCTTCATTCATTGGTTCAAAAAGTCAATTATATGTAAGAATCTAGCTTATAGTTAGAACTTTACGCGTGGTTTCAGGCCGAGGGAGTGAATATCACAATCAACTCCGTTCATCCGGGACTAATATCGACAAATCTATTCAAATATTCAGGGCTTTTCGTGAGTAAGTAATACCAAACTTGTTACTAAAAAAATGCTTATTTGATCATTGTTTTCTTGCACTAATTATTCAAATGTTATTTCTGCAGAGATTATGAAGATACTCACTTATATTCTATGGAAGAATGTTCCTCAGGTACCAATCTTGCTTCTCCTAAACCGTGGTTCAAAGAGTTCGACATTTTTATATCACACCCACATTAAACTAGGGAAAATTGCACTTTTAGTCCCATAATAATATCTCAAAACACTTTCAGTCCCATATTTCAAAAGTAGCCCTTTTTTTTTTTTTTTTTTGCATATATTTGACATATTTGATCCCAAAATTGATCATTTGACGATTGGGACCATTTTTGCATTAAAAAAAAGACCCAACATTCCTATGAGACTAAAAGTGCAATTTCCCTCATTAAACTATGGAGTATCTCTCAACCACGCATAACTAATATTTTTTAGTGAAACAACTAATACCACTTAAAGTCGTACAAGTTTTGTCTAAACTATGGCCTTGATGTTTAGGGGGCGGCGACAACGTGCTACGTTGCACTTCACCCGAGCCTAAAAGGTGTATCCGGGAAGTACTACGTCGACTGTAACGAGTTCGAGACGAGCGATTTAGCGAGAAACGAGGATTTGGGGAAGAAACTTTGGGATTTCAGCTGCAACTTAGTTAATGCAGCTAGAAAACCTTCAAGTTAATCCTACAGAAAGGCTTGTGGGCTTTAAGAACTTATATGTAGAAGAAACTGATATAAGCAGTATGGTAAATTAGATTTTATTTCTCCTAATAATGAATAAAACTGATATGAAAATTCTCCATCAAATGCCAAATCTCTGCCTCATTTTGTACATGGCTGCTCATTTTCCATGCCTCAATCTTCTTGAGCATTCAACAAACTAGCTTTTATTGTAATTATTTGCCTATATGATCAAAAAAATCTTCAACATTGTTCCTTATTTTGTACTCCCTCCGTCCCAATTGTTTTCTCATTTGCCAAAAAGGTCTGTCTCAATTTTGTCTTCTCATCCCTAAAATAGAAACTAGTTTATTCATTTAAATACTAATTTATTCACCATTCTCAATGCTGTTTTATTTATTTAAATACTAATTTAATCATCATTCATCATTTTCAATACTACTTTATTCATTTAAATATATTTATTTAAATACTAATTTAATCATCATTCATCATTCATCATTTTCAATACTACTTTATTCATTTAAATAGTAAAATTCGCAGAGTCAAGCAACGAGAAAACAAAACTGGGAAGAGGGTTCATTTCGATACATGTATAGAGGTCTCATGTGGATTTATGTAAACACTGGAATATAATAATTAATTAAAAAACACAAGCGAAAAAAGTAACTATTCTACGTGACTACCTAAACGACGTCGTCTACTTCGATCTGAAATCACGAATTGGGGAAAAATTGATGCTATGAATCTCCGGCTAACCGTGGTTCATAATGGCGGCCGTTCATAATTAATTAAAAAAAAAAGCGAAAATAGTAACTATCTATTCTACATGAATACCTAAACGACGTCGTCTACTTCGATTTGAAATCATGATTTGGAGGAAAATTGAATCTTCGACTAACCGTGGTTCATAACGGCGGCCGTTCATAATTAATTAATTTAAAAAAAAAAAAAAAGGAAAATAGTAACTATTCTGCATGAATACCTAAACGATGTCGTCTACTTCAATTTGAAATCACGATTTGGGGGATAATTGAATCTCCGACTAACCGTGGTTCATAACGGCGGCCGTTCATAATTAATTAATTTTAAAAAAAAAGGGAAAATAGTAACTATTCTGCATGAATATCTAAACGACGTCGTCTACTTCGATATGAAATCACGGTTTGGGGGAAAATTGATGCTATGAATCTCCGACTAACCGTGGTTCATAATTAAAATTTTTTTTAAAAAAAAGCGAAAAATAGTAACTATTCTACATGAATACCTAAACGACGTCGTCTACTTCGATTTGAAATCACGATTTGGGGGAAAATTGAATCTCCGACTAACCGTGGTTCACAACGGCGGCCGTTCATCTTCACCTTCCCACAGCCCCAACGCTTTGACCGCGCAAGCCGATCCGGCGACAATGACGGCGGCGAAAACCGGCGGCACCACCACATCTATTCTCGACCGCTTGAAAAGCCGAGCGGCGACGCAGAATTCCTCCGACGGAATATCTAGCGGCAGCCTGACGGTGCCGGATCTACAGCACGACTGAGATAACGGCGACGACGGGCTGATTGCCCAAACGAAGGCCCATTCCGGCACGAACGACGCGACCGCCACCGTCGCCGTCAGAACGGCCGTCCAGGCGGCGGCGTAGAGCATCATTGCGCACCGCGGAGATGAGAGCGACTCCGATAATGAATTTAGGAATCTGAAACCGATCATCGCATTGTGGAGAAACGAATTGCGGATTTGATAAATTGAAAATGATGGTATGTTTATGGAATTTGAGTGAAAATTTTGGGAGTGGTTGAGTTGGTTATAGTGGAGAAGATGGATCACTAAGTCCTTATGAATAGGAATTGTGCATGTTTTCTACGGTGGTTATAGACTCATGTTTCAACCGCTGTTTTATGTGGCTAATTACCTTTTTGTCCCTAATACACATCATTAAAGTGATGTATTATTACAAAGTAACGAAAATAATTTATGATAAGCTTATCATGAAATTATTTTCGAGTATCGAATATTTGATTAGGAGTATCGATAATTTTATCTGGGGTATCATTAATTTGGGTCAGTAGTATTATACTGTAAATTTTCTTAAAACTCAAATTAATGATACCCCTGATGAAATTATCGATACTCCTGGTTAAATATTCAATACTTTTATAAGTTTATCATGAACCATTTTCATATAAAATCTACTCTTGAGTTTGATCATTTTAAGGGTCGCTAATTTTGATTTTTTTCCAGGGAATGAGAATGAAGATTTATCTTTCATTTTCGTCCTTATATATGGAAAATACATTTTTTTTGTTCTTTAACTATGGTGGATTTTGATTTTCATCATGTTAACTTTTGAATTTTGAGTTTTGTCCTATAACTTATACTACCTCCGTCCATGAAATATAGTCCTGCTTTTTTGTATGTGGTTTAATGCGATATGTCGGAGGGTATTACACAATTTTCCTAAATCCATTTTTTAATAAAATGATCGTTTATGGAAAGTATGCGAAATGAACTTTCCATTAACGATAATATTATTAAAAAACGAATCTCAGAAAACCCGATAACACCCTCCGATATTTTGCATTAAACCACGTGCAAAGAAACGGGACTATATTTTATGGACGGAGGGAGTAATAAATTGTGTTTTTTTGTCTTGTTGCTATACCAGGTAACTTTTTCGGTTAATTTGACGTGTCACCAATTTTTTGTAAGTTATAGGACGAAATTCAAAATATCATGTCAGATTTACTGAAAGAGTTGTCTGGTATAGCAGGTAACAAGACAAAAAACATAGTTATTGAATAAAATTCAAAAGTCCAATCTTAACGGGAAAAAACAATGTCCACCAAAATTAAAGGATAAAAAACTGTGTTTTCCCTCTTCATATATGTTGGATGAATGATTATATAGGTGGTGATTACATGACTGATGTGCTATAATTTTAGAAAAATTGACTAAAGAAAAAGTTGTTAGTTGTAATATGGGGGAATGATTGACGATGAGGTTATAAGAAGATATAAAGACAATCAAATAAAACAATGATTGCGAGAAAATAGTGTTTTGTGTGTATTTTTTGCGTACAATATTGAGAACAAGTGTAATGTAATCAAATTTAATTTGAATTGGAATGTGAATTGATTGTATGAATCCGTACATATTTGCAGAATTATCTGGAATTACACATACATTTAGAATTTATTTAAGATAAAAAAAAATTAAAAAAAAAATTAAAAAAAAAACTAAAATTGTATTTTATGCATTGATTAATTCTATTTTGTTATAATTAATCTCTTCGTGAAACAATTATTCCCACATTGTAATTTTTTATCGGCCACAAAAAGGTTATCATTGGGCCATTTCTTGTTTAAGTTTACCAATGGGCTTAATTGCTTTTTGCTTTTTATTCCAGCCCACTAACGGGTTGTTTCTGTCTTTTGAGCCAATTTCTACTTCGACTACGGTTATTTGCACTAGCTTCTGTGTTAAATACACTACTTGGATAAATAAACTAATTATTTTTCCGAAAATAAACATAAAATTCGAAAAAATCAAAATCAAAATATTGTGCATTTCATTATGTTCGAAAAAATATTCGGAAAAATAAAACAAATTGGAAAAAAAATTCCGAACAAAAAATAGTGTATTCATCCGGTTAGTATCTTTAACATAGAGGTTAGTGCAAATAACTTGGGCCTTCTACTTCTTGACTTTAGTATTTTTAGCTGTTGGCTTTATTTTTGCCTTTTTCCCTTTGGGTCCACTTCTTTTCATTATTTTTTCATAAAATAACATCAATTTAGCTTTAGGTATCAAAAATAAAATAAAAAATTAGGTGTACATATCAAGGATTGGATTAAAGGAAACTTACAAGTGTGTCCGCATACATATATATACTTCTTTGCAACTAAAACTTATTCTTCCCCCCCCTACTCCCCTCCACCCCACAAATTTTTTATATTTTTACTATTGGACGCAAAATTTAATATTTTACTAAAATTATATAAAATAAAAATATTGGACGGAAGAAGCATGATATAAATCTCATTTATTTATTAGGTCCAACCCGACTATATCTAAAATGCAAAAATGTATACATATATTACACCTTCGGTGCCTACTACTCAATCAATAAGTATATGATTGTAAATAGACAAATGGATATAATATGAACAGGTTTCAAAAGCCTGGTGTCACATATGTTTCAAATCAGTCAAAAATTCGAGTTAGGAATACTTTATTAGGTGAACCTGATCATAATCATGAGGTTTGATATATGATTTGTAATTCTTGGTCCAACGTCACTCCAAACCCCCTCAAGAAAAAAATTAATTTCACAAAATCCCCTCGTAATTTTGAAATGTTGCGTGAAATTCTCTTGTGGTTTGAAAATTGCACGAAATCCTCTGGTGGATTACTAAATATAGCAAATTCTCCACTTTCTTCAAAAAACGAGGTAATAATTTCATTTATTTCTTGTTATATCCTTCGTATTATAGTCTTAAAATTTCAATATTTAAAAAAATAAAGAAAATAAGTGAAACCGTGAAGTCATTTTTCTAAAAAGGGAATAATTTGCTATATTTAGTAAATCAGAGGGGAGTTCGCGCAATTTTTAAACATGAGAAAATTTCACGCAACATTTCAAAACAACGAGATGATTTAGTAAAAATAACCCCTTTATTTATAATGATTTTGTTCTCATCAACATAATTTTTAATCCCATTTTCATTAACATAAGAAATTCTAACCATAAACCCTCAAATTATTCCAACTATAATTTCAAATTCACACTCAAATGGAACCTTTTTGTGTAAATTTCTTAAAATTTTAGAGAGTACAAGTCATACCTTTTCTATTTGTAGTCTCTCTCCTAAATTTATGATGAAGTCCACACCACAACCCAAATAAGCATTCAACAAGTGACATTCATATGGTCCTAATTGAACAAAAGAACACTATAAAGTATCTCCCATTCATATCCACAAACCGATCCAAATCACAACCACAAGATAGAAACAAAGTTAGTCCAAATCCAAATTATAGAACCGGGTCAAATGTATCCACATAATACCAAAACGGGCTACGAGACTTAACCCACCCAGATTGTTACATATCATCAGCTTGCAGATATTAAGCTACAATTCAAACATCCAAAAACATCATTATACCAAACACACATAAGTTGCATTACCAATATAAGGAACAAAGTATAGGAAAAAACATGGCCTCTACTTAAACCGAAGCGTTTATCGGCTTCCCTTTTCGAGTAAAGATACGGAAGGCCTACGAATTTTTTTAACTTAGTAAGCACGGCTCTTGATAACGTCGAGGTCCATTTCGGTTGGATCGGTAGCTTGTAATTCGACTTGAATCCCATCCAACTCCCTCTTGAATCTTTCTTTCGTGCTGGCGTAAATCATCTTGCTTCTGATCCTTGATGTGTCGGGGGACCTTACGACGCAAAAACGATCAAGAAAGTAATGAACATTCAATTACAAGGGCATTGCATTTCAGGCATAATGTATCAAATGGCCCCTAAACTATCAATGTTTGTTTTGAAAGGCCCATGAACTATTATTTGTTTTAAAAAGCCCCTAAACTATTAATTTATGTTTCATGAGGCCCAAAATTTACGGATTTTGTTGAGTTAGTTTAATGTATTCCATTAGAAAATGATGAATCGATCAATTTTAATGTTTTTAAGATTGAATTCCAACAAAAAATGTGCCCAAATGGATTTTCAATAAAGGGTCTTGTGAAACAAAAATGATATATTTTAAGAGCTTTTTAAAACAAAAACAAAAACAAAAATATAGTTTGAGGGTCTTTCGAAACAAAAGTTGATAGTTTATGGGCATTTTGATGCATTATGCATTGCATTTTATGAAGGATTAAAGGACATCAAGAATTGTACCAAGCAATGAAGAAGATCTTGCTTTTCTGGCAATTCTCGGCGGTCACAAAGTCAAAATCGAAGACACAATAGCGGCATTCGTCAACGGGGAGATTAGCAGTGAAGTCCTCGTAGGTTTGAGCTGGCTCGCCAACTTTTTCGACGATAACCTGCTTCTGTTTCTCCTCGATTTTGAAGATGATGAACCGGTGAGTCCTTTTGGCCTTCAACTCCAAGAATCGGAGCTTGCAATCGTCGTGCACGGCCATACCGGATACTGCATTTGCCTGCAAATATGATCACAAGATTGGTATTCTAATTACAAATTTCAATAGTCAGAAACAATGAGGAAAATTAAGATACCAAAACAGAGAATTCCATGGATATAAAATGCAGAACCATCATAGTTCATAATCTAGAACTCACAAACAAACAGACAAATGAAGTAAAATCTAGAATGATCCATCATCCCCCTTGGCCTTCCCCAAAGGCCAAAAATCACTAGAACAAAAAATTAAAGTTTTTGATGTATATTTTCTCATAGATTCCTTCATTTATAAATGAACAAATGAACAAAACTAGATTAGCATCCACTAGAACTAGCCTTCACAGTTTAAAGAAGAATTCAATCAAGCAATCATTTATTCATAATAAATACACAAATCATTACCTCATTCCACCGCTAAAAACAATTAAACATCAGGCAGAAATGAATGAATCAATTCACACGGACTCAACAAACTTCAGAAATCTGACGAATACTCTTCAAATCTCGCAAAATCATAGTCAATACACAACGACTGAGGTCAGATCAATGAAAAAAATCAGGCACCTCACCTTTAGCTCAAATTTTACCCTAGAAACAACCTTAACTCAATCATTCAACAAAAATGAATCGAAATCCGGACTTTCGAACTCAATACAGAATCCAGATCAATCACAGATCAATAAAGCGGTGATCAGACCAAAAACCACAAGCAATTGCTCCAAAACTAGACGGATGAACGAAAAATCGAAAAAAGCAACCATTATAACAATACAAGCAAATCTGGAAAAGAGAGGGGCGTAGACTCACCATTTTCGATCGTGCTTAAGTTTCAAGCAGGGTATACCACCACGACTACCAACTAATAATTATGCGGAAGAACCAAAAGGCGAGGTGTTTTATAGAGAGAGAGAGAGAGAAGAGAGAGAGAGAGAGAGAGGGCAGAGCGATAGCGTGTGATATTTGGGGTTTCTTTATTGTAGGGTTTTTACGGCGTGTGAAAACTGATTACAGCGGTCGCCGGACGCCGCGTATTATTTATTTATTCATTTTAATTTAATTTTTGAATTGATATTTTCTTAATTAAATGCAAGGATGAAAACATCCGGAAATTTCCACCATATATCTATTTTTTATAGTCCTCGATATCGATGTTGGGGGTAACGATATTTCCATAGTATTAATAAAAAAATCGATAAATATTAGTATATAAAATCAATTTTGACTATATTTTTGTGCAAATTGAGCATAAAACCGGTAAAATATCGGTAAATATAAAAAAAGTATCGAGAATATCCATAATTTTATTAAATATCACAAATGTAAAATATGGTCAAATTCTATTGTAAATTTTATGTATTAAAAGTTTGTTATTAAAATTTTATAGTTTTTTAAATTTACCGATATCAATATTCGATATATATCGATATCGATATATCCATCGATATTTTCACAAATTTAAGGTCCAGATATATCCATCGATACCGATATTTTCAACCTTGATTAAACGTGGGACTATTATTCGGGCTCCTACCTCCGTCTCGAAACACTTTTCACAATTTTTTAATATGAAAGTTGACTTGTACTCCAATAGTCTTGTTTATTTGCACGTGGTTTAAAGCAATATGTCGGAAGGTATTACAAGATTTTTTTTTAGGTTCGTTTTTTAATAAAATGATCGTTGATGGAAAGTTTGTTTCGCATACTTTCCATAAACAATTATTTTATTAAAAACAGGCTGCCGGAAATTTCGTAATACCCTCCGACATATCGCATTAAACCACGTGAAAAAACAGGACTATTTTTCAGGGACAGGGGTAGTAGTATTTAAATGGAAAAATATTTTTTCATGAGAGTTTATTGTTTGATTTAAGTGAACGAAAAAAAAAATTGTTTTAGTGTGTAAGTGGAATGTGGCTTAATTTGGAGGTTTTTGTAGGGGATGAATAATTTACGGTGCAAAGTATTTGAAAAAGAAGATAATAGTATTATTTAAAAAAAAAAATCATCCACAAAGAGACTTACAGGTTTTTTACAAGTACTCAAAATAAAAATTATTATAGCTAGAACATCAACTATTTAATTCTTACTACTACTCATTTTTCAAAATAATTATTAATAACTAAATACATAAATTAAGGAGAAAAATGGAAATAAGTTAGTGTTCTATAGTATTTATGTATAAACTAATTTTACTATATAAATACTTATTATATAGTAATAGCAAATATAACTTTTCAAAATGGATAATCTACTTTAATTGCACGGTGCACCCGGTGTATATAAAATGGACAGTGTATTATATGAAAATAAGTCATGATAAATTTATCATGAAATAAATTTAAAATATCATTAATCACATCAGGAGTATCATTTATCTGGATCAGTGGTACAATATACTCCCTCCTATTTTTATTATATGTCGTTTTGACTTTTCATATTGTTTGCAAAATATATGACATTTTACACTTTTCAATGTACATTAATTACATTTTTTCCTGAAATACCCTTGCTGATATTAAAATATTTAGATAAATGTGTTATTTTAATGAAGAAGATAAACATTTATTATGGACATAATAGGAATCCAGTCTTTTTCTTAATATATGTGTATTCTTCTAGAATGACATATATTTTGAATAGGAGGGAGTAATACCACTGTCCCAAATTAATAATAATTCTGATGAGAATAATAACACTTTTAATAAAATTAATGATACTTTAAAACTATCGTATGATAAGTTTATCACAAACTATTTACGCATAAAACCTACACTATAAAATTATGTCATTAGGAAAATGCAATTTACTTTAATTCGAAAAACAGAGGAAAAAGGATAAGAATATAATAATGGCAAACAATGATGGGGCCCACCCGAGATTCTCTCACTACATTCCAGCGTTAATTCCACGCTACTTGATCATGATATGACCTCCGCACTTTTTCTGAATTTGTTTGGTTGGCAAACTCTGTTTTAATTTGTTTTCTTTTTCATTTATTTATTTAAGGACACACATCTGTAAATTTAAGGGCTTGTTTGTTTTGGAATTCACACGGACAGAACTAGGACTTTCCAACCCCCGTCCCATTCTAGTTAGAGATGTAATCATGTAACATCTCATTTTTATATCTTATTCTTCATCCACACTTATAATACTTATTTTTTCTCACTTATACTATCTTTCCTACTTTTCCCTTTCCTACTTTTCTCTCACTTACACTCTCTTTCCCACTTTTATCTTACACATCCTAGTTTACTTTTACACATGATTTGACATAAAGTAAAATCTCACCCTACTAAAATTCCAAAACAAACACACACTTTTATTATCATCCAAGACTTCACACTTAAGAGTTTGTTTGTTTTGGGATTCACACGGACATGGCTAGAACTTTCTGGCCCCCGCCCCATTCTAGTTAGAGATGTAACATCTCATTTTTACATCTCATTCTTCATCCACACCTATAATACTTATTTTTTCTCACTTACACTCTATTTCCTACTTTTCTCACTTACACTCTATTTCCTATTTTTCTCTCACTTACACTCTCTTTCCCACTTTTCTCTTACACATCATACTTTACTTTTGCACATGATTTAACATAAAGTAAAATATCACCCTACTAAAATTTCAAAACAAACACACACTTTTATTATCATCAAAGACTTTACATCTTGTGGGCTTAAAGTCATGACTTCATACGTCCACCTAAATCCCAAAACAAATGCCCTAAGTATTTAACCTCATTTATTTTGAGTTAAGTGTTGGTAACTCAAGTGGTTGAGACCACCAATTAAGTCTCCAGAGATCTTGGGTTCGAGACACGGAGAGGGAATTTATTTCCCTCTTGCGGTGGGGTGGTTGTTCCTCTATTGTGATGGGACGGTGTTCCCCTCTTGTGGTGGTTCCGGCTGTAGTGCGGTTATGGTTCGGAGTTGCGGGTTCGAGTGGTCCCCCTCTTGTGGTGATTGCGATTCTGGTGTACAGCGAGATGAAAAGATATTGCACTGTACCCAGTGGTCGAAGGAACTATTGTAATTAATTACTAAAAAAACTCATTTATTTCGAAAGGTAACATGCTCTCTATCTATTTTAATTTGAATCACAAATTACACAACTAAATGTGGACCCAATTTATTTTCAAAAAAGACGCTGTAACAAAACAAATTTCCTACTTAAAATTGGATAAAAATTGCACCAATTGTACGAGATAAGATAAAGCATATAGTGAAAATGGTTCATATATAAATCTTTGAAGAATATTAATTGTTTTAACTTTTAACTAGAGAATATTAGCTATTTTCACTGAAGAGTATTACTGGTTTACATCGAAAAGTCATAGTTGTTAAGTGAAAACAAATTAAGACTCTTAAATAAAAACAATTAATACTTTTCAGTGAAAACAACTAATATCCGTCAATAATTTATGTATGAATTAATTTCACTCTATACATACTCACGAGATAATAGTTGGGCTTAGGGCTGGGTCGGTACGGTATACCGTACTGAAAATCGCATACCGTATACCGTACCGAAAAGTTCGGTATTGTAAAATGTCATACTAATCCCGTACTGAAATTTCCAGTATACCGAAATTTCGATATGCTTAAAAATTTATACCGTAACGAATAATCGGTATACCGTTTCATATCGAAAATACCGATATACTGATATTTTGGCATACCAAAATTAAAAAATGTAAAGGTATATCGTTCTATACCGACATATACCGATAATATTTCGGTATTTTGGTATATATAACGAAATATCGAAAATTTAAAATAATCATACCATTATTTCCGGTATTTTCAGTATTTTTTCGATAAGATATGCGCAGTGTTCCGGTATTTTTTTTTTTTTCCCACCCTTAGTTGGGCTGAAGCGAACTGATGCTCAATTTAGTCGAATGAAATTTTATTTTTCTAAATAAAATATAGTTTTTAAATAGAAATTAAAATTCAGTGGTATTCTGAAAAATATAAAACGTGATTGAGACATGTCACTAATATACTAACTTGTAACTCGAAGCCCGTGTCTAATTGGTCTGGTCCAATTAGCCCATAATGACAAAAAAAAATTTAAAAAAAAAAAATCCAAATCAATTTAATAGTAACTAAATTTAAAAAGGGCTTCTTTTTTTCTTTTTTACCAAGTTTGTGCAATTATGCTTTAAGGATATTTTAGTTTTTAAAATTGAATTCGCACCATTAAATTTCTGTTTTTTTAGTTATTTGACCTACAGCAGGGTAATAATCGATTTTGAAAGTTTGCGGCTTAAATTTTGGATAATTGATAAATATAGTATCTTCATTTCTTATTTGACTGGACCAAAAAAATGTTCAGATTTTTTTTTTTGAAATAATTAAAAATAAAAGACAAAAGAAATTCTGAAAAATTGTCAAATATTTCGATTTTTTTTTCAAACATTTTTTGGATTAACAAAAGATAGGAAGAGCCTTTGGAATATCATGAAAACAAAATTGAACAAGCATACTAATTCTTTTTTTTTAATTATCAAAGTGCAAGAATCCAAAAGTGGGTCGCCCCTACCTCTTTAATTCCATATCACAAGTTTTATAAATAATTGATTTCAAAAGTAAGAGTTGATTAGTGTGAAGTCAAAAAGTTTTTAAGCATTTTATTATAGTTTTAATCAAACTCAACCCAAACAAGCCAAGTATAGGATTAAGGCCCAATCATTGTTATTTGGTATGGGTTCAGGCCCAGTAGTAGATGCTTTTATATTGGCCAAGGTTATATACAGTCCTATCTTTTGTAAATACAACCCCACGAAAAAGTGTTCGGAAAAAAAATCCAAAAATTGTCGGAAAAGATTTCTGAAAATACAAAAAAAAAAAAACTGAACATATGAATTTTCGGAATTTTTTTCCGAAAATTGTTACTTTTTTCGGAAAAAATTTCCGAACATTTTTTTGGGTGGGGTTGTATTCACCAAACATGGGACTGTATTTAACCTTGGCCTTTATATTACTGTCACGGTTATTTGCACTAGCCTCTTTGGTAAAGCCACTGTCCGAATTAATACTCTACTTGTTGTTTAGAATTATTTTTTGAAATATTGAAACATTTTCGGGAAAAAAAACAACATAAAAACCGATTTTTCCAGAAATACTATGCATTCCACTATATTTGGATTTTTTTTTTTGGAAAATTCAACCAATTTCGGAAAAAAGTTCCGAACAAGTAATGTAATTTGGGTAGTGTCTTTACCAAAGAGGTGAGGGCAAATAACTTTGGCCTTATATTTCTGGCCAAGGTTATATACAGTCCTATCATTTATTAATACAACCCCACCAAAAAGTGTTTGGAAAAAAAATCCAAAAATGTAAAAAAAAAAAATCACTGAACATATGAATTTTCGGAATTTTTTTTCCAAATTTTTTTGGGAGGGTTGTATTCATAAATCATGGGAATGTATTTAACCTGGGCCATTTATTCATTTATATTTCCTATTGGGCTTGGTTAAGGTTGGCCCATTGATACATATACCACGAAATTGGTAAGAGAATGATCTCATTAAATATGGTACGAACTAGGACAACTAGAATTTTTATTTTTTTTTTTTGTATCACTTTCTATGTTTTATTTTATCGCATTCGCATGTTTTCACTTTTACACTCTTAAATTTTAATTTGCTTACTGTGTCCATGTGATATGATGTATACTATCATTGTTTTCTTTTTAATAATACATGTATAGGTTGTCTAAATAATAATACATGTATAGGTTGTCTAAATAATAACACAAAATGAAATCAAATACTAAAATATGATGTTACATTTGGACTAAAAATTTTCAAATGAATTAATTTTAAAATCCATGAATTTTAAATAATACTCCATCCGTCCCAAACTTGTTTGTTAGGTTACTGTTTGTGCAGGTTTTATGAAAATAGTTGTTTATTAGTTGTTAAAGTGATAAAATAAATGTTGTTGGTTATTAGTGTAGCAAACAAGTATAGGACAGATCTTTTTAGTAATATAACAAACAAGTATGGGACGGGGGAGCATGATCTTAGTAGGAATTTTAAAATGATCCAAGTTAGAAATCCTTCTTCTTCTTTTTTTTAATACACACCAAAAAAATATTGGAAAAAAAATCCAAAAAAGCTAGAAAATTTTTGGATTTTTTTTTTTCCAAAATTCAAAAACAAAATGACAGAAAAAAATTACTACGCATTTTTGGAAAAAAGTAAATGATAATAAAAAAGTTCAAATCAAACCAAACAAAACTGATTGAATCAAGAAATAGTTGAGAAGATTCTTTTTTTATGAAATTAAAAAGTCAGGGTTGAATATATATGTATGTGCATTATATTACTCTTATTTGTTTAATTACATAAATATTAAAGTAAGATATTTTAAGGAGTATGTATAGAGTGAAATTGGTTTATATATGAATCACTGAAGAGTATTACTTGTTTTCACTGAAGAGTATTAGTTATTTTTACTGAAGAGTATTATTGATTTACACTGAAGAGTTTTAGTTCATTTTCACTGAACAACTAAAACTCTTTAATGTAAATCAGTAATACTCTTCAGTAAATACAACTAATATTTTTCAATAAAAACAATTAATACCCTTCAGTAATTTATGTATAAACTAATTTCACTTTACACCGTGTCTATTTTAAGACATTCTGAATTTATAATATTTTTATTTACCCAAAGAAATACTATATGTCTTTACGTGTACACTTTATGTGACTCTTCCACAACAATTATAATCAAAGATCCCACAAACACTTTGCAAGTTCAATCACAATTATTAGCTTATCCATACACTTGACACGTGCAAGATTCTTAAATTTCCAATCAAACCCAATAGTTGATAAAGGATATGATTGCTCTTATTAAAAAAATAAATAAATAAATAAATAAATAAAATTGAAGAAGAGCACTGTTACATTTGATCAGAAAATAGGAAACATGTGTAAAATCAATTATTTTGATGTTTGACACATTTAATTTTCTTACGAACAACAAATGCAATTTGTGAAAAAAGAAAAAAAAAAATCGACAAAATATTCTAAGGCAATTAGTTCTTTTTTCTTCACCGAGCTCGTTGTTATTCTGGTTGAAACAAGCCAAGTACTTGAAGTTCGAACTCAACTTGAATTTTTATCGAGTTAAACTTGCTCTTTTTATATTAACGAGATGCAAATAAATTTCAACTCAAATCGCAAACTAAACACTCAGGTTGAGAGAGAATTCGAGCCTAACAAATTCTTAGATATTACTCTGAAATAATGAGAAAACTCTCATATATCAAGCTTAACGAGTTGAGTTCCATTCGACTGGTTAATAAGTAGACACTATAAAATAAATTGTTTATGAAATTTCTTAAAAAAAAAAATCGCAGTGAGATTGCCAACTTGTCTATAAATTTTTTTTAATCATGTAGTCATCTTCATCCCTGAACCTACAAACAATTTATCTGCGAAATTCATTTGTCTACGAAATTAAATTTCTAGATAATTAATTACTTACATTCAAATTACATACAAACAGTTTACCTACTAAATTCATTTGTCCACAAAATTAAATTTCTATAGCAATTTGCCTACTAAATTCATTTGTCTACAAAATTAAATTTTTAAGTAATTAATTGTCTACAAACATTTTACCTATAAATAATTGTCTACGAAAATGTTATAGACAAATTCTTATATTAGGCTCCACTTGGTAGATATTCATAATTTAAGAGGGGGAGTATAAATTTAGTATTGATTTTATGTATTACATTGTTTGGTACATCATATTATCAAAGATTGTATTAATCTACTAAAACCCTCACATTCACTTAGTAGTGAATAATAAAAATGGTACAATACAGAAAAAATAGTAAAAAATATAAAAACACTAATTTGCCCTTATAGAGAAAAAGGGTAGAGGGGAAAAAGAGGGTAAAATGGATACAAAAATTCTTTTACATCCATAATAAAATTGTAAGGGTGGAAAGACCTTACAATTTTTGTGGAAGAAAATAATGTCAAACTCATATTATGGGCTCTTATTGCACCGTCAAAATATTATATTCAGATTCATATTAAATTAGTATTGTTTACCAAACAAATTTGAGGTGGTATTAAATGTGGTGATATGGGCTTATATGCCCTACCAAGCATGGTCTTAGTAAATAGGAATGAAGATGTCTATATAATTAGAGAACTTTATAGGTAATATAAAAAAAATTAATGAAAATTTCGTAGTCATATTAACATATTTCATAAATAATTCTTTATTTTACTGTGACTAGTTGAACTTGAGTCGTCATGAATCCAGTACAAGTGTTGGTAGCTCAATTGGTTGATGCCACCACCTAAGACTCCAGAGGTCTTGGGTTCGAGACATGAAAAAAGAATTTATTTCTCTCTTGTGATGGGGTGGTGTTCCCCTCTTGTGGTGGTTGCGGTTGTGGTTCGGAGTTGCGGATTCGGGTGATCACCCTCTTGTGGTGGTTGCGGTTCCGGTCTATAGCGAGATGAAAAGATGTTACCACCGGTGGTCGAAGGAACTATTTTAATTGATTACCTTTAAAAAAAATGAATTCAATACAAGTGTAAATATAGCATCCACTAATATTAAATATTTTTAACTGTCAAAAAAATATTAAAACAATTTAATTTTGTACACATATAATAAGTAGGTGGCCAGAATCAAAAATTTATTTTTGTTTGGTATGATGAAGAAAAAGATTTGGGTTGACCAAAGAAGTTTGAACAAAGGAAGCACAGGAAAAATTGTTGACCAGCTCTGCAATTTTCTTACGTCGGTGAACTTTTCTTTGAATTTCCCAAAAATTAACACCCACTTAAATTCACCATTTAAATAAATAAATAAATAAATTCAACATTTGGCCGTTAAAGCACCGTCGCGATAAATTGCGATCTAAATTTAAAGAATTCACCGCCACAACTTTACGAGGTCTAAAGTCCAAAAAAAACCTCTCTATCCCCCACACATCTTATTTTCTTCTTCATGTGTTTTTTTTTTTTTTTTTCCTCTTAATTCGAATAGTGATTTTTTATTTAAATTTTGAGTATATATGATAATGAAATTGGTTTATACATAAATTATCGTAGGGTATTAGTTGTTTTCACTGAAGATGTTTAGTTTGTTTTCACTGAACAACTAAAATTTTTTAATGTAAATTAGTAATACTCTTTATATCCTTCGATGATTCATGTATAAACAATTTTCACTCAATACTTTGTCTTAAAATTTAGGGTTAATTGCAAATAAAATCACAACATTTTCGCAAATTGCAATTTAATCTAAACTTTTGAATCTTTGCAAATAAAACTCCAATTTAACATTTGGTTGCAATTTTAACCAAAACATGGATTTCAATCAGCCCGAAAATGATGATAAATTATACGTTGTCACCCGAACAAATCCTAACATATTAATACTATTAATTATTCCTTGTCAGGTAAGTGAATTTTCGGATAATAAACAATTTATTTGTTGGTTCGAATTGCAAACAAATGTTAAGTTGAGATTTTGTTTGTCAAGATTTAAAAGTTTATATTAGATTGCAATATGCGAAAAGATTGTGATTTAATTTGCAATTAACCCTGAATTTTATAGTAAATTTTGTAAATTAATTACCAAAACACAAATTCTTGTAGAGTATGTATAGAATGAAATTGGTGTATATATAAATTATTGAAAAATATTAGTTGTTTAGTTTTACTGAAAAGTCTTAATTTATTTTCACTAAACAATTAATATTCTTCGGTGAAAACAATTAATATATGTCAGTGAGAACAACTAATGTTCTTCAATGGTTCATACATGAACCATTTTCACCCTACATTTTGTCATTTTTGTATGTACCAAAATATAGCATACACATGGATTCTGAGTTTAAATTTCAAGTCATTTTTTTACTTTTAAAATTTCATTAAATAAATTAATTTGAAATTGAACTCAAAACTCAAGTTCATAATTATGAGCTTGAATGCACATAAGAATAATTCAGTTTAAAAATAGTATTTTAACATTTTAATATAGATAAGTGTTACTTATTTTCTTATTCATTTTCTCGATATCACAAACACTTTTTTTCTTTTCACAATATAGTAATCTACAATCACGTAGTTTTTACACTGCTATATACACAATAGTCAAAATACATTTTTACTATTAAAAAAGTTTCAATTAGAATTTTCTCAATCCCTCTACGTAAAACAATTAAAATGTGTAAAGATTCACCACTACTACTTTATAATAGAACATCTAATATTATCAAATTAATATATTTTAAAATAGGCGCAAAAGGCATATTAGCTACACGGTAAAAGTGAATTGCACAAAACTTTGTTGTGAGTTAAAATATTAAAATGTAAAGAGAGGAAATTGAATGTATATATAAGTATTGCATTGGAAATTTTCACAATAGAATTTCTTCTCTAATCAAATATCTTTTTTAAGAATCATTTCATATTACACCATAATAACAATTAAGCACATACTCCCTCCGTCCATGATATATAGTCTTGTTGTTTTATACACGGTTATTAAAAAAATTAATATAATATGTAAAAAGTAAGAATATTGCGTCACATCAAATACAAAATAAATTATTTTAAAAATATTATGTGTATGTTGAAAAGTATAGATAAAATTTATTATTTCCATTTTAGGCAACAAGACTATTTTTCATGGACAGTCAAATAAGGCAACCAGGACTATATTTCATGGTTTATTTATTGCTACAAGGACTATATTTCATGAACGGAGGGTGTACAAAATTAAGATTGTGTGAATTTTGAAGTGGAGTTGTAATACATGAATTGGGACAAAATAAAAAATATAAAATATTACATGGTAAAACCAAAACAAACATAATTCAATATTTTATTTTGTGTAAGTTGTTTTTAATGATGTCACATATAACAAATGATATCATCAATCGTTGTTAATTAACACTTAGGAAATTATTGAATACATCCACATATGTAATAATTTTTCTGCACTTTAAAATAAAATAAAATAACCAAGTGAATTTGGTATGAGGTATATTCTACATTAGAGTTTGATGACCCATAATAGAGTAACACTCTTGTACTAATGATAATTTTTAATTAAAACAATTGATTTTTTTTTAAACCAACACAAATATAAATTAAATATTGTATTATACATTAAGATTCTGCTAATAATGCATATAACATTATGATTTTGTTAATAATGTTGCATATAACAAATGATATCATCAATCGTTATTAATTAACACTAGGAGAATTATTGAATACACCCACATATGTAATAATTTTAAATTATTTTAGCACTCTAAAATAAAATAATCGAGTGAATTTGGTATGAGATATATTCTACTTTAGAGTTTGATGGCTTGCAATTTAATCTAAACTTTTGAAGCGTTGCAAATGACGATCTTTTTGCGAATTGCAATTTAATCTAAACTTTTGAAGCGTTGCAAATAAAACTTCAACTTTAAATTTTTTAGCAATTTTAACCAAATGACAGATTTCAATGTGCCTGAAAATGATGATTAATTATGTTTTGTCATTCGAATCAATCTAAACATATTAATAAAATTAATTATTCATTGTCGAGTAAGTGAAACATCATTCCGGACAATAAAAAATTGTTTGTTGGTTCGAATTGCAACTAAATGTTAAGTTGGAGTCTTGTTTGCAAAGATTCAAAAGTTTAGATTAGATTGCAATTTGCGAAAAGGTTGTGATTTTATTTGCAATTAACCCTATAATTTTTAACTACACAATTGGTATTTCTTTGTAAAATAAAAAATATTTAAAGAATACGCCTATTAGTTTTTATGAGACAATTAACATTGTTTAAGAATACACACGAAATGCAAATTAATTACATGGTAAAACTGAAAAACATAAAAATTTATCTTGATTTAAATATATTAAAATGTACGGAAAGAACAGTAATTGTATATATAAGTGTCGAAGTGATATTTTTAAAAGACAGAGTCTCTGGTGAACAAGTTTCATAATGTTGAATTATCAATATTAGATGTATTTAGTGATATCATTACTTACATTCGCAGATATCATTTGATTTGTAAACCGAAATCAAAGTGTAAATTGTTATAGTAACAGTGAATGTATTTAATGGTATCAATTTCATATATGAATAAGTTTTGTAGGTGACGTAGAATTTCAAAATCTTGAAGTAGGACTGTCATTGGATTTTCATATTCCAAAACCAATTTTGGAATCCTAAATCAAACATTGCATATTTGCTTAGTGGGATTTTAAAATTAGATTAAAAAAATCTTAATTTCTCCCGGTTAAAGACAAGTACTTGACTTATGTTTTAAAACTATTTGATTTAGTTTATTAAATCTTATTTCCTTGTCTCTCTGTAAATTTTTCTCCCTTTTTTTTGTTTTTAATGTCTTCTCTAAATTTTGAATTTTTGTCTTTCTTAGGTAATAAATATACACATAAGATATGGACGTTGTCCGATTAAATACAACACTAGATTTATATCATGCGTAAAAATTGATAATATAGAGTAATACTATTGAATTGCTGATTTTTTTATTTTTTATTTAAAGCAAGTGATATTTTTTTTTTTTTGTAAAATTAATAATATTTAGAAATACACCTAATTTTTTAAAATGAAACAATAAATATTATTTAAAAATATACAAAGTGCATCGTAGACAAAACAGATATACATAAAATTTTGTCGTGATCTAAATGCATTAAAATGTAAGGTACAATAAATGTATGTATAAATGTTGAAGTAATGATTTTTGAAAACAGAATTTCAAAATCTTGAAATAGAATCATCATTGGTTTTCCAATTCCTAAACCGATTTTGTAATCATAAATCAAACATTATACATTGACAAAGTATAGAGTGAAACTGGTTTATACATGAATCATTGAAGGGTATTAGTTGTTTTCATTGAAAAATATTAGTTGTAATTACTGAAAAGTATTACTGGTTTACACTAAAAAGTCTTTGTTGTTAAGTGAAAATAAACTAAGACTCTTCAGTGTAAACCAGTAACACTCTTCAGTGAAGACAAGTAATACCCTTCAGTGGTTCATATATAAATCAATTTCACACTATACATGCTCTTATATATTTGCTTAGTAGAATCTTAGGATTATAAAAATCTTGAAAGATTTTAAATATATTACTAGCATTGGTCCGTTTTCTTTAAGCACTTGACAAGTGTAAAAAAAATGTTTTGATTAGTGTGTTAGATATTGTTTTCTTACCTCTTTGAATATTCTTCTCATTTTCTTTTTAAGGTCTTCTCTTACTACTAAATTTATGTCTTTCTTATAAAATAATATACACAGAAAATGTAGGAATCTGTCTGATCTCTGCATAATTTTTTTCCATAAAATAATAATTTAGATTATGTGAATTTAGACGTGCAACCTTAAAATCCTACGTAACATACATTGAATTGAGATTGCAAAAGTAAAATTTTATGTAGTAAAGCCAAAATAAACATAACTCGATATTTTAATGTGCATTTAATTTATTTTGATAACATTGCGTATAACATATAATACCATCAATCGTTATTAATTAACATTTCAAGAATTATTGAATTACACCCACATAGGTAATATTTTTAAAATTTCACTGCAATCGAATAAATTTACAAAAATGAACGTATTCAATTATTCCTGGGCATGTATAGAGTGAAATTGATTTATACATTAATTATTGAAGAATATTAATTGTTTTTACTGAAAAATATTAGTTGTTTATACTATAGAGTATTAGTTGTTTTAACTGAAGTTATAGTTTATTTTCACTGAACAACTAAGACCTTTTAGTATAAATCAGGAGTAATATTTTTCAGTAAAAACAATTAATATTTTTTATTAAAAACAACTAATATTCTTTAATAATTCATGTATGAACCATTTTTACCATAACTCCTTGGATATCAATAACTGCACACTAAATAAAATAACCGAGTAAAATTGGTATAGGATTTATTCTTACTTTAGAATAATGACCCAAATTTAATTTTTTTATAAGAAAAATAATTTAAAAATCTACATATATATTGCGCAATAAAATTAATTTATATTTATGGAAATTAACACAAGGCCTCCTGAAAAAGTGAAATAGAGAATCTTAATTCCGAAGCATTAGACGACAAACAAAAATTAAAAATAAGAAATAATAATTCACAGATCAAATTAATCCTCTGCATTATGAAACAGTAATCATATCTTGAGCTAATTTGAAAAGTTAAAATGGCGGATTAATTTTTTTTAACTATATTTCAGCAGAAGTAAATCCATCACAGATCCAATCCCGAAACGATTCCGTTAGAAACGAAAAACGACGAAAAATCGAATAACAGAGCAGAGAACAAATCCGAATTCGCAGCATTTCAGAAATTCAAATCGAAAAAATTTCACAAAACGCGGAGAAAATTTTCTGATCCATTACTCAATATACGAACATTGATTTTTCTCAGCAAAGATCCAGTAAAAAGGAACAGCATTCAGAAACGACCTAACAGTTTTATTCTCCATCGAAGATCGACGGCGGCGGCGGCGGCCTAACCACTGGAGCGATCGGAGATCGGCATTTCCTCCGCCGCCTTGGACGGCGGCTGCGGCTGCGGCGGCAAGTGAACGCCACCGCCGCCGCCGTTGCTCTTTTCCGGCGGCGGAAGCGGAGGATGAGCGACGGGCGGCGGAGGAGCAAGCGATTCCGCCGGAAAAGGAGCGGTGAGATTGTCCGGAATGACGAAAACGCCCTGCGATGGCCGCCGCTGGTGGCGGTTAGCTCTCTGAGACATTTTCAGTTAGAGGACAAAAAAATGTGGGGGAGGAGGAGACGAAATTTTGCTGCTATGGAAGTTTTGGAAATGTGGTGAAAAGGATGTGTTTGGTTGGGTTAATATAGAGGGGAGGAATTGGGTCAAAGATTATCCATTCACATTGGGATATTATTGTAATTAATAAAAAATTACTTTGGATTTTGGGTATCCAATTAAAACTCACCCACTCAAAATTACTTTTATTTGCTAAAAATGTTTTCTTGCACATTACTTTTATGGTGAGATTACACACATTTAATGTTTTTTTTTACTAAAAATACTTTTTTATTTTATTTTTTTACGGGAAAAGAAATTAAAATATTAAATAGTCTGTGTATCGGTTTTATCGCCACCCGTAATGTGCGCGAAAAAAAAAAAGTGAAAGACAAATAAAGCTAGTTTATGTGCTTCAATGTTTTCCGACCTTCTTGTTCACGTGAATTTTACATCATCAAAGTATTTCTTCAAGTGCAAAATCGCTGCATTTGCCTCCCAAGTAGAAAAAATCTGGAAATGATCGAAATAGTGAATTAATCACCACCTTTCTTTTTCTTTTTCTTTTTTTTTATGGGAAAAGAAATTGATATATTAAATAGTCTACGCATCAATTCTATCGCCATTAAAGTTACGCCCATAATGTGCGCAAAAGAAAAAAGTGGAAGACAAATAAAGCTAGTTTATGTGCTTCAATGTTTCCCGACCTTCTTGTTCACATGAATTTTATATCATCAAAGTATTTTTTCAAGTGCAAAACCCTTGCATTTGCCTCCCAAGTAGAAAAAATTTGGATGTGATCGAAATGGTACATTATTCACCACTTTTTTTTTACGGGAAAAGAAATTAATATATTAAATAGTCTAAGCATAGATTCTATCGTCATTAAAGTTACGTCCATAATGTGCGCAAAAAAGAAAAGTAAAAGACAAATAAAGCTAATTTATGTGCTTCAATGTTTTCCGACCTTCTTGTCCACGTGTATTTTGCATCATGAAAGTATTTCCTCAAATGCAAAACCCTTGCATTGGCTTCCCAAGTAGAAAAAAATCTGGAAATGATCGAAATAGTGCATTAATCACCACCTTTCTTTTTATTTTATTACGTGAAAAGAAATTAATATATTAAATAGTCTACGCATCGATTCTATCGCCATTAAAATTACTCCGTAATGTGCGCAAAAAAAAAGCGAAAGACAAATAAAGCTAATTTATGCGCTTCAATGTTTCCCGCCTTCTTGTTCATGTGAATTTTACATCATCAAAGTATTTCTTCAAGTGCAAAACCCTTGCATTTGCCTCCCAAGTAGAAAAACCTGGAAATGATCAAAATAGTGCATTAATCACCACCTTTTCTTTTTTCTTTTTACAGGAAAAGAAATTAATATATTAAATAGTCTACGCATCGACTTTATCGCCATTGAAGTTATGCCCTTAATGTGCGCAAAAAAAAAAGTGAAAGACGAATAAAGCTAATTTATGTGCTTCAATGTTATCCGACCTTCTTGTTCACGTGAATTTTACATCATCAAAGTGTTTCTTCAAGTGCAAACTCTTGCATTGGCCTCCCAAATAGAAAAAGTCTGGAAATAATTGAAAAAGTGCATTAATCATCACCGGAAAGTTGGATTTCACCTCAATTCTTTGAACTTGTTGTTTATTGATGATATTAACAAAGTAAAAAAAATTAGTTAAATGATTATTACCATTTATACATACACCTAAAGTATATGGTGAACCTCATGTATACTATTCTTGACATCTTTTTACGGGAAAAGAAATTGATATGTTAAATAGTATACGCATCGATATTATCGCCATTAAAATTATGTATGTAATGTGTGCAAAAAAGAAAAGGATGAATAATGTGAAAGACAAATAAAGCTAGTTTATGCGCTGCAATATTCCCCGACCTTCTTGTCCACGTGAATTTTGCATCATCAAAGTATTTCCTTAAGTGCAAAACCCTTGCATTGGCCTCCCAGAAAGAAAAAATTTGGAAATGATTGAAAAAGTGCATTAATCAATACCTGAAAGTTGAATTTCACCTCAATTCTATGAACTTGTTGTTTATTAATATTAACAAGGTAATTTTTTTTAATTAAGTGATTATTACCATTTATATATACACCTAAACTATATGGTGAACCTTATGTATAACAATTCTTGACATTTTTATTTATCAAATAAAATTTATTTTATGTTACTTTAAGTGATAAATTACTTTTAAGTTGATTAGTAGATAAAATCATGGTTGTAAATCCAATTATAGTTATGAGCTTAGAATATATATATATTTTTTTCCCTTCAAATAGAATGATTATGTGTTGTTTTCAATTGAAAGTATGCCTTTTATGCATCAAGTGCATTGTGCATCTCAAGTGCTTATTTTAATCATATCAGTTATCTTCATTAAAAAGTGCAGTTATTTTCACTTAAATGTGTAATTATTTGTATTTTATTTATTTGTATGATGGGAAAATATTTCAATATATTAAATATCCTACACATCGGTTTCAATCCGAATGAGTGTATAAAAGAAATATAAGTAACAAGAAAAGACAAATAAAACTAGAATATGTGCTACCGTGTTCCTCGACCTTCTTGTTCACGTGAATTTCACATCATTAAAGTATTTTTCTCACGTTCAAAATCTCTTGCGCTGTGCTTCCAAGTAGGACAAGTCTGGAAGTGGTCCGCTGACTTGAAGCGACTACACTAGCTTTGCACACTCCCTTGTCTCAAGTGGGTTCCTTCAATCTGAATAACTCCATGATACCTTTACTCCTTTAGAGACAAGCCTACAAAATAAAACTCTCAAGTACGAGGTTAAACATACGACTCAACAACATCCTAGTAACATAAGAGGAAAATAACTAAAAAAAACACTCAAAAGCAAATAAAAATGGGTTGCCTCCCATTCAGCGCTATTTTTAAGGTCCTCATGCCGGACCAAGCTCAAAGGAGCTTATGGGACATCATACTCAAATTTACCTCCCTCACTCTCATAAGAGTGGTGTTTGAACTCCTTTCCTTGATGCCCCACCATCATGAGCCCTTTTGCTTTTTTCTCATTCCCAAGTGTTATGGGTCTCAACTCCTTCTTGCCTCTATCTGGAGGAGTCTTACTAAACAATTTCTTGAGTTTGGACTTTTTCTTCTTAACTCTTCCTTTCCCTTCTAACTGGACCACGTCCACTTTCTTCACCTCTTCATCCTTCAACTTCTTCACTTTATCCCTATCAACATAATCAAGAACATAATGCTCATGGGTTAAATAATCAAGTGAAAGACTAACAAAATCATGAATATCAGAAGGATTAGGGATAGGAGGCGTGTCTTCAACACGAGGATTAATTGCATCCATGCAATACAAGCTCTCATCCTCCCTCGGGTGCTTCATGGCTTCATATAGGGAGATCTTCACTTCTTGATCATCGACCTTCAACGTAATCTTCCCATTTGCCACGTCTAGCACCATCCCCGCCGTAGCTAAGAACGGTCTTCCCAAGATCAGGGGTACGTGCTCATCTTCCTCCATCTCTAGCACTACAAAGTCGGCTGGAAAGATGTGATTTCCAACTCTCACTAGCACGTCTTCAACAACACCTTGAGGTCTAGTAATAGACCGGTCGGCAAGTTGAAGCGTCATCATTGTGGGTTGAAGTTCAACACCTTCCAACTTCTTGAAAAGCGACAACGGCATCAAATTAATGCTCGCCCCAAGGTCGCACAACGCTCCCTTCTTGATCATGTTCCCAATATCACATAGGATCGTGAAGCTCCCGGGATCCTTCAGCTTCGGTGGAAGCGCCTTGTGCACTAATGCACTCACCTCGTGGTTCAGCTGCACCAACTTCGGCTCATCCACTCGCCGTCTTTTCGCAATCAAGTCCTTCAGAAACTTTGCATAATGCGGCATCTGTTCCAAAGCATCATAAAAAGGAATGTTAATGTGAAGTTGTTTAAAAACATCAAGAAATTTTGCAAATTTTTCATCAAGCTTCTTTTTCATGAAGCGTTGTGGATATGGGACTGGTATCACCGATTTGGGTACCCCCCACTCATCTCTTTCTGTTTCTTTCACTTTATCCCTTGCTTCCTTTGCCTTCTTCCACTTTGGAACTCTCTCAACCTCCTCAAGGTCTTTGTCTTGATGGGACTCATCCATATCTTCATGCTTCTCAATCCCTTCACTTTCAATCCCCTTCTCAACTTGGGGCGTCTCAGAATCAGCAGGCATCTGAGGACCTTCGTAGTTGGTTCCACTTCTAAGCTGAATCGCCTTGCACTGCTCTTTCGGGTTCCCCTCCGGCATTCTATTCACTGACTTTGCAATCTGGCTCATCTGGAACTCTAAAGAAGTGAACCTTCGATTGTTCTCTTGTTGAGTTCTGGTCCACTCAACATTCATCTTCTGGAGCTCTTGATCACGTTGATCACCCTTTTTATGCAACTCCTTCACATCGTACTCCAAGGATGACAACCGCTTGCTTCCCTCCTCCACCTTCTGAAGAATCGCTCTCAACATCTCCCCGGTTGATGCACCGCCTTCTCCACCAGGAGGTTTAGACCCCAGATCAACACCTGCAGGAACAGTAACACCAGCTTTTGGGTTAGCATAAGAAAAGTTATCATTCTTCCTCCATGTGTTTTGAGGAGGCTGCTGGCCTCCTTGAACTCCTTGTGTGTTCCTCCATTGATTTTGAAGTGGCTGAGGGCCTGGAGGCACAAATGGTTGGCCATAAGAAGGCCTTCCATACTGGTTTCCACCTTGGTAGCCATGCTGATTGTAATACGGACCTCCCATGTAATTGGCTACCTCTTGCTGTCCACTTGGTTGGTCTACTCTCTCATTCTCTACTGCATGCTCTCCAACTATACTCTTCCCCAACTCGAGGTTGTTGATCTTTTCCATCATGGCCATCAGCAGCCTTCTCGTTCCTTCTCCCTCTTCAACCTGATGCACTCTCTGAAAATCTGCATCCACACCCCAAGCACCGGCATTCGTGACAATGTTGTCCACGATCTCCCTACACCTCTCTATGCCTTGGTTCAAGAATGCTCCGCCCGCACAAGCGTCTAAATGGTTTTGCCCCGCCTTGTTGGCACCACTATAGAAGAATGCCATAATATCCCCCTCATTGTACCCGTGCTGCGGGCACTCAATCAGCATGTTTGAGTATCTCTCCCACGCTTGGCGTAAATCCTCTCCAGACTTCTGGCGAAAGGACGAGATCTCAATTCGAGCCTTGATTGTCCTAGATGGAGGGTAGAATCGCTCGAGGAACAGACGCTCGAGCTCGGCCCAAGTGGTAATACCTCCCCGTGGGAGCGTATTATCGTACCACTCCTTGGCTATTCCCGTCAATGAGAATGGGAACAGCCTAAGCCTCTTGACATCTTCAGACATGCCATTGTAATTAAATGTGGAGGCTATCATGAGAAAGCTCCTCAGATGTGTATGAGGATTCTCCTTCCCGATCACCCCTTTGAACTGATTCTCTGTAAGCAACTTTAAAATCCCCGGTGATATCGAGAAGTTGTTCGCCTCAACAGGAGGTAGAGCCACTCCGTCATAGTACCGCTGTGGCTGCGCTGCAAACCTCCCTCGAATCGCTATATTATGATCTACGTTCTGAGGAACGTATTGATGATTAGCAGCAGGTACTGGTACTTGTTGGGGTGGTGGTTGGTATACAGGTGGTTGGTTATAGACTGGTGGTGGATGATATGGATATGGTGGGTAAGGATAAGGTGGGTATGGGTAATGTTGGTATACTGGGTTATTGAAAGGGTTATTTGGGTTTTGTGGGTAAGCATGGTTTTGGTTATTAGGATTATGGACAAGGTTCTGAGCTGGATTCCCTACATTTTGTGTATCCCGGTTTAGGCTCTGGCTATCCCCTAATGGAATTTGATTCTGGCTACCACTAACCCCAGTGCCTTCAACTCGGTCTACTGCCTGATTGAAATCGTTGGCAGCATCGTCCAACTCATTATTGATATCCATTGGTTCTTTTCCTAAGTCGGCAGCGTTCATCCTTCTCAAGAAGGCTCGGTTCCTTCTGGCTATTGTCTCAGGGTCTGCAGGTAATCTCTCTTCGCTCGTATTGCCTTGTGAGCGTGTTTTCATAAACCTGACACACTAGCAGAAGGATCAAAACGCAACTGCCCAATTGAGTAAAAATAAAAATAAAAACAGAAATTAAATCACCCACTACTAACTACTAAGCTATCTACAAGTCCTATTCAAAAGCATACAACGTCATCCCCGGCAACGGCGCCATTGACTTGAAGCGACTACACTAGCTTCTACTAGTAGCTACCCCGCAAGAGAACGGGTTCACTGTAGCATGGGCAAGTATAGGGACCAAGTATTATCGAACCCAAGAGATGGTGTATATGCGAATAGATCCCTGAAGATCTACGCGTCGTAGTTAATATGAGTGTGTTGTTTTTGGATTTTTGGAAAGATCAATTAAAAGACTAAAATAAACTAAGTAAACTAAAGTACTAAAGAAATAAAATTAACTAAGGGTTGAGTTCTAATAAGAGATGGTGATGCTTAGGATAGGAATCCCTACGTATACTAACGGAGCAGGTACATAATCAAAGTAATCGTGACAAACAAGAATTAACCTAAGTAAAAGAATGCAAGGTGAAAGCTCAAGATTCTAAACCCTAATACTTTACCCTAACACTCGACTTCACTAATCCACTAACAAGTTAATTGATTGTGCTCAATTAATGAGACCCTAATTTAACTAAGGTGATGCGGTCGTCCTCCTTCGCTAAACCGGTAGATGAATTAACCTTTCCTAAACCTTCTCGTTAAGACTACTAGTTGTTATTGAGTGATGCGGTCGTCCTCTCTCTAACACTTTCGTACTAAATTTAAAGGTAAAGTTCAGATTAATTATAAGAATTCATTAACTAAGAGAATTAAAACTAACGTCACAAACTACCCTAATTATGTACCCACATCCTACTTCTACGAGTTCATCCTAACCTAAGCATGCAAGGGTTTTAGCCGGACATGGTTGTAACAAACATAAAAGCAAACGAAGAAACTACGAACATAAACATAATGAATTGAACGAAGAAAATAAGAAACATGAACTAGGGTTTTTCAAGAAAATAAATACGAAGAACTGAAATTGAATTAATAAAAACAAAATTTAAACGTGCTCAAAGTAACGAACTAATGAAAAGAAACTAAGAATTGAAAAGAAACTAGAATTCGTATGAAAAACCTTAACAACGTAAAAGTAAAGCTTGCTCGTCTCATTCCTCTCCAAAAACTAAGTCTAAAATTATTTCTAAAAGTCGGGGGATCCTTCAAAACGTGTTTGGAAGAGGTATATATAGGCACGGGTCGAAACGGGAGTTAATGGGCCGAAAATACGCATCCGGAGGCAAAAGTATATGGGCGCTCGAGCAAAACGCTCGAGCGGTCCCGCTCGAGCTGTGTAGCTCGAATGATGCATTCGCTCGAGCGGTCGCGCTCGAGTAAGGCGCTCGAGCAATGCGCTCGAGTGATCTCTAATCCTTCCAAATGATACTTTTCCTCGTCCGCACTAATACCAATCGTATTTCTTCAATATCTTCTCATCCGGGCATCCGTTTGAGTCGATTCAAAGTCCTACGAACTCCGTTTTTCGTCCTCTATTCACCTATGAGCATCAAAGAGACAAATTTATCAATGTATAGAAATAATGCTCATTTGACTCTAAATACTCTATAAACTCGACCAAAACTAGGGCGTTTCTAGCTACGAATCATGACAATTTCACGTCTAATCATCCGCACTGGTCAATTTTCTAATATTAAAAAATTACTATTTTTTAGTAAAAAATTAGTATCATTTAAAAATACATTTAAATTGTAAAATGCATCTTACATACTAGAAGTTTTTATCCTTTTTCTTTATCAATTGAAATTATTTTTGTATTTCCTCTTTATTGTAAAGCCGAAGAAAAGTCCTTTTAATTTATAATATTGTTCTTTTTTTTCCGCTATTTGTCACTTTTAAGTGAATGATAAATTACTTTTAAGTCAATTATTAGAAAAAGCTATGGTCGCTTTAGATTTTGTAAATTCAATTATAATTACGGGCTTAAAATAAATACCCCCCCTTCGAATAGAATGATAACGTATTGCTTTCAATTGAAGGTAGGTCATTTGTGCATCAAGTGCATTATGCATCTCAAGTGTATTTAACAATGACAGTTAATGTACGACGGGAAAAGAAAATGATATACTCTATCCATTCCAAATAAACTTGCACACTTGTACGAGCACACTTTATTAAGAAAAAGTCACTCTTTGAATAAAGTGGTGATATATGTATCAAATGTGTATATTTTTGTGAGTATGCGCACCAATCAATGTTACCTTTTTTTTAGTGTGCAAGTTCTTTTGAGACAGACCGAAAAGAAAAGTGTGCAAGTTCTTCTAGGAGGAAGGTAGTATTAAATATCATACACACTGATTTCATCGTCATTAAAATCATGCCCGGAATGTGAGTATAAAAGAAAGATAAGTAGCAAGAAAAGGGCAAATAAAGCTAGTCCATGCGCTGCAATGTTCCCCTACATTCTTGTCCTCATGAATTTCACATCATCAAAATACTTCCTCATGCACAGTTGCACCAGGCCTTATGTACTATAAGTTCTTATCCATTTTCTTTATCAAATAAAATTAATTTTATAGTTCTTCTTTATTGAAAAGCCGAAGAAAAATCCCTCAACTTATATATTGATTCTTTTTTCCGCTAAATGATACTTTAAGTGATTGATAATATATTTTAAGCTGATTTTGAGATAAAGTTATGGTCGCTTTGTATTTTGTAAATGCAACTATAGTTATGAGTTGAAAGGACATTTTTCACCATCAAATAGAATGATTATGTGTAGCTTTCAATGAGTGCATGTCTATTATGCACCAAATGTATCGTACAACTCAAGTGCATTTTTTTAATAATATAAATTATTTTCATTGAAAAATGCAGTTACTTGTATTTTTTTAAAGGAAAGAAATCGATATATTAAATAGTTTCCAATTCAGCTTTAACGTCATAAACAATCATACCCAAAATGTGGGTGGAAATAATTGTAAATGATAAGAAAAGACAAATAAAACTAAGTTATGCGCTACAATATTCCCCGACATTCTTGTTCACGTGAATTTCACATCATCAAAATACTTCCTCAAGTTCAAAACCTCTTGCACAGTTGCACTGAGCCTTCCAAGCAGGATACATTTGGAAGTGGTCGAAGAAGTGCATTAATCACCACTTGAAAATTTCACCTCAATTCTACGAACATGATGTTTACTAATATTAACAATCTAATGTTTTTTTAGTAAAATAATTAGTATCATTTAAAAATACATTCAAATTGTACGTTGCATCTCATGTTATACAAGTTCCTATCCTTTTTCTTTATCAAATAACATTAATTTTTTATTTTGTCTTTATTGAAAAGCCGGGGAAAAATCATTTACTTTATACATTGATTCTTTTTTTTCCCCGCTATTTGTTACTTTTAAGCGACTGATAAATTATTTTAAAGTTGATTATGACATAAAGTTATGGTCGCTTTAGATTTTGAGTTATCGGAATCTTTATACTGATCATTTCGGGTGGTAAAAAATCTAGTCTCGGCCACACATGCCAACTTAAAAAAAATGAAATGTGGAAAGTCTGTGTTGACCAAGTATTGAAATTATCGAAACTTTTCCACTAACCATCTCGAGTAGCCTAGAACCAACCATCTACTACACATGTCAACTTTATTTCGTTTTTTTTGCATCAAATGTATCGTTCAACTGAAGTACGTTTTTAAATAGTTACGATAGTTTTTTTTTACCAATTACAATGATTTGTATAGAACAATTCAGATTGGACAACTGCAACGATTTGGTGCAAATAATCGTAACTATTTAATGAGAATAATTGTAATTATATAAAAATGCATTTGAATTGTACAATTTACTTCAATTTATTATATTTACACGTTATGACTAGTTGAATTTGTTTTTACTTTGGAATTGGATATGCTCATATTGTCATACTTGCAATGTAATGTACTCCACCTCTGGAATTATGTAAAATATTTAAATTATTGTTTAATTCATCTAGGAAAGTGGGTAATTTTAATTTTAAATGTATATATGCTGATTTTTTTAATAGAATGTGTAAGCAGTTGACTTGCACTCAAAATAAACTATACTTTACTATTTTTGAAAAATAAAATATTTAATAAAATTGGTTATCAAGAGGCAGTATTCTTGGAGCATGTACTATAATATATATAGATGGGCATTTAACTGAATATTACATATATTTTGAGTCCAATTTGAAATTAATTTTTACTTTTAAAGACTAATTTATTTAATGAACTCTTAAATGTTAAAATTAATTTGAAATTAAAATAAAAATCCAATTTCATGCTATACACTTTGGTGCAGACAAGAATTTGTAAATATATATATATATATATATATATATATATATATATATATATATATAGCATTTATTTATTATTTTAAATAAGAGAATTTATTATCGTACATAAAAAAATGAATATTGTATGAGATTGTTTTATTTATAAAAGACGAATCATCATATAATATATGGCTCATACTTTATTTTAAAAGATAATTAGGCAGACATAAATCAAAATAATATGGAACTGCTTTATACAAAAAAATAAAAATAATAATAACTGTTTTTTATTTATTGGACAAATACGTAGTGGTTGGTAGTTCAAAATTGTAACTATTAATATTAAATGTGAATTATTGTGGTCGATTTAATAATCCCCGAATCACATGCTATTGATAAATGCATACATTTAAAGAGCAATTTTTCAATTCTAGTGATCAATAGGGTGTGTAAGCAAATTGACTATTATTAAGGCTTATTTGAATTCTATTTAATTTCGATTTAATTAAATTTAAACTGGTCGGGTTTTTATGAAACCGAGTTCATCTAATTTTGGGCAAAATTTTATATGAAAATTGTTCATATAACTTATCATGAAACCGTTTAAAGTATCAAATGTTTCGGTGGTATTATATGTAAATTAGTGGTACCAAAAATTAACTTATCAGTGGTATTACATTAAATTTAATAAACTGTTATTACAATTGCACTTAAACCATCGAACTATTTATTATTTTGTATGCAGACTAATTTTTCAGGCCGAATTTCTCCTGATTTTAACACGTGGTGCACTTGCTTTTTTAAAGGAATATTTCCATCAAATAATATATACTCCTACTAAGAAGGTGTTTGGCTAAGCTTATTTGAAACATCTTATAAGCTCTAACATCTTATAAGTTGTTCTTATAAGATGTAATTTTTAAGTAGCTTATAAGTTGCTAAAGTGTTTGACTAATACAACTTACAAGATCTTTGATAATTTATAACAAATATTTTTCAAATTTATAAAAAATAATTTTTTTCTATTTTTTATGTTGAGATAGGGGTGGGTGGTTGGGGTGGAGGTTGTTAGGAAAATAAGTTGGGAAATCTCAACTTATTTTTTTATAGCTTATAAAATGTTGGGAGCTTATTTTATGATCTTATAAGCTGTTAAACATCTTATTTTGTCAAACACATTAGTAGTACTTATAAGCTCTTAAACAACTTATAAGATGTTTTAAGGAGCTTATAAACTCAGCCAAACACCCTTTAAGTACAATTCTTTCTCTCTCACCTATTTTGCAACCGATTCACAAGTCCAATACTTAGAATTGAGTCGTTTTATTTTATTTTAATCTTTCTTTTAACGTAAAAACATCGTGAATTGTACATGATTAAGTTGAAAAATAGATGGGGAAAGGAGGTTCACGCTTTTAATATACAAGTTTTGATGGAAATACTTTCTTAAAAGTACGTGTGGTGCACATGTAAAAGATATGGAGAAATTTGATCTAAAAATTAGTAAAGTGTTTTTCTCTGCAAAAACACAAATACACCACTAAAAGAAAATAGTTTGGTGGTTTAAATACTATTTTGGTAAGTTTAGTGGATTTAGTGCATTAAAGCAAGTTTGCATAGGGGAGAGCAGAGTTCGGATAAAACTGAAAAACCGAGCCGAGCCGAGCCGAACCGAACTGAAATATTAATTTGGTTCGGTTATTTTGGTTTTCGGTTCAGTATCGGTTTTAAATTTTAGAAATTTTGGCTTTCGAGTTCGGTTTCGGTTATTTAGATAAAAATACCAAAATAACCGAAACTGAAACCGAAATGAGAGAATATATATATATCAGTATCTAATTTCTAACTCTAGTTACATTTACTCATTTCCAAATTTACTGTCTTCGTCTCTTTTAGTCTTCCCTTTCCATTCTCTGATTTTTTATTGTGGTTATTTTGTTTTGGTTGCAATCTATTAATACATATGGACTTGGGTTGTTAGCAGATTATAAGCGTAAAAATATGGTCCAATTTAAAAGTCCATTATATTTCATTTTTTAGGTTGTTAACCGAAATCGATCCGAAATTTTCGATTTTGGTATTTTTGATTTTAAGAAATTTCGGTTCTGTTTCGATTAGTTTTATATATAATTCGGTTTATTTCGCTTATGACTTTTTGGTTCGTTAGGCAATCGAACCGAGACCCTATATCTATATGCGGCGATATCATGTATAAAACGAAATTTTGTTTACTATATTATACTCCCTCCGTCCACGAAATTTTTACCCGGTTACTGTTGAGCACATTTGTTAATGAAAAATAGTATTTTATTGAAAAAATGGATAAAGTAGATAAAGTAAAAGTATTGTGGTGGGTATTGTGGGACCCATTTATTTGTTTGTGAGTGTAGTTTATTCCAAAAAGTGGAATGAGTAAAAATTTGATGGACAAACCAAAAAAGAAAGCGGGTAAAAATTCCGTGGACGGAGGGAGTATAACCGATTAATTTACGGAAAATCGTCTCAATTATGTTGAGAAACATGACCCCCTCATATAAATCTCATTTTTTAAATATTTTTATTATCACTATTCGGGTGGGATATTTTTTTTAAAATATTTTTATTATCACTATTCGGGTGGGATTTTTTTTTTTAATATTTATGTTGGGGTTCTTCTTCTTCTATTTTATTTATTTGGGTGAAGAGTAATCCTTTTGTTATTTCGATTGTTGGGCTTTTTTTGGCAAATGTCGAGATGGGCTTCTCATCTTTAGTGGGCCCATGTTAAATACAATCCCATATTTTATGAATACAACCCCATTCAAAAAATTGTTCTGAAATTTTTTCCAAAACTTCATATGTTCAGTATTTTTGTTTTTGTATTTTCAGAATTTTTTTCCGAAAATTGTCAAAATTTTCGGATTTTTTTCCGAACTTTTTTTGGGGGTTGTATTAACAAAAGGTAGGAATGTATATAACATTGGCCCTTTAGTGCTTCTGGCCCAACATGAAACCGCGGCCCGTTAGTGGATCGAACATTACAACATAATTACATATGTATTTATTAAAGGGCACAGTTTTTTTTTAATAAAAACAAGGAATTTCTCTATGTCATAAAAAAATTACCGTAATTTAAAAAAATATAACGAAATAAGTATTGACTGCAAAAAAATGAAAAAATCATTTCACGTTTTTATAACAATGAATTATTTCGTAATCCACCCTTGATTTATTTATAAGGCAACAAACGGTTTTTTATTTTCTTTTTTATAATAGAATTATCGTAGTGTATATTCACATGTGTACGAAATTGAGCACATAAATAATATAATTGAAACATATAAATTAAGAGAATGATTTTTGTTTTTTATCGTACATTAATTTTTGAGCACATATTTTCTGACTTTTGAGCACATATTTTTTAATGATTTTTGAGCATATATTTTCTTTGTTCTATTCATGCTAGCTATATAAAAATTGCATTTTAAGAGAATGATTTTTTTTTATCGTACATTAATTTTCAGGACTAATACCAAATTGTAATTTACTTATCTTTTGGGACTAGAAATCCAATTTCACTGAGATTAAAAGTATCAAAAAATATTACCTCCTCTATCTATGAAATTTATGTCCATAACTTTTAGGCACTTTCTTTAATGAAATTATTATATTATTAAAAAAAAAAGTAAAAATATTATAGAAATATTGTGGGGTTCATGTATTAATTTGTGAGTGTTTATTTAAAGGGAATGAAAAAATGTTTAGAGGACAATCTTAAATGAAAATTGAGAATAAATTTAGTGTACAAATGGAGTGCAAAATAAAAAGAGTAGATTTAATGTAAAATAATTCACGATAAGCATATCATTAAAAAAATGAAAGTGTTTTAAAGTATTAAATGTTTGATCTAAAAATATTAAGAATCTCATTGAGATATAAAAAATTCGAATCAGTGTATCATATTTTAATGGTAAAGTGTTAATATTTTTTTATATCTCATTCGGTCTCACACCAAACCATATTTTAATTGTTGTTGATATGATTTACCCAAATTTTTTATAATCCCGTAAAATTCTTAATGCTCTTAATAAAATATTTAATATTTTAAAACAGTTTAATAATAAGTTTATCGGAAACAATTTTCATATAAAACTTTATCAAATTAAAGCCAATGTCTACATGGTGCATTATGCACTCGTTGTTTACATTAAAAGGTGTAGGTTGGTTTTTAGCGTAATTAACTCATACTCCCTCCGTCCCAGCATTATTTGCACACTAATTTTATTTTCGTGTTTTAACGAACGAATTGTTTAATAGTATTTGAAATAATAAAGTAACTTTTAAGGTAGGGTTTGATAGATCTATCACTCCTCTATCATAAAATGATTTAAAAATTATTTTATCATTTTAAATACTAATAAAAAACTCGCTCGCTAAAACACGAGAAAACAGTAAAAGTGCGAATAATACTGAGACGGAGGGAGTATTTTTCAGTATAATCGACTCACACTTTAGTTTCAAATTGTTGAGTGTGTGCACCATACCAGGAGACTCACCTAGACCATCCTAGATTAAAAACAAAAAACAAAAAAAATACATTTTAAAGTGGTAGATTAATAAATTTTGAATTTAACCCAACAAATTGCAAATGAAAGTTGGTGTATAACTTTTAGTGCAGCATGGTATGGCGTATATATAAAACTCCAAAACCCCTCCATCCTTCACACGTGTTAACCTGCATGGAATCCACGCCACACGTGTCGCCTCATCTTCCCCACTTCTCCGATAATTAAAACCCTCACTAACCCTCTCTCTCTCCCTCTCTCTCTCTCTCCAACAATGGCAGACCGCCGATTCCCGGCCACAACCTCCATTCTCCAAAAGCTCCGCGACCACTCGCCGGACTCCACCCAGCTCGTCGGCGTCGCCACCCTCGTAGTCTCCGGCGGAATTTTGCTCCTCCTCTCCGGCCTAACCCTAACCGCCGCCGTCCTCGGCCTCATCTTCTTCGCGCCGCTGATTCTCATCTCGAGCCCGATTTGGATCCCCGTCGGCGTCTTCGTCTTCGTCACCGTCGCCGGATTCCTCTCCGTCTTCGGGTTCGGCGTGGCGGCGGTGGCGGCGGTTTCGTGGATTTATCGGTACTTCCGGGGATTCCACCCGCCCGGTTCGGACCGGTTCGATTACGCGAGAACCCGGCTCGCGGATACGGCCGGTCACGTGAAGGATTATGCGAGGGAATATGGCGGTTATTTGCAGAGTAAAGTTAAGGATGCTGCGCCTAGTGCGTGAGTGAATCAGTGTGTGTTTTTGAACAACGACTTTTTTTTTTTTATTTGTCATTTTCTAATTTTGCTGGAAATTCAAGTTTAATTTTCTATTTTGCCTTTTTATTTTCAGTAATAATGTGAGAGTTGAATTTTAGTTTTTAAATGAATAAAATAGTATTGAAAATGGTGAATAAAATATTATTTAAATGAATAAAGTAGTTTTCATTTTAAAATGAAAAACAAAATTGGGACGGACCTTTTTGCCAAGGCAAAGTCTCATATGCACCAAGTGCACGGTGCACTCACTCAACATTTGATATTGTATACACTAAAAAGTTAGTCTCAATCACGCTGAAAAGTTAGTCTCAATTACACTGAAAAGTTTACATTAAAAACTGATTTTCAGTGTAAACTTTTCAGTGTAATTGAGGCTAACTTTTCAGTGTGATTGAGATTAACTTTTCAGTGTATATATTATCAACTGTTGAGTGAGTGCATCATACACCAAATGTACAAGAGACTTACTCTTTTGCCAAATGAGAAAACAAAACTGGGACGGAGGGAGTACGTCCCAAGATTTTGTTCACACCCTAAAAAAAGAAATAATTCATAACATACTCCCATTTTTCTTAAAAAATGTGTCAAACTCAAATGTGAACAACATCTTGGGGACGGAGATTATAATCCCTGCCCGCATGGGCGTAGCTCAGTTGGTTCCTGGATGACAGATTGCTACAAGGACGCAGGATCGAGCCCTGGCAGCCGCAGTGTGGGAGTTTTATCCCTCCAATGTGGGGGATAGCTCCTTGTGGGCACCAGACACTGGTCCTCCTACCTAATGGGCCGCTGAGTCATCATGATTTACCTCCTCCACCCAATCCTGTCGGGCCAGGGGGTGGGGGCCCTAGGGCCTGTCGGGCCAGGGGGTGGGGGCCCTGGGGGCGAGGGCTTCGCCTTTTGCTACAACAAAGATTATAATCCCTCACCTCCAATATAAATGTTGTAATATTGTTTCAAAATAGGTGTCCGTTTTAACTATTTTTTCACATTTTTTCCTAATTTAACGTAAATCTTAATTCTAAATATAAGAGAGATTCTGAATAAGGATCAATAACATTGTTAGATAGAGATATATAAGGATCGGAAATGATCACATGTCCACCGGTGAGCATAATATTATATACCCACGAATGTGTTAATGACACATAAGTATGGGCCTACTATTATTTTATTGTTTATATCTGCTTATGTGTCATTAACACATTAGCGGTGGGTATATAATAGTATGTCCACCGATGGACATGTGATCAATTCCGATACAAGGATATATATGGCAAAATTTTGTGAATCTTAACTTGATAGACAAATTATTATATGAAAATAGTTCGTGATAAGCTTACCATGAAACAATTTTAAAGTATCATTAATTTCATCGGGAGTATCATTAATCTCATCAGGGGTATTATTAGTCTGAGTTCAACAAAATTTAAAACAATTATAATATAATGTTACTGACCCAAATTAGTGATACCCTGACAGGTTTAATGATAGTCTGAGAGTATGTATAGAGTGAAATTGGTTTATATATGAATCCATGAAAGGTATTAGTTGTTTTTACTGAAGTGTATTACATGTTTACACTGAAGAGTTTTAGTTCATTTTTACTGAAGAGTATTACTGATTTACACTAAATAGTCTTAGTTGTTCAGTGAAAATGAACTAAGACTCTTCAGTGTAAACCAGTAATACTCTTCAGTAAAAACAACTAATACTCTTCAGTGAAAATAACTAATACCCTTCAGTGATTCATATATAAACCAATTTCACTCTATACATGCTCCTTTTCTAATTTAAACTGAATCTTACTTTCAAATGCAAGAGATTTAAGGATTAATGACATATATAACAGGTCTTTTAGACACTATTAAATATTTTAGAGATGCATACGAAATATTTGACAAAATTTTATAAATCTTAATTTGATATATACTTAATTTGAAACGCGTAATTTAAAATAGGAAGAAGTATTTTGTATGGTTATGTGCATATTGTATACAATATTTTGATTACTGCGTGTATTATTTTATAGTAATATATACATGATAAATTATAGGGTTAATTTCATATAAATTCACGACTTTTATGTTTAGTATCAATTTAATCACGAACTTTTAGATTTTTGTAAAAAAACCAACCTTTGATATTTGTTGCAATTTGATACACGTTTTTTTTCTTCCGGCCGGCAACCGATGACGTGGCTCGCCCGAGCGTGTGTCATCTTGCCACGTAGGATTACACATGTTTATTTTTATTTATTTTTAAATTCACATCATAAATAATATTTATCATTTAAATAACATATTTCTACTTATAATTAAAATAGCAACTAAATAAATTAAACAGCAACCAAATGAATCTCAAAACTAAGAACGTAAAGAGAAATATTATATATAATTTATGTTGGTTTTTTAATTTATTTGGTTGCTATTTAAATTTTAAGTAGAAGGTGTTATTTAAATTGTAAGTGTTACTTGTGATGTGAATTTAAAAAATAAATAAAATAAACATGTATAATCCTACGTGGCAAGATGACACACGCTCCGGCGAGCCACATCATCAGTTGCCGGCCGGAAAAAAAAAATGTGTATCAAATTGCAACAAATATCAAAGGTTGAGTTTTTTTTACAAAAATCTAAAAGTTCGTGATTAAATTGACACTAAGTATAAAGGTCGTGAATTTATATGAAATTAACCCTAAATTATACGTGTTACTTACCCCTCTATGTAATTGAATTAAAAAAATGAAATGAATATTGATTGAAATTCATCGAGTAGTAGTTCAAAAGAAAATAATGAATAAAGATAGTAGTTCAAAAGAAAAAATAAATAAATATTGAAATTCATCGAATAGTAGTTCAAAAGAAAAAAAAATGAATAAAGATTAAAATTCATCGGATAGTAAGAAAAAATGAATAAAGAGTAATGGTTCTGAGAGAAAAAAAATATGGTTGAAAATATTAAAGAATTTAGAAGGAAAAAAAACATGTACCTTCTTATGCATTTTTTATCCAGAGAATTCACGTGCACTACTAATTTCACAGTCACGAACTTCTTTCCCTTAATCATTATATAAGTAAAAAGAAAGACTATGTAAAAATTTAAATTAAAAAACTGTACTTCCTCCCTTTTTAATAAATGTCTTTTTGGTATAAAACAACAAATTAAAGTTGTAAAATTTTGCCAATATTGTCCTTAAAATCATTAAATAAATGGAAATATTTGTGAAAATATAGAAAGTAGTAGAAGATTAATAAGGGTAGACTTGGAATGTTTGATGAAAAATCATCAAAATGACATTTATTAAAAAAAAATAGTGTAAAAACTAAAATGACATCTAATAAAAAAGGGAGGGAGTATATTATACGCAAGGACGAAAATATTCGGAAATTTCCACGATATACCCCCGATATATCCATTTTTCGTGGTCACCGATATCGATATTGGGGGGTAACGATATTTCCATAGTATCCGTTAAAAAATCGATAAATATCAGTATATAAAATCAATTTTGACTATATTTTTGTGCAAATTGAGCATAAAATCGGTCAAATATCGGTAAATATCGAAAAATATCGATTTTTTTTTTTAGAAATATCGAAAAAATATCCATAATTTTGTTAAATATCACAAATGTAAAATATGATCAAATTCTATTGTAAATTTTATGTATTAAAAGTTTGTTATTAAATTTTTATAATTTTTTATATGATTTAAATGATTCAACTGAGTACTCATGAAGTGCATGAAATGATTTAAATGATATCTTCCTAATTATTAGTTAATCTATAAAAACGAAAAAAATAATATCAATAAAGAAGATATGGTTTGCTAATAATTATGGTAGACAATCAATTAGCAATATATAATATGCTATGGACTATAATTAGCCAGTAGTCCCTCCATTTTTTTAATACTATATGTCACTTTAAAAATAAATAGTAAATTAAGATATTATTTTTTGTCAATATTGTCCTTAATTGATTGGATAAAAATAAATCTCTAAATTAAAAAAAAGAAGAATGGAAAGATTTATGGGGAATTAATAGGAGTAAAATTTAAATATTTGAGGAAAACAAATCAAAATAAAAAATTAGTGTAAAAAACTAAAATGACATGCATTAAAAAATGAAAGGAGTATTAGATAATTTTCAAACAATTATTAACCTTTAATATCAACTTTAATCACAAACGCATTCCAATTCTATTAACATGGTAAATATTTTAAGACAAAGTATAGAGTGAAACTTGTTTATATATGAATCACTGAAAGATATTATTTGATTTCACTGAAGAGTGTTAGCTGTTTTTACTGAAGAGTATTACTAATTTACACTAAAGAGTTTTATTTGTTCAGTGAAAATGAACTAAAACTCTTCAGTGTAAACCAGTAATACTTTTCAGTGAAAACAACTAATACCCTTAAGTGATTTATATATAAACCAATTTCACTCTATACATACTCATATTTTAAATATTTTAGCCAATTTATAGGGGACAAATTGCCGTTGATAACAAACTTCAAGAAAACATACATAATTTGTAGGAGGCGTGGTCCTAAAAGCACACCAATAATGGTAGGGAGGAGTTTTTTTTTTTCTCAATATTTTGCTTCTTTGATTTCACAGGAACCTAAGAAAAATAGAAAAATGGGTAGAAAAAATTGTAATATATTTTAACAATTAACAAATATACTCTAAAAATGAATAAAAAATTAATATGCCTCTCCTAATTAATCAAGTGCACCTCGGACTAATACAATTAAGGCAAAACACACCATTTCCTTATCTTAATTAGTTTTTAAATACTAATTCCCAATTTTTTTTATTTGTCTCATTTTATTCATTCATAAAAATTATTTTTCTCAATAATTGTATTAAAAAGCTCTCTTATATGCATTGAGTATAATGTAAATGTTGAATTATTTTTAATGAACATTTATAATTATTTATACGGAATAAATAGGAAATTAATTCATTCATTTTACATTCAAGCCATTGTTACTCTAACCTTCTGATCTTAGACTTCTATATGGCGTGGGATATCACATTCATCCTTCATTGGACACGTGATTCGACGTGCAATATTGCATTCATCTAGGGGTGAGTACTAATCGGTTAAAACCGAATTAATCGATTGAATTGAATCGAAATTTTCAATTTGGTTCGGTTATTCGGTTGTTCGGTTCGGTTATGATTTTTAAATTTTAAAATTTCGGTATTTCGGTTCGGTTTCGATTTTTTAATGAAAATAACCGAAAACCGAATTTAATTAATAATTATTATAATAATATATTTAATAATTAAAATAAATATTATCAAGTCAATCTATCAATCACATATTAACCTATTTTGGAGTATGGACATTGGACTATTATGTTATTTTAGTATTTGACTAATTCTTGGATGTTATTTTTAATTTTTTTATGGACTTTTAGTATATTAGGATGTTAATATACTTTTGTAAATGATTTATGAATAGTTATTGTTATTTTATGGACTTTTATCAGTTTTTTTTTTTATTATTATTTGGGCCCAAAATATTTAAAAAAAATTAAAAAAAGTAGCACATAGTATATTTCGGTTAATAACCGAACTGAACCGAAATATTTCGGTTCGGTTGAAATTCAGTTTTAGTGCTATTTGGTTCGGTTTTGGTTATTGGCTAAGGGCTTTTCAGTCAATTCAGTTTTTACTATTCGGTTCGGTGACCGAATAACCGAATGCTCACCCCTACATTCATCCATTCATTTTATGCTAACCTTTAATTTTTCATTTCTTTATATATTAGTTTAGCATAAAAATATACAATAAATTCTAGCATATGCACTTAAAAGTTAAGCGCAATTTTAATTTTTTTATTTTTTTTTAAATACACACTAAGACATCGAACTATTTTTTTTATATATATGTAATTAAGATATTATTGATTACTTCATGGGGTATTGTTGATTATTTTTTGAAGTATTAATTGATTTATTGATTTCTGCTTAATTGTATCTTTTAAAAATCTAAATGCGTAATATGTACTCAAATGCACACTATAACCATTTAAAATACACATAAAACGATTTTATACAAAATTTGCTTTCCTTTAATAATATAAAATGCTATCGTCTCCTACGGAAGTTCGTCTCAATTAAAAGGTATGAGATATTTTGATAATTGTGTCATTTATTTATATTTTTTTTTTTTTTGATAATTGTGTCATTTATTTATAATTAGTTTGTTCAATGTTTGAACAAATCCAGGTTACATCACAAACAAATTTATGTTTTATAGTACATAATATTTATCTAATAAATTAAGTGGTACTTATGGCGACAATGCTGGATTTGATTTTTTTGGATTTTAATATAAGAGTTGTTATGCAGTATTTAAATGAATAATATACTTTATTGATGATGAAATATTGTTCAATTTAAATAAACGAAACAAAACAAATGTATTTCTATGCAAAATATGTATAGAGTGAAACTGGTTTATATATGAATCACTGAAGGATATTAGTTGTTTTCATTGAAGAATATTAGTTATTTTTACTAAAGAGTATTATTGGTTTACACTGAAGAGTCTTAGTTCATTTTCACCGAACAACTAAGACTCTTTAGCGTAAATCAGAAATACTTTTCAGTAAAAACAACTAATACTCTTAAGAGAAAACAACTAATACCCTTCACGGATTTATGTATAAACTAGTTTCAATGTATAATCTGTCTTCTATGCATCATTAGTGAAAGGGAATGTAATTTTAATTTTTTTTATTTCATAAGGAATGAATAATACACGTAAAATAAATACTCCCTCCGTCCCTGAGTAAACTTCCCACTTACCTTTTCAGACCGTCCCCCAATAAACTTTTCATTCTATAAATGGCAAAAACGACATTCTACTATATATAAACTTTAACCTTCAAATTCATACAATATTATCAAAATGTCATTCATTCAATTCACTTTTCAACACTATTCATTATTTTATCTCAAAAGTCAACATGTGGCCCACCATATATTAATAAACAAATACACTTTCTTAAATCATTCAACAAAAAGAAGTGGATTTTATTGGGGACGGGAGTATAATTTAACTTATTCTTTAGCTGAAACTTTGGGCTTATTTGTTTTGGGATTCACATGGACGTGACTAAGACTTTCCGGCCCCAGGCACATTCTAGTTAGAGATGTAACATCCAGTTTTTACATCACATTCTTTCATCCACACCTATAATACCTATTATTACTCATCCCAATACAATTCACTTTATACAATTAAAAAATATTATTGCTCATTTCAATGCAATATCATTTTTCTCTCACTTACACTATTTTTCATATTTTTCTCTTACACATGATTTGATATAAAGTAAAATTTCGCCCTACTAAAATCTCAAAACAAACACTATAAAGTCATGACTTCACACGTCCACCTAAATCCCGAAACCTATGATGCACGGATTCTTCTAAAAATATAACAATGCAGTATCGGATTCGCACCCGCCCCCTAAAAGGGGTGCGACTCTTGAATCCGCGAATCGGATTCTCCACGTGGCGAATCCGGCTGCCACGTGGCGAATCCACTAACGGATACTCGAATCCTACTTATTAAGCATTAAATATGTTATTTCAATTTAAATTTATTATATAATATAATTTAAATTGACAATGTGACACTTGTTTTATATTGAAATCACTGTTATGACGTATATATTAGACTAATGGAACTTAAGTTAGTTTTGGTTACTTAATTATATTAAATTATTGAATATGTTTAAATTTTGGGTTAGATAAAATGTGAATTATATACATTCGATTTACAAAATTTTAAAATATATTTGTTTATTTAAGTATTATATATAATAAAATATAAATAAACAGACGTATCTTTGACGAATCGCACCATAAATTTTTTGAAAATTCGCATCCCCACACCCGTGCAACATAGCCCGAAACAAACAAATCTTAAACATCGGAGGAAAACATACCGTAGAGAAAGTGAGAAACCCAAACACGTCTAGATTTTTCGTAACCTACCACGTGGCACATGAAAACAGGTAACGTGGACTAGACTTTCGCAAGAAAAAAGAAAAGAAACAAGCTTTCCACATCTAGATATTTTTAAGTCATTTTTTTTAAATACCATTAAAATATCCAAAAATAAATTCCATTGTTATATTTCAGTATTTAATTTAATATTTTACCAATCATATTCTGAATTTTAAAAAAACCTACATGTACTTTAATAATTAATTTTAGAGGTCAATTTTTTGAGATATTATTTAAAGTTTTTGAGACGAGAATGAATTCAATTAGATATCTGAAATAATGAAGACGATATCGCAACAACAATATGTGATAATAGTTGAAGATCTAAAGAATCAAAACTAATAGCAATTTATTTTTCTAGTTATAAGGATTTTATTTATTACTTTTTACATCCCACAATAATTTGCAAATTTTCCTTTTTTCAGAAGTTCCACAATTATTTGCAAATTCAGATAAGGAAATCATTTAATAAACTCCACATTTACAAATTTACACAAAATCCAACAAACTTCTTACTTTATTAATAAAGTTTTACCAAATTACCTTCAAAACTCTACTAATTCTACTTTATTTTTTTAAAAAAATGTGTGTCACTCTCTCCTTACAAATTATTGTGGAACGGAGGGATAACATTTATAAGTGTTCGTAAAATTTAATTAAGCCATTTTTTTAATAAAAAAATATTGAGTTATTCCCTTTTTTTTTTTTTTTGTGCTTTTGTAATTGTTCTTTCGGTACTCACTCATAATCAACGAAATAAATATATTAATCACGTTTACATACAACAATCCAAATACTTTAAGAATCGACGCTCTGTATAATTGTTTACTCGTATTTAGTTTTCTACAATTTTTAACACTTTTCTTTTTTAAAGCTCCCATTCATTTTTTAATCTTTACCTTTGTAATTTTAATTTAAAATAAAAAATTGAGTATATGACAAAAGTGAACCAATTAAAATGCAAGGAGTTAAAGAAACGCATATAGTTGTGTACAAAATAAGTGGGGTCGAACTCACGTTTGTTTGAATTTTAAATATGTATCGTCACCGCCTAAATAAAATACAAATGAAGAGCACGTTTTATATGAAAACGCTTCATAATAAGCTTAATATGAAATAATTTTAGAGTTTCATTAATCTCATCAGGAGTATCATTAATGTCACCAGGGATAAACAATTTTCTTGAACCCAAACTAATGATACCCCTAATGAGATTAATGATACTCCCGATGAGATTAATGATACTTTAAAATTATTTCATGATAAATTTATCATGAACTATTTTCATATAATACTTTGTAAAAAATGAAAGCCATCAACTAAATCAAAATTGAATGAGTTTTGCCGGAGTGGAATATAACTTACGTTACGTTGGGGTAATTCGATACTTTCAGCTAGTTTTATATATTTATCTACTTCTTGAATTTATATTAAATTCTTCAAATTTTAAAATTAAGAAACATTGAAATATATTGATCTTGTCTGGGTGCTTATGGTGTATGTTATGTTTTGACTCAATTTTAATCTTGAGTTTATTTTTAGGCCCGGTCTAATGGTCATTCTATACTATATATAGATATACTATTCACTTCTTCCTGATGATGTAATTAACACAACATTAGTAAATCATGTATTTATTTTTCACGTTTTTTGTATATTTTTTGCATCCGTTTTAATGGAAATATTCGTATTTGTTTGTTATGTTTACAAGAAAATAATAAATTACGTACGAATTTAAATTTAAAATGTCTGTATAATTGGAAACTTTTGTAGATAATTTTTACAACAAAATTTTTTGTTGGAATTGTAGGCAAATTCTTATTTTCTCGTAGTGGTACTTGTTTGATTTTTAGTCTCGTAGCATAATAATAGTTCAAGAGTTCATCTCGACTCGTTGAGGCTCGAACTTCATAAAATATTCAATTTACTAAGAAGCCAACTCGAGCTCAACTCGTTAGACACGTTATATAATTCTTTTTTTGTTATTTCAATATAATATATGAAAACTCGATCAATTTATTATTCAAATTGACTCGAACTCTATTTTCAAATTATTAATATAATCGAGCAAGACAGAGTATACAGTGAAACTAATTTATACATAAATTCGTGAAGGGTATTAATTATTTTTACTGGAAAGTATTTATGATTTACACTGAAGAGTCTTAGTTGTTCAATGAAAATGAACTAAGACTCTTCAGTGTAAATCAATAATATTTTTCAGTAAAAACAATTAATACTTTTCAGTGAAAACAACTAATTCCCTTCACTGGTTCATATATAAACCAATTTCACTCTATACATACTCATCGAACAATCTCAAATTTAGCAAAAGCTCTAATCAAATTCAAATTTCAAGTATTTAACTCGGCTCAACTCGAATAACAGCCGTGATAACAAGCGAATAAATGCTTTTATTCAAATCGCGCCAAAATAGTATAAAGTTGAATATTAAATTATATTTTTAAGGAAATGTATTTTTTTTTTTACTAAAAAAAAAAATAGAGGCCTAACCTTACCCTTATCTACAAATTTGCCCCAACTTTGTTCTCGTGGCTTCCATTTCCACACTGACTTTTCTTCTCTTTAAACTTATAAAACAAGAAAAGCTGTTTTATTTTTATTTATTTATTTATTTTTACATAAAAATCAATAAAGCTTCAACTGCTATTACTACAATACATCCTTTTCCGCGAATCGAACTTTTCAGTTTCTCTCGTTGCCGCTCCTTTTTCAACCGAAAATTTCACCAACACCAAAACCCTAATTGATTCTATCTTCTTCCGTGTCTCTCTCCGCCCATAGATCTGCAATTTCTGGAATATTACACTTGTAATTGCGCGCAAAAATTGAGGTCTCACATGAACAATTGGCGGAGGTATTAGATCTGATGGAATTTTCCTTTTTCAGATGACGGATTAGATTCCAATTCGATTCTGGATTGAAGAGGTGGGTGGTACGTGTATTTCTGTAAACACAGTTCACATTTTTGAATTCGGAGTATTGGGAGAATGGATTGTTTGGGAAGTTAGTTATTAATTTGAGGATTTTTCGAGGTTTTATGTGACGTCAATTACGTAAGGGAACTGAATTATTACGAATTTTCTTCTTCTGTATTGTGAGAGTTAGTAATTTGTGCTGATTGTGAGTGAAGCTAAGCTGAGCTGAATTTAATTCGTAATGTGTTTACATTTTTGAATTCAGAGTATTGGGAGAATGGATTGTTTGGGATATTGATTGGAGGATTTTTCGAGGTTTTATGTGACGTCAATTACGTAATGGAACTGAATTGTTACGAATTTTCTTCTTCTGTATTGTGAGAGTTAGTAATTTGTGCTGATTGTGAGTGAAGCTAAGCTGAGCTGAATTTAATTCGTAACGTATTTCCATTTTTCTTGACATTTTCCTCCTCTTCTTATTCTTCTTCTTTTTGTGTTTGGATTGGTGGTGTATACTGTGAATTAGAACGTGTTTAGTTTATTGAATTCTTCACTGTGTGTAGGTTTGTGGATGGGGGAGTGTGAAGTGATTCTTGGGTTGAATTTTTGCACGATAGTATGACGAATAGCGGATTGAGCATTGGGTCAGAGAGTGGACAGCATGGGATGAAAGATGGTGCCGAAGCAGAGCCATTGGTGGAAGATGAAGCAAAGGAGCCATGCAGTGATATCGAGATGCTGCCTCGTGCAGCACCCGAGGCTATGAATGATGGTGAAAATGCGTCTTTGTTTGATTCTTCACTGAATGTAATCGAAGGGGTATTGGATAAGACGGAAGAGAAGTGTGATGGCGTGATAAACAACACCGAACAGCAGCCCCAGCTAGAAATACATGTGAAGGATGTTACTGAATCAAAACCGTGTTTGGATATTCAATCGAAAGAAGATGCGGACCATGCTGAATTGGAACCTTGTGCAAGGGAAGTTTTGAGTGATGCAGTGTTATTAGAACCCTTTTCCGGTAATCAGAAAAATGAAGTATCTGAAGAGAATTGCTTGGAAAACTTGGCAAAGGATGCACAGAATGATGTTAAAGTAGAGCCAAATGAAGTACTAAATGACACTGAAGTTGAACCTTGTGCAACAAAATTGTTTGACAATGGCAACATTGACCAATTTTCTTATAGCAACGAGGTGAAAGAAGTGAAGAATGATAATGATATGGAGATTTGTCAGAAAGATCAAGTGAAAGAGCCAACCAATGATGATATGCACTCTGAAGTTTCAAATCCAAATCTGTCCCCAAAGCACGTTACTTCAAGTTTGACCATTAGTAGCCAACCTGTCGATGTGCTAGGTTGTGAACGCGGTGGTTGTGGAGAGATCACATCCATGTGTTCCTGGGGTTCGTTTGTTGATGCAAGTTTTTGCAATGAAGAACAAAGTAAGTGCAAACTAGGATCTGTCTCCACGGCTTGTGTGGTGCTTGAAATTCCAAAGCATGTTAGGCCCACTGGTATTAGGAAGATCACATTTAAGTTTAGCAAACGGAAGCAAGATTATGACACCGGCCTGTCGGTTTCTGCTAAGCCCTTGGCTGATGACAAATTTCATGAGGACTTCCATGATAACCAACTATCTGTGCCTGCTGATGAAAGTTTAGCTATTAATGGGTTTCCTATTCATGAGTGGAATGCTTTGGAAAATGCAAAAGTGAACTCGAGCATGGATGGAGGAGAGTATCATGACACAAGAAGTCCTTCGTCTTATGCACCCAATATGGAACTGAAGATGTCAAAGAAAGTAATTCTAGATAATTACCCTACAAATGTTAAAAAGCTTTTGTCCACTGGAATTCTGGAAGGAGCCCGAGTTAAGTATATGACACCATCGGGCGAGGTATGTACTCGTAATAGCTGTGCTTGTGCTTTATTGCTGATATATTGTTTAATCATTTTTAGTTTTTCTAGTTTGATCTGACTTTGGGTTTTGAATGATGGCCAGAAAGAGCTCCCCGGAATCATAAACGGTTGTGGTTACTTGTGCGGTTGTTGCACCTGCAGCTTCTCCAAGGTAAGTTGTGTTGCAAGTTGAGTCATTCACACAGTCCATTGTTTGGTACATTATGATATATATTTGTTTAAGCAGGTGATAAGTGCATATGAGTTCGAAGTTCACGCTGGTAGCAAGACTAGGCATCCAAATAATCACATATATTTGGAGAATGGGAAGCCTATCTATAGCATAGTTGAAGAAATGAGATCTGCTTCTCTCAGCACAATAGATGATGTGATAAGAGCTGTGGCAGGTTCATCTGTCAATGAGGAGAACTTCCAGGCTTGGAAAGGTAATACACCCATTTGTTGCTTTTTCTGTCGAGGTTGTACTAGAATTTAGTGTATTGGATACAAGAATTAGTTTCTTTATGTGAGATTGAAAGATTATGTACTCGGATTAAATCCTGTTTAGTATTTCCAGACATGGTGTTGCAATCTCACCTGCAAGCCTCTGGACATTAGATAGATAATCCGTAATTGAATAGGCTCTGGGTAATTAGTCGTAAAAAAGATATGCCTCTCACGTTTCCGGAATAGGTATAATTTGGAGACCAGCTTAGGGATCTGAGGCACAAGTTAGGCCTCAGGGTTCTTGTCTGAACTGATTGGATAGGGTGATCTTGAATCAACTAATAGCTTAGGAGGAGGATTATTGAAGCATTGAAATAAACATTCACACAAGATTGACTATTTCTGAAACTAACTCAGTCAAATCTAGCGTAAATTTTTTGAGTTTGTGTGGTAGAGAATTTTGGTTTTTTGCTCTCCTTCATTGTTGTACATCAATTAGATTTGTTAACCAACTTGTTAATGATATAGTATTGGGAAAATAATCAAATTACTGGTGCTCTCAGGCAAGTGAGACAACTGCCTTTTCCTTTTTCATGCATATTGCTGATAAAAATACTGAATTGGGAGAGTTTTAGATTTGAAGGATAAAGAGATTTCTTTAATGTGTGCAAAAAATAGGCTATGCTTTTGTTTATTTTGTTTTAGTGTTGGGTATTTGGGGATATATTATATTGCGTGTGTTTTGGAAAGATGAATATTTTCTGAGATTTTTTTCTTGAATTGTTGCAGCACGTCTTCAACATAGACATGCTGTAGCCTGCACAGATAATGAATACCAGAACAAGCATATTGGCATGTATCATTTCCCCACCAGGTAAAATTATAGACTGACAGAACCACACGCACACACGCACACATTTCTTAGGACACCATCTGCAGGATAACACTCACAATATGAAGAGCATCTTAAAGCACTATATGTGAAACCCAAGATACCTGTAGTGCTTTCTTAAAATATTGGATCGACATCACTTAAAAGGAAAATAAAATCATGAGTTGTGTAATAGATATGCATGGGTCATTTTGGAAGTTAACTGTTCCAGAGCCAGGATCTCAGTTCAAGTCAAATGGTTTGGTTGTTTTTAATTGTATTACTGAGGTTTCTGCACAGGTACCACCTTATTTTTTGCTTGGGTTGTAGTCAAGTAGATGGGTCACTTGCATTGATGGTGATTTTGTTGCAGTGATAGTACATAAACTTTTATCAACTAACTGATGAGCTTCTTGTATCTTTTGATTTTGTCAGTGATATTTTTACTAACTGACTGTCATAAATTTTCAGTGAAGCCAGTCATTATACCGGGGACAGCTCTTATCCTAATTTATATCGTTATCCTCAAATGACTTCCTTCGATCCCCAAAGCTACGTAGAGGTGCCAGTTGAGCAGAAGCGTCCAATCAAGAAGTTAGTATTATGTCCTCCTCATCCATCTTCCCCCTCTTGTCTTGTATATGAACTTTTGTCAGGTTTCTCAATTTCATTAATATGCAGGCCGAGACACAATATCTCTACTTCATGTTGGGAACATAAGAAAACAGCGGAAGGTGGTAACAAAAAAAGGTAAGCTTGTTCTCATTTTCCAACTCTTCCTTTTTCTAGTCATAGCTTTTTGTTGGTCTAGTCTGGGTCCCAACTTTGGTCTTATAATTAATGGTTAATGTGATAGGGACAATGATTTGCATAAATTGCTTTTTCTGCCGAATGGACTTCCAGATGGGACCAATTTGGCTTATTACTCTAAAGGGAAGGTTGTTTCTCAGCCCATTCATTTAGATTTCTTCATATCTATCAGTTGGCAGTGTGGATAACTTTTGGCAATCTTTGTCTTTTCACAGAGGATCCTTGGGGGTTACAAGCAGGGAAATGGTATTGTCTGTAGTTGTTGTAACTGTGAGGTAAGTTCATGTATCATTGCATCTATAGTTTCTGTTTAAAGATGCTTATTATAAGAACTTGCAGTAGATGTCCATCTGGTTTCTGCCTCAACTAACCTGCCTGATGCATGCTGTTATTTTTATATTTTACACAGATAAGTCCTTCCCAGTTTGAGTCTCATGCTGGATGGGCAGCTAAACGTCAACCGTGAGTAATTTTGTAAGACTAGAAAGTTTGTTACATACCTATTGACTCTCAGAAATGTGATTTGTTTTTGTTTCACAGCTATCGTAATATTTATACATCTTCTGGATTGACACTTCATGATATAGCCTTGATGTTGGCAAGCGGCCAACATCTTCCATCCAGTGCAAGTGACGATATGTGTGCTGTATGTGGAGGTGGAGGTGAACTTATCATATGCAATGGATGCCCCCGAGTTTTTCATGCAGGTAATTTCTTGATCGTTCCTTTCTTAAGAACAAGGTAATAATAATAATTCATGGGAGAATTTCAGGACCTACTCTGCCTTTTTTTTTTTTTTTTTTTGAGTTAAGGTTGTGGGTTGGTCAATCACTTTGGCACGTATTTACACTTCCCTTAATATGTAGTTTGATAGATGGTTGTTGGAGCAATTCTTTCTTTTGTTCTCCAACTGAATTCCGTAAAATCTGTGATGTGGTTGCAAGTTTCTTTTAAGTTATGATTCACGTTGAGATCCTCGCAGGTTGTTTAGGTTTACATTGTCTCCCTGCCAATGATTGGCACTGCCCGCACTGCAAAGACAGATTTGGTCCTGGTAGAAAAGCAGCTGGGGAGTCTAGACCTATCATCATCAGGCTAAAGAGAGTTGTTAAGGCACCGGAATTTGAGCCTGGTGGCTGTGTTATCTGCAGGTTTGTTGCAGCACCTGCAGTCTGTTTTTATAATCTGTCATTTTATGTTTAGTTTCTTTGTTTCCAGATTGTGAATTCTTTGACTCAGAAAGTTGTTTTAGGAGTGGATGAGTAGCTTTCAGTTTCTGATCATCTTTATAATACACAACCATCTTAACAAAGATAATAGAGTCTTTATATCTACCATTTTCTCTTGATTCGTGTCATTTTCTGCTTTTTGGAAGGAGTCAACAAGTTGGAATGTTGATTGATGTATCTTTTCCAACTATTAGCAGTGTTTTGCATCTATTCTTGTTTTACATTACATCACATATAATTTTCTCGATATCTTGCCAATTATGCAAAGACTGGTTGCTAGAAGTGGTAGTCTAATGTGGTTTGTGCTTTTGCTGTTTTCAAGGAAAAGAAAGAAACTGGAATTTGTTATCATGGTAGGGATGACAGACATTTTATACAGATAAAAATGAGAAACAGTGATGTGACATATTATGAATCCAATAGAATAGAATATGGATGATAGGTGAGTTCTAAGGATGTTGTTTATTGAGTACAGAATAATAATGAGGAACAATGAATCGTATCATTATGAATCTAACTAAATATTCTGCAACTTGATTATCCTAGTATACATGTCTCTTATGAATTCTGACATCCGTGCTATTATCTGACCGCCATTTGACGAAGTGGTATAGCTCAAGTGGTTAGAGCTCCACTACCTATGACCAAGAGGTCATGTGTTCGAGTCACAACTTTACCAATCCAAAAAAAATTATCTGATCGCCGTTTGAACAATCATTTGTTTGCTCAGTATATCTATCCTCCGGTGTATCCGCATGTTCTGATTGTTAATATATTTTTATGTAACTCTAATTCTATTGTATAATTTTCGTTTCTTATGTTTTGTAGGTCACAGGACTTTAGTGCTGCTAAGTTTGATGACCGTACAGTGATAATCTGTGATCAGGTATTACTTCCTTGCTTATCTTCTTTTATGGACCTTTATTCTGATTTTCATAGTCATTTGCTTGTTTTTGATGTGTATAATCATTATAGTTATTGACACTTTATTAATCTTGTTTTAGTGTGAGAAGGAATATCACGTTGGCTGTCTACGTGAGTCCGAGTTGTGTGATCTGAAAGTAAGTCTAAAATAGTTGCTCTATATATGATAGCTGGAGTTTTTGGCAATTTGTTACTAATCACTAATGGATGTTCAATGTATGGTTCCAGGAACTTCCTGAGGATAAATGGTTTTGTTGTAATGAATGCAATAAGATTTTCGAAGCACTTCAGAACTTGGCTTGCAGTGGACCTGAGGTTATCCCATCTGCAGCATCAGCTGCGCTATATAAGAAGCAGGGAACAATAGGTTTAAACGACTGTTCTATGGATGAGATCCAATGGTGCATTCTAAGTGGAAAAAGTCGCTTTCCTGAGCATCTATTGCTACTTTCTCGAGCTGCAGCAATCTTTCGTGTAAGCTCTTAAATCTAAATGTTCAAAGTGATGTGATTTTATTTTAATCTATGCTGTGAGATGCGTTTGATGTGGAACATTGTTTTCCTGCTTTCACCTTTGTGATTTAATAACTTTTAGATTGATTACTATTAATGAAGAAAGATATTGAAGAGATTAAACAATCATATCTCGCTTTGTGGAAATTTGCCATCATATTGTAACTTATGAACATATGAGGACTTATTTGTGTTGAGCCAAATAGCTCTTTAGGCTTTTATTGATTACCTTTGCAATTGAAATAACTATGTGAGGATTCTCCTGAGTTGTATCTTGCAAAAAAGGTCATTAGCTTTATACTGTACTTCTGTGTGTTCGAGCTGTGGGTCAAGATTCCGAGGAGAAGTCATGAGAAGTGATACCCTTTGAAAGATAATGCGGCATATTTTATTCTGTGTTTCCCGGTAACCAAAAAATTTAAGTTCAGTGTCTTCCCTCGTGGCTTATACATATGGGCAAGCGATTGAAGAATGTTCTCACTTTACGAATTTTACTTTTTAATTGGCCACCGATATAATATTCATTAGAGGGGTCTGATAAGTTTAAATTGGATACTGAGGGAGGTGTTTAATAGGTATACATACTATCCCTGTTAAATAACTATTTCTTCTGTTGTGCTTCGTGGCTCGTGTGTACTGTTTTAGATGGAACCTTTCATTTTTGGTGAGCAATCATAAATATTAATTCTTTTTTTATTGTCTTTGAAGGAACGGTTTGATCCAATTGTTGCCAAATCAGGACGAGATATCATCCCAGTTATGGTTTATGGGTAAGTTATTCATCTCCTATTGGGATGCTATAGCACATCACATTTTATGTTTGTCGGAAAAGTGGTGGTTGCATAGCCAGCCTAAGTCGAGGACAATTTGTTCATTCTGAATGTGGATAGTACCGATAATGTCCTTGTGTGGTATTTAATGGACAAGTGCTTTCTTAAGGGTTTTTCCGTTAGATATAGCATGCTTTGGTACTTCAGGATCATCCGAACTGAATAGTTCATCATTAAACTGCAATTATGGAAGCCTAAAGTAGTGGGAAATAGGAACCATATCAGGCTTCCTACCAAGTTTGGGGCAGTGAAGGGTTAGGTGGAGATGAATCAGATCATTTTCTTGGGTTCATGACATGAAACCTGATCATTGTTCTAGGGGTGATATTTTTAGTTCTGTAATGATTGTATTAACTAAGAATAAAAAATGTTACATGTAAAAAATTTGACGATGTTTCATTTGTGTGTTTGCTTCATTCTCATCCACTAAGAACATTGTTTGATATATTTGTAATGCAGAAGGAACATTTCTGGGCAAGAGTTCAGCGGAATGCATTGTGTGGTCTTACTTGTTAAGTAAGTTACATTATATTCTCTTATCTTTGATTTTTTATTTTTTGCTTTGATTTTTTAAAGATCAATGTTCCTGTTACAAATCAATCTCAATCGCGTCATGATTGCAGGTCTGTTGTTGTATCAGCTGCTCTCCTCAGGATATTTGGAAAAGATGTTGCTGAACTTCCTCTGGTAGCTACTACTAGAGAAAAACAAGGAAAAGTAAGAGCCCGACGTTTTCTTGCTATCAAAAAGTTAATCTGTTTTTCTTTGCCTTGAGCTGGGAATTTGGTCCTTACCACACTCTTGTTAGTATATATCATAATTGGGGAGGGAGTGTCTCCAGGGTTATTATGGGAAAACCCATCAAGGAATTTTCTGTCCCTATATTACACCATTGAAGCGTTACTCTTTTGTTAGTGATTAACTGATACCGAAAACTGCTGTTTCGTAGGGATATTTTCAAGCTCTATTTTGTTGCATTGAGAGCTTTCTATCATCCATGGGTGTGAAACACCTGGTACTCCCTGCTGCTGTGGAAGCTGAACCTATGTGGACAAATAAGCTAGGCTTCAGAAAAACGAGCAGTGAGCAAGTAAGTCGCAAACCTGTAATGATTATGTAGTCGCATGTGTGATACATATTGTGTGTATTTCCAAATGTTGCAAACAAGTTCCATTTCTTGGGACTGTGTTCAAATTGTTGAATGGATTTGATAATTGAAATGTTTTCACCAACAGTGCAAGAATGAATAATATTGGCCTGAGATGATCGAAAAATTCTTGATAACTCACAACACCAATACACATTTGGTGTTTTACGGATGTAGAATGGAACTATGATGATGCTGTTTATATGTGATTCCAAAGATTTTCCGACTTTTGATCCCTTTTCCGTTGCAGATGCTAAAGTACACAAGGGACTTTCAGCTCACCATCTTCAAGGGGACATCCTTGTTGGAAAAGGACGTACAACAGTAGCCTGATCATTTGACGAAATTAGAGGCTCGTTTTGTCCCTTTTCATCATCATCATCATCATCGCCGAGAGTCTCACTTACATTAAGGGACATCTATCTGGTGTTGGAGTCCTAGCTGGCCCAGGCAGTGACTAAAAAACTCTTGCATGCGAACGGGGCCTGAGTCGGAGATTTCAGACGTACGAAGGTTAGCTAGCGTTGCACGAGACGCGTCAAGTTAACAAGATAGGACCGAAAAGGTCAGGTGGAAAACCCATGTATTGGAAATTTTGTGCAAGCATGCTAGCCTTTTAATTTGCATGCATGATGGGATTTTGCTTATTTTCTTCATCCTTTTTTTGGTTTCCATTTTTTAATGGCAAAGAGGGTTACTTTGGTTTAGGCAATTTTGCTTTGTATGTGGACTATATAAATGCATTTGGTTGTACTAGTGGAATGTACAGTTTTACAGACCTTTTGAGTTGAATGAAAATGGAATAGATGGGTTTTGCTTCCTACACACTTTTGGTCATCCTAAATATTTGTACATTATAACATGGTATATGTAATTTATGTTAATGTTTGACTAAAATCATAATGCTGAAATTAAGTACACTGTAACATATTTTATTTGTTTGTTTTTTAGATGCTGGATAAACTAATAAATTGAAAATTCTTACTAATCTGCACTTGTGTATATTTTAAGTTAAGTACAAAATAAAACATAAAATGTGAACCATGGGCTTTTTAAAAAGTACAAGTAACCAAAATATCCTTAGGCAAGGTTATATACAGTCCCATGTTTGGTGAATACAACCCCACCCAAAAAATTGTTCGGAAAATTTTTCCGAAAAATCATAAGTTTAGTGTTTTTTTTTTTTTTTTCGGAATTTTTTTTCGAAAATTCTCAAAATTTTCGGATTTTTTTCCGAACATTTTTTGTTGGGTGGTATTAGCAAAATATAGGACTGTATATAACCTTGGCCATATCCTTATATTGGGTCACCTTCTTGGGCTTCATCGATATTTTGATGGGCTTAATTCCATTCTGCTTATGGGCCGTCTTCTCTATTAGGCCCAATATTGTTTTGGATTATTTTATGATGTACTATAATTATTGAAGATGGGAAAATTTGTGGGTCATTTTGAAAGAAAAAAAGAATTGATATGCACTTGCAGCTCAAACGTGTTCCATCTTCCTCTAGGACATTGGAATAACATGTATGTGTTCTAAAAGCATTTCTATATCCAAAAAATGGCATGTTATCACTTTATAGTGAAACAATGTCATAATTTGCTCAATCACCATTATCACTTTAGGATCCATTTGCTAGACCCTATTAGGACAAGATAGTTTAGATATCTGATACAAACACATTTTTGGTAGCTATTTTGAAGGCCCAAGATAAATGCAAGTCCCTTTGCTAATCACTGTTCCAGTGCGATGAATCATCTCAACAAATTGGTATGATTTAAAATCTCATCTCAACAGTAACAACATAGTGGAAAAATTACATAAATAAAATAACATAATATTGTAACTTTTCTATTCTTTTTTTACTGCATGCTCCGTCTACTGTACTACAATCTTACCACTAGTATGTGCATACCAAACCAATCTTTCCTATATCATAGTTTTAAAAATTGGTAATATATCTCACCGGACCTAATCGGCCATACTATATCCCATAGCTAGTCTTATAATAAACTTTTTGCATTTTAAAAAAAGGCCAAGGTTATATATAGTCCTACCTTTTGTTAATACAACCCCCTAAAAAATGTTCGGAAAAAAAATCTGAAAATTTTGATAATTTTCGGAAAAAAATTCGAAAATACAAAAGAAAAAACACTGAATGTATGAATTTTCGGAAATTTTTTCAGAAAATTGTTACATTTTTCGGAAAAAGATTCCGAACAATTTTTTGGATGGGATTGTATTCATAAAACATGGAATTGTATTTAACCTAGGCCTTAAAAAAAAAAAAAAGCAATTTAGACACTCTTCACTTAGATAAATATTTTTTTATTTGTAATTCTTAGAAGTATATGTTTAAAGTTTTGGATTATCTATATAATTACTAAAATCTTGAATGTTTGGGCTACATGAAAGGGAATAGGTAGAGACCAATGTGGTGGAGCTAGTAGTGCAAATAGTCTTGTGAAAAGGGTCCGATTAAATTCCCTTGTAAACATTAGAAATGCATCTCCGTCTCCATTCACCTACCTATTTTAATTGGCATTAGTAGATACACAATCCATGTACTGCCAATAGAGCACGACTATTAACACCCACCATAATACCTTGTTCACCTACAACTAAATTAACCCATCATGTGTATTGCTTATTTTTTTTATTTTTCTTAATGCACCCCCTTAAAATTTACAACTATAACCTTAATATAATATTTACATCATTCACTATATATACACACCTGTCAATTTAAAATTAAAAAAATAGCACATCAATAATTCTTTTTTATTTTAATCGAACCATCTTCGTCACCGCTTCCTGACAATTTCTTTTATTTCCATGGTGTACCAATTCATAGATAAACAAAAATACTTTAATCTCATTTAAATTATGTCTTTATGATTTCTATTTTTATGATTATACTTTTTTTTCCTTTTCTTCTTTAATTATATAAAAGAGTATAAAATTTTGCGTGAATTATGAGATTTTGGGAATGATGTTGAAAGCATGAGTGTTTAATAAATATAATTTTTTTATAAAGGGTATATTAGTATTTTTATTAAATATATAATTTAATTTAAAAGAAAAAGGTGAACAAAATATTTTTATGTGGGTGAATAGTATCGCCCCTACCAATACTACTCTTATTGTATTAGATATTTTCTCTTTCTTTTAGACACAAATTTTAAAACTAGCATATACACCCCCTATCTTTCCGAAGTTCACCAACTACTAAACCTCTAGCGACCAGGATGACAAAGCGACGACACCCCCTCAAAATTTTGTTCGAATTTTTTTTTTAGAACATTTGTCATTTGTTCGAAAATACGATTAGAACATTTAGATATTTTTGTGGGGGGTGAATAATGTTCTAGTCATTTTTTCAAACAAATGACAAATGTTCTAAAAAAAATTTAGAACAAAAATTTGGGGGGTGAACAATCAAACTGTGGGGAGAAAATATCCTACTCTTAACTAATAGGAACACCAAACTTCTCTTTCACCCATACTTGCAAATCCTTTTGGCTAATAGTTAAATTCTCTTCTCATATTCTGAGTTAAAAGCTGTTTTTTTTACTCCTTATAGATGATGAGAAAACATTGCATATGCTTGACCTTCAAACATTTAACTTTTATAGTTAAAAAGACTAAAGTTCAATGAAAATTAATTGGATGGATATATAAACATGTGGCATTAGAAGAGTTGTTTACGTAGGTTAAAAATTCAATGTACTTTTTACTTAGATGGTCAAGGATATCAATGTCTGTACTTATATTCTTCTTTCAGTATTCTAATGAATTCAATCCATCGTATTTAAGTTTTATATACTTAACAGTAATAAATCTAGTAAAATAGATTGATATATTAGTCATATCAACTTACTACTAAATCATTATTGTTTGTTTTAAAATACCATCAAATTATAGATTGATATATTAGTCATAACAACTCACTACTAAATCATTATTGTTTGTTTTAAAATACCATCAAATTATTTTATAATTACGCGGTCATGTACCAAGTCGACGACAAGCTGCAAAGTGTATGTGTGATTCATGCATGTAAAACTCTCCCTAAACTAATAAAAATTCATTAATCGATAAATAAAGGAATAATGTCAATCAAAGGCCTGGAAGATGATAAAACTATCAATTTAAGGCCCAAAAGATTTTTTCTATCGATTCAAGACCTAAAAAATAGAAAACTATCAATCCAAGACGTAAAAATATAGAACCTATCAATTTAAGACTTAGGAATATTAAGACTATGTTTGATATATAATAATTTATATTCTTATTTAATTTATATACATAATTTCCCTTATTTTTCATTAATTCTTTTGTTTATAATATTAAAATCACATAAAATTAATATATCTTTTATATTTTTGGGCAAATGATTTATGAAAATATTATCGAATAACAAACAATTATAAGAGACCAAACATGGTCTTAAAATGAGTAAGTACTAAATTAATAGTTTTATCTTTCAGGTCCTGAATTGATAGTTTTTAATCTTTAAGGCCATGAATCGATAGGAAAAATCTTCCAGACCTTAAATTGATAATCTTACTATCTTTCAGGCCCTAAATTGATAAAAGTCCATAAATAAATAAACTCGCTAATTAAAAGTTATCATTATTGCAAACGTATTTCGTTCTTTATGGTGTACGCTAATTAAAATCAATTGCACAACCCATCCGCTCAGCCAATCTAGACTGTGAGACCTTCCTTTTTCATGCTTGGCATGTGTTTAAATTCTATTTGTTGGGGTAATGACATTTTTGAGTTGATCTCAAAACCCTTGTAAAGATGAATTTGCCTAAGTGTTGTTTAGTCAGGATTAGTCTTGATAGGATTAGACCAGGTTAGAATATATTTTATATTTTCAGGTACTCAGTGAGAGGAGAACTCACTGAAGACAATTAAGACTGAAGCCTGAAGACACGGAGCACCATCATGACCCTGAAGTTAGTATTTATAAGCTGGCTAACTGAGAGTTAGGATGAAGAGCATGATCCTGAGATCATTGCTAACCCACCAGTCCTGAAGGAGTCAGACGATACTGAGTATTTGAGAAAAAACTTGGAGTAAGAGCCAAACAAAACAAAAGGAATGTCAACGCTAGACCTTGTACTTCAGGGGATGAGGACAAACCTGAACTCAGATAAGACAAAACTGGACTGAAGAATGAGTTCTGACATTCTCACCTACCTAAAGACGTGGACCAATCAGAGGAAGACAAGTCATGTACGAACCCTGACTCAACGAGCCTTCATTTAATGTACTTGTCAAATTCATGCAAGTAGACGACTGCATGCTAGGATTATGTTCGGTGTGTCTCCTACAAGAAAGGTGTGAGAAGACTATCTCTTCCAACGGATAAAATTCGAAATCATCTATAAATATAGAAGATCTTGACCCAAACAAGGTTACGGAAAATTTCGAAGCCAAGAAATTACTCAGACTCTCAAGCATTCAAAGAAGCACTCGAACCCTCTTAAATTTTCCAAATGTTTCTTATAGTCTAGTGTCATTCTATATTCAATTGAACTTTTATTTTCATATCTTAAGCTTAGAGTGATAATCAAATCATAACTCTGTCTTGTAAGGATTATCACAACTTAGTTAGAATCCAAACAAAAACCAAAATCAAAACCCTAAGTTGAGTCAGTGTTAGGTTTGTTGGTAGAGGTTGTTAGTGGTTAAGGAAGGAGGAATATAACTCGTGTAATTCTAGGGATTACTTATTAGGTGTGAAATTATTAGATTTTAGAGCTCGAAATGTCCGTATTTTTATTGATTTCGATGAGTATTTAGAGTCAATTGAGTACTATTGTATGAACTAATAAATTTGCCTTTTTAATGCTCATAAATGGATAGAGGGTGAAAAAGGGAGTTCGTAGAACTTTGAATTGACTCAAACGGATGCCCGGATGAGAAGATATGGAAGAAATACGAAAAGTATTAGTTCATGCGAGCAAAAGTATCACTTGAATACTCAAGCAAGAAGTGCTAGAGTACTTACTACTCAAGCACTCGAGTAGTCACTCGAGCAGGCCTTGGTCGAGTAGTCACTACTCGAGCACTCGAGTAGTGCACTCGAGCAGGAGGCGGTCGAGTAGTCACTACTCGAGCTGAGGAGCTCGAGTACTTTTCATGTTCTGGACAAATTTGATACTCGAGTTGCCCTCGCTCGAGTACTCTCTACTCGAGCAAGTCGTGGATTTCGGCCCATGAATGCCCAATTCGACCCGTTGCCTATATATACCCATTCCGAGTTTGTTTTTTAAGAACCACTTCACGCATAGAGATAGATTTTAGAGAGAAAGGAGCACCAAGAGTTCGAGCAAGCATAGTTTATTTTTTATCGAGGTTTTTACGTTACGAATTCCTAGTTTAGTTTTGGATTTAATTATTATGATCTTACGTTCTTTGAAACTTGAGACTTATTATTTTCCTTTTATTTGGATTTTATTCTTAGACTTCGATTATTTCTTAAACCCTTGTTTATGTTCTTGAGTTATTTAATTAGATTAATTATATTTTCGTTCGTTGTTTGCTTCATTACTTTCGTTATCGTTAAAACCATGTTAGGCTAAAACCCTTGTATGCTTGAGGTAGGATGAACTCGTAGAAGTAGGACGTTGGTACATAATTAGGGTAACATGTGATGTTTAGTTTTAATTCTCTTAATTAATGAACGCTTAAAATAAATTCCGGATTTACCTTTGAATTTCGTACGAAAATTGTTAGAGAGAGGACGACCTTATCACTCTTTAACAACTAGTAGGCTTAACGAGAGGGTTTAGAAGGGTTAATTCATCTACCGGTTTATCTAGGGAGGACGACCGCATCACCTTGGTTAAATTAGGGTTTCTTTAATTAAGCACAATCTATTAACTTGTTTAGTGGATTAGCGAAGTTGATTGATAGGATAAAATATTAGAGTTTAATTCTTGAGCTTTTCATCTTACAATCTTATACTTAGGTTATTTCTTGCACATCACTGTTATTTTGACTATGTACCGGCTCCATTAGTATACGTAGGGATTCCTATCCTGAGCATCACCCTTTTTATATTTGAGACAAAAACCCTTAGATAATTAACTCGTTTCTTTCTTTTGCATTAGTAGAATAATATAGTTTAGAATTAATATTTTAAAAAATCTAAAAATATTCACTCATATTAACTACGACGCGTAGATCTATAGGGCTCTATTCGCATATTTATCTTCCCTTGGGTTCGATAATACTTGGTCCCTATACTTGCCCATACTACTGTGATCCCATACTCCTGTGGGGTAACTTCTAGTAAAAGCTAGTAAAGTTAGGTTCAAGTCAATCACTGAGGTTGATCACAGTGCACCTTGGTATGTTAAAAACAAGTCAATCCTTAAGGGATTCTCCTGTTATATTAGGACCGTGAACGTAGAAGCTTGAGTTTTTGAACCACGTTAAATGCTACGAGTTCTTTACTGCTTTGATACTTGCATAAATTGATTATTATTCATTCATTGCATATTTGTCAGTGTTGAATTAATCAACCGGATATTTGTAAACTCAGTGCACATCCCCTTAATCACAACTTCATAAAAAGGAAAAAATTAATAAATAAATAATTAGTCAACTGTCTTGCTTCAAAGTTGTTAGTAGGTGTATTATCTATTTAGTGCCCTATCACTTAACTTTAAGTAGAGGGACTCAGTTTGAAAAAAAATTATATATGTGTTGTTGGTAGGCGAGCAACTAAGCAAAGGGTCAACAAAGGATAATTAAGACATTAAGCTTAATGGTGAACAACTGAGCAAATGACTCACAACTGAGTAAAACGACCAGCTAGTCAAGATGCTAAAACGACCAGCAGGTCGAGACGACCAGCAGGTCGGGATGCGAAGACGACCAGCAGGTCGGGATGCGAAGACGACCAGCAGGTCGGGATACGAAGACGACCAGCAGGTCGGGATGCTAAGACGACCAGCAGGTCGGGATGCGAAGACGACAAGCAGGTCGGGATGCGAAGACGACAAGCTGGGCAAGAGCCAAGGCGAGCAGCAGTGCAAGAGCCAAGACGAGCAGCAGTGCGAGAGGCCAAGGCGAGCAGCAGTGCTAAAGGCCAAGGCTAGCAGCTGAGCAATGAGCTAAGGCTAGCAGCTGTGCGAGAGGCCAAGGCGAGCAGCAGTGCGAAAGGCCAAAGCTAGCAGCTGAGCAATGAGCTAAGGCTAGCAGCAGTGCGAGAGGCCAAGGCGAGCAGCAGTGCTAAAAGCCAAGGCTAGCAACTGGGCAAGAAGCCAAGGCTAGCAACTGGGCGAGAAGCCTAGGCTAGCAACAGAGCAAGAAGCCTAGGCTAGCAACTGAGCAAGAAGCCAAGGCTAGCAAATGGGCGAGAAGCCTAGGCTAGCAGCTGGTCAAGAAGCTAAGACGAGCAGTTGGTCAAGATGATGACCATCCAAGCGAGCAACTGTGCAAAGATCATAAATATGGAGCGAACAACCGAGTAAAGGTTTGAATACCCAACGAAGACATACAGGCGAACAACAGGTCACCACGGAAAGCAGCTGAGTAACCTCAATGGTCAAGTACAACATTGGGAACTCCAACAGTCAATAACTTAGATGTAGTCCAAGTGTCCTAACACTTGGCACCCATCCAATGGGCAATAACTTAGATGTAATACAAGTGTCCTAACACTTGGCAAATATCCAATGGTAGAATGGCTAGGATGGTGACACATGGTCCATTTGTATGTCTATAAATACTCCCTCATTTGCATGAAAAGAAAAAAAGGTTCCATAATTCAAAATATAGCCCAAGTTCTTGCAAATTTATTTCTTAAACATTACTTAGCCAAATTCCATGATCATTTGATCTTGTTTGATGATCTTAACTAGAGAAAACAGCCACTGATCATCATCGATTACAAAAAGGTCATCAACAATTGGCGCTAGAAGGAGGGTCCGAACCTCCGATTTGTAAAAATTGAAGAAAGCTTGAAGATCTTCGCCGGAATCTGCAAAAGTTGGCCGGAATCCGAGAAGAAGCCACCGGAAATCAAGTGTGCACACCATTTGAAACAAAGTTATCCATAAATACATCATTTTAAGAGTTTGAATGCATGCATGTATGAACTAGGGTTTTCAAACCACCATATTCATACATACAAGGCTAGTAACTTTTAAGAAAGGTGTTTGTTGGAAGCAAGATCATCCCACTCCTTTGCTTATTACTCATACCTTGGCAATCCAAATGATTAGATCACAAGAAGAACGACATTCGAGTGCATCCTCGAGTCGTAAATCAAGAACTAGGGTTTTGTCTACCGAAGGACATGCAAGGACGGTTAGAACAACTTCTCGAAAGAATGTCCAAGTTACAATCGACACAATTCCACCGGAAGTAGAAGCCCTCGCCCGAAATCCCAAGGAGCTAGCAAAAATAATAGCCGTACTCCAAATAACTGCAAAAGCAACAAGAGCAGGTTGGGCCATCGCATGCCCCGGGGGCGACCAGCCGAGCAGCCGAGCAGCGGAACCAAGCGGGCGAGCAGCGGAGTAAAATGCGCGAAGATGCACGTCGCGATGAAGCTGACAGTACCGAAGTTCATAGAAATAAAGGGAAGGCTCCCATAAGCGAGCGTTTAGGGAGTCGAGGGGAATCATCGCCGAGTCGAGCAAGTGAGTCAAGCAAAAGTACCTCTCGAACAAGTGCTTTGGAAAGGCTAGGAACGAGGAACATGACTAGGAGGGAACCATCCAGGAGGAACGAGGAACAACCACGCCCAGCTGCTCGCCCATAAGTGTATAACCGGATCAGGAGATCAGCTTTCGGCCGATTAGGGCCAAACGGAGCTAGCAACGCTGCTAGGAGAACAACCCAGGAGAAACGTCCCGTTGGTGAGGGACTGCATCGTGAGGAGGTCGTTGAACTCAATCACGATGAATAGCCTTCCAACGGGAGGACTCCCCCAAGTGAATTACAAGAAATGAGAAAAGCAATCGAGGAATTGCAAAAGCAGTTGGAATCTCAAAGAGGTATCGGGTCAACTGTTCTCCCGTCCTCACCACTATCTCCGTCAATCCTCAATGCACCGATCCAAAAGAAGATACAGTTTCTAGCCATCAATTTGTACGAAGGAACGTCGGACCCCCGTATTCATGTGACGAAGTATTCGGACTTCATGATCTCAATGGGGGCAACTGACGCCACACAGTGCCAAAACTTCCCACTCACCCTTGGAGATGGCCCGCACAGGTGGTTTTCAGCACTGGTTCCCGGCTCCATCAGCTCCTTCGCCCAACTGAGCAAGGAATTTCTGTCTCATTTCTCAACTGCCGGGTCTTACTTGACCCACAGACACCGGTTGGCAGATATCAGGCAAGGAGACGAGGAGTCAGATAAACAGTTTCTGGAAAGATTTGATAAAGTTCTACTGGAGGGCGAGATGGTGAGTGAGGATACGAAGATAGTAGCAGTAATGGATGGATTGAAGAAAGGAACTAGTCTATGGAAAGAGATGCATCTGACTTGTCCAAAGACGTATGCGGAATTCAGACACAAGACAGGAATCCACGTATCGATGCAGGAAGCCCTACACAAAGAAATGAGAGATAAAGCTGACCCGAAGAAGTTTGGCAAGAAGTCTGGAGGATATGACTACAAGGCTCCAAAGAACATGAAGTCGTTCAACAAGGGAGCTGAGTTAAAAGAGAAGCTGAATCAAGTCCTTACCATGTCTGTGGACGTTGTGTACAACAATGTCAAAGACAAGGAGAAGCTATCAGAACCGCGAAGAATAAGGCAAGAAGGAGGAAAATTGAACCCGAACAAATACTGCGCATATCATCAGAACATCGGCCACTTCACAAGTGAATGTCGAGATTTGTTAAAACAGATGTGGAAGTTCTACGAAGAAGGAAGGCTGTCTGAGTTCGTGAAAAAGGAACCGGGTAAGAGGCCGAGAGCAGCAACGCCGTCCAGCTCAGACGATGATGATAGCGACGAGCAACCGAGCAGGACGGGTAAGAAAGGAAGAAAGGTCCCCGCAGCCCCAGCAAGACCAATCCTGGAGATCCTAATGTTAGAACCAACTGGACCAGTAGATGGTTGCTCCGATGGGAGACCACCCATGTCAAAAAGAAAAAAAAAACGGAATTGAGAGCGGTCGCACAAGTGATGGAGGTTGGTGTAAATCCATCGACCAAACAAACCGGGGACCTGACCTTTTTAGAAAAAGACTTGGATGGGGTGCTCACCCCCCACAACGACTCGCTAGTCATTTGCGCTAACATTATGGGGACAAGAGTACACCGTCTGCTTGTCGACACTGGTTCTTACACAAACATCCTGTTCAAAATCACAGTGGATCAGCTAGGAGAATGTGCCGAATACATAAAAGATTGTGATCATAGAATTGTGGGATTCGGAAATGCTGTGACCGTCCCCCTAGGAATGATTACGCTAGCTGTCAAACTTGTATCAGTCGAGGACCCTGAAAGGAAACTGAATAGGATGGTAGATTTCCTAGTTGTAGATCTACAGTCCACCTATAATGGGTTCCTCGGCCGTCCCTTTTTGCATGAATTTAAGGCAGCCGTTTCGATGTATTATTACTGTGTAAAATTTCCCACGTCAAAAGGTGCAGGCACAGTCAAAGGTGACCAGAAGAAAGCTCGTGAGTGCCTCTTGTAACTTCAGCCGAAAGATCACAGAGTTGACATGGTGGACGAACAGCCGAGCAGCTGTGGTGAAGATAGATCATCCACTCCCAACGAAACCATGGACTCCATCGATACAGAAATGATGGAAGTAGACGAGCAGCTGTGCCGAGGCGAGCAGCTGTGCAAAGACGAACAGCTATGCCGAGGCGAGCAGCTGTGCAAAGACGAACAGATGTACGGTGACGAGCAGCTGTGCAAAGACGAACAGTTGTATGGTGACGAACAGCTGTGCGGTGACGAGCAGCTATACCGAGATGAACAACTGTACGGAGGCGAACAGCTGTGCGGGGACGAACAGCTGTGCGGGAGCGACCACCAGGGTGGTGACGAACAGGTGAGCAAAGACGAGCAGCTAAGCCATGTGGAAAACGAAGAAGCTATGACAACCAACAACAGAGTAGAGCATGCAGCATCGACCAATAATGAGATGGAAGATATTGAACCACGACTAAGCGCGGAACCAATGGAAGTCGAGGACGAAGTGAACACGGAAGGGCCCATCATCGACCCTCGTTGGAAAGGCCAGAAACGGAGGGTTACCCCGTTCGAAGAGTTAGAGGCAATAAAGGTCGACCCGAACTAGGAGAGCTTAGAGCTCTTCATAGGATCTGAGCTCCCAGAGCCATACAGGTCCAAATTGACTGAGTTTCTTAAAGCAAATCTCGACGTGTTCGCATGGTCGCATGCAGATATGGTGGGCATCAGCCCAGAACATGCATGCCACAGACTCAACATCGACCCGAAAAAAAAACCGATCCATCAAAAGAGGAGAAAATTTGGGCCCGACAAGTATGAATCCAGTGTTGGTCAAAAAAGTAAGCGGGGCATGGAGACTGTGCATTGATTTCACCGATTTGAATGCCGCTTGCCCAAAGGATAACTTCCCTTTGCCACATATCGACCAACTGGTTGATAGCACAGCTGGACATGAGCTCCTCATATACATGGACGCGTTTGCGGGGTATCACCAAATTGCAATGCATCCGGACGATCAGGAGCACACAACATTTTACACCAACAAAAATTTGTTGTGCTGGAAGAGGATGCCATTTGGGTTAATTAACGCCGGAGCTACCTACCAAAGGCTGGTCAATAAGATGTTTGATGACCACATCGGGAAGACGATGGAAGTGTACGTGGACGACATTGTTGTTAAGAGTCCAAAGAAAGAGGATCACTTGCAGCACCTGACCCAAACATTTGAAATACTCCGGGCCTACAACATGAAACTAAACCCCAAGAAGAGCAGTTTTGGAGTCCATTCTGGGAAATTCTTGGGACATCTAGTCAGTCAACGAGGAATCGAAGCAAATCCAGTGAAAGTGAAAGCAATCATGGAGATGCAACCACCCAGATCGGTGAAAGAGGTTCAACGGTTAACTGGATGTCTGGCAGCTTTGAATAGATTCGTCTCAAGATCCGGGGACAAGTGCAGGCCAATCCCAGGGGAGAAGTTATACTTGTACCTAGCGGCTTCAGAAGTTGCAATCAGCTCAGTACTCGTTCGAGCAGAAGGAAAGTTCCACCTACCCATCTACTACGTAAGCCAGACCTTACATGAAGCAGAGCTCAGATATTCACCAACAGAAAAGCTTGCATACGCACTAGTGATGAGTGTCAGAAAGCTCTGACTTGAAGCGACTACACTAGCTTCTACTAGTAGCTACCCCGCAAGAGAACGGGTTCACTGTAGTATGGGCAAGTATAGGGACCAAGTATTATCGAACCCAAGGGATGGTATGTATGCGAATAGATCCCTGAAGATCTACGCGTCGTAGTTAATATGAGTGTAATGTTTTTTTGGGTTTTTGAAAGATTAATTAAAAGACTGAATTAAACTAAGTAAACTAAAGAATGAAAAAGAACGAATTAACTACGGGTTGTTTTCTAATGAGAGATGGTGATGCTCAGGATAGGAATCCCTACGTATACTAACGGAGCAGGTACATAATCAAAGTAATTGTGACAACCAATAATTAACCTAAGTAAAAGATCGTAGAATGAAAGCTCAAGATTTCTCACCCTAATACTTTATCCTAGCAATCGACTTCACTAATCCACTAACAAGTTAATGAACTGTGCTCAATTAATGAGACCCTAATTTAACTAAGGTGATGCGGTCGTCCTCCTTCGCTAAACCGGTAAATGAATTAACCTTTCCTAAACCTTCTCGTTAAGACTACTAATTGTTATTGAGTGATGCGGTCGTCCTCTCTCTAACACTTTCGTACTAAATTTAAAGGTAAAGTTCAGATTAATTATAAGAATTCATTAATTAAGAGAATTAAAACTAACGTCACGAATTACCCTAATTATGTACCCACATCCTACTTCTACGAGTTCATCCTAACCTAAGCATGCAAGGGTTTTAGCCGGACATGGTTGTAACAAACATAAAAGCAATTAAGGAAACAACGAACATAAACATATTGAATTGAACGAAGAAAATAAGAAACATGAACTAGGGTTTTAAAAGAAAATAAATACGAAGAACTGAAATTGAATTGATAAAAACGAAATTTAAACGTGTTCAAAGTAACGAACTAATGAAAAGAAACTAAGAATTGAAAAGAAACTAGAATTCGTATGCAAAACCTCAACAAAACGTAAAATAAAGCTTGCTCGTTCTTCTCCTCTTCAAAAACTAAGTCTAAAGTATTTCTAAAAGTTAGGGATCCTTCAAAACGTGTTTGGACGAGATATATATAGGCACGGGTCGAAACGGGAGTTAATGGGCCGAAAATACGAATCCAGAGGCAAAAGTATATGGGCGCTCGAGCAAAACGCTCGAGCGGTCCCGCTCGAGCAGTGTAGCTCGAATGATGCATTCGCTCGAGCGGTCGCGCTCGAGCTGCTCGAGCGCTGAAATGACTCTGTATGTTTTGGACGCTCGAGCGATTCGCTCGAGCGGTGGCGCTCGAGCTGCTCGAGCGCAAGAATTGTTCTGTACGTTTGCGCGCTCGAGTAAGGCGCTCGAGCGGTGGCGCTCGAGTAAGGCGCTCGAGTGACTTCAAAGCTTCTCCCAAGTGATACTTTTCCTCGTCCGCACTAATACCGATCGTATTTCTTCAATATCTTCTCATCCGGGCATCCGTTTGAGTCGATTCAAAGTCCTACGAACTCCGTTTTTCGTCCTCTATTCACCTATGAGCATCAAAGAGACAAATTTATCAATGTATAGAAATAACGCTCAATTGACTCTAAATACTCTATAAACTCGACCAAAACTAGGGCGTTTCTAGCTACGAATCATGACAATTTCACGCCTAATCAAGCTCCGTCCATATTTTTTCAACCACCAGGTGGAGGTATTGACAACATTCCCACTCAAACAGATACTGCACAGACCCGACACAGTCGGCTGCCTCCTGAAGTGGTCCTTAGAAATTAGCCAGTTCGGAATCTCATATGCTCCTCGAACAGCGATCAAGGGGCAAGCCTTAGCCGACTTCATAGTCGAGCTGACATTCCCCCAAGATCCGATGAGAGGACATAATCATCCCTGGCACATGTATGTTGACGGATCATCTACCAACACAGCGTCGGGGGCAGGGATAGTCTTGATAAGTCCAGACAGACAGGTTTTCACTTCAGCTGTTCGTTTTAAGTTCATGGAAACGAACAATGAAGCAGAATATGAGGCATTAATCGCTGGATTGCGGCTAGCATTAGCAGTTGGAGTAAGAAAATTACAGATTTTCGGAGATTCACAGCTGATTGCCAACCAAGTTCGGGGAGAGTACGAGGTGAAAGATGAGAACATGGCTTTGTATCAGAAAATTGTTGCTCACCTGGCCTCCATGTTCGAACAAATATACATCGAACAGATACCAAGTGACAACAATGCACGAGCAGACGCACTCGCTCGGCTAGCAACTAGCACCGGGCCAGCGGAGTTAACCGAGGATTACAAGGATATCCAACCCATCAACCGAGGATTACAAAATCTATCAAGTTGACGAAGAGTTGGGGAAAGATGATTGGAGAACGCCGATCATCAAATATCTACGGGATAATGAAAAACCGGATAACCCATTGGAGGCTAGCAGGTTGGTCAGACGAGCAACAAGGTACACCATAATGGATGGGCAATTATACAAGAGAGGATTCTCACTCTCATTCCTGAAATACCTGGCTAGGGGGCAAGGGCAAGCAGTATTGAAAGAAATCCATGAAGGTGTAAGCAGAAATCACGCTAGAGGGCGGGCGTTGGCGTACCCATACAAGGTGACAAATAAGTGGCACATCGGCACATACGACCTTGAAGACATGGAAGGCAAGTCGTCCCAATACTCCTGGAATGCAACTTTACTCAAGAAGTACTATCAATAAAGTCTCGTAAGTTTTAGAAGTCCTACAATGTAAATCTTTTGTGAATCCCTTGTAAATTTCTGTTAAAAAAGAGCGAGCAGTTGTGTATGTTAATATTGGTGTGAACCTATGTCACCAGTCCAAGTCCTAAATCACTCAGTTGCTCGCCTAGAACTTGCAAAGCACAAGTCTGTCATAAGACGACCAACTAAGCATAAGAAAGGAAAGAACAAGGTCAAGTCCATAATGGACCAAGGACCCATACACCACTACGAGGCTAAGTCCACAGGAGACCAAGAGCCCAAAAAGGTCAAGTTCTATAAGAACCAAATGACCAACTTAAAAATTTCACTAAGTGTTTACCTTAAGAAAAAAAGGAACACTTAGAAACTAATAAAGAGTCATATGCAAAAGCAGTAAGCGAGCAACTGAGTAAGATAGAAATAAAGGCACAAATTTGTAAATTAGCAAAAGCTTTCATTGCATTAAGTCAAAAGATGTTTACAATGGGAGTGATAAGTATAGAAAAGGGATGTGTATCTTATTGTAAATCCAAGAACTAAGTCTTCAAGATGGAGAGGGAGGAACATCTGCATTGTTGGTCGCCTCAGTACTCGGCTGCTCACCGGGAACAGTTGAAGCACCCGCCCCATCTATTAAAGTTAGGGGAAGTGATTGCAAACCCTAAAAAACTTCATCATTGGTCGCCGCCGAAACCTCCTCTGGTTGGTCACCAAAAGTAGGGGGCACAATATTGACGTCCTCATCGGAGATATCCAAGGAAAAACCGGCAGCGACGGCGACGTGATGAGAGAAAAAAAAAGTTCGACCTGTTTATTAGAAAAAAAGATGGGGCCTCAGGAAATCAACCGCCGTCATCCGAAAAGACACACCCAGTTTTTCACCCGATATTCCCGCCTCCAAGAAAAATCAAATCCCATCCGCTCGACTGCTCGCCCTTCGTGGAAAAAGATATCAGTCGTAGCTTGATCTCAGTTAGTCAATTTATATCCTAACATGAGATCAATCTAGGGGCCAATTGTTGGTAGGCGAGCAACTAAGCAAAGGGTCAACAAAGGATAATTAAGACATTAAGCTTAATGGTGAACAACTGAGCAAATGACTCACAACTGAGTAAAACGACCAGCTAGTCAAGATGCTAAGACGACCAGCAGGTCGAGACGACCAGCAGGTCGGGATGCGAAGACGACCAGCAGGTCGGGATGCGAAGACGACCAGCAGGTCGGGATACGAAGACGACCAGCAGGTCGGGATGCTAAGACGACCAGCAGGTCGGGATGCGAAGACGACAAGCAGGTCGGGATGCGAAGACGACAAGCTGGGCAAGAGCCAAGGCGAGCAGCAGTGCAAGAGCCAAGACGAGCAGCAGTGCGAGAGGCCAAGGCGAGCAGCAGTGCTAAAGGCCAAGGCTAGCAGCTGAGCAATGAGCTAAGGCTAGCAGCTGTGCGAGAGGCCAAGGCGAGCAGCAGTGCGAAAGGCCAAGGCTAGCAGCTGAGCAATGAGCTAAGGCTAGCAGCAGTGCGAGAGGCCAAGGCGAGCAGCAGTGCTAAAAGCCAAGGCTAGCAACTGGGCAAGAAGCCAAGGCTAGCAACTGGGCGAGAAGCCTAGGCTAGCAACAGAGCAAGAAGCCTAGGCTAGCAACTGAGCAAGAAGCCAAGGCTAGCAACTGGGCGAGAAGCCTAGGCTAGCAGCTGGTCAAGAAGCTAAGACGAGCAGTTGGTCAAGATGATGACCATCCAAGCGAGCAACTGTGCAAAGATCATAAATATGGAGCGAACAACCGAGTAAAGGTTTGAATACCCAACGAAGACATACAGGCGAACAACAGGTCACCACGAAAAGCAGCTGAGTAACCTCAATGGTCAAGTACAACATTGGGAACTCCAACAGTCAATAACTTAGATGTAGTCCAAGTGTCCTAACACTTGGCACCCATCCAATGGGCAATAACTTAGATGTAATACAAGTGTCCTAACACTTGGCAAATATCCAATGGTAGAATGGCTAGGATGGTGACACATGGTCCATTTGTATGTCTATAAATACTCCCTCATTTGCATGAAAAGAAAAAAAGGTTCCATAATTCAAAATATAGCCCAAGTTCTTGCAAATTTATTTCTTAAACATTACTTAGCCAAATTCCATGATCATTTGATCTTGTTTGATGATCTTAACTAGAGAAAACAGCCACTAATCATCATCGATTACAAAAAGGTCATCAACATGTGTATCACCCCATACACGTATTTTAGACTTGCCCGAAACCAACACTATTGGTAAACATTAATTTGATAAAGTTTTAGATATTTAATTTTAAGATATTGTCAATAAAAAATAATGATAATAATTGTTGATGAGCGACCAGGCGAGCAACAACGTTGAAGAATTAAAAGAACTAAAACTAAAAGCAAGAAAGAGGCGACCAAGAACGTACAAAGTTGAATCAAGCTGTTGGCGACCAAGAGCGTAATCAGGCAAGTGGCGACCAACATTGCAAAGTATAAAGAATAAGTTAATATAAGAAAGAAAGACAAGAGGCGACCAGCAGGTCCATAGTATCCCGCAAGGATATACAAGCGAGCAAAAGGCCACCAGAGAAAGCAAGTGAATCATCTCAAAAGACCAAGTACAACATTAAGAACTCCAAGAGTCACTAGTCTAGATATGATCCAAGTGTCCTAACACTTGGCATAAATCTAATGGTTAATATCTTAGATGTTGTACAAGTGTCTCAATACATGGCAAAAATCCAATGGTTAAACCATTAGGATAATGACACATGGCTTTCTTGTGTATCTATAAATACCCCCTCATTTGTATGAAGAAGGGGATTCTTTTCCATAATTTCAAAATATAACCCAAGTTCTTGCAAATTTATTTCTTAAACATTACTTAGCCAAATTCCATGATCATTTGATCTTGTTTGATGATCTTAACTAGAGATAACAGCCACTAATCATCATCGATTACAAAAAGGTCATCAACAATTGGCGCTAGAAGGAGGGTTCGAACCTTCGTTTCACAAAAAAGTCGAAGGAAAGTTGAAGAACTCCACCGGAATCTGCAAAATCCGGCAGGACTCCGGGAGAAAGCCATCGGAAATCGAATATACACATTGTTTGAAGCAAAATCAGCCATCTATACATTACCTTGAGAGTTTAAATGCATGTGTGTATGAACTAAGGTTTTCAAACAACCATATTCATACAAACAAGGCTAGTAACTCTTACGAAAGATATTTATTGGAGATAAAACCATCCCATTCATCCGCTTACCACTTGTCTTTCGGTAACCAAAATGGTTCGATCACAAGAAGAACGACATTTGAGCACGTCTCCAAGTCGTAGGTCAAAAACTAGGGTTTCGTCTACTGAAGGACATGCACGTACAGTAAAAGCAACTTCGCAAAGAAATGTCCAAGTTACCATTGATACAATCCCGCCGGAAGTAGAAGCTCTTGCTCAAAATCCCGAAGAGCTAGCAAAAACGATTGCTGTTTTACAAGCATTGCAAAGACGACAAATAGTCGGGCCATCAGGGACGCAGGCGGCGACCAACAGAGCGAGCGAGCAGCGAAGCGAAAGAAGAAAAGACGCACGAAATGACGAGGTTGACAGCGAAGAAATCCGTAGGAATAAAGGGAAAGCTCCTTTGAGTGGAAGACTTGGAAGTCGAGGAGAGTCCACTCCGGGGACAGGCGAGGAGTCGAGCAGCGGGGACACAAGGAGTATAAGCCACTACCGCACAAGAAGAGCAAGTTATCGCGGAACACATAGGGACGATCAGCTGAGAGGCGAGGAGCGAGCACCGGGGCAAACACACCCTGCTGCTCGCCGTTCAGTTCATGAAAGGCTAAGAAGATCAGCCTTTGGGCGACTAGGTCCCAATGGAGCCAGTAACATCGCTAGGCACGCCACTCAAGAGAAACGTCCCGTTAGCAAGGGACTGCATCATGAAGAGGTCATTGAACCTAATCATGACGAACAGCCTTCTAGCGGAAAAACGTCTCCAGATGAGTGGCAAGCTCTAAAGAAAGCGGTAGAAGAGATGCAAAAACAGTTGGAGGAAAGGAAAGACGACGGATCGACGATGTTGCCATCATCACCCTTGTCCCCGGATATCCTTAATGCGCCGGTACAAAAAAAAGTGCAATTCCCAGCCATTAATCTGTACGAGGGAAATTCAGACCCGAAAGTACACCTGTCCAAATATACCGATTACATGATATCGGTTAAGGCATCCGATGCAACTCAATGTCGGAATTTCCCGTTGACTCTTGGTGACGGCCCTCACAGATGGTTTTCTGCAATAACTCCAGGTTCCATCAGTTCGTTTATGCAACTCAGCAAAGAATTTCTCTCGCACTTCTCCACGGTCGGGTCTTACCTCACCCAGAGACACAGGCTAGCAGACATTAAGCAAGGAGACGAAGAGTCGGACAAGCAGTTTTTGGAAAGATTCGATAAGATTCTATTGGAAGGCGAGATGGTAAGTGAAGATACAAAAATAGTTGCAGTAATGGCAGGGCTGAAAAAAGGAACCGAGTTGTGGAAATAAATGCACTTGACATGTCCAAAAACATACATGGAGTTCCGACACAAGGCTGGGATTCATGTATCGATGCAAGAGGCATTGCAGAAAGAGCTGGGTGATAAGAATGATCCCAAGAAAGCTGGAAAGAAACCCATGGGGAGTGATTACAAGGCTCCGAAAAACATGAAAGCTTTTAACGAAGGAGCAGAAATGAAAGACAGGTTAAATCAGGTGCTGGCTACGTCAATAGAGGCGGTGTACAACAACGTCAAAGACAGAGACATGTTGTCGGAACCAAGGAAGATCCGGCAAGAACGCGGAAAGTTGAATCCAAACAAATACTGTGCTTACCACCAGAACATCGGACATTTCACTAGTGAATGCCGTGATCTGTTGAAACAATTATGGAGGTTCTATGAGGAAGGTAAACTGTCCGAATTCGTGAAGAGGGAACCAGGAAAAAGACCTAGGGAGGTCAATCTGCCTAGTTCGGATGACGAGGACAGTGACGACCAACCAACCAAAGCAACCAAGAAGGGAAAGAGAGTCTCAACAACACCAGCAGAGCCGATGCGGGAAGTTCTTATGCTCGAATCAAGTGGACACATCGGGGGATGTTCAGATGGAAGGCCTCTGATGTCAAAAAGGAAGAGGAAAGCGGAGCTAAGGGCGGTAGCCCAAGTAAGAGAGGTAGGAGTCAACCAGGCCACCAAAAAGACGGGAGACCTAGTCTTTTCAGAAAAAGATTTGGACGGAGTGCTCACTCCACATAATGACTCGCTGATCATATGTGCTAACATCATGGGAACCAGAGTCCACCGACTACTTGTGGACACTGGATCATACACAAATATTCTGTTTAAAAGCACATTAGATCAAATAGGAGATTGTGAGGAATATGTGAAACAATGTAATCATAAGATAGTGGGATTTGGTGATGCTGTAACCGATCCCCTAGGAGTAGTTACGTTATCAGTCGAACTTGTATCGACCGAGAATTCTGACAGGAGGATGACTAGAATGCTAGAGTTCTTAGTAGTAGATCAGCAATCTTCCTATAATGGATTTCTCGGTCGTCCTTTTATCAATGAATTCAAAGCAGCTGTTTCAATGTACTACTATTGTGTCAAATTTCCGACATCAAAGGGATCAGGTACAGTTAAAGGCGATCAAAAAAGAGCTCGTGAATGCCTCCTGCAGATGCAGCCTAAAGACAACCAGGTGTCAATGATGGACGAACAGCCGAGCAGGAGCGCTGGAAATAAACTTTCAGTATTCAACGATGTTATGGGATCCATCGATACTGAAATGATGGAGATAGATGAACAACAGAGCGACGAGCAGGAAATCCGTGGCGAGCATAAGGAACAAGAGATTGCATCTTGTTCAAACAAAAATGAAGACATCGAACCACGGATAGGAGCGGAGCCGATGATAGTTGAAGATGAACTCAACTTGGATGGACCCATCATCGATCCTCGATGGAAAGACCAAAAAAGAAGAGCAACACCAGTTGAAGAGCTAGAAGCAATCAGAGTTGACCCGAACCGAGAAGACTTAGAACTCTTCATCGGATCTGAGCTCCCAGAGCCTTACAGATCCAAGATGGAAGAATTCTTAAAGTCCAATCTCGATGTATTCGCATGGTCACATGCAGATATGGTAGGCATCAGCCCTGGGCATGCCAGTCATAAGCTAAATGTTGACCCAACTAGAAAACCGGTGAAGCAGAAGAGGAGGAAGTTTGGACCCGATAAATACGAAGCATTGGATGTGGAGGTAAAGAAGCTTTTAAGCAACGACCTTATCAAAGAGGCGCTATGTCACAGATGGGTGGCAAATCCCGTATTAGTGAAAAAATCAAATGGTGCGTGGAGACTGTGCATTGACTTCACGGATTTGAACGCTGCGTGCCCAAAAGACAATTTCCCGTTGCCACACATAGACCAACTAGTGGACAACACGGCGGGACATGAGCTCCTCACGTTCATGGATGCGTTTGCGGGCTACCATCAGATACCCATGCACCCGGACGACCAGGAGAGTACGGCTTTTTACACCAACAAAAATTTGTTATGTTGGAAGAGAATGTCGTTCGGGTTAATCAATGCAGGTGCCACGTATCAGCGACTCGTCAACAAAATGTTCAATGAACACATTGGCAAAACAATGGAGGTATATGTGGACGACATAGTCGTGAAAAGCCCGAGAAAGGAAGACCATTTGGAACACTTAACACAAACATTCGAGATACTCCGAGCATATAACATGAAGCTGAATCCTAAAAAAAGCAGCTTCGGAGTCCATTCAGGTAAATTCCTCGGACATCTCGTTAGCCAGCGAGGCATTGAAGCAAATCCATCAAAGGTGAAAGCTATTCTGGACATGCAGCCACCAAGATCCGTCAAAGAAGTGCAGCGGCTTACAGGATGTCTAGCTGCTCTGAATAGATTCATATCAAGGTCTGGTGACAAATGTCGACCTTTCTTCGATGCTATAAAGAAAGGTGGATTCCAATGGACAGATCATTGTCAGAAGGCATTTGAACAGTTGAAAGAATATCTTGGTGATACCAAAATCCTATCCAAACCGGTCCCAGGAGAAAAATTATACCTCTACTTGGCAGCCTCAGAGGTGGCCATCAGCTCGATTTTGGTTCGTGCAGAAGGAAAGTTTCACCTGCCTATATATTATGTAAGCCAGGCGTTGCATGAAGCCGAAGTCAAATATTCCCCGATGGAAAAACTGGCATACGCGTTGGTGATGAGCGTCAGAAAATTACGGCCATATTTTTTCGACCACCAAGTAGAAGTCCTGACAACTTTCCCGTTGAGACAAGTTCTGCAGCGACCAGACACTGCTGGTCGCCTCCTTAAGTGGTCCCTTGAAATAAGTCAATTCGGGATATCATATGCACCTCGAACAGCGATCAAAGGACAAGCGTTAGCCGACTTCATAGTCGAACTAACCTTTCCTCAAGATCCGACGAGAGGTCATAATCATCCGTGGCATATGTATGTCGACGGATCATCCACCAACATGGCATCAGGAGCTGGAATAGTGCTAATCAGCCCAGACAGACAAATTTTTACCTCAGCAGTGCGATTTGATTTTATGGCAACAAATAACGAGGCCGAATATGAGGCGCTGATAGCCGGACTCCGTCTGGCATTAGCAGTCGGGGTAAGGAGGTTACAAATATACGGGGATTCGCAATTGATAGTTAACCAAGTCCGAGGAGAATATGAAGCTAGAGATGAGAGCATGGCACTATACCAGAAAATCGTAGCCCATCTTGCTTCCATGTTTGAACAAATATACATTGAACAGGTACCCAGGGAAAACAATGCCCAAGCAGATGCGTTGGCTCGCCTGGCCACCAGCACGGGTCCAGCAGAGTTGTCAGAAATCACCATCACAAAAATATGTCGTCCATCAACATTTGACTATAAAGTGAACCAAGTAAACGAAGAAGGCGAAGAAGATGATTGGAGGGCACCTATTGTCAAATACCTCCAGGATGGTGAAGTATCAGGGGATCCTCAGGAAGCAGCCAAAATAGCCAGGCGAGCAGCAAGATTCACAATCATGGACGATCAGTTGTACAAAAGAGGATTCTCGCTTCCGCTATTGAAATGCCTAACAAGAAGGCAAGGACAGGAAGTTTTACAGGAAATTCATCAAGGCGTCTGCGGAAATCATGCTGGGGGGCGTGCATTGGCCTACAAGACAGTCAGACAAGGGTATTACTGGCCAACACTACTGCAAGATGCTATCAAAGTAGCAAGAACTTGTCACAGATGTCAGATATTTGCACCTAACATCCACAAGCCACCAACAGAAATGATAACAGTTAACAGTCCATGGCCATTTGCAAAATGGGGGATTGATATCATTGGACCCTTCCCAACTGGGAAAGGAAATGTGAAGTTCGCCGTGGTAGCTGTGGATTATTACACAAAATGGGCTGAAGCGGAGGCACTCGTAACAATCACACAAGAAAAGATGATAAGTTTCATATGGAAAAGCATCGTATGTCGGTTTGGAATCCCACAGGTAATCCTAACAGATAACGGACGACAATTCGAGGGTAAGAAGATAAGGAATTTTTGCGAGAAATGGGGAATTAAAAAGCATTTTCAACCCCATATCATCCGCAGTCCAACGGCCAGGTGGAAGCAGTCAACAAAATAATCAAACATATATTAAAGATCCGGTTGGTGGATAAAAAAGGAAAGTGGTCAGAAGAACTACCAGAGGTGCTATGGGCATATCGAATATCCTACAGGACAAGTACGGGGGAGACCCCTTTCACCATGGCGTTCGGAATTGAAGCAATGATACCCGTAGAATTGAAGGTCCCAACGGAACGAACAGCAACGTTCAATGAACGAACAAATGACGAAGCTTTGGCTGCAGAGATGGATTTGGTTGATGAAAAAAGAATTTCGGCAGAAATAAAGAACGCGGTATACAAAAGAAGGATCGCAAAGTATTATAATTCACAGGTAAAGGTCAGAGAATTCAAAATTGGAGACCTCGTGCTCAAAAAGATTTTGGGAACGTCACCAGGAGTATTTGGACCAACTTGGGAGGGCCCATACAAGATAACTCAGAAATGGGACAACGGCACTTATGATCTAGAAGACATGAAAGGCAACCCGGCCCAATACTCCTGGAATGCAGCTTTGCTGAAGAAGTATTATCAGTAGACAGGAAGTTGCAATGAAAATGTAGAAATTTAATTCAAAATTCCATGACGTTTCGTGTTTATCTGAAAACACAGTTGTAAATACTATGGAAAATATTCAGGATCTTGTATATTATGAATATATATGTTGTATTGCAAAAATAGTTGTCAAAATTATTCGCTTGATAAAGTAAGTTGTTCGCTCAAAACAGTCATGCAGGAGGCGAGCAACAGTACAAAGAGCGAACAAGACCTAAGGCTAAATCCACGCGAGGATAACAAAGCCCCGATTTATAGGCGACCAAGAGAGAAACATTAAATTCAAAGCCAAGTCCATGAAAGGACCAAAAGGCCCAATTATTTAAGGCAAGTCTTTTTAAAAGACAAAAAGCCCATGAAAACCGATCAGGCGAGCATTAAAGCACAAAATGTTTTTTCTAAAAAAGAAAAATGCGCGAACAAGAAACAAAAGAAATAGAAACAAAAATTCAAACTTTTCATTCACTAAGAAAATAAGTTGTTACATCAAAAGGGGAGTGAAAGAGTACAAGCTAGCCTTAATACAAATTCAAAAAGAAACAAAAAGTACAAAATCTTCAGGCAGGAGGAGCTGGAGGCGCATCCGTAATTGCCGAAGCAGAAGGCGCTTCTTCAGTAGTGGCCGCCGCAATCGTGGTCGCCACAGCAGAGGTGCTCGCTCCTTCAATTGGTGTCAAGGGGAGAGAATGAAGACCATCGAAGATGTCCGCCTCCTTACTCGGCTGCTCGCCGGAAGACTCGGGAGGAACAATTTCAACACCTTCACCAAAAATGTCCAAGGAAATTCCCATCTCCCCAAGATCAGCCAAAGGAAGCCTAAACCCTTCACCAAGGGGATTGCGCTGAACATAATCAACAAAGTCTTTTTTTGCAGTGGCCAAAACGTCTAAGTTATGGTCCAAGGCGAACTTCACCGATCTTAAGTTCTCAGCATAAGCACAAATATACCCCAGGTTGGTGTTGTCCGCCACATCCTGAGCATAAAGGTCGTAGGCGACCATCCCGACATTTTCCTGCTTGAGGCGAGCAACCTCGGCTTGAAGCTCCTCCACTTGGGCGACCATGGCTGTCTTTTCAACCTCTAGCGCTCGTACTCGCTCATCAGCCACTCCCAACTCAAGAGAAAGCTTATCCGATTGATTCAGAGCAAATTGCTCACTAGCCAAGGAAGCGTTATACATTTGCTCCAGACTTGCTATCGCTTTTGAGTGTTCAGCTTTCTCCTGGGCAAGCTCCTCATCCTTCTTCTTTAGGACAACCGCCTTCTCCGCCTCAAAGCCTTCAATCTTGCGGCCAAGACTACGATTGGTCCTTTCTAGCAGAATGATTTGATCCAGTAGTCTTTGGGCCGCCACAGCTTGATGACTGGCATTGTAGGCGACCAAGCGAGCATTGTCGCTAGCAGTTTGATCTTGGATGATATCCTCGGCAGTCTTAGTCCAAGCACGAGGAACCATCTCGATCGCCCGGCGAACATGAGAGTCCGGTATGTCCAGGTATGGAGGGGGAGCTTTGACACAGCTAACACTATGAAGCACTTCTGTTCGCCCAGGATGCTCTTCAGGTTTATACCTAGAAAGAAAGTAAAATACTATAAGAAAAAGATTTAAACAGGCGACCATCGAAGAAGAATTTAGGAACTTACTCCCTCAGTTTTACAGGGTCATATCCCAAATACGTGCGATCATTTGATGCTCGTTTTTTCACTAATATAGCAGACACAGTTTGTTGCTCACTCACGACCTCAACGGAAGAAGGCCTTGAAGCCGGAGAGTTTGGATCTCGGCTGCTCGCCTCAATTGTAGTTTTGGAACGTTTGGATGGTCGCTCGGTGACCTCCTTCTCGCCACGAGAACTCTCTCGGGGAGCCTTCTTCGAACCTTTTTCCTTTTCTCTTTCCCTTCCCCCACCGCGGGAGGGAGTAGCAACCTTGGGGGCTCCCTTAGATTGACGACCAGGAGCGCCTGGCTTTTCCCCAGCCCGGAGACGCATAAGAGAGAGGGGCGGATCCTGTCTCTTTCTTGTAGGTGCTTCGGCAGCCATCTGTTTTACTCGGGCAGCCAACAGATGATAAGATTGTGGAATAGTTGGGATGGCAACAGTCACTCGACGATCTGTTTCAAGATAGAATTTAAAAGAGGCGACCAGACGGGCAAGCGAACAAAGAGGTTAAGCAATTTACCTTCAGGGATGTCTGCTTGAGCCTCCAAGTGATGAGGACTCGTGAAGAGTTGAGCAATCTTCCGATGATTGGCTTTCAAAAGATAATTTATGTCGCAAGTAGCAGGATCTCGCAACACAATCAAGGCCAAAGTGAAGAAAAACTCGTCACTCAATGCTGGTTGTCCCCACCTCGCAGCTCTGGGTCCTGCAAAACAACAAAAAGACAAAAATTAAAATTAGTCCTCGACGCGGTCCCAAAAGAAAATCAAGGATGCCTACGTTTCATCTTCCCAAAACACTCAGAAGTATTAATGCGCGCCTGGCCGCCAGAGAAATCCGCCGATGCTCGCCAATCTCCTCCAATGAAGAAGAATTGGTTATGCCAACTCTTAACTTTGTTGGCGACCCCAGTGATAAGCTTCACCCCCGTCCTCGCCTTTACATAATACCAACCATCACCTTCTTCGCTACACGCTGAGATAACTAAGGCGTAGTGAATCTCCGCCGTGCTAAGCTTGTTTTTATACCCTTCAAGGCCAAAAAGGGTCATCAATGCAAGCAAATTACTCCACCCGATGGGAGTAATTTGGGTAATTGCTAGATTGATGTCCTCCAAAAAGCGACCAATGAGGGGATGGAGCGGCAAGGGAAACCCCGTGTTGAGAATGTCAAGGTTGATCGCCGTACAGCCTGGAGGGGGGCAATCAGCAGTTTCTCCTTCCTTGGGGGCATAAAGAAAAATGTTGTATGGGATCTTGTAATAAGACCTGAAACCCTCCAAGTCGTCCTCAACAACTAGGCTCGAAATCCTGCTCGCCGCATAAGTGTTGATATTCTTCTGAGCGGGCACGATAGCATGGGGGCGAACAGGAAAAGCACGGGAGTAGCGAGCAGCATACTCCTCCCACTCATCTTGGCGAACAACGCCTTCAGGAATTTGAGATTCAGGAGCCACTCTGGAGGTGTGAAAGCCAATCTCCTCAAGGAACTCCCAAGTGACTGACAGTGGTGGTCGCTCCACTTCAGACTGGTCGCCTTCCGCATCAATCTCAGCGGCCACTTCCTCTGAATCTTCTCCCAAGTCAGAAGAAGTTGCTCCTCCAGCATCAAGGCGACCAGCAGGATTCTGGACCTCATCATCGCCAGAATTCTCAGAGGCGTGTTCTTCGACTGAGCGAACAACAGAAGACGCCTCTGAACCCGTCTCTTCGTCGAGCAGTAGTGTCCTTGGATTTTGTGCCAGAGCTTGTCGAATCGATCGGCGAGGAGCAGGGGAAGCGTTTTCTTCCATGGGACGTTTCCCAGGGTTTCGTTCAAAAATTTCGATTGAGGCACCCTCATTCGAAGAAGACATTGTAGGGAATAAAAGAGAAGAGAAGAAAATGGAAGGATATAAAATTTTTAGAAACGCCGGGAAACCGACGGCGGCGCTGGAGGATGAGCGGCGGCGGCGAAATAAAATTTTTCAATAAGGCAGAATAAATACGAAATCAAAAGCAAAATCAAAGAAAGAAATAAGTATAGGAAGTAGCAATCGAGGACTACCTGGAAATTGCACGTGAACTCGATCGGGAACTCGACAAGAATGGACGACGAAAAGCTTGAAGGGGCGCGTTAATGGCAGAGAAAATGAAAAATTTCAAAAAGAGAAAAAGAGGGAGATGATGAGATATTTATAAGGGTTAAAAACGGGGGCCAAAATAGAATTTACAAAAATTCTATAGGCCCCTATCCGCAAAAATAGCATGGACGTGGGCGGCAGTGATGTCACCTGCCACCCGCGACGCTTCGAATACCGAGATCATTGAGAATCCAACCGTCACGTATACGTCTAATACCTTCATGCTCGCCCAGATGACCGGATGCTCGCTTATAAGTTCCTCACCTAACGAAAGTTAAGATATGTTGCCCGCCTAATAAATACATGAGGCATTTTATCAAAGGTTGTGCCTTGCTCCTTATTAGTCAAATATTTTCCTAATAAAGAACAAGTCAGGGGGCAATGTTGATGAGCGACCAGGCGAGCAACAACGTTGAAGAATTAAAAGAACTAAAACTAAAAGCAAGAAAGAGGCGACCAAGAACGTACAAAGTTGAATCAAGCTGTTGGCGACCAAGAGCGTAATCAGGCAAGTGGCGACCAACATTGCAAAGTATAAAGAATAAGTTAATATAAGAAAGAAAGACAAGAGGCGACCAGCAGGTCCATAGTATCCCGCAAGGATATACAAGCGAGCAAAAGGCCACCAGAGAAAGCAAGTGAATCATCTCAAAAGACCAAGTACAACATTAAGAACTACAAGAGTCACTAGTCTAGATATGATCCAAGTGTCCTAACACTTGGCATAAATCTAATGGTTAATATCTTAGATGTTGTACAAGTGTCTCAATACATGGCAAAAATCCAATGGTTAAACCATTAGGATAATGACACATGGCTTTCTTGTGTATCTATAAATACCCCCTCATTTGTATGAAAAAGGGGATTCTTTTCCATAATTTCAAAATATAACCCAAGTTCTTGCAAATTTATTTCTTAAACATTACTTAGCCAAATTCCATGATCATTTGATCTTGTTTGATGATCTTAACTAGAGATAACAGCCACTAATCATCATCGATTACAAAAAGGTCATCAACAATAATGATATCAATTTTTTTTTTCATTCTCTACAACATAGACAGATATTAATATATTTTAAATCACAATCTCATATTCTATATTTTATCTCCTAATTCCTATCATCTTTCTTAAAACCTTTATTTTTCATACATATTCGTATTCCAAATTATGTGGTTTTAATTTGATTTAAAAAGGAAAATGATTTTTTTTCTTATTATAATTACGAATTTTTGATAATAATAAGAATGAGGGGGCGCTTAGTTAAAAATATTTCCACTATAATGAGAATAAAAAATTATTTTTCATTTAAGCTCCCACAATAAAAATGATATATCGGGGGAAGGACTGTTCCAATGGTGGTTGTATTGCTAGTGACATTTCTTAATTTTGGAATAGAAGTTGATAACAAGTGTTAGTTGATGCAGCGGTGGAGGAATAAATGAGTGATCCGGGAAGATATTTGTAGTAGAAAAATATGGTAATTAAAATGGGATAGAAGCATTTTTAGTCCCATAATTTTTTACCTTTTTTGAAATGATCCCAAAAAAGATAAATGTACAAGTTTAGTCCTGATTAGGAATGAAATTGTTATGTTTTGGTACCCGATTTGCCCATGTTTTGAGTGTTTTCGATGAGTGTTTGGAGTCAAATGAGTATCATTTTTATAAAACCATTAATTTGTCTCTTTGGATTTCATAGATGGATAGAGGGTGAAAAGAGGAGTTCGTAGGACTTTGAATCGGCCAAAACAGACTCCCGGTTGAGAAGATATGAAGATTTTACGAACAAGTGTACAACAGCCGAAAACCACTCGAGCAACTCGAGCGCCACCGCTCGAGCATGTTGCTCGAACGGCCAAAAACTTACAGAAAAAATTCGACACTCGACCAGCTCAAGCGCTAGTGCTCGACCCCTTGCACCATTCGACCTGTCGTGCTCGAACGGCCCCGTTCGAGCTGGTGCTGCTAGAGCACTATCCTATTTTTGCCTCCGGATGCATTTTTTCGGCCCATGAGTTCCCGATTCGGCCCGACGCTTATATATACTCATTCCAAACTCGTTTTGGAGGAGGACCACGACATACCACTTGATACCATATTACGTTTAGAGTTAGATTTTGGAGAGAGGAATAGAAGAAGAGACGAGCAAGCTTTAGTTTTACGTATTCGAGGTTTTACTTACGAATTCATATTTCGGTTTTGATTTTTCGTTTCTTTCCTTTAGATATTTGTTCTTGAATACTTGAGACTTCGTTTTATTAATTTAATTTCAGTTCTTAGCATTATTTCTTTAAAACCCTAGTTTATGTTTGATAATTTATTAGTTCAAATCATCATGTTTATGTTCGTTATTTCTTCGATTGCTTTTGTTACCTTTAAAACCATGTCTAGCTAAAACCCTTGCATGCTCAGGGTAGGATGAACTCGTAGAAGTAGGATGTGGTTATGTAATTAGGGTAATTCGTGACGTTTAGTTTTAATTCTCTTAATTAATGAATTCTTAAAATCAATATTAACTTTACCTTTGAATTTAGTTCGAAAAGTGTTCGAGAGAGGACGATCTTATCACTCTTTAACAACAAGTAGACTTAATGAGAGGGTTTAGAAAGGGTTAATTAATCTACCGGTTTATTACAATCTATTAACTTGTTAGTGGATTAGTGAAGTCGATTGCTAGGATAAAGTATTAGGGTTTTAATTCTTGAGCTTTCATCTGACAATCTTTTACTTAGGTTATTTCTTGCACGTCACGGTTATTCTAATTATGTACCTGCTCCGTTAGTATACGTAGGAATTCCTACCCTGAGCATCATCATCTCATATTTGAAAACACACTTTTACGTTCGTAGTTTAATTTTCCTTTTTGCATCCATAGAGTAATTTAGTTTAGATTATATATTTTTTTTTAAAAACCCAAAAAATATACACTCATATTAACTACGGCGCGTAGATTTTCAGGGATCTATTCGCATACTCACCTTCCCTTGGGTTCGATAATACTTGGTCCCTATACTTGCCCATACTACAGTGAACCCATACTCTTGTGGGGAAACTACTAGTAGAAAGCTAGTATTTTCGGTTCAAGTCAAGTCCCAAATTTTTGCAAATTGTACAATTTACATTCCAAATTCGCCGAAAGCGACAAAAAATTCATCGTTTTTTGACATGTGCCGTGCACGTGAGCGTTCAACCTAGACAAACATGTTGATTAGGTTATTAATAAATAATTTTTATGTTTTGGAAGATTGTATTTGGGAAAGATTTTGACGTTTTGACAAAAAAAAATTGGAGAAGGATTTCTAGGGTTATTCAAGTTCGATTTTCATTTTAAAATGAATATTCACCGAAAATCTTCAAATTGGACATGCATGTGTCGGGCTCATGTCAAAAACTATTGTATTTTATCAATTCGGCGAAATTTGGGATGTAAATTGTACAAATACAGAAAAAATTGGGACCAAATTTGTACATTATCTTTTTCGGGACCATTTCGAAAAAGGTAAAAAGTTGTGGGACTAAATATATTTTTATCCCTGATTAAAATTGAGTGATTATCTTATTTAGGAGAAAAAATAATAATTTTATATTAATAAATCATTATAGTTACAATAATTTTAAAATTATTCTTATTATTATTGATATTTTACTAACCAAGTGCCCCAAATCATCTATTGATACAGTTCTTTTTTACAAAGTATAGTGTAAAAATGGTTTATACAAAAATAATTAATACCTTTTATTAATTCATACATGAACCAATTTCCCTCTATATATTTTTTAACGATTGTATTGATTCTTTTTTTTTAATAGAGGAATTGACTTTGAAAGGATGTTGGAGCACTATTTATTTTTACACAAAGACCAACTCTAGGGGGGGAAGGTTCCTGTTTTAAAAAAATTGAAAAAAATAAGCGGCAAAAAATGCAATTTTTCAGATTTCGGACAAGTGTCCTTTATCAAATCCCGCCCCACCTTTCCAGGCTTTTGGTAAGAGAAGGCATCCCATTGGTCCATTTCCAATCACGCGGATCGAAGTCGTTTCACTCACAACCGTCGATAAAATCCAATCAACGCTCCATCTTTTCAATCCGCGGCCAAGTGTCCCTTATTTAAGCAGCATCAACCCACCCTTTAAGCTCACTATTCCACATCTCTCTTTCCTAACTCTCTCTCTCATCACTTTCTCTCTCTAGCAAATATCAGAATCACCTGAAAGGAAATGGAAACCGGTGGAAAGCTTAAGAAGGGAGCTGGAGGAAGGAAGGCCGGCGGCCCGAAGAAGAAGTCCGTTACCCGGTCCGTGAAGGCCGGTCTGCAGTTTCCGGTCGGGAGAATCGGCCGGTATTTGAAGAAGGGGAGGTATTCGCAGCGGGTTGGGAGCGGAGCTCCGGTGTACATGGCGGCTGTGCTCGAGTACCTTGCTGCTGAGGTATTGTGGTTGTGCATTTCTGATTTTTGTTGGTTTAACTCGATTTGTGATTTGAATCTGAGGCGGTTTCGATCTGTGGAGTTCTGTTTTAGTGTTGATTATGCTGAAATTGAAGTAGCTGGTGAGGTGATTTTGGTGTTTTTGTGTTGATTGTGCTGTATTTTCGACAGTAATTTGATTTTTAGGTTTTCAATTTGACCTGTGAACTTACTTCTAATGGTGATTATGCTGAAATTGAAATAGCTGATGTTGTGTTTTTGGTATGATTTGTTGAATGTGCTGTCTTCTTCGCCTGTAATTAGGTTTCTAGGGTTTCAAATTAGGGCATGAATTATTTATCAAATTAGGGCTTTTTCATAAATTACGAATCAAATTAGCTGCATAGGGTTTCAAATGCTGGTATTAGGGTTTGCTGACAAAATCTTGGTGATGTGCAATTGAGAAATCAATATTGTGATATGTGTTTAGGGTTTCAAATTAGGGCTTTTTCATGAATTACTCATTGTATATGGTTTCAAATAATCAATATTGTGCTAATTGTAACAATTTTCTCAACTCAGTACTCCATCTCAGACAAATTGACCTAAAAATTTCAACTAATTTCAGGTTCTTGAGTTAGCTGGAAATGCTGCAAGAGACAACAAGAAGAACAGGATCATTCCAAGGCACGTTCTTCTGGCTGTGAGGAACGACGAGGAGCTCGGAAAGCTTCTTGCCGGAGTTACCATTGCTCACGGAGGAGTTTTGCCAAACATCAACCCGGTTCTTCTTCCCAAGAAGTCGGCTGCGGCGGCTGAGAAGGCACCTAAATCTCCAAAAGCCACAAAATCTCCCAAGAAGGCTTAGTGTTGTTTGAATTTGTTGTATGTACTTTGATTTTGTGTTGGTAATTTAGGGTGAAAAGGATATTCATAACTTATGAAGACCTTTGTATTTCTCCTTTGATTGTCCTTTTTTAGGATTGAATGGAAAATATTTTTAGCTTCTGCAAGTGATTTGGTGCAAAGAATTGTCTATCTTTTGATTTATGTTTTCTTGATGGAGTTGGACTATATATATGTGGGTTTGGAAATACTTGGTAATGAGCTTTTTATAAAATTTATGATTTTAATTGATCTTAAAAATATTAATTTTAAGTTTGACCTATTTGTTCATTATGCATTTTATCTAGATTTTCTAATTTGTTTGTTCATGAGCTTTATAAATGAAAATTATTAAGTATGAACCTGTTTGTTTATGTTGATAAAATTTAAACGAGTATTTTTCAAATAAAGTCTCGAAATAAATGAATATCATTAACCTGAAGTTTTTGTTTATGTTGATGAATTTAAATGAATATTTTTCAAATAAAGTCTAGAATAATTTGTGAGCGACCTAAGATTAAAATTTAATATTGCTCATATGGGGTAAAAAAATTTTTTTGATTTAAATTAGTAAACAATAAAACTCTTTTTTTTTTTTAAATCAAGATTTACAAGATTGGAGGTTTAATCATCAATTGAAAAAGAAAAAAAAATCCAAGTAAAGACAACGAGCGAGAAGATTTGACATTATTACAAATAAAAACCACTCACTCACATTAATTCGTTTTTGAATCAAATTATCCTTAGTAGGCAAACATCCTCTACGCACTCCATGTACCCATTTTAGGTGATGCTTATTTCTAAGCTCTTCAATGAATCTTGGGTGGCACTTGGTTTTTTTCTATACCCCTTATTTCTAAGTTGTTCAATGGATTTAAGTTTTTCTTTTTTTATCAGAAAAAAGATTTTATAAAATAAAATCATCAAAGCTACCAATTACCATTATAGGGTTCGAGACCCAATCATCAAAGCTATATCTAGAACATTTCAAATCCTTAACATATAACCAACTCCACACTCTCGCTTTTAACCATTCTAAGGTTCAATGGATTTTAGTATGTTGATTAAATACAAATAATAATTTGTATTGTACTCCAAATTTAGAAATAAGAGACAGAAGAAATTTGTTGGTGTGAAGGAAAATGATGATGGAAAAACTATTGTGAAAAGGAAAATAATTAATCAAAATGAAGAATGAATACTTTATTCAGGTAAGAAAGGCATCATCTTTTATTATCATTAACAGCCATAATTGTCTTATATTCATTTTCATTTCAATACTAATTTTATATTTATCTTCCTTCTTATTTCTATCGAAAATTTTCCAGCGCACCCGTAATTGACCAAAATGCAGAAACACTGAAAGCGACAAAGGAGTCGAGAGTGTATTTTTCACGTCATCGCCATAAACGCTTATTAAGAAAATGTAGTTAAAATTTGTACTAAACAATAACTGAAGAAGCTATTTGCACAGCCTACATAATAGCTATTACTCACCAGATATGAACCTAAGGGCTCGAGACTCGAGAGTCCCAACTCCCAACTCTAGCGAAGTAGGTAATAGACATTATATGATAACAAAATTAATCATGTTTTTCCAGTAAACACAAATTTATATATTCACAGTGAATGTAGTAATGACACACAAACACGAGACTTACTAGTATTTTAAGAGCAAGTCTCTTGTGCATTAGATACACCGTACAATTAAATGTATTTTTCAAAAGCTAACCCTTACTACTACTGAAAAGTTAACACTTATTAAATATATTTTTCAGTAATAATAGATGTAACTTTCTAATAATAGTAGAAATAATTTTTCAAATATACACTTGAATAACACAGTGTATTTGGTGCATACAAAACTATGCCTTATTTTAATTGATTACTAAAGTCTACTCACATTCGTGATAAACATACGATCATTTCCGTATATAATAATACCATAATATGAATTATTTCATCCCCTTAAAGTAGTATCCTAATCTTTTTCTGCAAACAAGTATATTTTGACACGAATATTGCAGCTCAATAGAGAAATGCATGATGCAAAGATATACCAGTAATGGAAGGAATAGTCAACCAAAAGAACATACTGAATCCAGAAGAGCTGGGGTTATTTAACAGTAAATCCAGTTGAGTTTTAAGACCAACAAAATCTTTTTTTTACACAGCAGTAGGGTATCTTGGATTACCATCATCGAACTCGAGTGGAACACATGAGCAATCTACATGTAAGAGCATGCATTTTTCGTCGTCATCATCCCAAACTAGCGCCTAAGATTCTCGACAATGTAGCTTGCATATAGGTCCCTGTACATGATTTTTTTTTTTCAGAAAAGTATTAGCAATGTTCATCTAACCAAGAAAACAAGGAGATAAAAGGATGAAAAGCATACAGGGTGTTTAATATGACGATGGTGAAACTGTAATAAAATAAAAACTATACCCAAATATAAAATGAAATGAACGTAGAAAATTTTCCACAATTTAATGCAACCAGTAACATACAAGTTCATATTTCACTAGAATTATACAACACAGTTTTGGTATTTTTACATGTAACTTGATATGCAGGTTATCTTTACTAATATTATTGAATATTGGTGTTATTTATGAAAATATTAGGTTGTGTTTGGACTTTGGACGGAGAGATTGGGGCTATGGATTTTGAATCCACAACCTAAATCCACTTCATGCAAAATCATGTCATTTGGAATCTCCATGTATTCTTGAATCCATTCATTTTCAAATCCTATCCAAACACAACCTTAAGGTATTTTTATTTATACTCAGTTACACAGAACACCTTGAGCCCCATAGGCTACAGTTAACAACAAACTAAGTCTTCATCCCACTATGTAGGGTCAGCTATATGAATCGTCTTTACATCACGGCAGTCTAGCCATGCATACTCATTAACATTTAAATATAGCATGTCCTTTTTTATAGTCCATTTTCACAACTATTCAGATCTTCCCCTTTAGATTCCAATTTAAAAATTTTTACTTTCTAACAGTAGAATTGGTACATCTAAAGGTCTTCTATGCACATGCCCTAATCGTGTTTCTCTAATTTTCTCATTATCATGGCAATTCATACCCTTTCAAATGCTTTCATTGCTAATTTTGTCTAACCTAGTGTATAAACACACATCATTCTGTTTACAGTAAACAGTTATAAACAAATTCTTAATTTTACCAACATATGTGACACAAGATCTCCATTAAAACTAGATATAATCACACATTTTTTAATTTATCAAAACCTATGAGAGCAGGGGTCAGATTAGTTGGCTCCTGTTTTAAGAAGTTTAAACAGAATACTTCATAATGTTGTTATTGAGACAAAGAAGATGGCCACTTACATGGAGCGCTGGATTGCTTCATAAGCCTTAGCGGCTGGAAGAAAGGCATCAACTGCAACATCCTTGTTCTCATTTTTCTTGTCTTTTTTATTGTTAAGGTAACTAGGTATACAATCATAGTAGACAAAGAAGCTGAAGCCAAGATCCGGAAGAAAAGTCGAGAGTTTATATTCATTAATTTCTTTAACAAAGGATACAATCTTCAAAGAAACGGCGTATTTCAGCCATGCGATGGGGTGGAAGATCTTTGAGATCTGTGTAATTGCGATATTCAGGATCATCAGCACAAACAGCTATTATCTTGTCATCTTTCTCTCCCTGTTGCAAAAAATGAGTTACCTATTCTTTTTAAAATTTAAGATTACAGTGAATGAATTAAACTATAAATATGTATAATATACCTGATCAATCATGGGCATGAGGCCAATTGCTTTAGCCCTGAGAAAGGAGCCTGGAAGCACTGGTTCCTGATTTGTTTGGAGATGATAAATTACAGGAAAAAATGTTGCTAAAAAACATTTGCCTTAAAGTACCTAAAAATTATCTACACATTATCTAATGAAAGTGAAAAGCCAGGCAGGGACTATCAAAAGGTTCCTCACTGAAATCTGTAAAAGCTATTGCGCATGTTTATATGAGAATGTATACGTGGTGAGTGGTCAATGTATTCGTTAGAAAATTCTAGGGAAATACCTGCATGATGACCAATACATCCATTGGGTCATTGTCTTCACAGAGAGTTCGAGGGATGAAACCATAATTGTGGGGGTACACAACAGATGAGTAAAGAACACGATCAACCTGCATATGCAATAATAAGTAAGAGTGTGTAATTATGAAGACAACGTTCTAAGCATTGATAAACTTTATACCTTGATTAGACCAGTTTTCTTATCAAGTTCGTATTTCACCTTACCTCCCTTGCTTATTTCAACCACCTGCAGAAATTAACCTATTTGGTTTCAGAAGCCCCATAAATGAAATAATCCGAACATATATATCTATATATAATCATGGAGAAAAAGAAATCAAATACACTGTACACCATGATTCCATGAAGAAGTAAAGTTTATATGACAGCACTGAAACAACTTGTCCATATATACTGAGCTTCCATGTTCACAAGCAGAGATCACCTACCATCCAATCATCTATCATAATCTAGTTCTTCAGAAACACACACACAGATAAAAATTTAATCAGGTGAAAAAGGAAGGATTTGTCCAATTCTTTTATTTTTAAAAATATAAATATACTTGAAGGACATCAGAAGACGTATTTGAATTTTAAAATCAATAGCCTACTATGTCTTTGGTTGACACTTCAATGCAGGTTCCTAACATGGATCATTTGTATGGGAATATGCAGTTTCTCAGATTACAAATTGACTATTTGCTGTCAAGCATCCAACTTAACATCTGAAATTATCTATAAAACAAAATTAACAAGCAGGGTGAAAAGGCTAAAATAAATTAAAATATCCTTACACAATTGAAGGTTATTGGTGCTCCAGGTCCTGCATTGAGAATTGAGGAATTATAATATCAAATGCCTGTGTGCCATTAATACACAAATATTATAGCAGTGAGCACAGTACCTATCTCAAGATCATGCCAAGGATGAGCAGCAACAGACTTCCTAGTCAGGGACGAGAGTATCCTCTCATTAAGAGGCGGATGTGATGACTTCTGACCAACATCAGATTTGTTTGAATTCCCGGTAGGTGGTGCCATTACTGCAGGCAGCATATCAAGCATCAACCATATTACTTAATACAAATGGAGTCACTGGAAATAAATCAGGGAAAAGTTAAGTCACTTTTACAGAAAAGAGAATTGACTAGATCATCCATCTCTACTCAGGTTTAGCAGAAATCATGCATCCATCGTTTTATAAAGGAAATGGATGCTGCTGAGCCCTTGAAAAAGTTTCAAAGCAACACAGATTTGTGAGTTTAGCTTTATAATTCTTCATTGACTATAGTGCATAGTTTATAACATACAGAAGATCTTCAACAAAAGTGGTCAAGCTTCATGCTACTATAGAAGACAAAGGGCTCACATGCTAAATGTAAACAACAATTCTGAAAATCCTAATTGGTTAAAAACGCTGCTACTGAAAAAAAAAAAAAAATCTGTAATCACAATCGCCAAAATCTGGCAAAAGACCTCACAATCAAAAATCACTCTCTAAAATACCCAAATATCCAGATCATACGAAAAACACAGAACGCTAAGTCAATAAGGAAACCAGCAATAAGAGTACAGTACACTAACAGCATCAGTTCATAAAAAATGCAAGCAAGTCATATTGTTAAAGAATAGTGGTCCGTGACGCCTTAATACCCAGCGGATCTCTCTTCTCAGTTAATTACTTAAGTTTATATAATATCAAAATCTATGAGTTGCGAGAATGAAAGGATTTACACTAACACTTGTTTTGCGCAACTCATACACCACGGATTCCAGACATGCATATGAACCAATCAAAACGTTAATCGAGCAAAAGATAATAAAGCAAAATCACTATTCTTCACCGTGCGATCGTTAACACATACGCTTCAAAATCAAGTTGAGCTTGCTCGTAACCGTCAAACCAACTCATAAACAGCACATAACCGAATCAAATCGCAAAAAACCAAATACGCATATAACACAGAGGAAGAAAACTGCCGGATCTACATAGAATTTTAAAATAAAATCAATCGTTCTGCAAACCTGAAACGACGAACGGAAGCGAAAACGCGAGCCTGCGAGAAAACGCGAGCCTATGAGTTGAGAGAATGAAAGGATTTACACTAAACACTTGTTTTCCGCAACTCACACACCACAGATTCCAGACATGCATATGAACCAATCAAAACAGAAACCGTTAATCGAGCAAAAAATAACAAAACAAAATCACTATTCTTCACCGTGCGATCGTTAACGCATACGCTTCAAAATCAAGTTAAGCTTGAAGAAATCGACAAATCTACACGAATTCATAGCAGAAATTAAGAGAGCGAAAACGGTTACGGATCGAGCTAAACTTCTTATTTCACATTAACGTCTAAAACCAGAGAACTAATAAAAGGAAAAATGCTAAAGTGTTTACGACTTCTACGAAATAGTAGATGAAATTACAACTTCTTCAAAGCTTGCTCGTAACCGTAAAACCAACTCATAAACAGCACATAACCGAATCAAATCGCAAAAAACCAAATACGCACATAACACAGAAGAAGAAAACCGCCGGATCTACATAGAATCATAAATTAAAATCAACCGTTCAGCTGACCTGAAACGACGAACGGAAGCGAAAATGCGAGCCTGCGAGGAAATAAGAGAGCTCAGATTTCCACAACAATAAATGCGAAGAGTAAAGTGAACGTTTGCACATATATTTAAAGGCAGAGAGAGTTTTAGAGAGATAAAAACCCTAGAGAGAGAGAGCAGTTGAGTAAAGGAGTGCAATCAGTCCGAGCTCGTTATGGTACGAAACGCGTTCCCGCTCTGTTTATGCTCCACTTTGCAAAGTTTGCCATATATAAAAGGAAAAGAACTGGGACGGTTTTTCTGTATCTACCATTTCTGGGATTTTGTAATACACGTGGCGGATGGCTATTGGTTTGTTAGGTGATGGGGGCCCGTGATAAATGCATTTCCTAAATGGGCTAGAGTTTAAGTGTTGGGCCTGTGGGCCCAAGTTCAACAAACAATGTGCCATTTTTGTGTAAGATGAATGTTTACAAGTATAATGCATTTGCATAAAAAAAAAAAAAAGGATACGTGTACGAATATTTAGAACATGATAAACATATTCCATCACTTTAAAAAAAAAAAAAATTGACAAATTATAGAATGAAAATGGTTTATATATATGAATCATCGAAGGGTATCAGTAGTTTTCACTAAATAGTATTAGTAGTTTTCAATTAAGGGTATTAGTTGTTTTCACTGAAGAATATTAGTTGTTTACTGAAAATAAACTAGGACTCTCCAGTACTAACAACTAATACTCTTCATTGGAAACAACTAATATTTTTTAGTGAAAATAAATAATACCCTTTAATGATTCATATATGAACCAATTTCGCTCTATACCTACTAAAAAAAGTTAGATTTTTTTTAAATGGAATTAACTGAGAAAAAACTAAAAGATATTAAAAACTTAACTTATCATCACACTTCCCACACAATAAAAATATGGTTATTGCTCTTTTCATGCCAACAAAGTCATAAATTTTCTAGAGTTTATGCATTTTTAATTCTGTAAAATTATTTTTATGATTATGATTTTTTGGGAGAAATTCTCTAAATGGTGATAATGATACAGATGAGAATGATGTTTGATATTTATGTATTGAATTGATGATAATATTTGGATTATTATTTTTATATATATTTACATATATTATATATAAACAAATATGAATATGCATGTATGTTTGTCGAATTGCACTTTAAAATTTTAAAAATTCGTGTATTCATACCCATATTTTATCCACTCTCTCATACGTGTGCAACATAGTAAATTGCTCTTTTAAAAGTAAATTGCTCTATTATTATTGTATTTATTTACGTGGAAATTACCAAATATTAATATTTTGAGTATGTATACTTAAAAGACAAAGGACTTAATATGAAAAGGAGAATAATACATTTTAAAGTTACACAAATTGAAGATTAATAATTTCATGATGAATATGTATAGAGTGAAATTGATTTATATATGAATTATTGAAGGGTATTAGTTGTTTTCACTAAAGAGTATTAGTTGTTTTTACTGAAGGGTATTACTGTTTTACATTGAAGAGTTTTAGTTCATTTTCACCGAACAACCGAGACTCTTTAGTGTTAATCGGTAATACTCTTCAGTAAATACAATTAATACTCTTCAATGAAAATAACTAATATCCTTCAATGATTCATGTATCCATTCCACTCTATACTTTGTCTTTCATGATATTGTGTATGGGAAAATATTTGTTTTTCCAATCTGAAGTGCCCAAGTTTTGTTTGTCCAGTTGAAAAAAGTGTGTTCTTTCTTGCCAAATTCTAACCTTACTCCCCATTTATCCAAACTTTTTTCCAACTGTATTTAACAATTTTCAAAACACAAAAATATTTATTTTCTCATTTTAACACAAAAACATCGCTGTACATAATCCATTTAGGGGGGTTGTCTTGTATGCAGTTGGTAAAATATATTATGTCTTGTGCATTGTACATTACTAAATAATAATATTTATTTTTACAAATAAAAATATTAGTTTACATTGACACAATATTATTTTTACAAAACAACAATATTACTAATTTTGTGGATTTACTAATAGAATTGCAAGTAACCTGGGGCATTTATCTATGAGAAACACTTTGGGCTTATTTGTTTTGTTTTCTGGGCCTCTGGCTCCAACTCCAACTATGGCTACTGGCCAAGGTTAAATACAGTCTCATGATTCATGAATACAACCCCACCAAAAAAAGTGTTTGGAATTTTTTTCCGAAAAATGTAACAATTTTCGGAAAAAAATTCCAAAATTTCATATTTTCAGTGCTTTCTTTTTATATTTTCGGAAAAAAATTCGAAAATTGTCAAAATTTTCGGATTTTTTTTCCGAACACTTTTTGGTGGGGTTGTATTAATAAAAGATGGGACTGTATATAACCTTGGCCATGGCTATTGGCCTTAATTGGTTCCATCGCAGTTAGTTTATAGCTCAACTTAAATACAATTCTATCTTTTGTTAATACACTCTATCAAATAAATGTCGTACAAAATATTCGGAAAACTTAACAAATTTTGATTTTTTTTTCGAAAATGCAAAAAATAAAAACACTAAACATACGCATTTTTGAAATCTTTTTTTAAGAAGAGTATGTTTTATATGAAAATAATTCATGATAAACTTATGATGAAACTGTTTTAAAGTACCGAATATTGATCAAGAGTATCAAAAAGTTCATAAAGAGCATCATTAAATTGGGTTCAAGAAAATTTAAAACAATTACTTCCTCCGATTCAAAATGAGTGAAGTTTTAGGAATTGTTATCAAGATTAAGAAGTGATGTATGTTGATTATTATACCTTTATGTTTTATTAAAAGTATTTATCACATCCTTAATTGTAGTTCCATCTCTCTCCCCAAATAATCTCTCCCTTGTATAGATGGACTATGATCAACTGTTCTATTTAGAGTGTAGAAGTGATAAAATATATGCTAAAATTTGAATGATAATTTAGGGGGATTGAAATAGTGGTATAATGGAGAATGAGTTGATTTCACTAAAATTTCACTAATTTTGAATCGGAGGGAGTACAATATAATACAATTAACCCAAACTAATAATACTTCGGATGAGATCATTGATACTTAAAAATTGTTTCATGATAAGTTTATCATAAACTATATTCAAATTAATACTCGTCTGTTTTTTTTTTTTTTAAGCAAAATACTCCCTTGTTTTGTTTTATGTATAACATTTTCTTCAACTCTTATGTTATATAATACTTGAACACAATTCGTATTTGATTATCATAATTTAATATCATAATTATTACGAGGTCTTACTACTAATTTAATATCATAATTATTCATATGGGTTTCATTTACAAACGTCATTTGCAATAAACAAATATCATGAAGAGGGTCACCTGTTAACGTTGGTTTATTTGACCCTTTTATTAAATGGAGGGGCTTATTTGATCTCAACAGAAAAGATAAAAGGTTTGGGTGTACAAAAAGTTAGTTAAGGGTCCTATTTGATCCCCACAAGTAAGTTTGAGGGGTCAAATTGACCATTTTCTCTTTACTAAAACACTGTCATTTCCTTTGGGCCAGTCTAAATCGAATCGGAGGGAGTAATATTTTGTTTTCCAAGAATTATTACTGTTAGAGAAATAATTGAATTAATTAATTTCACACCTTTTTACAAGTTCGAACTTTTAGATGGACTAATTTTTTTTCATCGTATTAGAGCCAAAAAGGTTCACGTCCGAATAAAGATTGTGGATTCGATTCCAATTGTGTCCACTCTCATTGGACCTCTTTAAAGAGGAATAGTCGAGTCAATTCGAACAAATTTTTTTTTTTAATGCGTATTAAGAAAACACCTAGCCAAATTAACTCATCTGTAGGCAAACTCTCATATGCTACAATGCACTCACTTAACAATTGACACAGTTTACACTAAAAATTGATTTTCAGTGTAATTGGAACAAAAACCTTTTAGCGTAAATCGTATCAACCAGGGTGCACCAGAGAGTTACTCTAATACTCCCTCCGTCCCAAACTTAAGTTCCCGTTTGCCAAAAAGGTCCGTCTCATACTCATTTGCTATATCTATTTTTGGCAAAAAAATAATTATACTTTTTAATATTATATTCTCCATATCTATAAATATATAATACAAGCTATTATTCCTTATTTAGATTTGGGCGGGAACTATTGTGAGCCCTTGATCACCGATTCTTCATTTTATCCACACCGTTCATCTTTGATTGATTTATAAATATGGTATAATGAAATATAATTGTTCTTTAATTTGCTTATATTTAGGAACCGTTTCAATAATTGGCCTATATATACTGCTTCATAGTCAAGTTATCAACCACTTCTTTCACTCCACTTTTTCACTTTTGATTTTTTTTTTCCTCAATTGTATTACATAGGTGTCCCACAAATGTATAGATTTATTGTTCTTATAGTTACTTTGTTCAAGTGAATATAAATAGTTCAATGAGTTTGTAATCTTCGATTATGTCGTAGAAGGTTTATTCCATGTATTTAATATTTTCCATTCAATTATGTAAAAAAATTCATCCGATATTTCATAGTTTCGAGGGAAATTTCTTGAAGAATTGAGATTTACTGGAATTTATATGTTTATAGATCTCATCATTTTTTACAGGTTAGCAATTGTATTATGTTCTTATTTTTATAAAAAAAAAAATCAAACATAGAACAATTAATATGTTCATGGGAATTTCATCTCATGTTTCAGAGACTTAATATATTCTAAGGAAAATTTCTGAACATGTAAGAGTTGAAGGTAGTGTACTTTTATAGATCCAATTAATTTGTATGATCACTGATTTTTTAGTTTTTGTATCAATTCATATTTCATCCGATGTTTCAAAGATTTAATACATTAGAAGGAAATTTTCTAAACATTTAAGAGTTAGGTATTATACTTTTATAGATCCAATTATTTTATTTAGTCACTGTTTTTTAGTGTGTTTTTCTGCCCGTTTATCAAATAGAAGAATGTTAAATTTCTGCTAGCTTTATGAAATTTTGATTACAGTATGTTTCCTTCATTTTATTGTCTTTTTCCCAGAAATTGTTGAATTTTCATATATAATTTATTGAGTTGATTTTGTTTCCGTGAGTGACTGCGAAAGGTATTTTTAATATCTCGGAAAATTTGAATATTGTTTCTTTTATTTCTCGGTGAATTAAACTTGGGTCATGAATGTGGCATATTGGGTTTGATTTCCAAAGAGGTCCGACTTACACATGCCCCAAAAAAATTGATTTTGAGGATAGTTTCTTCAATTTTTTTTACTAACTATTATGGTAATTAGATTATCTATAAACCATGGATTATTTTTACTGATAATACAACGCCTTACTCATATTATTTATGAGACGTGATTTTCGCCAATCCAATTAATTATAATTGTGTAGTTTAAATTGATGTGCTATTTGTGCATTAAATTATAAATCAACTGGTGTCATTTCCAAGGAAAGTATTTGACCATGATTAAATTTGTTAATAATTTAAATCACACATTGACGGGAAGCTCAATTTACTTCATTTTCTATAAACAACTAAATATCTCTTAAATAATGTTATATTTTGCAAATGTATTTATTCTAATATTTGAAAATTCATCCTTGATCGAAACTTTTGAGAGGGAATTGCTTATTAAGGTAAGACATAGTACAGAATGAGGCTGATTTATGCATGTATCATTTTGAAAAATATGAGTCATTTCACTACAGTGTATTTGTTATTTTTATTAAATAGTATTAGTTCTAAACACCAAGTTATTTTCGCTAAGGATTGTGAATTGAATAGTACAAACATAATGAATTGTTTCACTAAAGAGTATTAATTATTTTTAATAAATGATATTAGTTCTGCTAAAAAGTGTTGCAAAATAATTTATACATGAACAAGTTTCATTCTATACATACTCTAAAGAGTAATTATATTATTACTTAATATAGTTGGCATATTGAAATAGGTATAATTTTTTTTTTAATTTTACATTTACTTTAAATTGTAGAGTTAAAGAGAATACAGTAAACTGATCAGTAAAAATGTTTGATATTTAAATATAATAAAAATGGTCATATTCAAATTATTTAAGAAAATCATTATATAGTATTAAAATATTCAAATTATTCCTAGATCCATGTACGCATAGTCATTTCCTAAAACAATGTAATCATAATTATCACTATATATATATCAAATAATGATATTTTTAGATTGAAAGATAAATTACTATTCATCACAAAAGTCAATTCCAATTTTTTTAATTAAAAGATATAGTTAGGAAGGTATAGGGATCAGGGTTTGTACATTGAGTATAATAAGTAAATGATATTAAATAAATGAAAGATATTATTTGTTTTTACTAAAAAATATTAGTTGTTTTCACTAAAAGATATTAGTTGTTTTCACTAAAGAGTCTTAATTTGTTTTCACTGAACAACTAAGACTCTTCAGTGTAAATAAGTAATAATATTTATTGAAAATAACTAATACTCTTTAGTGAAAACAACTAATATCCTTAATGATTTATATATGAACCAGTTTCACTCTATACTTTGTCTTGTATTCATATTTCAAAAGATCATTTATGTTATTAAATTGCAATTCAAGTTGATTTAAATGATTATTTATATATCTGATATTTATTTAAAATATTGTTCCTTCATTTTTTTTTTTATAAAAGAATGGTATGGACAATAATATTTGAGAATTTTGATTTTTTTAATTAAACATTCTTTTGTTAATTAGGAGAGAGTAAGAAATAAATATAGAAGACCCGAAAAGTTAATTGTATTTAATTAAAAGAGAGTCAAAATGAGTTCATCAAGGGAAAGTGAAATCTATAATCTATAATCTATCTATAACTATATAATACAAACAATATTGCCAATTTTAAATTTAGCTGGGAAACAATTGTGGCCTTCGATTTTTATTCTCCGATTTGATCTCGGCCGTCCGTCTTTAATTGAATTGTTATTATGGTATGTTTGATTGTAATTGTTTAATTTGATTCCTAAATTGTTGCTGCCGTTTTTGGTGTAGGATTTGCTATATATATTCTTAATTTTTTCGATTCTAGCCATTATCCATTCCATTATGTATCATCTCTTTGAGAGTAGGGAGTAGGAACATGGTTCTGGGGTTTTGGTACGTTTACAGTACCGACCCATACCCGGATCGTCTTTTCCGGATCTCGCTACTCGATTCAGGACGTTATCTTTTTATCGGTTTTTTAGATTAACATCCCCTCACAATAACACATTAATGACAGCGACCGATTGGAATCCATATATGGTTTCTGATGAAGAAGAAGGGTAACCGAGTAGGGGCTTTTCTGGTATTTCCTGAGAATGTAGAGAGAAGCATGATGAGATAGAGGGGCCGAGAAGCATGGTCGAGAAACAGAATATTGGGAGCGGTTGCTAAATATTTTATGTAAAATATGTTAATTATATACTATTTCAGTTAAAAATTTATTGTGATATTTTTATAGGATTAAACTGATAATTTTTAATGGCACAAATTATGTGATAAGGTATATTATATAGGCAATCCGTTTCTTCCATGAATTTATTATTCTGCATTTTATAATAGATTTCCACTATCTTCGTATTTTTTAATTAATTAATTAGGGAAAATTACTTAATCAATTGTAACATTTATATAATGGTATGCATTTTTTTTTCATACGAATATATGAACTGATTGGTTGAATTATCATGGGAATTCAATTATAAAATTAGTTCTATAATATTTCTGCAAATATTTTTAATTTCGATAATATATAAAAAAGATGAATATAGTTTTATGAAGATAGATTATTGTCCGATTATCAAGGAAAAGTAGTGCGTGAGTGCATTAATCTACCCGAGTTTGTTCATGTAATCTCGCTTTCAAATTAATTTATTTTACCAATAATATTACGCTAAGGTTATGCAAATATGCAACTAATTTAATATATATTTGCATAAATTATGTAAATATCGGAAATGACCAAGATAGTTTCCATTGCGATTATTATAACGAATATATAATGATAAACTTTTGTGGTAGTTTTTTTTTTTTTGGTAATTAATATATTTATCAAATAGCATATTATACGAAGATTAAACTTTTTTAATTGTAAATTTATATACCCATGTTACAATAATTGAATCATGACACATAATTTTAATTTGTATAAATATATTTTGGAATTAGTCATTATAACGCAAGACAACATCTTACATATCATTAATTTGACATAATTTTTTTTATTAAAGTTAAAGAAATTAAATAGCCAAAATTATAGGATTAGTTACTCATGATCAACTATTTGATAATTTAAGATAGTTTTATGATAAGGTTATCATGATCTATTTTTTTTATAAAACTTTGCCATATTTGTAGAGTAAGTTTTATATGAAAATGGTTCATGATAATCTTATCATAAAACTATTTTAAAGTATCGAATATTTGATCAGAACGGTATCAATAATCTCACCAGTAGTATCATTAATTTGAATTCAAGAAAATTTCCAACAATTACAATATAATACCACTGATCCAAATTAATAATACTCCTGGTGAGATTATCGATACTCTTGTATTATATTATGTAATTTCTATAACTTAAAAGATGCTTCATTATAGATTTTTATTTTTAAAAAATTTAAAGACTTAATGAAAAACTTTGTGTTTTATTAGAAGTTTGAAATGATTAGGATTTCTATATAATTATATTATTATTAATATTAAGATTTTGTTCTTTATTGAATATTTGTTTGTATTAATCTATATGTGTGTATATATATATTTAAAGATGTGTAGAGATAATTTTGCTAACCCATTAATTTTAAATTTTGGATAGTTAAAGTTATCCTAAAATTTTGCAAACAAATTGGGAACTCTCTTGAATAAAATTAAATAATTTAATGATTAGTTAGACTTTTTATACTAGCTAAGGGAAACGTAAAAATTACGTTTGAATTTGGAAATGAAATCATTGGGATGATCTACAACTGAAGTTGTTATTTGTGTAAGAGTATCTATATATGAATCATTGAAAAGTAATAATTGTTTTCCTAAATAATATTTATTGTTATTACTGAAGAGTATTAATTGTTTTCACTGAAGAGTCTTAATTTATTTTCACTAAACAACTAATACTATTCAGTAAAACATAGCTAATACTTTTTATTGAAAACAATAAATTCCCTTTAACGGTTCATGTATAAACTATTTTCACTCTTTATTTTGTCTTTGTGTAAACATTAATTCTAAAATCAAAATTTTGTATAAACTAGAGAATGATTCTTCTTAGATTTTTACTTTAAAATTGAAGTTTTACACAAATTAATTTTTAAAATAATATATTGTAATTTATAAAAATCATAACGATCGTGATTTTTTGCAATTAAAAGAGTATTATAATTTAAAATAATATATTGTAATTTATAAAAATCATAACGATTAGTTGTTTTCACAAAAGAGTATTAGTTTTTTTCACTAAAAAATGTTAGTTGTTTATTGAAAATAAACTTGGACTCTTCAGTGAAAACAACTAACACTCTTCAGTGAAACAACTAATACTCTTTAGTTGAAACAATTAATACATTTTAATAATTTATGTATGAACCAATTTCACTCTATACATACTCATCAAAATATACTTTACAATTTCTACATTTAGCTCTAATATTATAGAAGTTAGTAATTATTTGAAAAAAATATATACAATTTATAATATGGTTGCAGCTAAATAAATTTCCAATTTAATTATGCATGCCCCAATTATTATTCACAACCCATTTAAAATATTATTATTTTTAATTATATAGGAGTTCCTTTAAAAAAATTATATATAGAAGATACATGAATATAATATAAATTAATATTTAATTTTTAGATGGTAAGTGTAATCACGATATTTAATTTTCTATCTCCAAATATATGTCTCATAATGCAATCCATTTTCTATCTCCAAATATATGTACATAATACCAACAAATTATGTCCACAATAATATAATTGATAATTTGAAAGAAGTTTTCTATATATTAAGGTGACTGTTTTTAATTTGATTTTATAATTATTTGCCAAAAAAATATGATGATTTTCCTAATATGCCGCCATATTTTTAGTTTTAATAACTAATTTAAAAATTTCCACCTTCCACATTGTAATACCTAATTTTCTAAGTTTATGCATTGATTTTTATATTAAAAGTAGTTTGCACAATTTACACATATTCCATTATATTCGTCAAATTAATCTTTATGTGTATTAGGCATAATATTTGGAAATTATAAATGTATTTCATTAAATAATAAGTTGCTAATAATTAATATTTTATTATAATAATTAAATACACTTATTTTGAAATTTTAAGAATGAATTATATCCAAGATTAAATACTTAAAAAAATATATTAATCTTATAAATTTTATGTATTTTTATGCACTCAAGAATATTCATTAACAATTAATAAGAACTCGAATGTGCCTAAATATGAAAAAACTCAACTAAGGTGGCCAACTAATTTGTTCCAAAAAAATTTAATAGGTGAATTTTGAATCTTACAGTAAAGTTATTTAATCTTTATCAAAATTTATTTGATCTTTTTCTTTTTTTGTAAAAATAAGATTTTCAATACATGCACAAAATCTTTTAATAATTTATTATGAGTAACTCTTTTGTGCATCAAACCAGATGCACAGTGCAACTCAAATGTATGAAAAGTTATCATCTATTAAATGCATTTTTCAGTAATAGTAGGGACAACTTTTCAAAAATATATTTGAGTTGCACGGTGCACCTGATGCATACATGATCCTATCATTTATTATTATGAAGATTTTCGTTTTCATACATAAATGTTGTTCTATATTCTAATATAAGTTTATCATATGAATGACATAGTCTTGTGAGTTTCAGATGCACTCTATGTTTTAAAAGCAGAAGCGGTAGTTGAAGCGGACACCCCTAGCGCTTTTGGTCGGACTGGTCGGACTAGTAAAGTGGATGACATCATAATTATATAATATATAATTAAATATAAAAATTAAAGATATCATAAATATTTTTTCTTTAGTATTAATAAATTATGTATAATTTTCATTAAAAATTAAATAAACATATATCTAACATGACAATTTAAAGTTCAATTTAACAATCTAAATCAAATGTCAACACTAACAAAACAAGTTCACCAAGTTTCATACAAAATTTGAGGAAAAATGAAATTATGGTTTCTATTAACAAATTAAATTGCAAAAGAAAACAATATTTTTAGTTCATTTTAAACAAAAAGTGTTAAAAGCGTCGAGTTGGCCGGTCCAACCGGTGGCCGGTCTGACCCGCTTTTTCCGCTTTTGGTCGTTTTCTGGATGCTTCAGGAGAAGAGAAGTCCAATACTTTCGGACCGTTCGGCATGCCATCCGAATAGCGGTCGAACCGGTCAGTCCAACCCGCTTTTTAAAACACAGGATGCACCGTAAAATGCAAGTGTATTATTAAATAATTATTTATATTATTACTAAAAAGTTACCTCTGCTATTACAGGAAAATTCATTTTATAAAGGGTAACTTTTCAGTAATACTAGAAAAAAAACATATTACAGTATTTCAACTATAGCTTAAAATTGCGTGAGTTTGTCTCGTGGAACTAGATAATACAAGTTTAAATATGCCTATGTTGAAATATTTGTGTGATAGGTCTAATTTATATCCTATCTCAGGAGTAAATTTTGTATGAAAATAATTAATAATAAACCTATCATAAAACTGTTTTAAAGTATTGAATATTAAATAATATAAATAGAATATAAAATTTTTAATGAGAAATATTGTTAATTTGAGTTCAAGCAAATTTTAAGTTATATTGTTTTAAAAAAAAAATTGTAAACTTTTAGTTTTATAATTAAACTATGATAATTATTATAGTTTAAACAATGTAATAAATTCCGGCCCGTGCTACTAATAACCAAAATATCTACTTTATCACTATAATACTAATAAACAAAGTTTGGGAGCGGGGAAATATGTAAGTACCGTACACATTTCGATTTTTTTCCGGGAAGCTGCCGAAAACACACTACAAATGGAGAGTTTGTGTATCATCTTTCAACTCCATTGGGTGCATTAAAAAGCGCCATTTTAATCATCATCAGAAAGCATACAGGTGACCTAATGTTGAGGTCATCGAGGGACAACTGGGAGAGGCTGGTGGCGGCGGTGGTGAAGAAACGGCAGATCTGGGAGCTCTGCCATCGGCAATCCTTCAGCACTAGTGCAGAAGAAGAAGATGATGATGATTTAAGTGAACGAACTGACAGGTATTTCTTCTCTCTTCATCTCAATTACGGATTCGGATTTCCTCCAGGATAACCTCAATTGCAGTGTTATCTCTCCAATTCCATGAATTCCGATTGCTAATTAATTAAATGGGGGTTATATTTCAGTTTTTCAAGTACCAGATCCGATCCTTGTTCAGTACTTTCATCTCCCCCACTCCCACCTAAAACTAAATCGAAACCTCAAGGTTCGTCGCAACATCTATCCTATTTAGTTTATTGTATTCTGCATAGTTTAGGATGAACATAGTCAAATCAGTGTTTTTTACCCAAATTTTGATTCCAGTAACAGATTAAAAATAGTCGTGTAACTCTTACTTTTTCGACATTTTAGTTCGATAAATACTTATAAGCTGTATAAACATTGGGTTGATGAATTAGCCTCTAATGCCACATCAATGCCAACTGAATATTTCACTACCTATACCATTTGCTGGACCAAAATGTCGAATCCGAAATTATACCATTCGAGCAATATGTGTGTGTGTGCGTTGAGAATTAGTTCTTCACAATTGAATCAACAATGAAGATTGAAAGAAATGAATGCTTAAAAGAAAGACACACGATTTGAGTGGTTCGACCAAAATCGGCCTACATCCATTATGGAGCTCTGCAACTTTTTTATTGATCAACTACTAGGATGAACTTTTACAAGATATAGATCTAAGATTGAAGATAACTCTATACTGCAAAACTGAAACTAAAAACGAAAGTATGTGTTTTCTCTAACTTTGAGGCTTTATATCTTGCTGTTGTGAGGTAGTTACGGAAAGTTCTAGAACAAACAACCTCCTAACCGAACTCTATGAGCCGTGCAAAGTCATACCAACTAGCAATGAGCTGGAAGTTAGTTATATAACTGTCTTTTCTGTTATAACTGTCTTTCTGCAACAATGTGTCTTGTGATGTGGTCACACCCGATCCAACATCATTTGATTTCGACCATAGCTTGAACTCAATGCATGATCTTTGTGAATTGAGAGCTACACTCTCCAGTGTAAATGCACATTATTGTAAGAGAAATATTTAAATGAATTAATTTCACATTTTTTTACCAGTTTGAATTTTTAAATGGGATGAAATTCTTTTAGAGCCAAAAGACAGCCTAGATCCAAAGACCTTGGTTCAATTCTCGCTTAGAGCAACTTCATCCATATTGAATTTTTCAATTATTGGGCCTTCCCTAAAAAGGAAAAATTGAGGCCAGCCGATAAATGGGGGAAGTGCAAGAAAAATAATTAAATGACACATCTCTACAAGCTCGGAAGTTTAGATGAGATTAAATTCTTTGAATTATAACCAATTCATAAGCCGCATTTATATACTTCAATAGGGAGCTTACTTGAGTGCATTAATCTCTATATAGAATTACTTGAGCTTATTAACCATTTATACCACATGGATTATACATTATTTTTATCATATATTAGATATTAATTTGTATCAATTTTTCCTCAATTATTTTTATATTTGAGGAAAACTTATTTCGAGTTTGGAATAATCTCAACAATGCGAATTAAGTATATTAACAGTTTAATGTATTCTACTAAGTACTAATGAATAACCCAATAGCAAATCCATCAAAACCTATGCGACAAAAAAACTATATAATTTAAAATATCTCTCTTTCTCTCGTTCACTCTACATAAATAGATATCATATAGATATTGAATGTTTTTACATTCGAGTTTATATACAAGATTTGCATCCTTGTGGAGTCCAAGTTTCCAGTAATAGAGTTCTCTGTAGGTATTATCTATATTTTCCCTCTGTTTTGTTTGAAGTATGAAATTATTTTAGTATAAAACCTGCATGTCATACAATTATTGTTATATTTTACTAATGGATTGATTACATATGATGTCCAGGTTTAAAGGTTGCACTTGTTTCGATAATAGATGGAATGACATGGTTACATTTCGGCATTAAGAAGAGGAGTCTTTCAAAATTGATGGAGAATTTCTTCCGAGAAAATGGAGGGCATCTTTTAATGCAGCAAAAGAGTTTAATCGAAAGTGGAGTTGAATCGACTAAGATCTACTCACTTAAAGAGCTTGAAAAGGCCACCAACAAATTCGCTGAAGATTGTGTGCTTAAAAGAAGGAGCGACATCACGGTGTACAAAGGAATTCTTTCAGATAGGCGCGTAGTGGCCATTAAGAAGTCGAGAATAGTGGACGAGCGCCAGATCAAGAACTTTGTAAGCGAGGTGATAAGTTTCACACAGATCAAACATAAAAATATAGTCAAGCTTTTAGGATGTTGTCTCGAGACTGAAGTCCCTTTACTAGTATACGAGTTCATCTCAAATGGAACGCTCAGCGAACATATCCACAACAAGGGTGGGACTGGGACAATCTGGTTGGCTTGGAAAGATCGGTTAAGAATCGCTGCTGAAGTTGCAGGTGCACTTGCTTATCTACACTCTGCAGCTTCCGTGCGTGTTGTCCATAGGGACATTAAGTCGAGCAGTATATTATTAGACAATTCGTATAGTGCTAAGCTGTCGAATTTTGGCATATCGGTATTAATCCCGTCGGATCAAACTCATGTTGCAACACATGTTGAGGGGACCTTATGGTATTTGGATCCCGAGTATATGGTGACTGGCCAGTTAAATGAAAAGTGCGACGTCTACAGTTTTGGGGTGGTCCTTGCTGAGCTTGTAACTGGAAAGGAACCTTTTACGCTTTCAATATCCGAGGAAACTAAATTTTTATCCACATATTTTCTCAAATCAATTGAAGAAGGCCGATTATCTCAGATTGTTGACCCTCGAATCTCACGGGAAGTCAATTTTGAGCAACTACAACTAATGGGTGATCTTGTTAAGAGATGTCTCAACGTCGTAATAGGGGAAGTCAATTTTGAGCAACTACCACTAATGGATTATCTTGCTAAGAGATGTCTCAACTTTGAAGGGGATGAGAGGCCGACGATGAAAGAAGTTGCAGTGGAATTGGATAGGCTTATAAGATACACAAATGAAGCCCAATTAGCTGAGCAATCTGGATCGCCATCAAACTTTTCTGCAACTCACACGATCTCGGAGTTCAGTTCATGAGTCTTCCTAACCACCATGTAAGTAAATAAATCATTTTTTAGTAGTTTGTTTTGAGATTTAGTGGATTTTGGAATATGATGGTAATGCTTTGTGTTTGGTTAAAATTTATATGAGGTAGAGATTTAGTGGATTTTGGAATATGATAGTAATGGTGTGTGTTTGGTTTTAAATTTATATGAGGTAGAGATTTAGTGGATTTTGGAATATGATAGTAATGATGTGTGTTTGATTGTTTAAATTTATATGAGGTAGAGATTTAGTGGATTTTGGAATATGATAGTAATGATGTGTGTTAGGTTTTAAATTTATAATATGAGGTAGAGATTTAGTGGATTTTGGACTATGATAGTAATGATGTCTGTTTGGTTTTAAATTTATATGAGTAGAGATTTAGTGGATTTTGGAATATGATAGTAATGGTGTGTGTTTGGTTTTAAATTTATAAGAGCATGTTAATACCGTTGTTGATTGTAATTGTCATGATTGAATGACTGTGTAATAATTAATGTCTAAGGGAGAAAATATTGTACTTAATTATAGGATCGAATTTGCAGGGATGGATGTATGAGTTTTTACAATATGGATTCTTAAATCTCAAAGTGCATAAAATCGAGCATGTCCTTGTATTGTTTTTTTTTTTTTTAAAGATTCGGTCCCCTGTCTCTTGTAGTCCTGTTCGTCCATTGCATCGCGCAACTTGGTACAGGGAATATTCTAACTAATATAACTTAAACATGTAGATAAATATAATTGAAACGCGAAAGTTAAATTTGATTGAAAATGTGAAATGAAACGTATCGTAATCAGTGATGCAAAAGACGGCCTAGGCGGCGCCTAGGCGCTAGGCGGCTGCCGGCCGCCCCGATTTACCCCAAATCGGACTGAGAAAACGTTTTGATAGTCTAGACGCCGCTTAGGCGGCGTAGGCGCCGCCTAGGCGACCAAATCGGGGTAAAATCGGCCCTAAATCAAACTGAGAGGGAAGAGATATTTCCGAGAGAGAAGAGATTAGGGCTCCGAGAGAGAAGAGACTAGGGCCTGTTTCAATGAGGAGGGCGGCGGCGATGTGAGGAAGGCGGCGGCGCTGTGAGGAGGGCGACAACGGCGGTGGCGTCACGACGGGCGATTGACGGTACCGTGAGAAGGGCGAGCTGCGATGGTGGTTGGCACTGGGAGGAGGGTGATGACGGCAATCCTACTTCGCCGGAAATGATAGGCCTGGGTCACCGGAAATAATGGAGCAAGAAAGCGTGAGGAGAGAAGAAAGAGAGAGAGTTGGTTTTTATTTTTTTTAAAATGAATTTTGTGAATATGGGGAAGTGGAGATAACCTGATATCTTGGGAACCAAAACTGTGTATACTATTTCTTGGGAAGTTAAAATTAAAACCGTGGATGCACCGATGCGGTTTCAAAAATAAAAAAATAAAAAAAAAAAGACTATCTTAAGCGGATTTCTAGGCGGCGCCTAGGCGGCCTAGGCGCTAGGCGGCCAAGAAACGCCCGCCTAGCGTTTTCCGACTTCTGCACCCTTGATCGTAATATACTACAAAGGAGAAGCTGCGAAATTCTATGTGGCGAGCCCTCCTTCCTCTATTTCGAATCTCTTTTCTCTCATTCATTCTATTCATGTGTGATCTCATCCGTTTATTTTCTTTGTTTGATGCTTGGTCTTGAGCGTTCATTTCCATTGGTTTTCTCTATATAAGTTCTTCTATCCCGTACAATCTTTTATTGCACACTGCACGTGTTTTGTTTTTTCATTTTGTTCTCTCTTCAGCTTCTTTTTCCTTACGTTGTGCTGCAGGAATTTTCAATTTCTCATGTTTAACTTTCTTTGATTCTTATTCTTCCATTTTTTGGTTCGCATGCAGGATTCGGTGGATCTTTTGCGATCGTTTCAAGATTTAGGGTAGATTTTTTTTTTAATCTCTTTCGTAGAATTTGAAGCTGCTAATGTGGCGAAATTGTAACGAGTCATTTTTCTTTTTTGTTCATCATTTAGGGCTTGTTTGTTTTGGGATTCACACGGATAGGACTAGAACTTTCCGGCCCCCGCCCCATTCTATTTAGAGATGTAACATCCTGTTTTTACATTTCATTCTTCATCCACACCTATAATACCTATTTTCTCTCACTTACACTCTCTTTCCTACTTTTCTCTCACTTACACTCTCTTTTCTACTTTTCTCTTTCCTAATTTTCTCACTTACACTCTCTTTCCTACTTTTCTCTTACACATCCTACTTTACTTTTACACATGATTTGACATAAAGTAAAATCTCAAAACAAACACACACTTTTATTATCATCCAATACTTTACATCTTGTGGGCGTAAAGTCATGACTTCATACGCCCACCTAAATCCCGAAACAAACAAGCCCTTATGATTTGTGTTCATCTTGTGAGGAGGATTGCTTTCAGTATTTCTCCTTTTTTATTGTCAATTTGTAGATATCCCTTTTTTTTTTCATGATTTTGGTAGTGCGTGTATCTATTTCTATCTTTTTTTTAGAACTTTTGAAGTTGGATGATACTCATTTTGTGAGGAAGATTGGATTCAAAAGATGGCTTGCGGCAGGATTGTGTAATGGCACTGTTATTAAGTTTTGAGTTAACTCAAATTTTTTGTATTTTTGGCACCTCGACCGTAATATCCATTTTGTTTTCTTGGTATAATTTTCTCGAGTTTTTCTTCATCTTTCGTTTTTCTATCGAATGCATTATTTAATTAATCGGTATCTAGCGATGACAAATCAAATTAGAGTATGTATACAATGAAATTGGTTTATGTATGAATCAGTGAAGGGTATTAGTTGTTTTTACTGAAGAATGTTAGTTGTTTTTACTGAAGAGTATTACTGGTTTACACTGAGGAGTCTTAGTTCATTTTCACCGAATAATTAAGACTCTTTAGTGTAAATCAGTAATACTCTTCAGTAAAAACAACTAATACTCTTCAGTGAAAATAACTAATACCGTTCATGAATTTATATATAAACTAGTTTCACTCTATACTTTGTCATCAAATTATTCTTCATTGTTCATTTTTCTGTCGAATGCAGGGAAAATATCAAAACTAGTCCCATAACTTAGGTTGATTCCAATTTTAGTCCTGTAACTTTTTATTTTCTCAATTTTAGTCCTGAAGTTATCAATTTTAGTCCTGTAACTTTTTATTTTCTCAATTTTAATCCCAGAGTTATCAACTTCAGTCCTTTTTGGTATAAAAATTATAATACTCACCGGAAGAATTGAGTTTTTTTTTCCGGAAAATTGTACACGTGAACTACCACATAATCAAAAAATTAATCGACCATCTAATTATAATCGGCCCATTTGGAAACAAAAATGGCCCCGACCCAAATCAGTGAGTTTTTTTAATTTTGAGGCAATATAAGGATTAAAATTGACAACTCCAGGATTAAAATTGAGAAAATAAAAAATTACAGGACTAAAATTGAGAAAATGAAAAGTTACAGGACTAAAATTGACAACTCCAGGACTAAAATTGAGAAAATAAAAGTTACAGGACTAAAATTGGAATCAACCTAAGTTACAGGACTAGTTTTGATATTTTCTCGTCGAATGCATTATTTAGGTTGTTAATATCCATATTTTCGGAAAGTTAGTTTCTTCAGGGATACGATAATAGGATGGTGTAGCTTATTAGAGGTTGTTAATGCTATTTCAAGAAGACACTCTCATATGCACCTGGTGGACGGTGTACTTACTTAATAGTTAAAGTTGCTTACACTGAAAAGTGTAAGTTGATTACATTGAAAAGTGATATTAGATTACGCTGAAAAATTTACACTTAAAATTGATTTTATGTGTAAACTTTTCAGTGTAATATAACATAACTTTTCAGTATGATCAAATAATACTTTTCAGAGTAAACAATGTTCAACTGTTGAATGCGTGCATCATACACCAAATACATAAGAAAGTTACTCTTTCAAAAATTATGTTAATGTGTAGTTTTTAAGTTAGGACAATGTAAACCGCAAATTATACGCTCTACTAGTATAGAACCCGCGTACCACGCGGGAATTTAGGTTAATATATCTTAAGATGACTATTGTTTTATTGAAGAAATGAAAAATATTAGTCTAAAGTACTTTAACTGTGAATAATTCAAGTAACACTAAGCAACATTCAATCAATAAATCGGATGTATGAAAACTCTTATGTCTGGACTCCATATATAACCTATGAACGCAAATTTAATATGTGGCACATCATTATGTCTCATTGAAATCCTTTGAAATTTCTCATTACAAATCAAAGAAAGTACACTTTGTATCTATAAATTAGACACCCCGACAAATGTAAAGTACACAACATATTATGGTTAACGGTGCACACTATTTGGCATTTAAAATTAACTTCATTTGCAATTTGTAAGAAATAAAATTGACATCGTGGATCTAGTTTTGCAATAGTAATGGCTCCTCCAAGTAATAGTCTAATAGACTCTAAATTTGATAGAATTAGTTGGACGGTTTATCGTCCAAGGTATACCTCCTTTGTTTAGGTATAACTCTAATTTGCTAATCAATTTACTCTAGATTAATTGAAGAGAAATTGATTGTTGAATATTCCTAGTATATGGTAAGTCATACAAAAATTATGTTTTAAATAATGAAGGTTTAGAGTAGAATTTACCGTACACATATTGCTACAGATCACGAAATTAATGAGAAATGTTAATAGCATGTAATGCATTCAAAATTGTTAAATAAATTAAAAAATTGACAACATTAAATAAAATAATTAAAGAAAAAAATACACCAGGTACAATGAAAGTTGCTCCTTAAAAAAAATGAGTAGTTCACGTTTGTAAATAATTGGAACTGAATTAAACTTGTGTTATATTATTTGTTTAGGAAGTTATTATATCAAAAGGCAGTAGTTATAAGGATATGTGGATAACACTAGTTTGATTCATCTGTTTGTGTTCTACAATTTTAACACATGGACCCAATATTATGATGGTTCGTTGGATATTTTTTAAAGTTTCATGTGTAAACATCCAAATTATATATGAAATACAAAGTGAAACATAAAAATTGGAACAGATGGTTTCATTTGGGACAACCTAGAGAACTCTATCATAAAACTGCTAGTAACTACTGTACATGCAAGTGCAACCAATTAACTGTTTTCTTTAATACATGTGTAATTGAACATATTTGCAGTAAAAAAATGAATTTGATATGAGAAATAACAGTGGCTAAGTTTTGTTCCTGGGCATACAACTCGGCTACTTCATGCTGTTACAGAAAAATAGAAGCATTGGTCAAATCGGAAGTGGTGCGCTGGACACTTAACATAATTGCCTTTTAAAACAAAAATAAAGTACAGTTACTTAATAAGCAGTAAGTTGTATTATTGAAATGTATTGAAATATCGAAGGAAGAAGAAATAACACAAACAATATATATATATATATATATATATATATATATATATATATATATATATATATATATATATATATATATATATTGAGATACCTATATCAACATCAAATTAGTCAAAAGTTCATAGAATTGAGATAGAGGGAGGGAAATAGAGTAGTTGATGAATTGAAGAGATTATTTGTTAGTGTGAGGCGAGTTTAAATCACATATTGAAAATTTGAAGCACACAAAAACATAGAATCTGAGGACAGATAGAAACACCACCAATTGCGGTGATGGTGGATGGCCGGAACTGCAGGGGAAAGAAACAATTGTCCGGAAAAAAAACTGAATCACCCAAAACAAACCTTGACAAATAGATTCAAATCGATCCCAGCTCGGAAACTCAACGAAGATTTAAGTTCTGATAACAAAAAGAATAACAATATTTTTCTAGGTTTGTATCCAGAGAGCGAGAAAAGAGGTAGAAGCCGGTGCTGGTATATAAGAGGTTTCTCGAATGGACAAAAAGGAGAATAACTTCTATTAACCGTGATGAGATAATTGACGGTTGAGATTAAAATTTAGAGAATTTGATGGTTAAAATTACAACGATAAAATATTTGTGGCGGCAACAGTTTTATATATGGAGATTAACCGTATTAATTAATCAAAGGATGAGGAGTCATGGAAACCACCGGAATGACGTGGAGTCATGGAAATGCAGGATTTTAAAATAATGAAGAGGTAGATATGCCACAAAATGAGGGGGAGAACTCACAAATATATATATGATAAAGATATCAATCAAACATTTTAGACATTCAAAGTAATGAAACATTTAAATTGTGTTCCATTTTAATATATTTCTTAAAAATTATTGACACAATTATATAATACGACATTTTAGAATGATATATTCCATCTAGTATAAACATAAAAAATTAATTTTTAGTATAATCTAACCACATTTTTCAGTATAATTAAATTATATATTTTAATATAAACAATCTCAATTGTTGAGTTCACTATATACACCAAGTGCACAAAAGAATTGTTCTTTTCCAAATTTTTGATAAGTGCTGATAAATCCAGCAAATAGTTGTTGTCTGGCATACATTTTGGTTCATGGGCCTAGAGTTCATCATCCTTTTGGGCCTTTTTCTTTTGGATGTGGTAATTTACTGTTTGTTGGGCTTTTGTATGGGCTTAGGGTCATTATTTTTTGGGCCTTTTTTCTCTTGGATTGGTAATTTACTAATGGCCAATGTTAAATACAGTCCCATGTTTGGTGAATACAATCCCACCCAAAAAAAATTTCGGAAATTTTTTCCAAAAAATCATAAGTTCAGTGTTTTTTCTCTTAATTTTCGGAAAAAAATTCCGAAAATTGTCAAAATTTTCGAATTTTTTTTCCGAACATTTTTTGGTGGGGTGGTATTTACAAAAGATAAAATTGTATATAACCTTGGCCTTTACTAATAGTTGGGCTTTTGTATGGGCCTAGAGTTCATCGTCGTTTTGTGCCTTTTCTATTGGAATGGTAAAAGCCCACGTTATATGCACTAACCTCTTTGTCAAAGACACTACTCGGATAAATACACTACTTGCTGTTCAAAAATTATTTTTGAATTCGTTTCAATTTTCGAACATAATGGAATGCACAATATTTCAATATTTTTTCCAATTTTATGTTTATTTTTTATTTTATTTTCTAAAAATATTTCAATTTTTAGAAAAAATAGATAGTGTATTAATTCGAGTAGTATCATTTTACTGAGAGGTTAGTGCAAATAACTGTGGCCATTGGCCAATGGTAAATTACTGTTAGTTGGGCTTTTGTATAGGCTTTCATATTTTTGTTGGGTTTCCACTTTCCACATTTTTTGTAGCAAGACTAATAAAGTATGGCACAAGTTATTTGCTACAGGCTCTCTTAAATACAGTGTTTGATTTTTTAATTTTTTTTAGAAAAGAAATTCGAACATAATTGTTGTAAATCTGGAAGATTTGATATTCCAAATCTAGGAGATTTGGTGTGGACATTACTTGAGGACCAAGAATCATATTGGGCCTGATCCACTAGACTAGGTTTTTACTATTATATATATCCCATTGTATTCATGAATTATGTACTCTCTCATATACAACAACATTAGTGGAACTCCTGGCTTGGATCGCCCCCAAACGTAGTCCTTCCGGACGAACTGGGTAAACAAACGCTGTCTATTTAATTTACGCACTCAATTACAACACGTTATCAGCATAAATCTCTGCCCGATATAAAACGGTACGCCTCAAAATTTTCCCGTTGATTCTCATGAGTTAATTCCCTTACTCGAAATTATTTGATCCATGCTTTACTCAATTTATATGCACGAATATAATTATCCTGTTTGATTCCCATATTCGTTCTTGTTTGAATTATATACGTTATTGTGTTAAATTCGTTAATATTATTTCTTGGATCGAGATCGAAAAACGAACGCCGGTTGACGCCGGGAGACGTACGTCGTCGCGCTACCCGAAACGGCCCCGAAGCGCCGCCCGTGGCAACGCCATGCCGCCGCCGCCTGAAGCGGCCATGCCTCCTCGCCGCCGTTGCCGCCGCGTAGCCCGCGCACCCTTGCGCCGCCGCTACTACGCTCGCGCGGCCCCGCCGTCGCCTGCGCAGCCCTGCGCCGCTGCCTCCTCGCCCATGCAGCCCTTCGCCGCTGTCGCCGCCGTAGTGGCTAGAAGTCACCGTGCGCGACGCGACCTTGCGCCGCCGCGACGCAGGCGGCTTCTCCCGACGGAGCGGTCGCCGACGCCTCCTCACCCAGCCGCCTCCGCGCGCCTCCAGGCGTCGCGTTGAGGCGGCGCTCATCCTAACGCGGCCGAAATCGCGCCGAGGAAGAAACCCAGAGATCAGCCTCGATCGCGCCTAGCAGATGCGATCGGAGGCAGGAAGTCGCGCATGGGAAGCGCGATCTTCCGGGCTGGTCGCGTCCCCTAAGCGCGATCAGCCCCGATTTCTCAATTTTTATTTTTTCATTTTTCCTTTTGTTTTTCGATGCTCTCCACTCGCCGTGTGTTCCCTGCATAATTGTACGTGCACTTTTAGACACATGTTGCGATCTCCCCTTGTGAATTTTGTGATAATCCCGACTTTGCTTCGGTCTTTGTATCACAAAATTTATATTATATAATCCTGAAAATATTTCGTTAAATTGCGTTAATGTACATAAAATAATTATTCTAATGATTATTTCCTCTGTCCATTAAACCGTATATTTTCTGCAAATCATTTTCATGTGATTATCGTTATTTGTTGTTATTGCATGCTTGAGTGATTTGATTATCCTTCGTGCATTAACATTGTGCACATAGTTTATAGTCCGCTCTTCATGCCCGGGTAGGCGGCGCCCGGTATTTGTCGGACCGTGAATTTATGCCTTGGGTAGACGACGCCCAGTATGTGCATCTATGTGCCTTAGAATAATTAAATGAATCCTTGTTTTTCCCTCATTGTCTATGCGTCTAGTTCATCCCCCCTCACCATGTCGCTTCTCTTGTAGTGAATAATGTCTGATATCACTATGAAAGAGTTCGATGAGCTTGCTCTCGACGGTAGCAATTACCCGACATGGGTGCTAGGTATAGAGTATTATCTAGCATCAAATGGGTTAAGCGAAACTATCATGGAAGGTTCAAAATCTACCGATGCCCAGAAGGCGAAGGTATTGATTTTTCCGTGGAACCACATGAATGAAGGTCTAAAATCCCAATATGTCACAGAAAAAAACCCCGAGATATTGTGGAAAACCCTGAAGGAACGTTTCCAACAATATGATTTTTCACTCCTACCTCCATCACAACATGAATGGTTGAACGTCCGTTATGAGGACCTGAAGTCCATAACGAAGTACAGCTCTGCATTGCAGCGTGTTGTGACCAACCTGATCCAGGATTCTGTATCAATGTTTCACGCTAGCGACCCTGTACGTCTGCAGCGATACAGGCATAAACCCTCATTTGGTCGTCGCAATCGTGGAAGGGGGAGAGCGAGTAAGAAATCCCGGACTAACAACTGAGGCCGTAGTTCACTCGGTGGTCACAAGACCCGGTTTAACGCTCCTGAGAAACCCAGCTCTCAAAGAATGATTGAGCAGTCCTGCTTCAGATGCGGATGCAAAGGCCATTGGTCGCGCACGTGTCGTACTCCCAAACACCTGGTCGAGGCTTATTTAATGATGCAAAAGGACGACAAGGGGAAGGCTCCAGTTGATGAACCTATGGATGACGACCTGCCCGAAGCAGATTTTGACCTAGACAACGATGACCTCTTGAGCCCGTAGCTCGAGTTTTAGGATAAACAAGTAGATTCGCGTATTTGATTATTCCTAGTAGTTTGTTTTCTGAATAAAACAATTACCTATTATGTTTTGGATCCTTTCTTTCGATTTTTTTATTCATGAATGAATTAGCTTTGATGTGTTTACAGTAATAGCTGTCCATGAGTTTATTCGGATATTGCTGTTTTGATTTATGGCTAGTAAACATATCAGCTATTAGGTTTGGGTTAATTTCCTCTGGCATGATATGGTTGAGGTAGTGATTTATGATTGGTAGATAGCGCCACCACTCATACAATCTTATAGAAGAACTTTCTTCCTTCTCTCCCGGATTGTACTATTTCTACATCCGCCGTTAAAATCTCCAACTAGCCATGAGTATGAAATTTTATAACCCGAACTTCTTTAATTAAGGCATCAATGGTTAAGTCATCCAGGACAATATATGATACGTAGGACTATACCCAATTTGAATAGTAGAATCCTTCCTGTTGATGAATTTATTTGTGATGCATGTTCTAAGGGTAAGTTTGTTGGGAAAATATAGGGGTGCCCGGAATCTATTCGGGATGAATTTTAAATACGAATTTAAATACAATTATTACTATCATGAATTAATCCTAATTAATTCAAATAATAATTCCAACAACTAATTATCATCATGCATGCTAAATTAATTTCACATATTAACTATGGCGGAATAAACAAGTAAATATGTGATTAACGTACCTCTTGTAGAACTTGGCCTTTGAATAAAACGGGACTCTCGTACACGCTTTATCAACCCAAAAACCTTCTCAAGTATTTCCCTTTCGCCTTACTTGATCGCCGGTGGGAGACGCTTTCAAGCAATTTAATAAACTAAGGAAAAAGAAAAATATCTATGCTTCTTGATTTTTCCAACACATGGAATTATGTACTTGGGGATGAAATAATCATCCCCTATTTATAGATGGAGGTGGCCGAAAATATTAAGGAATATGGGCCTTGGAAAAAATCTTTTCTTAGACTCTAAGAAATCTTGAATATATCTCATATATTCTTTTCTCCAAGATAAAATATTCCACAAAAATCTCACCCTCCACTATGGGTGTAATTTTCGAAAATCTCATAGATGAAATCCAAGATTTGGATCTTCTTGAATATATGAGATATTCTTGTATTCCTAGAATACATATCTTCCATAATATCTTTCCAAGAAAATCAACAAAATCTTATTTCCCCTAATCATTAAATTTTCGAAATTAATAAAGAAAAATCAGCATATTTATTTTCTTTTTATTTTTAATCACCTTATCATTATTGGGCTACTTAATGGGCTACTTGAGGGGCCTTAAGGAGAATTAAGATTGGACCTCCTAATGGACTTCTGAATTTCAATATTGAGCCCCAATATAATTCAGCCCATTAATATTAATTATTACCACTAATAAATTAATATTGCACTATCCATCTTAATCCATATTACGATAATATGGGCTCCCGGTTATTATTTCCCGCGTTTAAGAATATCAAGTCCATTAATTAATTGAGCTTCTGAATAGCTCTAAATTAATTAATATATTTCACCTTGGAGTAAAGACAGCTCAACATTATTATTCGTACCGAAGAAACTAATTCTTCACTTGCAAGATTTGGTACAATAAAACTTCTGAGCCCACCAAGGGGACTAATCACACGAGCCGTACTCGCACGCGTTTCTCCGTATTAAATCTTAGCAACCGTCGTATGATTAATATTACTGCCCAAGACACAAAGTTCGAAGTCACAATGATTCTCACCCAACATGAATCAAAGCAGTAACTACTAAGCACACACGGTCCTATTTAAGTGACGGAGATTAAGAAATCAACAACCACTGAGGTCTAATTCTTCACCTTTCAGAACAGAAGAATTTCTCCTCGCTGTAGGACCTCTTCAACACATACTAAATGTGCTAGTGCAATCTCTTGGTCAAGACAGACCAATCTGAGCCTTACACATCGACCTTTCACGGCGGATTGTTCAATTCCACCTGGGTCGTGAATTGTACGTTTAGTTACAAGTAAACTGTTAATGTTGTCTTCCGTGATCGGGTATCACCACATTAACTACAATGTAACATGTACTATATATTGAACGGTTTGCAATAGAAATTCAACATTCAATTATATCTAAAGCAAATGTGATAAAAGAATTATTCTCATAAATCGAGTGTTGTCTTCCGTGATCGGGTATCACCACATTAACTACAATGTAACATGTACTATATATTGAACGGTTTGCAATAGAAATTCAACATTCAATTATATCTAAAGCAAATGTGATAAAAGAATTATTCTCATAAATCGAGTGTTTGATACACGAGTTATACAAAGTAAAAGCATACTTTCACGTATAACTCCAACAATCCCCCACTTATACTTAAAGTCTGCTTTTAGTATACATCACGCATGTCTTAGTGTAGTAGCTCTACGTGACATCTCATGTCAACCTACACTAACCTAATAATTCATCCCACTTATACTTAAAGCAGATTGGCAATAGTCTTGACTCCCATTCCATCCACATGTCTCTCGAATGTATTCAGAGGCAGACCCTTTGTGAATGGATTTACTAGGTTGTCCCCGACGCATATCTTTGCCACCTCTTTATCTCCTCTCTTAACGATTTCTCGTATAAGATGGTGTTTTCTTTCAATGTGTTTGCTGGCCTTGTGGGCTCTCGGTTCCCTTGAATTTGCAACTGCCCCGGCATTGTCACAAAAGACAGTTATCTTGTCGGGCAAATTCGGAACAACGTCCAAGTCCACTAAAGAAGTACTTGAGCCAAACCGCTTCTTTCGCTACTTCACAAGCAACTACTTATTCGGCTTCCATGGTCGAATCTGCGATGCATTTATGCAAATCGCTTCTCCATGTCATGGCTCCTTCTCCCATGCAAAACACACTACCCGAGGTAGGTATTTTGGAGTCTATGTCTGATTGGAAATTTGAGCCCGTGTATCCCATGGGAATTAGATTGTCTGATTGTTAAATCAGCATTCCATACTAAGTTCTTTTCAGAAACTAAAGGACACATTTAATTGCAATCTAATGTGCTTTCCCGAGATTACTTTATTATCTTGCCATCATGTCCACGACAAGACAGATATTCGGTCTCGTACACAACGTTGCATACATAAGACTTCCTACGTCCGAAACGTACGGAACGTCTTTCATGTCATCTATCTCCACTTGCATCTTAGGGCATATTTCTTTGGATAGATGGATTCCGTGCCTAAAAAAGGTACAAAACCTTTCTTGGAATCTTGCACGCTGATATGCTTCAAAACAGTGGCTTTGTATGAAACTTGCGATAAGCCCAACATCTTCCTCTTGCGATCTCGAGTGAACTTGATCCCAAGGATGTGACCGGCTTTCCCTAAGTCCTTCATATCAAACTATTTTGACAGCCATACCCTTACGTCTGACAATACCTTTACATTGTTTCCAATGAGCAGAATATTGTCTACGTATAATACTAAGAATACCACCGCAGTTCCGTCACATCTTTCACACAACTTTCGAACTTGTTTTGATCACAAACCCATAAGACTTAATCAATTGATCAAAACACTGGTTCCAAGTACGCGATGCTTGCTTAAGTCCTTAAATGGATCTCTTAAGCTTGCATACGAGGTGCTCTTGGCCTTTTTCAACGAAACCTTTGGGCTGTTGCATATAGATCCCATCAAGACTTCCGTTAAGGGAAGCTGTCTTGACATCCATTTGCCAGATCTCGTAATCTAAGTGCGCAGCGATCGACAAGAGAATACGGATGGACTTAAGCATAGCTACAGACCACAGGCCACAAGCCTTGCTTTGAAGGTCTCTACCCTTCCGTCCGGTCCTCTTTTCCTCTTGTACACCCACTTGCATCCAATGGGCTCTACCCCATTAGGTGGATCAACCATCTCCCACACTTGATTATAATCCATCGAACCCACCTCGGTTTCCATTGCGGTTTGCCACACTTCCGCGTCTTTGTCTTGGATTGCCTCGTCGTACGTTCATGGGTCTGATTCATCGCTGGGAATCAAATCCGAAGATTTTCCAATTCCCATGAATCTCTCGGGTTGCCTTGCAATCCTCCCACTACGATGGGGTTCCGGTTGTGAAGGTATGACATGTGGTATATCATCTTGTATACTTGGTATAGGAGTTTGCCCTCTTAACTCGTCTAAGGTAATCTCACTTCTGGGCTTTCTTTTGTTCATATAGTCTTCCTCCAAGAATTTAAAGTGCGAACTAATCGCGGTCTTTTAATCCTTGAGACTATAGAACATACACCCTTTCGTTCCCATGGGATATCCTATAAACAACCTTAATTCCGAACATGGATCCAATTTACCGGCTTCCTTGTCTAGCACGTATGCCGGACAACCCCAAATCTGCAAGTGTCTTAGACTGGGCTTGCGCCCCGGTCCACAATTCCATTGGGGTTTTAGGAACCGATTTGGATGGCACCAAGTTTAGAATGTAAGTCATTGTTTCCAAGGCGTTACCCCAAAACGACTTGGGTAAATCCGAATAACTCATCATGGATCTGATTATTTCTAAAAGAGTCTGGCTCCTTCGTTCCACCACACCGTTCTATTAAGGGGTTCCCGATGTGGTCAACAGGGATACAATCCCTTCTTCCGATAGGTAGTTCAAGAATTCATTGCTAAGGTATTCGCCTCCACGAACAAATCGTAGAGACTTGATACTTCTTTCCCTATGCATCATAAGGTAGATGTATCCGTATCTTGAGTAATCATCAAATTACTCATACCTCTTCTTGCTATGATCGTCATTGAACCACACATATCGGTATGAACGAGTTCTAACACTTCCGTAGTTCTATTCCCCTTGGCTCCAAATGCCCTCTTGGTCATTTTACCCTCTAAACAGGATTCACAAGTTGGAAACGGTTCGACTTGGAATGATTCCAAGGATCCGTCTTTCACCAATCTCTCTATCCACTTTAGATTAATATGACCTAGTCTAAGATGCCATAGAAGTGTTTCATTCATCTCCGAAGAACGCTTTCTTTTACTCGAAATAATCGATGTGTTATTAGATTCAATTTTGTGAGTGGTGTGCCCAAGTAGTGGTATAAAGATCATCCATTAAAGTTCCGGAACGGATAAACTCATCGTTTCAAGCAATAATAACATCCTTATTACAAGAAACTGAGTATCTATTCAAACAGTTTAGAAACTGAAGGTTGAGTTCTTTCTAAACTAGGAACATGAGGAACGTCTCTCAAGACCATAACTTTATCTTCACAAGATAGGCGCACTTCTCCCACTGCTTCAGCTGCCACTCTCGTAGCATTGCCCGATGTGATGGGGATCTCACTTCCGTTAAGTCGTCGGGTTAGCTTAAACCCATGAAACAAATGTGATCAGTAGCTCTCGTATCCACTATCCTCGAATAGACAGCATACGCCACTTCACAAGTTTCGACGACTAAGGTGTGTGAATTACCTAACTTTCCTAGCCTCTTAGGCTTGGAACAGGCAGACCTCCATTGTCCTCTCTCACCGCAACTAAAACACTTCCCCTTCGATGCTTGCCTTTGCATTTGCCTTTCGCAACAATTGGATTTGCTTGGATCCGGCCTTTGGTTCTCTTCCTCTTTTTCCCTCCCTTGGGACCAAAAGAGGTAGACGAACCATTAGCCACCATAGCACTAGACTGGTGCTCCATTATCACCTCCACCGAAACTAAAGCTTGCAAGAGCTCGGGCAAACGACTTGTCCGTTCATTCATCTGACAGTTCAGATGAAACTACTCAAAACTTCTCGGTAGGGAATGGTATATGGAATCAATCAAAATCCGCACCAAGTACTTCCAACTTGTTAAGGTATGCCATTATCTCGAGAACGTGCTCCCTTGCGGGCGTTCCTTCCACCATTTCCAACTTGACCGAGTCATGTTTGGTGAACTGATTAGTCATGGGATTCTGATGGGAAAACATCTCTTCAAGGTGTTCCATGATTTCAACAGCGGATACAATGTCTTCATGAACGCGCCTCAAATCCTCAGACATAAATGTCAAGATGATGCACTTCATTCATTGTCACGCTTCCGATCACAAACTGCCTCTTCCCATTGCTTGACTTATCATTAGGCTTGCCGGGTATATTAACATAAATAACCCAATTGTGTTTTCGTGCAGTAAGGACAAATTTAAAAAAAAAAACATTTCCAATCGATATAATTCTCTCCAAAAAGTTTATTAACTTTAAGTATATTAAACAATGGATTAAAAGGTTGCGACATGATGAAATGAGAATAAAACATACATTCATATCAATATCTAGAAAAATATGAAATTATCACATAATTCGATCACATCAATTATATTGAAACCTTAAAACAATATAATCATGCATCAGCCAACATCTCGAAACAATTTAAATGCGCCACGAGGGGTGGTCTATACATTTAAATACATTCAAGCGGATCACAAACTTAAAAGTTACAAATCCTTAATTCAAAATTAATAGTTGGCTCCCACTTTGACCACATAGAAATTGACAGGGACTCCGAGGGGAGTAAGTTAATATCAATTTCCTATGCCTAAGTAATAACCATAATTAAATACAGGATTATTATTTCGCTTTGAGCAAGCCACTCGTGGTGAGGGTCAATACCGCCACTAGTAATAATCCACAATCATCCTTTCGGAATTTATTCATGTGAAATCCGTTCTTTTGGCCGATCCGAGGGGGAAATGTATTCCAAAAGAACTTCACAAATAAATAAATTATGGAGGCCAAAATAATCCAATTTTAATATCCGGAATAAAATTGCGATTATAAAAACATACTTAGTAATTTTCGAAAGTAAGGTTTTTCTTGGACAATTAAATTCATGCATACACATATTAACAAATAATAATAAGTGCACGAAATAAAACATCCATCAAAACAAAATTAAACACATTGGAGCACTCGAATCCAATTGTCACGGTTTAATTTCTTCACGTCTTGATGCGAAAAAATCGTCCTTGTTGTTTTCCGACGTTCGTCTCGACGTGCTCCCACTCGAACAGCAACACTTCTTCAAAAACAGCATCGTTTGGGGTTCGGGACGACGTTTAAAATCACACGGAAAAAAAACACGAACCGAAAAAATTCCACGGCCTGAGATACAGCGCGCGTCGGCCCACGAAGTGGGCCCGCGCGCTTCCCGGCCCGAGAGGCGCTGGAAAAGCGCCCGAGGCGCGCTGAAGCGCAGCCCCGAGGCGCACCCGAGGCGCGCCCGAGGCGCTGCACGGAGGTGCGCCGAGGCGCACCCGAGGCGCCCCGAGGCGCTGCAGGGAGCTGCCGAGGCGCGCGCGCGCCGTGCGCCCGTTGCGCACGGCGTGCGCCGTGCACCCCCGTGCGCCGTTTTTTTCGCCGTTCGTCCTCGTTTTCTTCACCCCTTGCATGATTTTACCTCCATACACGCTCCACGCTTGCATGCGTCGTCCGGGTACACCGTTTTTAATTCTTCGTTCTTCGTCACGAACCGGTTACAATTTATTTTTACAAAAAAATAAATACTAGATCTAGACTAGTCTATTACAATGATCGAATCAAAATAAAAACAACTAATCTACTCGTGGATTTTCTCACGAGAAAAACGAATTCGAACGAATCGAATTAAAAACCAAATTAATTCACACGCATGAAATTAACAACATTAAAAACCATGACAATTGGATACCTGCAAAAAAGATCTAACAATTCTACTATCCAATTTCAAATTTAATGTTCAAAATTTCAATTTAAAATTCAGAGCCCGAAACCGTGGCTCTGATACCAGTTGTTGGGAAAATATAGGGGTGCCCGGAATCTATTCGGGATGAATTTTAAATACGAATTTAAATACAATTATTACTATCATGAATTAATCCTAATTAATTCAAATAATAATTCCAACAACTAATTATCATCATGCATGCTAAATTAATTTCACATATTAACTATGGCGGAATAAACAAGTAAATATGTGATTAACGTACCTCTTGTAGAACTTGGCCTTTGAATAAAACGGGACTCTCGTACACGCTTTATCAACCCAAAAACCTTCTCAAGTATTTCCCTTTCGCCTTACTTGATCGCCGGTGGGAGACGCTTTCAAGCAATTTAATAAACTAAGGAAAAAGAAAAATATCTATGCTTCTTGATTTTTCCAACACATGGAATTATGTACTTGGGGATGAAATAATCATCCCCTATTTATAGATGGAGGTGGCCGAAAATATTAAGGAATATGGGCCTTGGAAAAAATCTTTTCTTAGACTCTAAGAAATCTTGAATATATCTCATATATTCTTTTCTCCAAGATAAAATATTCCACAAAAATCTCACCCTCCACTATGGGTGTAATTTTCGAAAATCTCATAGATGAAATCCAAGATTTGGATCTTCTTGAATATATGAGATATTCTTGTATTCCTAGAATACATATCTTCCATAATATCTTTCCAAGAAAATCAACAAAATCTTATTTCCCCTAATCATTAAATTTTCGAAATTAATAAAGAAAAATCAGCATATTTATTTTCTTTTTATTTTTAATCACCTTATCATTATTGGGCTACTTAATGGGCTACTTGAGGGGCCTTAAGGAGAATTAAGATTGGACCTCCTAATGGACTTCTGAATTTCAATATTGAGCCCCAATATAATTCAGCCCATTAATATTAATTATTACCACTAATAAATTAATATTGCACTATCCATCTTAATCCATATTACGATAATATGGGCTCCCGGTTATTATTTCCCGCGTTTAAGAATATCAAGTCCATTAATTAATTGAGCTTCTGAATAGCTCTAAATTAATTAATATATTTCACCTTGGAGTAAAGACAGCTCAACATTATTATTCGTACCGAAGAAACTAATTCTTCACTTGCAAGATTTGGTACAATAAAACTTCTGAGCCCACCAAGGGGACTAATCACACGAGCCGTACTCGCACGCGTTTCTCCGTATTAAATCTTAGCAACCGTCGTATGATTAATATTACTGCCCAAGACACAAAGTTCGAAGTCACAATGATTCTCACCCAACATGAATCAAAGCAGTAACTACTAAGCACACACGGTCCTATTTAAGTGACGGAGATTAAGAAATCAACAACCACTGAGGTCTAATTCTTCACCTTTCAGAACAGAAGAATTTCTCCTCGCTGTAGGACCTCTTCAACACATACTAAATGTGCTAGTGCAATCTCTTGGTCAAGACAGACCAATCTGAGCCTTACACATCGACCTTTCATGGCGGATTGTTCAATTCCACCTGGGTCGTGAATTGTACGTTTAGTTACAAGTAAACTGTTAATGTTGTCTTCCGTGATCGGGTATCACCACATTAACTACAATGTAACATGTACTATATATTGAACGGTTTGCAATAGAAATTCAACATTCAATTATATCTAAAGCAAATGTGATAAAAGAATTATTCTCATAAATCGAGTGTTTGATACACGAGTTATACAAAGTAAAAGCATACTTTCACGTATAACTCCAACAAAGTTGATAATATGCCAGTCGCGCACTAAGGTTGGACTTGTGTCTCCGGTTTTCCTTGAAGTGAATTCAAGGGGACATTTGCGGACTGATTCACCCAGCATCAGGACCATTTCGTTATTTCATGGTCCTTATTGATGCCTCCACTAGGTGGACATTTGCATTTTGATGTCCACCCGCAATCAAGCTTTTGCAAAGCTCATTGCAAAGACTATCGAGCTTGGAGCTCAATTCCCGGATTATCCAATTAAATCGATTTGCATGGATAATGCAGCTGAGCTTAGCTCGAAGGCCATTATGGCCCTGGGAATTTAAGTGGAACATTCGGTCCCCTACGTCCATACCCAAAATGGTCTTGCTGAGGCGCTAATAAAACGTATCAGATTTATCGCGAGACCATTGCTTATGAACTCTAAACTACCCATCTCATGCTGGGGGCATGCAGTCCTACATGCATCCAAATCCGTCCAACTGCATATAATGATCATCCCCCCTACAGTTAGTGCGTGGGAAAGAACCTAGCATTTCCCATCTGCGAATTTTTCGGATGTGCGGTATACGTACCGATTACGATGCCCAAGCGAACCTCTATGGGCCTATAAAGGAAACTCGGTATTTACGTCGGATTTGACTCTCCATCCATCGTGAAATACCTCGAGCCTTTGTGCGGGGATCAATTAACGGCCCGGTTCGCTGATTGCACGTTCGATGAATACCGGGAACTTACGTGGAACGTAAGTAATCTTCAGTATCTAGATCCGCGCACTAATCAATGTGAACTAGAAGTTCAGAAGATCATTAACCTGCAGAACTTATCAAATAACCTGCCAGACGTGTTCACTGACCATAGAGGTGTGACTAGATCGCATATACCTGCAGTAAATGCTCCCCAAAGGGTTGAGCTCCCAAGTAAAATGAGTACTCATGCCCCCATACGCTAAAAGCGTAAGGGACCCTCAAGAGATAGTAACACACCTAAACGAAAGGCTAGCAAATCTGGTCAGCCGAATGGAAAATCTCTATAAGAGATCCGTCTAGATAATCCCAAGTCTCAAGGAGACTAGAGTCCTAGTGATGAAGCACGTGCACAAAATATTCCATGCACTAGGACCGTGGAACGACCAGACCCAGACACAATGGGAAATAAAGAAGGTCTGGTTGACGTAAACGTCGAAGTCTCTGTGAACTTCACAGATACGGGAGAACATATAATAGAAATATTACTGTCGTCAACGACACATTTGCAGCGTCAATAGCTCTTTTCATTATTAATGATCTAGATCCTGAACCCAAAACAACGATTGGGTTAAATGAAAAGAGGCAATTGATGCGGAGCTCGCCTCGCTTAACAAAAGACAAGTATTTGGTTCAATCGTTCGTACACCCGCGCACGCTATCCCTGTAGGATATAAATGGGTATTTGTACGAAAATGAAATGAAAACAATACTGTGGAGAGGTACAAAGCGAGACTGGTAGCGCAAGGGTTTTCGCAGAGACCCGGGATTGATTTCGATCAAACCTATTCTCCCGTCATGGACTCAATAACGTTCCGCTATTTGATATCTTTGGTAGTTAAGTGGAATCTCCAAATGAGATTAATGGACGTAGTAACCGCGTACTTATACGGATCACTCGATGCCGATATTTATATAAAAATCCCAGATGGATTTAACATTCCTCAGTTAAGGGATGGAGAAAATTGCAGTATGTATAGCATACAACTGCGTAAGTCGTTGTATGGCCTGAAGCAATCGGGCCTTATGTGGTACAACCGACTTAATGAATTCCTTCAGAAGAAGGGATACACGTTCGATAAAGCTTTCCCGTGCGTATTCTCGAAGAAATCGCAAGACGGTTTTTGCATCATATCCGTATATGTTGATGACCTGAACATAATCGGAACATGCAAAGAGATTGAAGAAGCCAGATCAATCTTGAGAGCTGAATTCGAAATGAAGTCCTTGGGTAAAACCAAGTACTGCCTCGGCTTGCAGATCGAGCACCTCCCAGAAGGAGTCCTTGTTCATCAGTCGACCTACGTGAAGAAGGTATTGGATAGATTTCACATGGATAAATCTCATCCACTTAGCACCCCGATGGTAGTCCGATCCCTCGAAGTGGATTAGGATCCATTTAGGCCAAGAGAAGATTCAGAAGAAATTCTGGGACCAGAAGTTCCGTATCTTAGCGCTGTTGGAGCTTTGCTCTATCTTGTAAATTGCACCCGGCCGGACATTGCATTTGCAGTTAACTTGCTTGCAAGATATAGCGCTTCTCCTACGAGGAGACATTGGAATGGTGTTAAGCATGTTCTACGATACCTCCAAGGATCTCAAGATCTTGGACTGTTTTATCGTAAGAACCAAGACAAAACCTTAGTAGATTACGCGGATGTTGGCTATTTGTCTGATCCCCACAACACCATATCCCAGACTGGTTATGTTTTTCTCTGTGGTGGAACCGCAATCTCATGGAGATCGGTTAAACAATCCATGGTTACCACGTCTTCAAACCACTCAGAGATCATAGCTTTATTTGAAGCCGCACGAGAATGTGTTTGGTTAAGGTCCTTGGTAAAACACATTGGTGACTCGTATGGTATAGCCAAAGGCGATACATCTCCCACCGTTATATTTGAAGACAACGCTGCTTGCATCGCACAAATGAGTAATGGGTACGTCAAGGGAAACCTGACGAAACATATTTCACCTAAGTTTTTCTACCCATACGAACTCCAGAAGAGTGGCGTGATTACCATTCAAAAGGTACAATCTAGTAACAATCTTGCAGATTTGTTTAGGCGCTCGAGCGCAAGAAAGTTTCTGTACGTTTAGGCGCTCGAGCAATGCGCTCGAGCGGGGGCGCTCGACCTAGTCACTCGAGTGACTTCTAACTCCTCCCAAGTGATACTTTTCCTCGTCCGCACTAATACCAATTGTATTTCTTCAATATCTTCTCATCCGGGCATCCGTTTGAGTCGATTCAAAGTCCTACGAACTCCGTTTTTCGTCCTCTATTCACCTATGAGCATCAAAGAGACAAATTTATCAATGTATAGAAATAATGCTCAATTGACTCTAAATACTCTATAAACTCGACCAAAACTAGGGCGTTTCTAGCTACGAATCATGACAATTTCACGCCTAATCAACCCCCCCAAACTTACCATATTGCTTGTCCTCAAGCAATGAAATAATAAGTCAAGTGAAATTGTTAGGAATGAGTAAAAAAAAATCAATCATGCAAGCTAATGAACTCAAGCTTCAAAAGTCAATCACCCGTATACTCACTCACTTTCTTTTATCGTACTCATGCAACAATAATAAGAAACACCAAGATCAAGCATGGATGTGCACTCAACGATGTGTTTCACTCCCTCACAAGTGTATATCAATGATTAAGAGACTCACTCAAACAATCAATCACTCATATCGGCAACCATAGGCTTGTAAGCACTCTCAACTCCGACCATACTCTAGAAATCAATGCCGAATCAAAAAGGACTTTTCTCAAGGTTGTAATGTAGGCTCTTTGGACAGGTGGGATAACAATATGGTAAAGTGACTCAAGTGAATGGAGAATAGAAAATCAAACTTTGGCACTTCGAGATTAGGAACATACTACTTCAAACATATTCAATCAACACTCTTTCAATTCCACTTCTCTCAACACTTCAATTTTTTTCTTTCTCTTTTCACTTTTTTTTTCAATCACTTTTTTTTTTCTTTTTCGCACAACACATGAGCTCATTTTTTTCTTTTTGCTCATTCTCAATATTCTTTCTCTTTTTCCCACATCTCAAATTTCATTCATACCCTTATTTTATCACCACTCAACCATCAATAACTCTCCTTTTTCAACTCAAATCAATCCCTTCACATTCACACTTTCCTATTCTCCACTCAAATTTGGACAAAAGGCTTAGGAATTGGAATAGTGTTCATATGTGTTAGCAAATAAAATAGGCTTTAGGCTCAAAGGGGCTAACAATGGATTCAATGTCATTGGTAAGGAAAATTTTGGCTAAGTGACTTAATCAAATCAAAGATGGCCTAAGATCCTTTTCGGCATATCAAACTAGACACAATCTAGAAGCAAGAGCACATGCAAGTTCTAGCATCCTCTAAGGTGATGATTCACTCACAAACGAAGAGATTAATTCATGCATCAAAATCTCATAAGGCTCAACTCTCACGGCTTTCACATCCATGCTAGTCCTAGTGCATTCTCACTCTCATCACATAAGTACTCAAAAGAAAACTCATAAGCATTCAAGTTCTCTCCCTAAATCAGCTCAAATGCAAACACTCACACAAAAGAATTTCTAACTCACCCTTACAACTCACTCTACTCATCAAATCATACTCAAAGATAGCAATCAACAAGCATAAGATGATTGATAGGCATAAAATATGCAATAGCGAGTCAACTCAAAACCACCCCAAGGAGTATCTCAACAATCAATAATCAATCAAACTCAACTCAAAGATAAGGGCGTGCATGCATGTGCAATGTAACAAGAAACATAAAAAAAACTCCACCCCCCCAAACTTCGACCTTGCTAGAGGTCTAAGTTTGGGGTTGTGGGTTACCTCAACCAAACAATCTCGTTTCTCTCACTAGCTTTGCACACTTCCTTGTCTCAAGTTGGTTCCTTCCATCTGAATAACTCCATGATACCTTTACTCCTTTAGAGACAAGCCTACAAAATAAAACTCTCAAGTACGAGATTAACATACGACTCAAAATACTCCCTAATAATATAAAAAGACACTAAAAATAAATGAAAGCAAATAAAAATGGGTTGCCTCCCATTCAGCGCTATTTTTAAGGTCCTCATGCCGGACCAAGCTCAAAGGAGCTTATGGGACATCATACTCAAATTTACCTCCCTTACTCTCATAAGAGTGGTGTTTGAACTCCTTTCCTTTATGCCCCATCATCATGAGTTCTTTTGCTCTCTTCTCATCCTCAAGTGTTATGGGTCTCAACTCCTTCTTCCCTCTATCTGGAGGGGTCTTACCAAACAATTTCTTGAGCTTGGACTTTTTCCTCTTAACTCCTCCTTTTCCCTCTAGCTGGACCACGTCCACACTTTTCACCTCTTCATCCTTCAACTTCTTCACTTCATCCCTATCAAAATAATCAAGAACATAATGTTCATGGGTTAACTCAACAGGTGAAGGACTAACAAAATCATGAGTATGAGAGGGATTCGGGAGAGAATGTGTGTCTTCAACACGAGGATCAATGGCATCCATGCAATACAAGCTCTCATCCTCCTTCGGGTGCTTCATGGCTTCATATAGGGAGATCTTCACTTCTTGATCATCAACCTTCAACGTGATATTCCCATTCGTCACGTCTAGCACCATCCCCGCCGTAGCTAAGAACGGTCTTCCCAAGATCAGGGGTACGTGCTCATCTTCCTCCATCTCTAGCACTACAAAGTCGGCTGGAAAGATGTGATCTCCAACTCTCACTAGAACGTCTTCAACCACACCTTGAGGTCGAGTAATAGACCGATCGGCTAGTTGAAGCGTCATCATTGTGGGTTGAAGTTCACCACCTTCCAACTTCTTGAAAAGCGACAACGACATCAAATTAATGCTCGCCCCGAGGTCGCACAACGCTCTCTTCTTGATCCCGTTCCCAATATCACATAGGATCGTGAAGCTCCCAGGATCCTTCAGCTTCGGTGGAAGCGCCTTCTGCACTAATGCACTCACTTCGTGGTTCAGCTGCACCAACTTCGGCTCATCCACTCGCCGCCTTTTCGCAATCAAGTCCTTCAGAAACTTTGCATAATGCGGCATCTGTTCCAAAGCATCATAAAAAGGAATTATATGCAATTGTTTAAAAACATCAAGAAATTTTGCAAATTTTTCATCAAGCTTCTTTTTCATGAAGCGCTGTGGATACGGGACGGGTATCACAGATTTGGGTACCCCCCATTCATCTCTTTCTGTTTCTTTCACTTTCTCCCTTGCTTCCTTTGCCTTCTTCCACTTAGGAACTCTCTCACCCTTCTCAATGCCTTCCTCTTCAAGCTCCTTGCTTGCTTGAGTGCTCTCATCCTCAACCTTCTTCTCAACTTCTTTCTCCTCAGTCTCATCTCCATCCCCTTTGGGCTCAATCTCTTCTTGGGGCGTCTCAGAATCAGCAGGCATCTGAGGACCTTCGTAGTTGGTTCCACTTCTTAGCTGGATCGCCTTGCACTGCTCTTTCGGGTTCCCCTCCGGTATTCTATTCACTGATTTTGCAATCTGGCTCATCTGGAGCTCTAAAGAGGTGAACCTTCGATTGTTCTCTTGTTGAGTTCTAGTCCACTCAACGTTCATCTTCTGGAGCTCTTGATCACGTTGATCACCCTTCTTGTGCAGCTCCTTCACATCGTACTCCAAGGATGACAACCGCTTGCTCCCTTCCTCCACCTTCTGAAGGATCGCTCTCAACATCTCCTCGGTTGATGCACCGCCTTCTCCACCAGGAGGTTTAGATCCCGGATCAACACCTGCAGGAACAGTAACACCAGCTTTTGGGTTAGCATAAGAAAAATTATCATTCTTCCTCCATGTGTTTTGAGGAGGCTGCTGGCCTCCTTGATACCCTTGTGTGTTCCTCCATTGATTTTGAGGCGGCTGTGGGCCTGGAAGTACAAATGGTTGGCCATAAGAAGGCCTTCCATACTGATTACCACCTTGGTAGCCATTCTGATGGTAATACGGACCTCCCATGTAATTGACTACCTCTTGCTGCCCACTTGGTTGGTCTAATCTCTCATTCTCTACTGCATGCTCTCCACCCAAACTCTTCCCCAACTCGAGGTTGTTGATCTTCTCCATCATGGCCATCAATAGCCTTCTCGTTCCTTCTCCCTCTTCAACCTGATGCACTCTCTGAAAATCTGCATCTCCACTCCAAGCACCGGCATTCGTGACAATGTTGTCCATGATCTCTCTACACCTCTCTATGCCTTGGTTCAAAAATGCTCCGCCCGCACAAGCATCTAAATGGTCTTGCCCCGCCTTGTTGGCACCACTATAGAAGAACGCCATAATGTCTCCCTCATTGTACCCGTGCTGCGGGCACTCAATCAGCATGTTTGAGTATCTCTCCCACGCTTGACGTAGGTCCTCTCCTTGCTTCTGTCGAAAGGATGAGATCTCAATTCTAGCCTTGATCGTCCTAGATGGAGGGTAGAATCACTCGAGGAACAGACGCTCGAACTCTGCCCAAGTGGTAATACCTCCCCGCGGGAGCGTATTATCGTACCACTCCTTGGCTATTCCCGTCAATGAGAATAGGAACAACCTAAGCCTCTTGGCATCTTCAGACATGCCATTATAATTAAATGTTGAGGCTATCATGAGAAAGCTCCTCAGATGTGTGTGAGGATTCTCCTTCCCGATCACCCCTTTGAACTGATTCTTGGTCAGCAGCTTTAAAATCCCCGGTGATATCGAGAAGTTGTTCGCCTCAACAGGAGGCAAAGCCACTCCATCATAGTACCGATGTGGCTGCGCTGCAAACCTCCCTCTAATCGCCATATTATGATCTACGTTCTGAGGAACGTGTTGAGGATTAGCAGCAGGTACTGGTACTTGTTGGGGTGGTGGTTGGTAAACAGGTGGTTGGTTGTAGACTGGGGGTGGATGATATGGATATGGTGGGTAAGGATAAGGTGGGTATGGGTAATGTTGGTATACTGGGTTGTTAAAAGGGTTATTTGGGTTTTGTGGGTAAGCAGGGTTGTTAGGAGGATTATGGACAAGGTTCTGAGTTGGATTCCCTACGTTTCGTGTATCCGGGTTTAGGCTCTGGCTATCCCCTAATGGAATTTGATTCTGGCTACCACTAACTCCAGTGCCTTCAACTCGGTCTACTGTCTGATTGAAATCGTTGGCAGCATCGTCCAACTCATTATTGATATCCATTGGTTCCTTCCCTAAGTCGGCTGCGTTCATTCTTCTCAAGTAAGCTCGGTTCCTTCTGGCTATTGTCTCAGGGTCCAACGGTATTCTCTCTTCGCTCGTATTGCCTTGTGAGCGTGTTTTCATAAACCTGACACACTATCAGATAGATCAAAACACAACTGCCGATTGAATACAAATAAAAAAAATAAAAACAGAAAATAAATCACCCACTACTAACTACTAAGCTATCTACAAGTCCTATTCAAAAGCATACAACGCCAACCCCGGCAACAGCGCCATTGACTTGAAGCGAACTACACTAGCTTCTACTAGTAGCTACCCCACAAGAGTACGGGTTCACTGTAGTATGGGCAAGTATAGGGACCAAGTATTATCGAACCCAAGGGATGGTGTATATGCGAATAGATCCCTGAAGATCTACGCGTCGTAATTAATATGAGTGTAATGTTTTTGGGTTTTTGGAAAGATTAATTAAAAGACGAAAATAAACTAAGTAAACTGAAATACTAAAGAAATAAAATTAACTACGGGTTGGATTCAAATAAGAGATGGTGATGCTTAGGATAGGAATCCCTACGTATACTAACGGAGCAGGTACATAATCAAAATAACTGTGACACACAAGAATTAACCTAAGTATAAGAATGCAAGGTGAAAGCTCAAGATTCTAAACCCTAATACTTTACCCTAACACTCGGCTTCACTAATCCACTAACAAGTTAATGGATTGTGCTCAATTAATGAGACCCTAATTTAACTAAGGTGATGCGGTCGTCCTCCTTCGCTAAACCGGTAAATGAATTAACCTTTCCTAAACCTTCTCGTTAAGACTACTAGTTGTTATTGAGTGATGCGGTCGTCCTCTCTCTAACACTTTCGTACTAAATTCAAAGGTAAAGTTCAGATTAATTATAAGAATTCATTAACTAAGAGAATTAAAACTAACGTCACAAACTACCCTAATTATGTACCCACATCCTACTTCTACGAGTTCATCCTAACCTAAGCATGCAAGGGTTTTAGCTAGACATGGTTGTAACAAACATAAAAGCAAACGAAGAAACAACGAACATAAACATAATGAATTGCACTAAGAAAATACGAAACATGAACTAGGGTTTAAAGAGAAAATAAATACGAAGAACTGAAATTGAATTAATAAAAACGAAGTTTAAAGCGTTAAAAGTAATCGAGCTAATTAAAAGCAACTAAGAAAGAAAAGAAACTAAGAATTCGTATGCAAAACCTCAACAAAACGTAAAATAAAGCTTGCTCTTCTTCTTCCTCTCCAAAAACTAAGTCTAAAATTATTTCTAAAAGTCGGGGTTTTTCAAAACGTGTTTGGAAGAGGTGTATATATAGGCACGGGTCGAAACGGGAGTTAATGGGCCGAAAATACGCATCCAGAGGCAAAAATCCATGGGCGCTCGAGCAAAACGCTCGAGCGGTCCCGCTCGAGCTGTGTAGCTCGAATGACACAATCGCTCGAGCGGTTCCGCTCGAGCTGGTCGAGCGTTGAAATCATTCTGCATGTTTTGGGCGCTCGAGCGATTCGCTCGAGCGGTGGCGCTCGAGCTGCTCGAGCGCAAGAAAGTTTCTGTACGTTTAGGCGCTCGAGCAATGCGCTCGACCTAGTCACTCGAGTGACTTCTAACTCCTCCCAAGTGATACTTTTCCTCGTCCGCACTAATACCAATCGTATTTCTTCAATATCTTCTCATCCGGGCATCCGTTTGAGTCGATTCAAAGTCCTACGAACTCCGTTTTTCGTCCTCTATTCACCTATGAGCATCAAAGAGACAAATTTATCAATGTATATAAATAATGCTCAATTGACTCTAAATACTCTATAAACTCGACCAAAACTAGGGCGTTTCTAGCTACGAATCATGACAATTTCACGCCTAATCAAGGACCAAGAATCATATTGGGCCTGATCCACTAGACTAGAGTTTTTACTATTATATATATCCCATTGTATTCATGAATTATGTACTCTCTCATATACAACAACATTAGTGGAACTCCTGACTTGGATCGCCCCCAGACCTTCCGGACGAACTGGGTAAACAAACGCTGTCTATTTAATTTACGCACTCAATTACAACAATAATAAAATTTAAAAACAAAATTGAAAATATTTTTTGAAAATTTACAATTTTTTTTTAAGTCGAGGGTAATGTATCTAAAAAAATGTGGGTGGAAGTAACCGCGGCCATAAAGTATTTACATTGCTATTATGAATGTTAGCGTTCTTTTTCTATATTTTTAGTTTAATAAAGCAAACTGCACGTAATAAAACTAGGGTTAATTACAAATAAAATCACAGTCTTTCCGCAAATTTCAATTTAATCTAAACTTTTGAATCTTTGCAAACAAAACTCCAACTTAACATTTGGTTGCAAATCGAACTAATAAATAAATTTTTTATTGTCCGAAAATGATGTTTCACTTTCTTAACAATGAATACTCAATTGTATTAATATGTTTAGATTGGTTCAGATGACAACAAATAATTAATCATCATTTTCGAGGAGATATAAATTTTTCATTTGGTTAGAATTGCTAATAAATTCAAAGTTGAAATTTTATTTGCAAAAATTCAAAAATTTAGATTAAATTACAATTAACGAAAATATCGTGATTTTATTTGCAATTAACCCATAAAACTATAGTAACTTCACCATATTATACGTAGAGTGCACAAAAAAAAAAAAAAAAAACTAAATTCAAAATTTTAATATAACTACTTTCCAAGTCATCTATATAATTGACCACATTTACAAGTGGATCCGAAGCCTCGAATTTGAGGCACATAAAATTATTAATTTAGTATATATGCACATCATCAACGTACAAACCATAGAAAGCTTCTTCTTTTTTAATAAATCATCATGTAATAGTATAAATTTGTTGATAGTTTGGGAATATTATAAAACAATTTTTTTAACGGTACAAATCTAATTATCAGAGGATGTTATTTGAAATTTAAAAGATTTTGAAATCTAAATTTTAAAATATAGTGGATCTCAAAATCCTCCTCCTAATAATAGTAATAATAATAATAATAATAATAATAATTATTATTATTATTATTATTATTAGTATGCTTGTTTTGAAATTTAATTAGAGTATGATTTTACTTTATAGGTGTAAGAATGTATGATGTTGTATTATTATGTTATATACTTCCTCCATTCTACAGAGCATCCTTCACACCTTGAAATATTTTGTTTTTAAGAAGAAGAAAAAATTGTGTAAGTGTGAAGTTGAATAAAATATTGATACTTTAATACTTAATTGACTTTTCTGAGATATTTATTTTTATTTTAGGAGTGCGAAGGTTATTGTGGGACGTAGGAAAAAAATATAAAAAGTTTTATGGGATGGAGAGAATAGTTAATTGTTATTATAATGATTGCATGGTTGTGTAATAATTAATAGTATGTGTTTTTTTACTACCTTTGTTATTATGATGATTGCATGGTTGTGTAATAATTCAAAATCATATATTGGAGGATTTTAAAGAATATTGTGAGGTCTATTTATAAATAAAATGATTGTTTATAAAAAATATGATACTTATATATTTCATAAACAATAACTTTTTTCAATTAATGAATATCGAAATATCTCGTGATACTCTTCAACATAAAAAAAAAAAAGTACTCCCTCCATCCTTTAAAAGTATGCACCATTCTCTGCGCGTCATTTAATGCAATATGTCGGGGGATATTTAGGGGTCTTGTGAGGTTCGTTTATGAATAAAATGAGTGTTTATAGCAACGTTTCTATGCATACTTACCATAAACAATTATTTTATTCATAAACGGACCTCATAAGATCCCTAAATACCCTCCGACATATTGCATTAATCCACGTGCAGAAAATGATGTATACTTTTAAAGGACAGAGGGAGTAACCCTCTTGTGCACTTGGTGTATGGTGCACCCACTCAACACTTGACACTGTTTACACTGAAAATTTTGTTTCAATTATACTGAAAAGTGTGAATGAATTACATGAGAGTTTCTCATTTAAAAAAAGAAAAAAAAACTAGTAACATTAAATGAAGGGAATAGTATCTAAATTTTAAAATCACTAATCCAGATTTCCGAAATCAAACCTCCATAGTACATTGTTATTATTGCTCCGTGACTCCTTCAAACAAAAATTTCAATTATTCAACACCAAGAAATAATCAATTATTGACTTATTTATTTAAGGTATAAAAAAATTAAATAAATAATTACGAATAAAAAAAATGCAAAATTCAATGACCGACCGCTGCTGACATTCGACAGACGCTTCCCTCCTCTTTTCCTTCATTCCTCATTTATTAGATCCCTCGATCCGGTATAAATTTCCGTTTCTCTCTCTAGATTTCCTTTTAATCTTTTCAAAAATTCAAATTTTCGCATTTGTTTGAAAATCCGCACCATAATTTCACAATCAGGAGCTTGTTTTTGTTGCTAGGGTTTGCTTTGTCGAATAAGCAAATCAGATGGCTGCTCCACCCGCCAGAGCAAGAGCTGATTACGATTATCTCATCAAGCTGCTATTGATCGGCGACAGCGGTGCGTGTTTCTCACTCGAATTGACATTTTTTTTTTTTTGTTGTTGAGTATTTCTGGCTATGGATGTTTGAATTGTGTGAACCGTTCTCTGCATTTTGTGCGGTTTCAGCTGCATTTGATGATGAATTGTTGTTGATATTTTGTTTGCTCATTTGATCGGCGACAGCGGTGCGTGTTTCTCACTCGAATTGACTTTTTTTTTTTTTGCGGAATTTTTGTTGTTGAGTTTTTCTGGCTATGGATGTTTGAATTGTGTGAACCGTTCTCTGCATTTTGTGCGGTTTCAGCTGCATTTGATGATGAATTGTTGTTGATCTTTTGTTTGCTCATTTGATCGGCGACAGCGGTGCGTGTTTCTCACTCGAATTGACATTTCTTTTTTGCGGAATTTTTGTTGTTGAGTTTTTTCTGGCTATGGATGTTTGAATTGTGTGGACCGTTCTCTGCATTTTGTGCGGTTTCAGCTGCATTTGATGATGAATTGTTGTTGATCTTTTGTTTGCTCATTTGATCGGCGACAGCGGTGCGTGTTTCTCACTCGAATTGACATTTCTTTTTTGCGGAATTTTTGTTGTTGAGTTTTTTCTGGCTATGGATGTTTGAATTGTGTGGACCGTTCTCTGCATTTTGTGCGGTTTCAGCTGCATTTGATGATGAATTGTTGTTGATCTTTTGTTTGCTCATTTGATCGGCGACAGCGGTGCGTGTTTCTCACTCGAATTGACATTTTTCTTTGCGGGATTTTTGTTGTTGAGTTTTTCTGGCTATGGATGTTTGAATTGTGTGGACCGTTCTCTGCATTTTGTGCGGTTTCAGCTGCATTTGATGATGAATTTGTTGTTGATCTTTTGTTTGCTCATTTGATCGGTTTTTTTATCTTTTCAACATGGAGGTCAAATTGTTTTTTGTGATTTGTTGATGATGATTTATGGAGCTATCTGTATTTATGCATGTGTATATGTTATATCAGTTGAAAAATACCCTTTGATTGGTAGTACGACGAGAAAATAAACACAGATACTGCATATTAGCGCTGGTATGTAAACTTGTGTATCCTAGTAATTTGTGGATTTTACAATGAAATACTGCCCTTACTGGGGATCAAATAAGAAAGTGGATTTTCATCTAAGAACAAGTTGAATACTGAGAATTCTGTTGCCTTTTTTTTGGTCCATGATAGGTTTGAGGAAGAATATATCTAGATTTTGAGTCAGTGAAGATAAAACTTTAAGCAAAAGGAAATTTAATGTAGTATGATTTACCTTTGCTAGATGGTATCTGGTATTTAAATGTTAGGACACAATTTGGATTTTATGTTTCAGATGAAGTTAGGATGTGCTTCTGATTATTTTGTCTCGAATGAATTGACGAGACCTTGATTCCATAATCCGATATTTTGTTAATTCAGAAATGAATAAAACCTATATGGTCATGGATGTTCCTAGTTTCCATGCTGTCAATTAACATTTTAGTGATGATCCTCTCATGAACCTTAGGGTATGTTTGAATGGGCTTAAGTGGGGATTTCGGGGCTTCGATGTCCAAAAATGTGTGGTTCTTGAAGTCTAGTTGAAATATATGTTTGTCTGTTGGTAGTGTGTACGATATGATTTTGCTGAAATTTTACATCAATGCTCGAAAAGTGGTTGGTGTTGTCTTATTATATCGTGAAAAGTTGTTTGTGTAATGATTAAATGTTTGATATTGGAGAAATAAAAAGAAGGCGTCTTAGTAAAGAGTAGGGGGTAGTAGTATAGTACTGATAGTGTCATGGTGGGATTATGACGGAACTTAGGCTTTTACACAAATGAGGATTTTGGATTTCGAAGGGGAATCCTGTTCAAACATAGCCACAAAAAAAAAAAAGGATTTGTGATGGAGTTCTTCTTTGAGAAGACAAGCATTCTTTATGTGAATGCTTTGAAATTTTTTCATTCCATTCTTACTGTGAAATGTGATGCATTATTTTGTAATTCTTTTACTTTGTAATTTGACTTGATTGTGGTCTAAGTTATCATTATCTTTTTTCCTTTTTTCAGGTGTGGGTAAGAGTTGCCTTCTTTTAAGATTCTCCGATGGTTCTTTCACTACCAGTTTCATTACCACTATTGGGTTGGTTACCTTCAATAACTGAGACTATACTCCAGTTAGGCTTTCAACATTCTTCTGCATGCCTCATGGGTACAGTTTTCTCATGCAGGATTGATTTCAAGATACGGACTATAGAACTCGATGGTAAAAGAATCAAACTGCAAATTTGGGATACTGCTGGGCAAGAGCGTTTCCGAACCATTACAACTGGTATGTCTCTGTTTATTTCTTAATTTTTTTCTAGTTTGTCCTCTAGTGTTTGAAGTAGAGCTGAACTCATGAGGACATTTGAAGTAACTTTTTTATCATTGAGTAAATGATATTAGCTATTTGGAGATAGTGGGTTTTGATGTCTGGCTTATGAACCTATGTTATTGCCTTTTAAGGTTTCGTCTTGAACAAATTATCATGAACAGCTTCTACTTCAGTTAGAAAACAATTACTGAAATTATTTATGAAGGATTAAACATAATTAGTTGTATTATATTGGTCGTAAAAATGTGCTGAGTCTTGTAGAATGACTCAGAAACAAGCATGCATTAAGTACGTTGGGCCATTAGGCTACTTGAAAATGGAAAATGGATGAGCCTTGAGAAAATCACGGTGGTTTCATACAAATTTGTTTTGATATGCCACTACTTTATTGGACTGCGTTAATAGAAAAACCTTGCATCTTAATTGGTTACTTCATGTTTGGGTATTCCTTGTGTATTTATCTTACAATATGAACTGACCTGGTTATCAGATGAAGGTTTGTGCAGGTAGTAAAGGCAAGTAATAGCACCTTTTAAATTGATAGCCGATTGCCTCGATAAACATCGGAAGAAGAATATATTAAGGACCTTTATATCCTTCGCTCAACTTGACTGTATATATATATGAAGAAGAATAAAAAGGTCACTGAGATAACATCCTCTCACTCAAGCTCTAAGTGAGATTGTACAGAAAGCATTTGTGCAACTAATATGATCATCCTCTTTATAAAAGAAGATCTAATCTAGCATTGCATCTTAGCATTACATTAGGACTTCTGCCTGATGTAATGCCCAATTTAAGCTTTTTTAGATATCTTTAAATCTTCCCTTTGATAGTGGAAGTATTGCCCAACTCGGTTTCTTGATTTTAATACCTTAATGGTCTCCTTTCCATATTCTGACACTGTTACACATAGGTTTACAATCTGCCAGTATCATCCTAAATCCGTTTCTTTTTCTGTGTTGCTGTTAGAACAAGTAAATTAACATAACAACAAATGGAGATAATATAGTTGAGTTGTTTTTCCAAACACACCAACAGTTTTAATTCGAAATTTGAACCTCCGCTTCTATAGTTAGCCATCAATGGAAGAATTTGTGAAATCCTACAGAAGGCTTTCTATATCTCTTTGCCTGTCTCTTGTGAAGTCCTTAAAACTTGGGTTTTGTAGTCTTTTGATCAACAATTATGGATTATGAGTGTTTTGGAGGATGCTTTGCACTTTATGTACCTTTTTTTCCCCTAACGTCGCCAAATCTTACAGATACCCAACAGCATATCTTTATTTTCTTCACAGTTCACACACACACATCCAAACAAAGCGATAACGGAAAGTAATGTTACGGATTTTGCTTATGGAAAAAATTTCTTGTGCAGCTTACTACCGTGGAGCAATGGGCATATTGCTGGTGTACGATGTTACTGATGAGGCATCCTTCAACAGTAATTTCTCTTGATTCTTTTATCTAATTGTTTTTATAAACCTTGAGGAATTTATTTTCAATGTTTGAATTTTGATTCATCTCTGTTTACTAGTATTTATCATACAATATCAATTAAGTTTTAGTTGTCAGTTGTTTGCCACGATATGATACATAGTTTTTGTAAAAGCTGACCATGTCCTCTTTGTAGATATAAGAAATTGGATCAGAAACATTGAACAGCATGCCTCCGACAATGTCAACAAAATATTGGTCGGCAACAAGGCTGACATGGATGAAAGCAAAAGGGTCTGCTCTCTTTCTCCCCACCCCCCACTGCCACCCTCCACCCCCCAAGCAAGCATGACCTTTCTGTGTATAATTAATTGTGTCTCCAATTTTTATAGGCTGTTCCTACCTCTAAGGGTCAAGCACTCGCTGACGAATATGGAATCAAATTCTTCGAGACAGTAAGTGGCACCTTCTACTTATGCTCCATTTTTATTTTGAACGATCAATCTAAATACCATAACATGAAACAGAGTGCTAAGACGAACATGAACGTGGAGGAAGTTTTCTTCTCAATAGGCAGGGACATAAAACAGAGACTTGCTGAGACCGACTCAAGGGCCGAGGTATTATAACTTTTGCGTTCATTAAGACTTCATCTCATAATGGCATCGCCTATACGTATCTTCTCTGTCTAGACACGTGGGAAAAAATCACAAATAGTCCCGTAACTTTGCCCAAGTCCATAAATAGTCCCGTTAAGTCTTTACTTTATCAATTTTAGTCATTTTGGTATCAATTTTGAACCTTTTCGCTGGAAATTTAAATTTTGGCCGGAAAAGTAACCGGACATTTGTTGTAGCTTGCATAATGAACAAAAAAAAGTATCAAAATGACGAACTTAATGAGAAGAGAAGAATAGTATATGTCTTGACCCAAACATTACCGTAAATTGCTCGGAAATTAGCCATGTAAATAGACGAGATTCATGATTTTGAAACCCCAATTCTTGGGTAGGTGTAATCGAAACATGAAATTAATTGAGGAGTTCTCTTTTTGGATGTGAGACGGTTCAAATGATATTAACGACCTTCAACGTGACCAAAATGAAAATTTAGGGCAACTTTCCCGTCAACTTTTAAATTTTCCGGCGAAAAGGACCAAATTGATACTAAAAGGATCAAAATTGATAAAATAAAAACGTATAGGACCTTTTGGACTCTGACAAAGTTACAGGACCATTTATGATATTTTTTTCTCCGTGTTCTCGTTTATATTCAAGTATAAAATGCTTTTGTACTAATTTCTCGACAAAAACTTCTATGAACTCGGTAAAGTACTGTTACCGTGCAGCATACTAAGTATCACGGTTCAGAAACAGTATTTTACCAGTTCGTATTAATATATTTGCTCGTGTAAACGAGACTGACCTGTGGGGCATCGTATGCAGCCTCAAACCATAAGGATTAGCCAACCGGAACAGAATGCCGGGGCTGCCCAAGCTGCCCAAAAATCGGCTTGCTGCGGTTCTTGATCAAGCCTTTGTTGGATCAAAAATAGGATGGATGGATGGAGAGTTATGTCTCTTGAATTGACCATTTTTTGTCCAGGAAATATAGTCTTTGTTTTGACAATGTCTATGTTGCTTGTATTGTTGTTAGTTGTTACCCCCTCTCTAATTGTTTTTAGATGCTACTACACAATTCATACTTCGATGAATTAGGTAATATATATTATTCTTATCAACTCTGATGTTTTGGATTGGTGCACACTTAAGTTTTGCACGAAAATTAAATTAGATATGTAATATTTCAGTTCAACACTATTTAATAAGGGCTTGTTTGTTTCGGGATTTAGGTGGGCGTGTGAAGTCATGACTTTACGCCCACAAGATGTAAAGTCTTGAATGATAATAAAAGTGTGTGTTTGTTTTGGGATTTTAGTAGGGTGAGATTTTACTTTATGTCAAATCATGTGTAAAAGTAAAGTAGGATGTGTAAGAGAAAAGTAGGAAATAGAGTGTAAGTGAGAGAAAAGTAGAAAAGAAAAAAGTAGAAAGAGAGTGTAAGTGAGAGAAAATAGGTATTATAGGTGTGAATGAAGAATGAGATGTAAAAACGGGATGTTACATCTCTAACTAGAATGGGGTGGGGGCCGGAAAGTCCTATTTATGTCCGTATGAATCCTAAAACAAACAAGTCCTTAGTGTTGAAATTATAACAGTAAATGAATCAGGAAAAATTACTCAATATATATTGAGGTATTCATGGAAGTGAAACATGCCTTAGGTATACTGTGCAATTTAAAGGTTTTTTTTTTTCTTTTTAGATTGTCCAATTATTACTGAAAAGGTCACCCCTGTTACTATATAATAAAGGGTAACTATTCAATAAAAATAATGACAATATCTTAGTAATAACAAGTGATTTTTTAACAATACACTTGAGTTATACAAGAGATTTACTCCTTCAATATAAATAAATTATTTAAAGTCATGTGATTGAGATATACTCCATCCGTCCCCCAAAAATATGATCGTTTGTTTTTTACAGACTTTTAGAAAACGTAAATAAAGAGATAAAGAAACGGTATTATGATATATTTTGTGGTCCATTTATGAGTTAAGTGGTTGTTTGTGAGTTTAAAATCGATAACGTGTTAAGTAATTAGGATGTTTGGTTAAGGATGGGCCCATCCGGATGGGATGGGCCATCCCCCATCCCATTCAATTTTGGATGGGCACATCTCATTCCTCATCTCACAAAATCTCATACAATCACATCATCACATTTTCATTCATCCACTCATTCTCTCTCCTACTTTTTTTAATCATTTTTTCATCCATCCACTAATTCCCTCTCCTACTTTTCTTTCACCCACTTATTCTCTCTCATAACTCCAATAACTATTAAGAATAAAATAATACTATTATTCATCATCACAATCATTACAACTAACTAACAATAATAAAATAATACAATATCACTATTGATTTGACATAAAGTTTCATCCAACTCTACTTCTCCATCCTTAACCAAACACAGATTTACTATTCACAGGATTACCCCCGTTCATCTATTTCCATCTCCATCCCCATCCCATCCACCACCATCCTTAACCAAACAGACCCTTAGGGTGTGTTTGTTTTCAGCTTACGAAGTCCGGATGGGGGATGGGCTTCCCCCCGTCCCGACCAATTTTCGGATTTGCACATCCCATCCCCCATCCAAATACACATCCACCCATATTATACATCTATACCCCTATTTTCACATAACCCAATATCTACCACATTAACTCTATTTTTTCACATAAAATATATATTTTATTAATCTCTATCTTCTACTTTATAATACACCATCAATTAAATTAGTATATTATTTATTTTAATTGTTTACAAAATATTCAATGAAAACATATTAATAGTAAATATGCGTGAAATTAATTGTTATCTTCATTCATTAATTATGTCTACCATATAAATAAATTTGGAACATTTTTTCTTGACTTAGCAAAAGACAAAACATGACTATAAATATTAAAAATTACTTTAAATTAATATAAAATTCATTTGTAGGCACGTCGCAGACAATCCCCACTATGTAAGAACAAAATTATTTTTATCGAAAAGCATAATCGAATATTTCGTAGATAATATTTTATATTCTTATAGTGAATGAAGATTAAAAATAGGAGAAAAATTACATTTTAAAAATAAAATAACGGCTTCTTATAAGAAAATGTATTGAATATATATTCATTAAAGCATTGGTTATTTATTTCATTTTATAATTCATTATTAGTCACAAAATTTGAAAATGAATAAAAATAATATTATAAATTAATGAATTAACAATAAGAATGTTTAAATTTCACCACATGTAATATGATGATGCATGCCTTTAGTATATTAAATACATGTATGGTGTTGTTGAATTGTTTTAAGAATTCAATTGTTTATTATGTTTAAAAAAAATTAAAAAAATATATGATTTCAATAAAATCAAATAAATTGGTATTAATTGACATTTTCGTGTCGGATAATTAATTTCTTATAATTTTAACAACGTTAATAAAATTTTAATCACGTTAATATCATTTTATTAATTCAATTGTTTTGTATTTTAATTCAATTCAAATAATATAATTAAATAATTATATAATTATACATAATAATATTAATTATTTTATATTACAATTCAACACAATCATTCAATCATTATCTCTTTAATAAATAATAATATAATAATACATCATCATTATTGATTTGACATAAAGCCCCATCCACCCCTACTACATCCAACCCAAAACAAATAAATGATTACTATTCACAGGATTTCGCCCATCCACTTTTTTTCCCCATCCGGATTTTCCCCATCCACCTCAAGACGAAAACAAACGTGACCTTAGGGATGAAAGTGGATGGAGCACTGACTTGAAGCGAACTACACTAGCTTCTACTAGTAGCTACCCCGCAAGAGTACGGGTTCACTGTAGTATGGGCAAGTATAGGGACCAAGTATTATCGAACCCAAGGGATGGTGTATATGCGAATAGATCCCTGAAGATCTACGCGTCGTAGTTAATATGAGTGTAATGTTTTTGGGTTTTTGAAAGATTAATTAAAAGACTGAAATAAACTAATTAAACTAAAATACTAAAGCAAACGAATTAACTAAGGGTTGGATTCAAATAAGAGATAGTGATGCTTAGGATAGGAATCCCTACGTATACTAACGGAGCAGGTACATAATCAAAATAACCGTGACACACAAGAATTAACCTAAGTCTAAGAATGCAAGGTGAAAGCTCAAGATTCTAAACCCTAATACTTTACCCTAACACTCGACTTCACTATTCCACTAACAAGTTAATGGATTGTGCTTAATTAATGAGACCCTAATTTAACTAAGGTGATGCGGTCGTCCTCCTTCGCTAAACCGGTAGATGAATTAACCTTTCCTAAACCTTCTCATTAAGACTACTAATTGTTATTGAGTGATGCGGTCGTCCTCTCTCTAACACTTTCGTACTAAATTTAAAGGTAAAGTTCAGATTAATTATAAGAATTCATTAATTAAGAGAATTAAAACTAACGTCACGAATTACTCTAATTACGTACCCACATCCTACTTCTACGAGTTCATCCTAACCTAAGCATGCAAGGGTTTTAGCCGGACATGGTTGTAACAAACATAAAAGCAAACGAAGAAACAACGAACATAAACATAACGAATTGAACGAAGAAAATAAGAAACATGAACTAGGGTTTAAAAAGAAAATAAATACGAAGAACTGAAATTTGAATTGATAAAAACGAAATTTAAACGTGTTCAAAGTAACGAACTAATGAAAAGAAACTAAGAATTGAAAAGAAACTAGAATTCGTATAAAAAACCTCAACAACGTAAAAATAAAACTTGCTCGTTCTTCTCCTCTTCAAAAACTAAGTCTAAAATTATTTCTAAAGTTCCGGGATTTTTTCAAAACGTGTTTGGAAGAGGTATATATAGGCACGGGTCGAAACGGGAGTTAATGGGCCGAAAATACGCATCCGGAGGCAAAAATCCATGGGCGCTCGAGCAAAACGCTCGAGCGGTCCCGCTCGAGCAGTGTAGCTCGAATGACACAATCGCTCGAGCGGTTCCGCTCGAGCTGGTCGAGCGTTGAAATCATTCTGCATGTTTTGGGCGCTCGAGCGATTCGCTCGAGCGGCGTTTAGGCGCTCGAGCAATGCGCTCGAGCGGGGGCGCTCGACCTAGTCACTCGAGTGACTTCGAACTCCTCCCAAGTGATACTTTTCCTCGTCCGCACTAATACCAATCGTATTTCTTCGATATCTTCTCATCCGGGCATCCGTTTGAGTCGATTCAAAGTCCTACGAACTCCATTTTTCGTCCTCTATTCACCTATGAGCATCAAAGAGACAAATTCATCAATGTTTAGAAATAATGCTCAATTGACTCTAAATACTCTATAAACTCAACCAAAACTAGGGCGTTTCTAGCTACGAATCATGACAATTTCACGCCTAATCAACCCCCCCCCAAACTTACCATATTGCTTGTCCCCAAGCAATGAAATAATAAGTCAAGTGAAATTGTTAGGAATGAGTCAAGAATCAATCATGCAAGCTAATGAACTCAAGCTTCAAAAGTCAATCACCCGTATACTCACTCACTTTCTTCTATCGTACTCGTGCAACAATGACAAGAAACACCAAGATCAAGCATGGATGTGCACTCAACGATGTGTTTCACTCCCTCACAAGTGTATATCAATGATCATGGGACTCACTCAAACAATCAATCACACAAATTGGCAGCCATAGGCTTGTAAGTACTCTAAACTCCGACCATACTCTAGAAATCAATGCCGAATCAAAAATGACTTTTCTCAAGGTTGTAATGTAGGCTCTTTGGACAGGTGGGATAACAATATAAGGTAAAGTGACTAAAGTGAATGGAGAATAGAAAATCAAACTTTGGCACTTCGAGATTAGGAACAGACTACTTCAAACATATTCAATCAACACTCTTTCAATTCCACTTCTCTCAACACTTCAATTTTTTTTTTCTCTTTTCACTTTTTTTTTTCAATCACTTTTTTTTTCTTTTTCGCACAACACATGAGCTCATTTTTTTCTTTTTGCTCATTCTCAATTTTCTTTCTCTTTTTCCCACATCTCAAAACTTCATCACACCTTCTTCTCATATTCACTCAACAAATAACCTTTTCCTTTTTCAACTCAATTCACTCCCTTCACATTCACACTTTTCCTATTCTCCACTCAAATTTGGACAAAAAAGGCTTAGGAATTGGAATAGTGTTCATATGTGCTAGCAAATAAAATAGGCTTTAGGCTCAAAGGGGCTAACAAGGGATTCAATGTCATTGGTAAGGAAAATTTTGGCTAAGTGACTCAATAAAAACAATGATGGCCTAAGATCACATTCGGCATATCAACTAGACACAATCAAGAAGCAAGAGCACATGCAAGTTCTAGCATCCTCTAAGGTGATGATTCACTCACAAACGAAGAAATTAAATCATGCATTAAAAATCTCATAAGGCTCAAAAGCTCACTGCTTTCACATCCATGCTAGTCCTAGTGAATTCTCACTCTCATCACACAAGTACTCAAAAGAAAACTCATAAGCATACGGGTTCTTTCTCAAATCAGCTCAAACTCAAACACTCACACAAAAGAATTTCTAACTAACTTTTACAACTCACTCTACTCATCAAATCATACTCAAAGATAGCAATCAACAAGCATAAGATGATTGATAGGTATAAAATATGCAATAGCGAGTCAACTCAAAATCACCCCAAGGAGTATCTCAACAATCAATAATCAATCAAACTCAACTCAAAGATAAGGGCGTGCATGCATGTGCAATGTAACAAGAAACATAAAAAAAACTCCACCCCCCCAAACTTCGACCTTGCTAGAGGTCTAAGTTTGGGGTTGTGGGTTACCTCAACCAAATAATTCCGTTTCTCTCAATAGCTTTGCACACTTCCTTGTCTCAAGTTGGTTCCTTCAATCTGAATAACTCCATGATACCTTTACTCCTTTAGAGACAAGCCTACAAGCAACTCACTCAAATATGAGGTTAAACATACGACTCAAAATAACTCCCTAATAATGTAAAAAGACACTAAAAATAAATGAAAGCAAATAAAAATGGGTTGCCTCCCATTCAGCACTATTTTTAAGGTCCTCATGCCGGACCAAGCTCAAATGAGCTTATGGGACATCATACTCAAATTTACCTCCCTTACTCTCATAAGAGTGGTGTTTGAACTCCTTTCCTTGATGCCCCACCATCATGAGTTCCTTTGCTTTCCTATCATTCCCAAGTGTTATGGGTCTCAACTCCTTCCTGCCTCTATCTGGAGGAGTCTTACTAAACAATTTCTTGAGTTTGGACTTTTTCTTCTTAACTCCTCCTTTTCCCTCTAACTGGACCACGTCCACTTTCTTCACATCTATCTTCATCCTTCAACTTCTTCACTTTATCCCTATCAAAATAATCAAGATCATAATGCTCATGGGTTAAATAATCAAGTGAAGGACTAACAAAATCATGAATATGAGAGGGATTAGGGATAGGAGGCGTGTCTTCAACACGAGGATCAATTGCATCCATGCAATACAAGCTCTCATCCTCCCTTGGGTGTTTCATGGCTTCATATAGGGAGATCTTCACTTCTTGATCATCAACCTTCAACGTGATCTTCCCATTCGCCACGTCTAGCACCATCCCCGCCGTAGCTAAGAACGGCCTTCCCAAGATCAAGGGTACGTGCTCATCTTCCTCCATCTCTAGCACTACAAAGTCGGCTGGAAAGATGTGATCTCCAACTCTCACTAGGACGTCTTCAACCACACCTTGAGGTCGAGTAATACACCGGTCGGCTAGTTGAAGCGTCATCATTGTGGGTTGAAGTTCACCACCCTCCAACTTCTTGAAAAGCGACAACGGCATGAGATTGATGCTCGCCCCTAAATCACATAACGCTCCTTTCTTGATCCCGTTCCCAATGTCACAAAGAATGGTGAAGCTCCCGGGATCCTTCAGCTTCGGTGGAAGCGCCTTGTGCACTAATGCACTCACCTCGTGGTTCAGCTGCACCAACTTCGGCTCATCCACTCGCCGCCTTTTCGCAATCAAGTCCTTCAGAAACTTTGCATAATGCGGCATTTGTTCCAAAGCATCATAAAAAGGAATATTAATATGCAATTGTTTAAAAACATCAAGAAATTTTGCAAATTTTTCATCAAGCTTCTTTTTCATGAAGCGCTGTGGATATGGGACGGGTATCACAGATTTGGGTACCCCCCATTCATCTCTTTCTGTTTCTTTCACTTTCTCCCTTGCTTCCTTTGCTTTCTTCCACTTAGGAACTCTTGATTAGGCGTGAAATTGTCATGATTCGTAGCTAGAAACGCCCTAGTTTTGGTCGAGTTTATAGAGTATTTAGAGTCAAATGAGCATTATTTCTATACATTGATAAATTTGTCTCTTTGATGCTCATAGGTGAATAGAGGACGAAAAACAGAGTTCGTAGGACTTTGAATCGACTCAAACGGATGCCCGGATGAGAAGATATTGAAGAAATAAGATTGGTATTAGTGCGGACGAGGAAAAGTATCATTTGGAAGGATTAGAGATCACTCGAGCGCATTGCTCGAGCGCCACTGCTCGAGCGCCTTACTCGAGCGCGCAAACGTACAGAACAATTCTTGCGCTCGAGCAGCTCGAGCGCCACCGCTCGAGCGCCCAAAACATACAGAGAAGATTCAGCGCTCGAACAGCTCGAGCGCGACCACTCGAGCGAATGCATCATTCGAGCTACACAGCTCGAGCGGGACCGCTCGAGCATTTTGCTCGAGCGCCCATATACTTTTGCCTCCGGATGCGTATTTTCGGCCCATTAACTCCCGTTTCGACCCGTGCCTATATATACCTCGTCCAAACACGTTTTGAAGGATCCCCAACTTTAGAAATCACTTTAGACTTAGTTTTTGGAGAGGAAGGAGACGAGCAAGTTTTACTTTTACGTTGTTGAGGTTTTTCATACGAATTCTTAGTTTCTTTTTAATTCTTAGTTTCTTTTCATTAGTTCGTTACTTTGAACACGTTTAAATTTCGTTTTTACCAATTCAATCTCAGTTCTTCGTATTTATTTTCTTTTAAAACCCTAGTTCATGTTTCTTATTTTCTTCGTTCAATTCATTATGTTTTTGTTCGTTGTTTCTTCTATTGCTTTTATTTTTGTTATAACCATGTCCGGCTAAAACCCTTGCATGCTTAGGTTAGGATGAACTCGTAGAAGTAGGATGTGGGTACATAATTAAGGTAATTGGTGACGTTAGTTTTAATTCTCTTAATTAATGAATTCATATAATTAATCTTAACTCTACCTTTGAATTTCGTACGAAAGTGTTAGAGAGAGGACGACCGCATCACTCAATAACAATTAGTAGTCTTAACGAGAGGATTTAGAAAAGGTTAATTCATCTACCGGTTTAGCGAAGGAGGACGACCGCATCACCTTAGTTAAATTAGGGTCTCATTAATTAAGCACAATTCATTAACTTGTTAGTGGATTAGTGAAGTCGATTGCTAGGATAAAGTATTAGGGTGAGAAATCTTGAGCTTTCATTCTACGATCTTTTACTTAGGTTAATTCTTGTTTTGTCACGATTACTTTGATTATGTACCTGCTCCGTTAGTATACGTAGGGATTCCTATCCTAAGCATCACCATCTCTCATTAGAACACAACCCTTAGTTAATTTAATTGCTTTAGTATTTTAGTTTACTTAGTTTATTTCAGTCTTTTAATTAATCTTTCAAAAACCCAAAAACATCACACTCATATTAACTACGACGCGTAGATCTTCAGGGATCTATTCGCATATACACTATCCCGTAGGTTCAATAATACTTGGTCCCTATACTTACCCATACTACAGTGAACCCGTTCTCTTGCGGGGTAGCTACTAGTAGAAGTTAGTGTAGTCGCTTCAAGTCAATGGCGCCGTTGCCGGGGATGGCGTTGTATGCTTTTGAATAGGACTTGTAGATAGCTTAGTAGTTAGTAGTGGGTGATTTAATTTCTGTTTTTATTTTTATTTTTACTCAATTGGGCAGTTGCGTTTTGATCTTTCTGCTAGTGTGTCAGGTTTATGAAAACACGCTCACAAGGCAATACGAGCGAAGAGAGAATACCGTTGGACCCTGAGACAATAGCCAGAAGGAACCGAGCCTTCTTGAGAAGGATGAACGCTGCCGACTTAGGAAAGGAACCAATGGACATCAATAATGAGTTGGACGATGCCGCCAACGAGTTCAATCAGGCAGTAGACCGAGTTGAAGGCACTGGAGTTAGTGGTAGCCAGAATCAAATTTCATTAGGGGATAGCCAGAGCCTAAACCCGGGTACACAAAACGTAGGGAACCCAGCTCAGAACCTTGTCCATAATCCCCATAACCAAAACCCTGCTTACCCACAAAACCCAAATAACCCTTTCAACAACCCAGTATACCAACATTACCCATACCCACCTTATCCTTACCCACCATACCCGTATCATCCACCTCCTGTCTACAACCAACCACCTGTTTACCAACCACCACCCCAACAAGTACCAGTACCTGCTGCTAATCCTCAACACGTTCCTCAGAACGTAGATCATAATATGGCGATTAGAGAGAGGTTTGCAGCGCATCCACAGCGGTACTATGATGGAGTGGCTTTGCCTCCTGTTGAGGCAAACAACTTCTCGATATCCCCGGGGATTTTAAAGCTGCTTACCGAGAATCAGTTCAAGGGGGTGATCGGGAAGGAGAATCCTCACACACATCTGAGGAGCTTTCTCATGATAGCCTCCACATTTAATTACAATGGCATGTCTGAAGATGCCAAGAGGCTTAGGCTGTTCCCATTCTCATTGACGGGAATATCCAAAGAGTGGTACGATAATACGCTCCCGCGGGGAGGTATTACCACTTGGGCCGAGCTCGAGCGTCTATTTCTCGAGCGATTCTACCCTCCATCTAGGACGATCAAGGCTAGAATTGAGATCTCGTCCTTTCGCCAGAAGTCTGGAGAGGATTTACGCCAAGCGTGGGAGAGATACTCAAACATGCTGATTGAGTGCCCGCAGCACGGGTACAATGAGGGAGACATTATGGCGTTCTTCTATAGTGGTGCCAACAAGACGGGGCAAGACCATTTAGACGCTTGTGCGGGCGGAGCATTCCTCAACCAAGGCATAGAGAGGTGTAGAGAGATCGTTGACAACATTGTCACGAATGCCGGTGCTTGGAGTGGAGATGCAGATTTTCAGAAAGTGCATCAGGTTGAAGAGGGAGAAGGAACGAGAAGGCTATTGATGGCCATGATGGAGAAGATCAACAACCTCGAGTTGGGGAAGAATTTGGGTGGAGAGCATGCAATAGAGAATGAGAGAGTAGACCAACCAAGTGGACAGCAAGAGGTAGCCAATTACATGGGAGGCCCATATTACAATCAGAATGGCTACCAAGGTGGTAATCAGTATGGAAGGCCTTCTTATGGCCAACCATTTGTACCTCCAGGCCCACAGCCACTTCAAAATCAATGGAGGAACACACAGGGGTATCAAGGAGGCCAGCAACTTCCTCAAAACACATGGAGGAAGAATGATAATTTTTCTTATGCTAACCCATAAGCTGGTGTTACTGTTCCTGCAGGTGTTGATCCGGGGTCTAAACCTCCTGGTGGAGAAGGCGGTGCATCAACCGAGGAGATGTTGAGAGCGATCCTTCAGAAGGTGGAGGAAGGGAGCAAGCGGTTGTCATCCTTGGAGTACGATGTGAAGGAGCTGCACAAGAAGGGCGATCATCGAGATCAAGAGCTCCAGAAGATGAATGTTGAGTGGACTAGAACTCAACAAGAGAACAATCGGAGGTTCACCTCTTTAGAGCTTCAGATGAGCCAGATTGCAAAATCAGTGAATAGAATGCCGGAGGGGAACTCGAAAGAGCAGTGCAAGGCGATCCAGCTGAGAAGTGGAACCAATTATGAAGGTCCTCAGATGCCTGCTGATTCTGAGACGCCCCAAGTTGAGAAGGGGATTGAAAGTGAAGGGATTGAGAAGCATGAAGACATGGATGAGTCCCAGAAGGGCAAGGAAAGTGAGGAGGTTGAGAGAGTTCCTAAGTGGAAGAAGGCAAAGGAAGCAAGGGAGAAAGTGAAAGAAACAGAAAGAGATGAATGGGGGGTACCCAAATCTGTGATACCCGTCCCATATCCACAACGCTTCATGAAAAAGAAGCTTGATGAGAAATTCGCTAAGTTCCTTGATGTTTTTAAACAATTGCATATTAATATTCCTTTTTATGATGCTTTGGAACAGATGCCGCACTATGCGAAGTTTTTGAAGGACTTGATCGCGAAAAGACGGCGAGTGGATGAGCCGAAGTTGGTACAGCTGAACCACGAGGTGAGTGCATTAGTGCACAAGGCGCTTCCACCGAAGCTGAAGGATCCCGGGAGCTTCACGATCCTATGTGATATTGGGAACGGGATCAAGAAGGGAGCGTTGTGCGACCTCGGGGCGAGCATAAATCTCATGCCGTTGTCGCTTTTCAAGAAGTTGGAAGGTGGTGAACTTCAACCCACAATGATGACGCTTCAACTTGCCGACCGGTCTATTACTAGACCTCAAGGTGTTGTTGAAGACGTCCTCGTGAGAGTTGGAGATCATATCTTTCCAGCCGACTTTGTAGTGCTAGAGATGGAGGAAGATGAGCACGTGCCCTTGATCTTGGGAAGACCGTTCTTAGCTACGGCGGGGATGGTGCTAGATGTGGCAAATGGGAAGATCACATTGAAGGTTGATGATCAAGAAGTGAAGATCTCCCTATATGAAGCCATGAAGCACCCGAGGGAGGATGAGAGCTTGTATTGCATGGATGCAATTGATCCTAGTGTTGAAGACACACCTCATATCCCTAACTCTTCTAATATTCATGATTTTGTTAGTTCTTCACTTGATTATTTAACCCATGAGCGTTATGATCTTGATTATTTTGATAGGGATAAAGTGAAGAAGTTGAAGGATGAAGAGGTGAAGAAAGTGGACGTGGTCCAGTTAGAAGGGAAAGGAGGAGTTAAGAAGAAAAAGTCCAAACTCAAGAAATTGATTAGTAAGACTCCTCCAGATAGAGGGAAGAAGGAGTTGAGACCCATAACACTTGGGGATGAGAAGAGAGCAAAGGGGCTCATGATGTTGGGGCATCAAGGAAAGGAGTTCAAACACCACTCTTATGAGAGTGGGGGAGGTAAATTTGAGTATGATGTCCCATAAGCTCCTTTGAGCTTGGTCCGGCATGAGGACCTTAAAAATAGCGCTGAATGGGAGGCAACCCATTTTTATTTGCTTTTGAGTGTTTTTTAGTTATTTTCCTTTTATGTTACTAGGATGTTGTTGAGTCGTATGTTTAACCTCGTACTTGAGAGTTTTATTTTGTAGGCTTGTCTCTAAAGGAGTAAAGGTATCATGGAGTTATTTAGATTGAAGGAACCAACTTGAGACAAGGGAGTGTGCAAAGCTATTGAGAGAAACTGAATTGTTCGGTTGAGGTAACCCACAACCCCAAACTTAGACCTCTAGCAAGGTCGAAGTTTGGGGGGGGTGGAGTTTTTTATGTTTCTTGTTACATTGCACATGCATGCACACCCTTATCTTTGAGTTGAGTTAGTTATTTGGTGCCTTGAGATGCTCCTTGGGCTATTATTAATTTGTTTTGTTACTCAATATTTTATGCCTATCAATCACCTTATGCTTGTTGATTGCTATCTTTGAGTATGATTTGATGAGTAGGGTGAATTGTGAGGCTGAGTTAGAAATTCTTTTGTGTGAGTGTTTGAGTTTGAGCTGAGTTGAGAAAGAACTTGTATGCTTGTGAATTTTTCTTTTGAGTACTTGTGTGATGAGAGTGAGAATTCACTAGGACTAGCATGGATGTGAAAGCCGTGAGATTTGAGCCTTACGAGATTTAAATGCACGATTTAATCTCTTCGTTTGTGAGGGGATCATCACCTTAGAGGATGCTAGAACTTGCATGTGCTCTTGCTTCTAGATTGTGTCTAGTTTGAAATGCCGAATGTGATCTTAGGCCATCTTTGATTTGAATGAGTCACTTAGCCAAAAAAAATTTCCTTACCATTGATATTTGTCCCTTGTTAGCCCCTTTGAGCCTAAAGCCTATTTTATTTGCTAGCACATATGAACACTATTCCAATTCCTAAGCCTTTTTGTCCCAACTTGAGTGGAGAATAGGAAAGTGTGAATATGAAGGGAGTGAATTGAGTTGAAAAAGGAAAAGGTTGTTTGTTGAGTGAATATGAGAAGAAGGTGTGATGAAGTTTTGAGATGTGGGAAAAAGAGAAAGAAAATTGAGAATGAGCAAAAAGAAAAAAATGAGCTCATGTGTTTGTGTGAAAAAAGAAAAAAGAAATGAAGTGATTGAAAAAAGTGAAAAGAGTTAGAAAAAAAAAATGAAGTGTTGAGAGAAGTGGAATTGAAAGGATGTTGATTGAAAATGTTTGAAGTATTCTGTTCTTAATCTCGAAGTACCGAAGTTTTGAATTTCTATTCTCCATTCACTTGAGTCACTTTACCATATTGTTATCCCACCTGTCCAAAGAGCCTACATTACAACCTTGAGAAAAGTCCTTTTTGATTCGGCATTGAATTCTAGAGTATGGTCGGAGTTGAGAGTGCTTACAAGCCTATGGTTGCCGATATGAGTGATTGATTGTTTGAGTGAGTCCCTTAATCATTGATATACACTTGTGAGGGAGTGAAACACATCGTTGAGTGCACATCCATGCTTGATCTTGGTGTTTCTTGTTATTGTTGCATGAGTATGATGAAGGAAAGTGAGTGAGTATACGGGTGATTGACTTTTGAAGTTTGAGTTCATTAGCTTGCATGATTGAGTTTTCCTACTCATTCCTAACAATTTCACTTGACTTATTATTTCATTGCTTGGGGACAAGCAATATGGTAAGTTTGGGGGGGGTTGATTAGGCGTGAAATTGTCATGATTCGTAGCTAGAAACGCCCTAGTTTTGGTCGAGTTTATAGAGTATTTAGAGTCAAATGAGCATTATTTCTATACATTGATAAATTTGTCTCTTTGATGCTCATAGGTGAATAGAGGACGAAAAACGGAGTTCGTAGGACTTTGAATCGACTCAAACGGATGCCCGGATGAGAAGATATTGAAGAAATAAGATTGGTATTAGTGCGGACGAGGAAAAGTATCATTTGGAAGGATTAGAGATCACTCGAGCGCATTGCTCGAGCGCCACCGCTCGAGCGCCTTACTCGAGCGCGCAAACGTACAGAACAATTCTTGCGCTCGAGCAGCTCGAGCGCCACCGCTCGAGCGAATTGCTCGAGCGCCCAAAACATACAGAGAAGATTCAGCGCTCGAACAGCTCGAGCGCGACCGCTCGAGCGAATACATCATTCGAGCTACACAGCTCGAGCGGGACCGCTCGAGCGTTTTGCTCGAGCGCCCATATACTTTTGCCTCCGGATGCGTATTTTCGGCCCATTAACTCCCGTTTCGACCCGTGCCTATATATACCTCGTCCAAACACGTTTTGAAGGATCCCCAACTTTAGAAATCACTTTAGACTTAGTTTTTGGAGAGGAAGGAGACGAGCAAGTTTTACTTTTACGTTGTTGAGGTTTTTCATACGAATTCTTAGTTTCTTTTCAATTCTTAGTTTCTTTTCATTAGTTCGTTACTTTGAACACGTTTAAATTTCGTTTTTACCAATTCAATCTCAGTTCTTCGTATTTATTTTCTTTTAAAACCCTAGTTCATGTTTCTTATTTTCTTCGTTCAATTCATTATGTTTTTGTTCGTTGTTTCTTCTATTGCTTTTATTTTTGTTATAACCATGTCCGGCTAAAACCCTTGCATGCTTAGGTTAGGATGAACTCGTAGAAGTAGGATGTGGGTACGTAATTAAGGTAATTGGTGACGTTAGTTTTAATTCTCTTAATTAATGAATTCATATAATTAATCTTAACTCTACCTTTGAATTTCGTACGAAAGTGTTAGAGAGAGGACGACCGCATCACTCAATAACAATTAGTAGTCTTAACGAGAGGATTTAAAAAAGGTTAATTCATCTACCGGTTTAGCGAAGGAGGACGACCGCATCACCTTAGTTAAATTAGGGTCTCATTAATTAAGCACAATTCATTAACTTGTTAGTGGATTAGTGAAGTCGATTGCTAGGATAAAGTATTAGGGTGAGAAATATTGAGCTTTCATTCTACGATCTTTTACTTAGGTTAATTCTTGTTTTGTCACGATTACTTTGATTATGTACCTGCTCTGTTAGTATACGTAGGGATTCCTATCCTAAGCATCACCATCTCTCATTAGAACACAACCCTTAGTTAATTTAATTGCTTTAGTATTTTAGTTTACTTAGTTTATTTCAGTCTTTTAATTAATCTTTCAAAAACCCAAAAACATCACACTCATATTAACTACGACGCGTAGATCTTCAGGGATCTATTCGCATATACACTATCCCGTGGGTTCGATAATACTTGGTCCCTATACTTACCCATACTACAGTGAACCCGTTCTCTTGCGGGGTAGCTACTAGTAGAAGTTAGTGTAGTCGCTTCAAGTCAACTCTCTCAATCTCCTCACTTTCCTTGCCCTTCTGGGACTCATCCATATCTCTATGCTTCTCAATCCCTTCACTTTCAATCCCCTTCTCAATTTCATCTCCTTTAGGCTCAATCTCTTCTTGGGGCGTCTCAGAATCAGCAGGCATCTGAGGACCTTCGTAGTTGGTTCCACTTCTTAGTTGGATCGCCTTGCACTGCTCTTTCGGGTTCCCCTCCAGCATTCTATTCACTAATTTTGCAATCTGGCTCATCTGGAGCTCTAAAGAGGTGAACCTTCGATTGTTCTCTTGTTGAGTTCTAGTCCACTCAACGTTCATCTTCTGGAGCTCTTGATCACGTTGATCACCCTTCTTATGCAACTCCTTCACATCGTACTCCAAGGATGACAACCGCTTGCTCCCTTCCTCCACCTTCTGAAGGATCGCTCTCAACATCTCCTCGGTTGATGCACCGCCTTCTCCACCAGGAGGTTTAGACCCCGGATCAACACCTGCAGGAACAGTAACACCAGCTTTTGGGTTAGCATAAGAAAAATTATCATTATTCCTCCATGTGTTTTGAGGAGGCTGCTGGCCTCCTTGATACCCTTGTGTGTTCCTCCATTGATTTTGAGGTGGCTGAGGGCCTGGAGGTAAAAATGGTTGGCCATAAGAAGGCCTTCCATACTGATTTCCACCTTGGTAGCCATTCTGATTGTAATACGGACCTCCCATGTAATTGGCTACCTCTTGCTGCCCACTTGGTTGGTCTACTCTCTCATTCTCTACTGCATGCTCTCCACCCAAACTCTTTCCCAACTCGAGGTTGTTTATCTTCTCCATCATGGCCATCAATAGCCTTCTCGTTCCTTCTCCCTCTTCAACCTGATGCACCCTCTGAAAATCTGCATCTCCACTCCAAGCACCGGCATTCGTGACAATGTTGTCAACGATCTCTCTACACCTCTCTATGCCTTGATTGAGGAATGCTCCACCCGCACAGGCGTCTAAATGGTCTTGCCCCGCCTTGTTGGCACCAATGTAGAAGAACGCCATAATGTCTCCCTCATTGTACCCGTGCTGCGGGCACTCAATCAGCATGTTTGAGTATCTCTCCCACGCTTGGCGTAAATCCTCTCCAGACTTCTGGCGAAAGGACGAGATCTCAATTCTAGCTTTGATCGTCCTAGATGGAGGGTAGAATCGCTCGAGGAACAGACGCTCGAGCTCGGCCCAAGTGGTAATACCTCCCCGCGGGAGCGTATTATCGTACCACTCCTTGGCTATTCCCGTCAATGAGAATGGGAACAGCCTAAGCCTCTTGGCATCTTTAGACATGCCATTGTAATTGTATGTTGAGGCTATCATGAGAAAGCTCCTCAGATGTGTGTGAGGATTCTCTTTCCCGATCACCCCTTTGAACTGATTCTCGGTCAGCAGCTTTAAAATCCCTGGGGATATCGAGAAGTTGTTCGCCTCAACAGGAGGCAAAGCCACTCCATCATAGTACCGCTGTGGCTGCGCTGCAAACCTCCCTCGAATCGCCATATTATGATCTACATTCTGAGGAACGTGTTGAGGATTAGCAGCAGGTACTGGTACTTGTTGGGGTGGTGGTTGGTAAACAGGTGGTTGGTTGTAGACAGGAGGTGGATGATATGGATATGGTGGGTAAGGATAAGGTGGGTGTGGGTAATGTTGGTATACTGGGTTGTTAAAAGGGTTATTTGGGTTTTGTGGGTAAGCAGGGTTGTTAGGAGGATTATGGACAAGGTTCTGAGCTGGATTCCCTACGTTTCGTGTATCCGGGTTTAGGCTCTGGCTATCCCCTAACGGGATTTGATTCTGGCTACCACTAACTCCAGTGCCTTCAACTCGGTCTACTGCCTGATTGAAATCGTTGGCAGCATCGTCCAACTCATTATTGATATCCATTGGTTCCTTCCCTAAGTCGGCAGCGTTCATCCTTCTCAAGAAGGCTCGGTTCCTTCTAGCTATTGTCTCAGGATCTGCAGGTAATCTCTCTTCGCTCGTATTGCCTTGTGAGCGTGTTCTCATAAACCTGACACACTAGCAGAAGGATCAAAACGCAACTGCCGATTGAATAAAAATAAAAACAGAAAATAAATCACCCACTACTAACTACTAAGCTATCTACAAGTCCTATTCAAAAGCATACAACGCCATCCCCGGCAACGGCGCCATTGACTTGAAGCGAACTACACTAGCTTCTACTAGTAGCTACCCCGCAAGAGTACGGGTTCACTGTAGTATGGGCAAGTATAGGGACCAAGTATTATCGAACCCAAGGGATGGTGTATATGCGAATAGATCCCTGAAGATCTACGCGTCGTAGTTAATATGAGTGTAATATTTTTGGGTTTTTGAAAGATTAATTAAAAGACTGAAATAAACTAATTAAACTAAAATACTAAAGCAAACGAATTAACTAAGGGTTGGATTCAAATAAGAGATAGTGATGCTTAGGATAGGAATCCCTACGTATACTAACGGAGCAGGTACATAATCAAAATAACCGTGACACACAAGAATTAACCTAAGTCTAAGAATGCAAGGTGAAAGCTCAAGATTCTAAACCCTAATACTTTACCCTAACACTCGACTTCACTATTCCACTAACAAGTTAATGGATTGTGCTTAATTAATGAGACCCTAATTTAACTAAGGTGATGCGGTCGTCCTCCTTCGCTAAACCGGTAGATGAATTAACCTTTCCTAAACCTTCTCATTAAGACTACTAATTGTTATTGAGTGATGCGGTCGTCCTCTCTCTAACACTTTCGTACTAAATTTAAAGGTAAAGTTCAGATTAATTATAAGAATTCATTAATTAAGAGAATTAAAACTAACGTCACGAATTACTCTAATTACGTACCCACATCCTACTTCTACGAGTTCATCCTAACCTAAGCATGCAAGGGTTTTAGCCGGACATGGTTGTAACAAACATAAAAGCAAACGAAGAAACAACGAACATAAACATAACGAATTGAACGAAGAAAATAAGAAACATGAACTAGGGTTTAAAAAGAAAATAAATACGAAGAACTGAAATTTGAATTGATAAAAACGAAATTTAAACGTGTTCAAAGTAACGAACTAATGAAAAGAAACTAAGAATTGAAAAGAAACTAGAATTCGTATAAAAAACCTCAACAACGTAAAAATAAAACTTGCTCGTTCTTCTCCTCTTCAAAAACTAAGTCTAAAATTATTTCTAAAGTTCCGGGATTTTTTCAAAACGTGTTTGGAAGAGGTATATATAGGCACGGGTCGAAACGGGAGTTAATGGGCCGAAAATACGCATCCGGAGGCAAAAATCCATGGGCGCTCGAGCAAAACGCTCGAGCGGTCCCGCTCGAGCAGTGTAGCTCGAATGACACAATCGCTCGAGCGGTTCCGCTCGAGCTGGTCGAGCGTTGAAATCATTCTGCATGTTTTGGGCGCTCGAGCGATTCGCTCGAGCGGTGGCGCTCGAGCTGCTCGAGCGCAAGAAAGTTTCTGTACGTTTAGGCGCTCGAGCAATGCGCTCGAGCGGGGGCGCTCGACCTAGTCACTCGAGTGACTTCGAACTCCTCCCAAGTGATACTTTTCCTCGTCCGCACTAATACCAATCGTATTTCTTCGATATCTTCTCATCCGGGCATCCGTTTGAGTCGATTCAAAGTCCTACGAACTCCATTTTTCGTCCTCTATTCACCTATGAGCATCAAAGAGACAAATTCATCAATGTTTAGAAATAATGCTCAATTGACTCTAAATACTCTATAAACTCAACCAAAACTAGGGCGTTTCTAGCTACGAATCATGACAATTTCACGCCTAATCAAGCACATCCGGATGGAGAAAAAAAGTGGATGGAGCAAATCTTGTGAATAGTAAATTTGTGTTTACTTTGTGTTGGAGGTGGTAGGGGTGGATGGAGCTTTATGTCAAATCAATACTTTTGAGTGATGATGATGTATTATTTTATTATTGTTAGTTGGTGAGGTAATGATTGAATGATTATGTAATATTATAGTATGAATAATTAAAAAAATTAAACTTGATAGTTATAATTAAAAAAATTATAATTTTTATAAATTATTTAACTTGATAAAAAATAATATAGAAATTTTATATATATCATGTATTGTAAATATATATTTTACAAATAATTAGAAAAATTAATATTCATACGTATATTTGTGTGTACCTATAACATTATAATTTTATTTATTATGGTATGAATAATTAAAAAAATTAATATTATTCAAAATGTGAGTTTTATTATTCCAATGACTCCCACTAGCCACTATTAATTTAATTTATTTTTTTTAAATAAAATTTAATTTATTAGCTTTCCCATTAGCCACTATCGAAACGTGAGTTTTATTATTCCAATGACTCTCATCTCCCAAAACAAGAATGCAGATTGTTTATAGAAAAAAATAAACAAATTAAGTTCTTAATGAAAAATGGATACGGTTATTAAATTAGAGAGAATATATGCATATTTTGTAAAATTATATATCTTTCATATAATTTTAAAATATTCGAATGTAACTATAAAAACATTGGCATAAACAATCAATAAACAAATTTTATTTTTTTATAAATAATTGTCCGAATTAATATTTTAAGTAAAAAAAATATTACTCTCTCCGTTTCAAAGGACGCTTCACACTTACTATTTTTTGTGTTTAAGCGAGTAATTTTTTTTATTAATATTTAAAATCATAAAATAATTTTTAAGGAGGAGACAAAATATGGTGCATAGAATAAGTGGAAAAATAGATAAATTATATATATAATTGATGTGGAAGATAAAATATTATTTTATTATTGTAAGTTAGTGAAATAATAATTAGATATAAGAAAAGTAGGAGAGAGGATGAGTTTGTATAAGAAAAAGTTGTGATGTAATAGTTTTAGGGGTGTAGGTGTATAATAGGGGTGAATGTGTATTTGGAAGAAGGATGGAATGTGCAAATCCGAAAAATGACTGGGATGGGGGGAAATCCATCCCCCATCTGGATATGTCCAGCGCAAAATAAACACCCCTAAGTGATTGTTGAATAGTGAAAAAATAAAACCGTTGAAAAAAATCGAAAGTCATACTCTTGGGACTATAGCTGTCAAATGGGCCGGGCCGGGCCGGCCCAGGCCCACTGGGCTTTTAGTTTTTACTGGGCCGGGCCGCCAATTTCCAAGCCCGTCCTGGCCCATCTCGGGCAGCCGGGCCAAACCGGCCCAACTTTTTTATTTTTTTTAAATATTATTATATTTGATTTATATATTTACCTTATTAATTTATAATTTAGCATACAAATTATACTCATATAGTTATAAATATTATTTAGTTTGTCAACAACAATTCAACAATTAAAATAAAACTCAAATTCCTAAATAAAATTTAAGAATAATAATTCAACAAATCCTAATAGAATGGAAAGTGTTATTTTTTATTTCAACAATAATTCAATAATAAAAATTCAACAATTTAATAGGAAAGTGTTATTTTTTTTTTTTTTGATAAGATAAGGATATTATAGGAATAAAATGGGGTATGTTTAGTAATGGATGTTAATTTTTAAATTTTATTGAGATTTGTTTAATAAGTGGGGCGAGTTTATAGGATTTTGGGGTTTGAGTTATGATACTCTTAAATAAAATCTTATCCCTCAATTCATATTTGCCTTAATTGTACAAGTGTGTAATGTGTACCACCAATTTGTGGTTGTTCATAAGAATTTGTTCATTTCCCTGGATGAAAATTCAACCAATAAATTATAATGTATTTTATTTTAAAAAATGGGGTATGATCATAAATAATATGATACATATATATAGGGATGAGGAAATTAAGACTATAGTGAGTATATTGATGGATGTGACCTGTGACAACTATTACCAACCTTGGCCAAATCACTAATCTCGCCTACTGCTTCTTTTTTTTTCTTATCTCTAGGTTTTCAATTTTATTCAAATAAAAAAAAACCAAACCGGGCCGGCCCAGAAAACCGGGCTAAGCCCGGCCCAAGCCCATAGGCCCGCCGGGCCTACTGGGCCGGGCCAAAAAAGTCCGGTTCTTTTCGGGCCTATATTTTTAGGGCCCAACCCGTCCTTAAAACCGGGCTTTTCGGGCCGGCCCATCGGGCCGGACTCGTTTTGACAGCTCTACTTGGGACGGATAGACAACTTTGATGAGCTCATACTCTTAGCTTTATTTAATATTTTGTGTACTTTATTTTTTTCAACTCGAGTTTCGAGGTACCATTATTCACGTAGTTGAAGCTGACGGCTAGATCAATGCATTTTAATGTTGTGTTCTATACCTTCAATTTTAAGTTTTAACCTTTTTGTGGGCCAATGATAGTTATGGGCCTATTCTAAGAACTTTGGGGCGATCCTATCTATTCCTTGATTAAAAAAAAAAAAAAAAAACGAAAAGTAGTGTGAAATTGGTTTATATACTCCCTCCGTCCTTTAAAAGTATGCACTCTTTCCTTTTTCGTCCGTCCATAAAAAATATGCACCGTACATTTATAGAAATAATACTATTCCATTTATTAATAAAAAAATCAACATACCCCACACTAAATTAACAATCTCAGCCCAATTAACAATCCTAACCCAAATTAAAATTTAACCCAACCCAACAAACCTAACCTACTCAATTAAACATAACTACCCCAGCCCTTTCGTATCTCGATTCTTCCACACTTACCCAGCCCTTTCGTATCTCGATTCTTCCACACTTACCCAGCCCTTTCGTATTCCATTTTTACTGAAGAGTATTACTGGTTTACACCGAAAAGTCTTAGTTCATTTTTACTAAATAATTAAGACTTTTTAGTATAAATCAGTAATATTCTTCAGTAAATTCAACTAATACTCTTTAGCGAAAACAACTAATACCCTTCAATGATTTATGTATAAACCAGTTTCACTCTATATTTTGTCATATATTTATGATATATGAGACATTCTCATGTAACCAACGCTCACAATTTAATTGTATTTTTTAATGATTAGAATTATTTTTTATTGAACATTTAAATTTTGTTAACATTAAATAGACAAAAAAACTTACTCTAATAATACTATTAAAACTTATCAACTAATTAGGATAAGATAATGAAAACTATTGAGTAAATATATGTTGGGTGGCGAACAAGTAAGTAATTAATAAACAGAAGAGATTATTAGACTTGGTAACAGGATAATAAACGAAAGGAGCTAGCAGCTTCATGGAGCGAACAGCTTTGTAAAGGAGCTAGCAGCTTCTTTGAGCGAACAGTTTTGTAGAAAAGTACTAATGCGGCAAGCAGGATTGTGGCGAGCAGCCTTGCAAAGAACAGCTGTGCAAGCGGCGCAAACCAAGATCAATTTGGGCGAACAACTTCGTAATGAAGCGAGCAACATTGTAAAACAATCCCAAGCGAGGAGCGAACAGCTCGGAACGCAAAGGACCATGACATCTAACGAAGACGTACAAACGAGCAACCGGTCACCATCGAGAGCATCTCAGTGTTGCCAAAGACCAAGTACAACATGGGGAACTCCAAGAGTCACTAGCTTAGATATGGTCCAAGTGTCTCAACACTTGGCACCCATCCAATGAGCAATAGTGTAGATGTTGTACAAGTGTCCTAACACTTGGCAAAGATCCAATGGTTAAGCCACCAAGATGGTGACACATGTCCTCTTTGTATGTCTATAAATACCCCATTCATTTTCATGAAAAGGGGAGAAGAATGGAATAAACTAGCAAAACTCTTGCCAAATTATTCTTTGAGCATTACTTAAACTTAATTCCATGATCTTGATTCTTGTTTGATGATCTTCATTAGATGAAAAACAGTCATTAATCTTCTTAGTTAGAAAAGGTCATCAACAATTGGCGCTAGAAGAAGGGTTCGAACCTTCGATTTATAAAAATTTGAAGAAAGTTTGAAGACTTCCACCGGAATCTGCATAATCTCACCGGAATCCGGGAAGAGGCTGCCGGAAAACAAGAGTGCACATTCTTAAGACAAAGATGTACAACACTTTGAGGGTTTTAATGCATGTGTGCATGAACTAGGGTTTTCAAACCTTCATAATCACACACAAGGCTAGTAACCCTTGGAAAAGGTGTTTGCAAGAACAAGATTACTTCATCCATTTGCTTATTTACCCATATTTTGATAGCCAAGATGGTCAGATCACAAGACGAACGACATTCGAGTATATCTCCGAGTCGTAAACCGAGGACTAGGGTTTCGTCCACCGAGGGACATGCACGAACGGTGAGAGCAACTTCGCAGAGGAATATACAAGTCACTATTGACACGATTCCACCGGAAGTTGAAGCTCTTGCTCAAAACCCGGAGGAACTAGCAAAAACGATTGCTGTCCTTCAATCGTTACAGAATCGACAAGCAGCAGGACCGTCAAGAGCACCTGTGACGACCAATCGAGCAGGCGAGCAGGGTCGAGCAGGCGAGCAAAGAAGTAAAATTAGAGAAGATGTACGTCGGGACGAGGCTGACAGCGAGGAAGTCCGTAGAAATAAAGGAAAAGCTCCATTGAGCGAGCGTCTGGGAAGTCGAGGGGAATCATCACCAAGTCGAGCAGATGAGTCAAGCAAAAGTACTTCTCGAACAAGTGCTTTGGAAAGACTAGGAACAAGGAATGAACATAGGAGGGAGCCATCCCGAAGGAACGAGGAGCGTTCACGCCATCCTGCTCGCCCATCGGTGCATGACCGAATCAGTAGGTCAGCTTTTGGCCGACTAGGGCCAAATGGAGCTAGCAATGTTGCTAGGAAGACTACTCAGGAGAAACGTCCCGTTGGCAAGGGACTGCATCGTGAAGAGGTCACTGACCCCAATCACGATGAACAGCCTTCCATCGGGAGAACTCCCCCAAGCGAACTGCAGGAGATGAAAAAAGCAATTGAAGAATTACAAAAACAGCTAGAATCCCAGGGAGGTGTCAGATCAACTTCTCTCCCGTCCTCACCGTTATCCTCGTCAATTCTCAATGCACCAATCCAGAAGAAAATACAATTTCCGGCCATCAACCTGTACGAAGGAACTTCAGACCCTCGTATCCATATAACAAAGTATTCGGCCTTCATGATCTCGGTAGGGGCAACGGATGCCACACAATGTCGAAATTTCCCACTCACCCTTGGAGATGGCCCACACAGATGGTTTTCGGCACTGACTCCCGGATCCATTAACTCTTTTACCCAGTTGAGCAAGGAGTTTTTGTCTCACTTTTCAACCGCTGGATCTTACTTGACCCACAGGCACCGGTTGGCAGACATTAAACAAGGAGACGAGGAGTCAGACAAACAATTTCTAGAGAGGTTTGATAAGGTTTTGCTGGAAGGCGAAATGGTGAGTGAGGATACAAAGATAGTTGCAATAATGGCCGGGCTGAAGAAAGGAACTGATCTGTGGAAGGAGATGCATTTAACCTGTCCAAAAACATACGCGGAATTCAGACACAAAGCTGGAATCCACGTATCGATGCAGGAGGCCCTACACAGAGAGATGGGAGACAAAGCGGATCCAAAGAAGTTTGGCAAGAAATCTGGAGGAAGTGATTACAAGGCTCCGAAGAACATGAAGTCGTTCAATGAGGGAGCTGAGTTGAAAGAAAAGTTGAGTCAAGTCCTTACTATGTCCGTGGACGCTGTGTATGACAACGTTAAAGACAAGGAAATATTATCAGAGCCACGGAGGATAAGGCAAGAGAGAGGAAAGCTGAACCCGAACAAATACTGTGCTTATCATCAGAACATCGGCCACTTCACGAGTGAATGCCGAGATCTATTGAAGCAGTTGTGGAGGTTCTATGAGGAAGGAAAGCTGTCCGAATTCGTGAAAAGGGAACCAGACAAAAGACCAAGGGCACCAGAACCGTCCAGTTCGGATGACGGAGACAGTGATGACCAACCAAGTAAAGTTGGTAAGAGTGGAAGGAAGGTCCCAGCAGCCCCAGCAAGGCATATCCCGGAAATCCTAATGCTGGAACCCACTGGACCAGTAAGTGGTTGTTCTGATGGGAGACCACCCATGTCAAAAAGAAAGAGGAAAGCAGAACTGAGAGCAGTGGATCAAGTGATGGAAGTAGGCGCGAATCCATCGACCAAGCGAACGGGGGACCTGACTTTCTCAGAAAAAGACTTAGACGGGATACTCACTCCCCACAATGACTCATTGGTCATTTGTGCCAATATCATGGGGACAAAAGTGCACCGTCTACTTGTCGATACTGGTTCCTATACGAACATCCTTTTCAAGAGCACGGTGGACCAGCTAGGAGATTGCGCTGAGTACATCAAAGACTGTGATCACAAGATTGTAGGATTCGGAAATGCTGTAACCACCCCGCTAGGAATAGTTACGTTGGTAGTTGAGCTTGTATCAATCGAGGACCCGGAAAGGAAAATGAATAGAATGGTAGACTTCCTGGTTGTAGACCAACAATCCACCTATAACGGGTTCCTCGGCCGTCCTTTCTTGCATGAATTTAAAGCAGCTGTTTCAACGTACTATTATTGTTTAAAATTCCCAACAAAGAAGGGTGCAGGTACAATCAAAGGAGACCAGAAGAAAGCTCGTGCGTGTCTTTTGCAGATACAGTTGCAGGATCACCAAGTCAACATGGCGGACAGGTGCTCAGACAAGGACGGAAACGATAGCGAAGCCGTGACTTCTGTCGATACTGTAATAATGGAAGTCGACGAGCAGCCATGCACAGACGAACAGCCGCGCAACAACGAGCAGATGTGCGCAGACGAACAACCGTGCAAAAATGAGCAGATGTGCACAAGCGCACAGTTAGACGAGGACGAACAAGGACGCGAAGATGGACAGTCAATGGCAATGAACGTTGATGCGGAGGACATCGAGCCACGACTGGGGGCAGAACCGATGGAGATCGAAGATGAGCTTAAGACAGAGGGGCCCATTATTGACCCCAGATGGAAAGGCCAGAAACGAAGGGCAACCCCGGTCGAAGAGTTGGAAACTGTAAAAGTCGACCCGAACCAAGAGGGCTTAGAACTCTTCATAGGGTCCGAGCTACCAGAGCCGTACAGGACCAACATGATTGAGTTTCTTAAAGCAAACCTCGATGTGTTCGCATGGTCGCATGCAGACATGGTGGGCATCAGTCCCGAACATGCCTGCCACAGACTCAACATCGACCCGAGGAAGAAGCCAATCTATCAGAAGAGGAGAAAATTTGGGCCCGACAAATATGAGGCGCTCGATGTGGAGGTTAAAAAGCTGCTGGATAATGACTTAATCAAACAAGCGTTATGCCCACAATGGGTGGCGAATCCAGTGTTGGTCAAAAAAGCGACTGGAGCATGGAGACTCTGCATCGATTTCACAGATCTCAACGCCGCCTGCCCAAAAGATAATTTCCCATTGCCTCACATCGATCAACTGGTTGATAACACCGCTGGACATGAGCTTCTTACGTTCATGGATGCATTCGCAGGATATCATCAAATAGCGATGCATCCCGATGATCAAGAGCATACAGCGTTCTATACCAACAAAAATTTGTTGTGCTGGAAGAGGATGCCATTTGGGCTAATCAACGCTGGAGCTACATATCAGAGACTGGTAAACAAGATGTTCGATGATCACATTGGGAAGACGATGGAAGTAAACGTAGATGATATTGTTGTCAAGAGCTCCAAAAAGGAAGATCACCTGCAGCATCTAGCTCAAACATTTGAGATACTTCGGACCTACAATATGAAGCTAAATCCCAAGAAAAGCAGTTTCGGCGTCCATTCTGGGAAATTCTTGGGACATCTGGTTAGTCAGCGAGGAATTGAAGCAAATCCGGTGAAAGTGAAAGCAATCATGGAGATGCAAACGCCCAGATCAGTTAAGGAAGTCCAACGGCTAACCGGATGCCTGGCAGCTTTGAACAGGTTCGTTTCAAGGTCCGGAGATAAGTGCAGACCATTTTTCGAGGCCATCAAGAAAGGAAAGTTTCAATGGACAGAAGCCTGTCAGCGAGCGTTCGAGCAGCTGAAAGAATATCTCAGCGATACAAAAATTCTTGCTAAGCCGATTCCAGGGGAGAAGTTGTACTTGTACCTGGCGGCTTCAGAAGTGGCAATCAGTTCAGTGCTCGTTCGAGCAGAAGGAAAGTTCCACTTACCCATTTACTATGTAAGTCATGCCTTGCACGAAGCAGAACTCAGATATTCACCAACAGAAAAGCTAGCATATGCACTGGTGATGAGTGTCAGAAAACTTCGTCCATATTTTTTCGACCACCAGGTGGAAGTGTTGACAACGTGCCCGCTCAAGCAAATACTGCACAGACCCGATGCGGCTGGTCGCCTCCTAAAATGGTCATTGGAAATCAGCCAATTCGGGATTTCATATGCTCCTCGAACAGCGATCAAGGGGCAAGCCCTAGCAGACTTTATAGTCGAACTGACTTACCCCCAAGATCCAACGAGAGGACATAACCATCCCTGGCACATGTATGTTGATGGTTCGTCAACTAATACAGCATCGGGAGCAGGTATAGTCTTGATAAGCCCGGATAGGCAAGTTTTTACTTTAGTTGTTCGATTCGAGTTCATGGCGACGAACAACAAAGTAGAGTACGAAGCTGTGATCGTTGGGTTACGCCTATCATTAGCAGTTGGAGTATGAAGGTTGCAAATCTTTGGAGATTCGCAATTGATCGTCAACCAGGTCCGAGGAGAATATGAAGCAAGAGATGAAGACATGGCTTTATATCAAAAAATTGTTGCTCACTTGGCCTCTTTGTTCGAACAAATATACATTGAACAGATACCAAGAGACAATAATGCTCAAGCAGATGCATTAGCCAGGCTAGCAACCAGCGCCGGACCAGCAGAATTGTTGGAAGTGACGCTAACAAGAATGTCCAAACCATCAACCGAAGATTACAAAATCTATCAAGTCAACGAAGATTTCGAAGAAAACGACTGGAGGATACCAATCATTGAGTATTTGCAAAACGATAAAAAGCCAGACAGCCCGTCTGAAGCTAACAAGTTGGTCAAGAGAGCAGCAAGATACACTTTAATGGATGGACAGTTGTACAAGAGAGGAATTTCACTCCCACTTTTGAAATGCTTGGCTAGGGGGCAAGCAGTACTGAAAGAAATTCATGAAGGCATATGCGGAAATCACGCTGGAGGACGAGCATTAGCGTATAAGACCATAAGACAAGGGTATTACTGGCCGACCCTCCCCCAGGACGCAATCAAAGTTGCCCGAACTTGTCACAGGTGTCAGTTGTTCACCCCGAACATCCACAAGCCCCCGCACGAACTAATCTCTGTCAATAGTCCGTGGCCATTTGCGAAGTGGGGAATTGACTTCATCGGGCCTTTTCCGCCAGGAAAAGGGAATGTTCGATTCGCAGTGGTGGCAGTAGACTATTACACGAAGTGGGCTGAGGCAGAAGCGCTTGTGCGAATCACACAGGAGAAAATGATCAACTTCATATGGAGAAACATTGTTTGCCGCTTCGGGGTGCCTCAAGCGATCGTGACAGATAACGAAAAATAATTTGAAGGAAAAAAGATAAGAGATTTTTGTGAAAAGTGGAGAATGAAGAAACATTTTTCAACACCGTACCACCCCCAATCAAACGGCCAAGTAGAAGCAGTGAACAAAATAATCAAACATATTTTGAAAATTCGCTTAGCCGACAAACAGGGGAAATGGTCGGAAGAGCTACCAGAAGTGTTATGGGCATACCGAGTATCTCACAGAACAAGCACAGGCGAAACACCATTCACAATGGCATTCGGGACGGAAGCAGTAATACCGGTTGAGTTAAAAGGCCCGACAAAACGAACAGCTGCGTTCGACGAAGAAGCAAACAACTCCGCAATGGCAGCAGAGTTGGACTTACTTGAAGAAAAAAGAATAACAGCAAAATTGAAAAATGCGATTTATAAGAAAAGAGCGGCGAAGTACTACAATTCTCAAGTAAAAGCAAGGGAATTTGAAGTTGGGGATTTAGTACTTCGAAAAGTTGTAACACCACCAGGAGTATTCGGCCCGACTTGGGAGGGCCCATACAAGGTGACGAATAAGTGGCACAACGGCACATACGACCTTGAAGACATGGAAGGCAAGTCGTCCCAATACTCCTGGAATACAACTTTGCTCAAGAAATACTACCAATGAAGTCCTGTAAGTCTTAGAAAGTTTGTAAATAGATCCTTTGTAATTTTTGAAATTTTTGAAATTTTTGCGCAAGTTTATAAGCGAGCAGATTTGCATTTATCTTACTAGGCGAGCAGAATTGCATTTATCTTTTGTCTTGCTGAATTTTAGTTTTTGAGCCTTAAGTCCAAATTACTTAGTTGCTCACCCAAAAATTTACAAAATACAAGTCTGTTATAAGACGAATAAGAGAGCTTATTAAAAGCAAAAATAAGGCTAAGTCCATAACGGACCAATAGCCCGCATTAATGCAAGGCCAAGTCCACAAGCGACCAAAATGGCCCAAACAACAAAAGGTCAAGTTCTATAAGAACCAAGTGACCAACTTAAAATTTGACTAAGTGTTTACCTTAAGAAAAAAGGAACACTTAGAAACTAAGTCATAAGCAAAAGAAAGAGGCGAGCAATTAAGTAAGACAAACAAAGAGGCACAAATTTGTAGATGAGCAAAAATTTTCATTTCTTTAAGTCAAAAGATGTTTACAATAGGAATAAGAAATACAGAAAGAGTGTACATCCTATTGTAAATAAAAAACTAAGTCTTCAAGAGGGAGGTGGAGGAGGAGCATCTGCAGTTCTGGTCGCCTGGGCACTCGGCTGCTCGCCTGGGGCACTTGTGCCAGCCCCATCTAGTGGAGTTAGAGGAAGAGACGTCAACCCTTCAAAGACCTCATCAGTGGCCGCCGCGCTGGTCGTCGCTGGAGCAGGGTCAGGCTGGCCGCCATAAGTAGGGGCAGCGATGTCAACCTCCTCGCCAAATACATCTAGAGGGAAGCCAAGGTCGGCTAAGTCAGAGACGAACAAAGTTGAACCAGGAGCAGGAGGGTAGTTCTTCATGTACTCGATGAAATCCACCTTCACCGCGCCACGAATATCTTGATTATGATCGTGGGCGAAGTGGACGGACCTCAAACATTCGGCAAAGGCACAAATGTACCCAAAATTGGTCTTATCCAACACCTCCTGCTCGTGGACTTCATAGTCAATCATGTTCTTGCGCTCTTCCTCCAGCCTCTTGATATGTTCCTCGGCAGCTAGCAGGCGAGCAGCTAAGTCTGCTCGCTCCTTTTCAGCCCTTTCGGCTCTCAGATCTGAAGTTTGAACCTCCAACATCATCTTTTGAGCCTTGTCCAAGGCACTCTGCTCGCCGGCCAAGGAGGCCTCCATTTTACTCTCCATCAAGGCCAGCTCCTTAGCATGCTCGACCTTGCACTCTTTGATGGCAGAGGCTCTCTCTTCATCCATCTTCTCCACGCGACGGCCCAAGTCGCGGTTTGTTCGCTCAAGATCCAGGACTTGGTCGAGCAGCATCTGAGACTGGACCAACTGGTGGCTAGCATTGTACGCCACCAGGCGAACATTATCGCTGGCGGATTGGCCACCAACAAGGGTGTTCGCCAATTTCGTCCAGGCCCTTGGGACCATCTCAGCAGCCCGGCGAACAGGGAGATCCGGGATGTCACGGAGCGAGGAGGGGGCATTTTTAACCACAGAGAGGTGGTGGAGTGTTGTCCCTCGGCCGGGGTAGAGTGTTGGGTTATACCTGACGAACAAAAACAAGTGTTAGTGAGCGAGCAACATGTAACTAAGCGGCGAACAACAAGCAAGTCAGAGATGATTAACTTACTCCTTGATTTTTACCGGATCCCAACCCAAGTAAGAAGTATCTCTGGGATTGTCCCCTGTCTTAGTCATCACCAAACTGGCGACCACCTGCTGTTCGTCCACTACTTCCATCGAGGTAGATTTCGAAGTAGGGGATCTTGGAGCAATGTTGCTCGCTTCTCCAGCAGTCTTTGATCGCTTCAAGGCGCGATCATCACCGCGACTGCCGCGAGCATCGTCACCTCGTGGTTCTTTCCTTCTCTCCCTTTCTCTCTCCTTCTCCTTCCTCACATCCCGCAGAGAGGAGGTGGTTTTGGCCGCAGGCTTGCGGCGACCAGCTCCGGCGGCTGGGCGACCAGTAGGGTTCTCCCCTGCCCGGAGGCGCATGATGGCAAGGGGAGGGTCCATCTTCCTTCTTGAAGCGTCGGCCATTTGCTTGACTCGTCTGGCGAGCAAGTAATATGACTCGGGCACAGCCGGGATGGCAACGGTGACTCGTTGATCTAGCAAGAAAAAGAAAAGGGTTAGGCGAGCAAGAACGATTAGCGAGCAAGAGTGATTGGCGAGCAAGGATAAAAAAATTACCTTCTGGGACGGCGGCTTGAGCTTCAAGGTGGTGAGGACTCGTAATCAAACCAGCAAGTTTGCGACAATGAGCCTTCGATAGATGTTCCAAATCGCGACTAGCAGCGTCGCAAAGAGAAATGATGGCTAACGTGAAGAGATATTCGTCGCTAATATCGGGATGCCCCCACTTTAAATTTCTCGGACCTGCAAAACAACGAAAAGGATTAAAATTAGTCCTACTTATGAATTAGCAAGGTAAAATTAGCCCTACGTTTGATTTTTCCAAAGCCTTCAGACGACATGATGCGCACCTGCCCGCCAGCGAATCCCTCAGTTGCTCGCCAATCTCCACCAATAAAGAAGAATTGGCAATGCCAACCCTTAATCTTATTGGGAACACCTTCGACGAGTTTCAATCCGGTCTTCGCCTTAGCGTAATACCAGCCAGCACCGTCCTTGGAAATGGTCAAGGCGTAAAGGATTTCCGCGGTTGTTATCTTATTCTTATAGCCCTCAAGACCAAAAAGAGTCATGAAGGCTAGAAGAGTACTCCAACCATTTGGGGTGATTTGAGTGATCGCCAGATTCATGTCGGACAAGAACCGGCCAATGAGCGGATGAACGGGGAGCGGGAAACCCGTGTTCAACACATCCAAGTTGATCGCCGTGCAGCCAGGAGGGGGGGCGATCAGCAGTCTCTCCTTTCTTCGGCACATACATGAAAATATTGTAGGGGATTTTGTACGTTTCACGGATGCTCGCCAGATCATCCTCAATAACAACACTGGCAACCTTGCTCGCTGCATAGTCCCCATCCTGAGCCTTCATAATTACCCTCGATGTGGGGGCAAAAGTCTTCGAGTAGCGAGCAGAGTAGTCCGCCCACTCGTTGTCACGAACAACTCCTTCCGGGATCCGAGATTCAGGTGTAGTTTGAGAGATAGGAAAATTGATTTCCCTTAAAAACTCCCAAGTGAGCGTGTGACCTCCCTGCTCGCCACCTCGCTGCTCGCCAGCAGTGTTAGCTTGATCGCCCTCAAGGTCAATTGAACCCTCTATCTTCGCGGCTGATTAGGCGTGAAATTGTCATGATTCGTAGCTAGAAACGCCCTAGTTTTGGTCGAGTTTATAGAGAATTTAGAGTCAATTGAGCGTTATTTCTATACATTGATAAATTTGTCTCTTTGATGCTCATAGGTGAATAGAGGACGAAAAACGGAGTTCGTAGGACTTTGAATCGACTCAAACGGATGCCCGAATGAGAAGATATTGAAGAAATACGATCGGTATTAGTGCGGACGAGGAAAAGTATCACTTGGGAGAAGCTTTGAAGTCACTCGAGCGCCTTACTCGAGCGCCACCGCTCGAGCGCCTTACTCGAGCGCGCAAACGTACAGAACAATTCTTGCGCTCGAGCGAATCGCTCGAGCGTCCAAAACATACAGAGTCATTTCAGCGCTCGAGCAGCTCGAGCGCGACCGCTCGAGCGAATGCATCATTCGAGCTACACTGCTCGAGCGGGACCGCTCGAGCGTTTTGCTCGAGCGCCCATATACTTTCGCCTCCGGATTCGTATTTTCGGCCCATTAACTCCCGTTTCGACCCGTGCCTATATATATCTCGTCCAAACACGTTTTGAAGGATCCCCAACTTTTAGAAATACTTTAGACTTAGTTTTTGGAGAGGAAGGAGACGAGCAAGTTTTACTTTTACGTTGTTGAGGTTTTTCATACGAATTCTTAGTTTATTTTCGTTTCTTAGTTTCTTTTCATTAGTTTGATTTCTTTAAACACTTTGAAACTTCGTTTTAGTTAATTTAAATTTCAGTTCTTAGAATTATTTTATTTTAAAACCCTAGTTCATGTTTCTTATTTTCTTCGTTCAATTCATTATGTTTTTGTTCGTTGTTTCTTCTATTGCTTTTATTTTTGTTATAACCATGTCCGGCTAAAACCCTTGCATGCTTGGGTTAGGATGAACTCGTAGAAGTAGGATGTGGGTACGTAATTAAGGTAATTGGTGACGTTAGTTTTAATTCTCTTAATTAATGAATTCATATAATTAATCTTAACTCTACCTTTGAATTTCGTACGAAAGTGTTAGAGAGAGGACGACCGCATCACTCAATAACAATTAGTAGTCTTAACGAGAGGGTTTAGGAAAGGTTAATTCATCTACCGGTTTAGCGAAGGAGGACGACCGCATCACCTTAGTTAAATTAGGGTCTCATTAATTAAGCACAGTTCATTAACTTGTTAGTGGATTAGTGAAGTCGATTGCTAGGATAAAGTATTAGGGTGAGAAATCTTGAGCTTTCATTCTACGATCTTTTACTTAGGTTAATTCTTGGTTGTCACAATTACTTTGATTATGTACCTGCTCCGTTAGTATACGTAGGGATTCCTATCCTAAGCATCACCATCTCTCATTAGAACACAACCCTTAGTTAATTTAATTGCTTTAGTATTTTAGTTTACTTAGTTTATTTCAGTCTTTTAATTAATCTTTCAAAGACCCAAAAACATACACTCATATTAACTACGACGCGTAGATCTTCAGGGATCTATTCGCATATACACCATCTCTTGGGTTCGATATTACTTGGTCCCTATACTTGCCCATACTACAGTGAACCCATTCTCTTGCGGGGTAGCTACTAGTAGAAGCTAGTGTAGTCGCTTCAAGTCAATGGCGCCGTTGCCGGGGATGGCATTTTATGCTTTTTGAATAGGACTTGTCGATAGCTTAGTAGTTAGTAGTGAGTGACTTATTTTCTGTTTATTTCTATTTGTTCAGCAGTTGCGTTTTGATCCTTTTGCTAGTGTTTCAGGTTTATGAAAACACGCTCACAAGGCAATACGAGCGAAGAGAGATTACCTGCAGATCCTGAGACAATAGCTAGAAGGAACCGAGCCTTCTTGAGAAGAATGACTACTGCCGCGGGAAACAAAGATAAAATTTCTGATGAACTTGGGGAGTTAGACAAGATAGCTGCAGAGTATACTGCTCTTGTGGAACGGGCAGAGGGTGCCAATGGAAATAGCAGTAATCAGCAGATACCCATAGGGGGAACTGAGAGCCCACACCCGAACCCACAAGACACAATCAACTCTGCACAAACACAACCCCAAAACCAGAACCAAAACCCTGCTTACCCACAAAACCCAAATAACCCTTTTAACAACCCAGTATACCAACATTACCCATACCCACCTTATCCTTACCCACCATACCCGTATCCTCCACCCCCAGTCTATAATCAACCACCTATTTACCCACCACCACCCCAACAAGTACCAGTACCTGCTGCTAATCCTCAACACGTTCCTCAGAACGCACAATATTGTTATTCGAGGGAGGTTTGCAGCGCAGCCACAGCGGTACTATGATGGAGTGGCTTTACCTCCAGTGGAGGCGAACAACTTCTCGATATCCCCGGGGATTTTAAAGTTGCTTACCGAGAACCAGTTCAAAGGGGTAATCGGGAAGGAGAATCCTCATACACATCTGAGGAGCTTTCTCATGATAGCCTCAACATTCAATTACAATGGCATGTCTGGAAATGCCAAGAGGCTTAGGCTGTTCCCATTCTCATTGACGGGAATAGCCAAGGAGTGGTACGATAATACGCTCCCACGGGGAGGTATTACCACTTGGGCCGAGCTCGAGCGTCTGTTCCTCGAGCGATTCTACCCTCCATCTAGGACAATCAAGGCTAGAATTGAGATCTCGTCCTTTCGCCAGAAGTCTGGAGAGGATTTACGCCAAGCGTGGGAGAGATACTCAAACATGCTGATTGAGTGCCCGCAGCACGGGTACAATGAGGGAGACATTATGGCGTTCTTCTATAGTGGTGCCAACAAGACGGGGCAAGACCATTTAGACGCCTGTGCGGGCGGAGCATTCCTCAACCAAGGCATAGAGAGGTGTAGGGAGATCGTGGACAACATTGTCACAAATGCCGGTGCTTGGGGTGTGGATGCAGATTTTCAGAGAGTGCATCAGGTTGAAGAGGGAGAAGGAACGAGAAGGCTATTGATGGCCATGATGGAGAAGATAAACAACCTCGAGTTGGGGAAGAGTTTGGGTGGAGAGCATGCAGTAGAGAATGAGAGAGTAGACCAGCCCAGTGGACAGCAAGAGGTAGCCAATTACATGGGAGGTCCGTATTACAATCAGAATGACTACCAAGGTGGTAATCAGTATGGAAGGCCTGCTTATGGCCAACCATTTGTACCTCCAGGCCCTCAGCCACTTCAAAATCAATGGAGGAACACACAAGGAGTTCAAGGAGGCCAGCAGCCTCCTCAAAACACATGGAGGAAGAATGATAATTTTTCTTATGCTAACCCAAAAGCTGGTGTTACTGTTCCTGCAGGTGTTGATCCGGGGTCTAAACCTCCTGGTGGAGAAGGCGGTGCATCAACCGAGGAGATGTTGAGAGCGATCCTTCAGAAGGTGGAGGAAGGGAGCAAGCGGTTGTCATCCTTGGAGTATGATGTGAAGGAGTTGCACAAGAAGGGTGATCAACGTGATCAAGAGCTCCAGAAGATGAACGTTGAGTGGACTAGAACTCAACAAGAGAACAATCGAAGGTTCACTTCTTTAGAGTTCCAGATGAGCCAGATTGCAAAATCAGTGAATAGAATGCCGGAGGGGAACCCGAAAGAGCAGTGCAAGACGATCCAGCTAAGAAGTGGAACCAACTACGAAGGTCCTCAGATGCCTGCTGATTCTGAGACGCCCCAAGAAGAGATTGAGCCTAAAGGAGATGAAGTTGAGAAGGGGATTGAAAGTGAGAAGGGTGAGAGAGTTCCTAAGTGGAAGAAGGCAAAGGAAGCAAGGGAGAAAGTGAAAGAAACAGAAAGAGATGAATGGGGGGTACCCAAATCTGTGATACCCGTCCCATATCCACAACGCTTTATGAAGAAAAAGCTTGATGAGAAATTCGCTAAGTTCCTTGATGTTTTTAAACAATTGCATATTAATATTCCTTTTTATGATGCTTTGGAACAGATGCCGCACTATGCGAAGTTTTTGAAGGACTTGATTGCGAAAAGGCGGCGAGTGGATGAGCCGAAGTTGGTGCAGCTGAACCACGAGGTGAGTGCATTAGTGCACAAGGCTCTTCCACCAAAGCTGAAGGATCCCGGTAGTTTCACGATCCTATGTGATATCGGAAACGGGATCAAGAAGGGAGCGTTGTGCGACCTCGGGGCGAGCATCAATCTCATGCCGTTGTCGCTTTTCAAGAAGTTGGAAGGTGGTGAACTTCAACCCACAATGATGACGCTTCAACTAGCCGACCGGTCTATTACTCAACCTCAAGGTGTTGTTGAAGACGTCCTAGTGAGAGTTGTAGATCACATCTTTCCAGCCGACTTTATAGTGCTAGAGATGGAGGAAGATGAGCACGTACCCCTGATCTTGGGAAGACCGTTCTTAGCTACGGCGGGGATGGTGCTAGACGTGGCGAATGGGAAGATCACGTTGAAGGTTGATGATCAAGAAGTGAAGATCTCCCTATATGAAGCCATGAAACACCCGAGGGAGGATGAGAGCTTGTATTGCATGGATGCAATTGATCCTCGTGTTGAAGACACGCCTTCTATCCCGAATCCTTCTCATATTCATGATTTTGCTAGTCCTTCAATTGATAATTTAACCCATGAGCGTTATGATCTTGATTATTTTGATAGGGATGAAGTGAAGAAGTTGAAGGATGAAGAGGTGAAGAAAGTGGACGTGGTCCAGTTAGAAGGGAAAGGAGGAGTTAAGAAGAAAAAATCCAAATTCAAGAAATTGTTTAGTAAGACTCCTCCAGATAGAGGCAAGAAGGAGTTGAGACCCATAACACTTGGGGATGAGAAGAGAGCAAAGGAACTCATGATGGTGGGGCATCAAGGAAAGAAGTTCAAACACCACTCTTATGAGAGTAAGGGAGGTAAATTTGAGTATGATGTCCCATAAGCTCCTTTGAGCTTGGTCCGGCATGAGGACCTTAAAAATAGCGCTGAATGGGAGGCAACCCATTTTTATTTGCTTTCATTTATTTTTAGTGTCTTTTTATATTATTAGGGAGTATTTTGAGTCGTATGTTTAACCTCGTACTTGAGAGTTTTATTTTGTAGGCTTGTCTCTAAAGGAGTAAAGGTATCATGGAGTTATTTAGATTGAAGGAACCAACTTGAGACAAGGGAGTGTGCAAAGCTATTGAGAGAAACTGAATTGTTCGGTTGAGGTAACCCACAACCCCAAACTTAGACCTCTAGCAAGGTCGAAGTTTGGGGGGGTGGAGTTTTTTATATGTTTTCTTGTTACATTTCACCGGAGCACCCCTTATCTTTGAGTTGAGTTAGTTATTTGGTGCCTTGAGATGCTCCTTGGGCTATTATTAATTTGTTTTGTTACTCAATATTTTATGCCTATCAATCACCTTATGCTTGTTGATTGCTATCTTTGAGTATGATTTGATGAGTAGGGTGAATTGTGAGGCTGAGTTAGGAGTTTTCTTGTGTGAGTGTTTGAATTTGAGCTGATTTGAGAAAAAACTTGTATGCTTGTGAATTTTTCTTTTGAGTACTTGTGTGATGAGAGTGAGAATGCACTAGGACTAGCATGGATGTGAAAGCCGTGAGCTTTTGAGCCTTATGAGATTTTGATGCATGATTTAATCTCTTCGTTTGTGAGTGGATCGTCACCTTAGAGGATGCTAGAACTTGCATGTGCTCTTGCTTCTTGATTGTGTCTAGTTTGATATGCCGAATAGGATCTTAGGCCATTTTTGAATTGAATAAGTCACTTAGCCAAAATTTTCCTTACCAATGACATTGATCCCTTGTTAGCCCCTTTGAGCCTAAAGCCTATTTTATTTGCTAGCACATATGAACACTATTCCAATTCCTAAGCCTTTTGTCCAAATTTGAGTGGAGAATAGGAAAGTGTGAATATGAAGGGAGTGAATTGAGTTGAAAAAGGAAAAGGTTGTTTGTTGAGTGAATATGAGAAGAAGGTGTGATGAAGTTTTGAGATGTGAAAAAAAGAACAAAAAATTTGAGAATGAGCAAAAGAAAAAAAATGAGCTCATGTATTTGTGCGAAAAAAGAAAAAAAATGATGAAGTGATTGAAAAAGTGAAGGAGTGAGAAAGATAAAAAATTGAAGTGTTGAGAGAATTGAAAGCGAAAGTGTAGTGATTGAATATGTTTGAAGTAGTTCGTTCTTAATCTCGAAGTATCGAAGTTTTGAATTTCTATTCTCCATTCACTTGAGTCACTTTACCATATTGTTATCCCACCTGTCCAAAGAGCCTACATTACAACCTTTTGAAAGTCCTTTTTGATTCGGCATTGATTTCTAGAGTATGGTCGAAGTTGAGAGCATTTACAAGCCTATGGCTGCCAATTTGTGTGATTGATTGATTGAGTGAGTCCCTTTATCATTGTTATACACTTGTGAGGGAGTTAAACACATCGTTGAGTGCACATCCATGCTTGATCTTGGTTTTTCTTGTTATTGTTGCATGAGTATGATGAAGGAAAGTGAGTGAGTATACGGGTGATTGACTTTTGAAGCTTGAATTCATTAGCTTGCATGATTAATTTTTCCTACTCATTCCTAACAATTTCACTTGACTTATTATTTCATTGCTTGGGGACAAGCAATATGGTAAGTTTGGGGGGGTTGATTAGGCGTGAAATTGTCATGATTCGTAGCTAGAAACGCCCAAACTTAGACCTCTAGCAAGGTCGAAGTTTGGGGGGGTGGAGTTTTTTATATGTTTTCTTGTTACATTTCACCGGAGCACCCCTTATCTTTGAGTTGAGTTAGTTATTTGGTGCCTTGAGATGCTCCTTGGGCTATTATTAATTTGTTTTGTTACTCAATATTTTATGCCTATCAATCACCTTATGCTTGTTGATTGCTATCTTTGAGTATGATTTGATGAGTAGGGTGAATTGTGAGGCTGAGTTAGGAGTTTTCTTGTGTGAGTGTTTGAATTTGAGCTGATTTGAGAAAGAACTTGTATGCTTGTGAATTTTTCTTTTGAGTACTTGTGTGATGAGAGTGAGAATGCACTAGGACTAGCATGGATGTGAAAGCCGTGAGCTTTTGAGCCTTATGAGATTTTGATGCATGATTTAATCTCTTCGTTTGTGAGTGGATCGTCACCTTAGAGGATGCTAGAACTTGCATGTGCTCTTGCTTCTTGATTGTGTCTAGTTTGATATGCCGAATAGGATCTTAGGCCATTTTTGAATTGAATAAGTCACTTAGCCAAAATTTTCCTTACCAATGACATTGATCCCTTGTTAGCCCCTTTGAGCCTAAAGCCTATTTTATTTGCTAGCACATATGAACACTATTCCAATTCCTAAGCCTTTTGTCCAAATTTGAGTGGAGAATAGGAAAGTGTGAATATGAAGGGAGTGAATTGAGTTGAAAAAGGAAAAGGTTGTTTGTTGAGTGAATATGAGAAGAAGGTGTGATGAAGTTTTGAGATGTGAAAAAAAGAACAAAAAATTTGAGAATGAGCAAAAGAAAAAAAATGAGCTCATGTATTTGTGCGAAAAAAGAAAAAAAATGATGAAGTGATTGAAAAAGTGAAGGAGTGAGAAAGATAAAAAATTGAAGTGTTGAGAGAATTGAAAGCGAAAGTGTAGTGATTGAATATGTTTGAAGTAGTTCGTTCTTAATCTCGAAGTACCGAAGTTTTGAATTTCTATTCTCCATTCACTTGAGTCACTTTACCATATTGTTATCCCACATGTCCAAAGAGCCTACATTACAACCTTTTGAAAGTCCTTTTTGATTCGGCATTGATTTCTAGAGTATGGTCGAAGTTGAGAGCATTTACAAGCCTATGGCTGCCAATTTGTGTGATTGATTGATTGAGTGAGTCCCTTTATCATTGTTATACACTTGTGAGGGAGTTAAACACATCGTTGAGTGCACATCCATGCTTGATCTTGGTTTTTCTTGTTATTGTTGCATGAGTATGATGAAGGAAAGTGAGTGAGTATACGGGTGATTGACTTTTGAAGCTTGAATTCATTAGCTTGCATGATTAATTTTTCCTACTCATTCCTAACAATTTCACTTGACTTATTATTTCATTGCTTGGGGACAAGCAATATGGTAAGTTTGGGGGGGTTGATTAGGCGTGAAATTGTCATGATTCGTAGCTAGAAACGCCCAAACTTAGACCTCTAGCAAGGTCGAAGTTTGGGGGGGTGGAGTTTTTTATATGTTTTCTTGTTACATTTCACCGGAGCACCCCTTATCTTTGAGTTGAGTTAGTTATTTGGTGCCTTGAGATGCTCCTTGGGCTATTATTAATTTGTTTTGTTACTCAATATTTTATGCCTATCAATCACCTTATGCTTGTTGATTGCTATCTTTGAGTATGATTTGATGAGTAGGGTGAATTGTGAGGCTGAGTTAGGAGTTTTCTTGTGTGAGTGTTTGAATTTGAGCTGATTTGAGAAAGAACTTGTATGCTTGTGAATTTTTCTTTTGAGTACTTGTGTGATGAGAGTGAGAATGCACTAGGACTAGCATGGATGTGAAAGCCGTGAGCTTTTGAGCCTTATGAGATTTTGATGCATGATTTAATCTCTTCGTTTGTGAGTGGATCGTCACCTTAGAGGATGCTAGAACTTGCATGTGCTCTTGCTTCTTGATTGTGTCTAGTTTGATATGCCGAATAGGATCTTAGGCCATTTTTGAATTGAATAAGTCACTTAGCCAAAATTTTCCTTACCAATGACATTGATCCCTTGTTAGCCCCTTTGAGCCTAAAGCCTATTTTATTTGCTAGCACATATGAACACTATTCCAATTCCTAAGCCTTTTGTCCAAATTTGAGTGGAGAATAGGAAAGTGTGAATATGAAGGGAGTGAATTGAGTTGAAAAAGGAAAAGGTTGTTTGTTGAGTGAATATGAGAAGAAGGTGTGATGAAGTTTTGAGATGTGAAAAAAAGAACAAAAAATTTGAGAATGAGCAAAAGAAAAAAAATGAGCTCATGTATTTGTGCGAAAAAAGAAAAAAAATGATGAAGTGATTGAAAAAGTGAAGGAGTGAGAAAGATAAAAAATTGAAGTGTTGAGAGAATTGAAAGCGAAAGTGTAGTGATTGAATATGTTTGAAGTAGTTCGTTCTTAATCTCGAAGTACCGAAGTTTTGAATTTCTATTCTCCATTCACTTGAGTCACTTTACCATATTGTTATCCCACCTGTCCAAAGAGCCTACATTACAACCTTTTGAAAGTCCTTTTTGATTCGGCATTGATTTCTAGAGTATGGTCGAAGTTGAGAGCATTTACAAGCCTATGGCTGCCAATTTGTGTGATTGATTGATTGAGTGAGTCCCTTTATCATTGTTATACACTTGTGAGGGAGTTAAACACATCGTTGAGTGCACATCCATGCTTGATCTTGGTTTTTCTTGTTATTGTTGCATGAGTATGATGAAGGAAAGTGAGTGAGTATACGGGTGATTGACTTTTGAAGCTTGAATTCATTAGCTTGCATGATTAATTTTTCCTACTCATTCCTAACAATTTCACTTGACTTATTATTTCATTGCTTGGGGACAAGCAATATGGTAAGTTTGGGGGGGTTGATTAGGCGTGAAATTGTCATGATTCGTAGCTAGAAACGCCCTAGTTTTGGTCGAGTTTATAGAGAATTTAGAGTCAATTGAGCGTTATTTCTATACATTGATAAATTTGTCTCTTTGATGCTCATAGGTGAATAGAGGACGAAAAACGGAGTTCGTAGGACTTTGAATCGACTCAAACGGATGCCCGGATGAGAAGATATTGAAGAAATACGATCGGTATTAGTGCGGACGAGGAAAAGTATCACTTGGGAGAAGCTTTGAAGTCACTCGAGCGCCTTACTCGAGCGCCACCGCTTGAGCGCCTTACTCGAGCGCGCAAACGTACAGAACAATTCTTGCGCTCGAGCAGCTCGAGCGTCCAAAACATACAGAGTCATTTCAGCGCTCGAGCAGCTCGAGCGCGACCGCTCGAGCGAATGCATCATTCGAGCTACACTGCTCGAGCGGGACCGCTCGAGCGTTTTGCTCGAGCGCCCATATACTTTCGCCTCCGGATTCGTATTTTCGGCCCATTAACTCCCGTTTCGACCCGTGCCTATATATATCTCGTCCAAACACGTTTTGAAGGATCCCCAACTTTTAGAAATACTTTAGACTTAGTTTTTGGAGAGGAAGGAGACGAGCAAGTTTTACTTTTACGTTGTTGAGGTTTTTCATACGAATTCTTAGTTTATTTTCGTTTCTTAGTTTCTTTTCATTAGTTTGATTTCTTTAAACACTTTGAAACTTCGTTTTAGTTAATTTAAATTTCAGTTCTTAGAATTATTTTATTTTAAAACCCTAGTTCATGTTTCTTATTTTCTTCGTTCAATTCATTATGTTTTTGTTCGTTGTTTCTTATATTGCTTTTATTTTTGTTATAACCATGTCCGGCTAAAACCCTTGCATGCTTGGGTTAGGATGAACTCGTAGAAGTAGGATGTGGGTACGTAATTAAGGTAATTGGTGACGTTAGTTTTAATTCTCTTAATTAATGAATTCATATAATTAATCTTAACTCTACCTTTGAATTTCGTACGAAAGTGTTAGAGAGAGGACGACCGCATCACTCAATAACAATTAGTAGTCTTAACGAGAGGGTTTAGGAAAGGTTAATTCATCTACCGGTTTAGCGAAGGAGGACGACCGCATCACCTTAGTTAAATTAGGGTCTCATTAATTAAGCACAGTTCATTAACTTGTTAGTGGATTAGTGAAGTCGATTGCTAGGATAAAGTATTAGGGTGAGAAATCTTGAGCTTTCATTCTACGATCTTTTACTTAGGTTAATTCTTGGTTGTCACAATTACTTTGATTATGTACCTGCTCCGTTAGTATACGTAGGGATTCCTATCCTAAGCATCACCATCTCTCATTAGAACACAACCCTTAGTTAATTTAATTGCTTTAGTATTTTAGTTTACTTAGTTTATTTCAGTCTTTTAATTAATCTTTCAAAGACCCAAAAACATACACTCATATTAACTACGACGCGTAGATCTTCAGGGATCTATTCGCATATACACCATCTCTTGGGTTCGATATTACTTGGTCCCTATACTTGCCCATACTACAGTGAACCCGTTCTCTTGCGGGGTAGCTACTAGTAGAAGCTAGTGTAGTCGCTTCAAGTCAGCGGCCACTGCTGCAGAATCTTCTCCAAGGTCAGAAGATGTTTCAGGTTCGCGAGCAAGAGAGTGAATCTCTTCTTGATCGCCAGAGCGGTCAGCGGCGAACATCTCTACCGAGCGAACAACGGAGCTCGCGTCTGAGTCCACGCCTTCATCCACCAATAATGTGCGCGGGTTGTTCGCTAGCGCTTGGCGAACAGATCTGCGCGGAGGAGATGGGTCTACGGGTCTTTTCTCCGGGTTTCGCCCGGGTCCGAATTGAGAGGAGCTTGAGGGGGAAAACTCCATTTGAAATAAAAATGGAGGAATTTGGCGAGTTATGGGATAGGTATATGGACAAAAATGCCAGTAGAGGAGCTACGGCGGCGGAGGTACCAACAGATGGGCGGCGCAACGGCGGCGAACGGCCGGAATTACGCTCACAGTCGCAAAAAATGCGAAAAAAATGCAAAAAAATTACGAAATTAAGAGAAGAAAAAAGAAATATAAGATGGATTACCTTCGAAGAACCAAAATCTAGAGCAAACACGTAGAAATCTGAACGCAAGAATTGCAAGAGGAAAAAGCTCGAGAAGGTATCAATGGCGGAAGTCCGAAAAGAAAGAAATGAAGAAGGAACCGCCTATTTATAAGAATAAAATGGGGGCGAAAATGCAATATTTGCAAAGTACTATAGGCCCCTATAGGTAAATTGGGAGACGCGCATGACTGACGCGACGCCTCGCATTCCGTGCCTCGGGAATCCAACCGTCGCGACACGAAAGGGCGTTCGCTGCTGGCCGCGCATGCATGTTCCCATGCTCGTTTGTTCGCTCGACCGCTCGAATGTTCGCCCAAATGAATAACCATTTTTTCCTTCTTGCTCGTCCAATTTTCAAAGAGATTATAGCTTGGTCTCAATTGATCAAACCATGCCCAACGCGAGACCAAGCTAGGGGGCAATTGTTGGGTGGCGAACAAGTAAGTAATTAATAAACAGAAGAGATTATTAGACTTGGTAACAGGATAATAAACGAAATGAGCTAGCAGCTTCTTTGAGCGAACAGTTTTGTAGAAAAGTACTAATGCGGCAAGCAGGATTGTGGCGAGCAGCCTTGCAAAGAACAGCTGTGCAAGCGGCGCAAACCAAGATCAATTTGGGCGAACAACTTCGTAATGAAGCGAGCAACATTGTAAAACAATCCCAAGCGAGGAGCGAACAGCTCGGAACGCAAAGGACCATGACATCTAACGAAGACGTACAAACGAGCAACCGGTCACCATCGAGAGCATCTCAGTGTTGCCAAAGACCAAGTACAACATGGGGAACTCCAAGAGTCACTAGCTTAGATATGGTCCAAGTGTCTCAACACTTGACACCCATCCAATGAGCAATATTGTAGATGTTGTACAAGTGTCCTAACACTTGGCAAAGATCCAATGGTTAAGCCACCAAGATGGTGACACATGTCCTCTTTGTATGTCTATAAATACCCCATTCATTTTCATGAAAAGGGGAGAAGAATGGAATAAACTAGCAAAACTCTTGCCAAATTATTCTTTGAGCATTACTTAAACTTAATTCCATGATCTTAATTCTTGTTTGATGATCTTCATTAGATGAAAAACAGCCATTAATCTTCTTAGTTAGAAAAAATCATCAACAATATATAAACGAGTAAAAATACAACTCATTTATATTCATTCATACAACTCCATTTCACATAAGAACACATCGTATAATATTGGTTGGATTAAATTCTTTAGATTGCATTTGATACATTAGATTTAAGGATGTATCGTTTAAGATTATTATTATTATTTTGTAAATTTGTAAATTAAAGGTTGGATCTTAATTTTAAATTGAGGAACAAGTTTCGAGCATCGATTAACATTTAACAATCCCCAATTATTAAAATAGAAGCTCAAAAATTCAATCATTCACCACTGATTATCACAATTTATCATAAAGAAACATACATAGATTTTTAAGTAACAAAAATCCGCTCGTTTAAGACAAATTTAATCACTTACCAACTAACTCAAATTTCCTGATTAATTTAATTTAATTTAATTTAATTTGTGACATAGTAATTTCCACCGCGGCAATGAAGGCATAGCAGCTATCAGTCATTTTCTGCGTATTAGGCCTTGCCCTAAATTTAGGGGCGTGTATATATCGTGTATGTAATTTAAATATAAGCGGTGCCCATTATTGAGAGAGAGAGGGCTGAACCCTTTGTTTTAGGGTAAGGGGCCGTTTGGTTTACGGGATATGATTGAATTAAAACGACTATCGGGAAACAGATAGACTAGAACCAGAAAATTTGGAATAGAACCAAATTTTTTGGATCGAATTGTACACGAGATAGTCGTTCTAATCTATCCAAAGTCATGGTCATGTGCAATCTCTCAAACCAAATACGAGATTACCTGAGATTATAAAGACAATCCCAGACAATCCTTCAAACCAAACGGCCCCGAAGTGAAAGAATCTACAAGGAAAAAATTATAATCACTTTTATATACTCCCTCCATCCCGATATTAACTTTTCATTTTGTCATTTTCGCCTGTTCCACTATTAACTTTCCGTTTTTCTTTTAAAAATATTATATTATATTTTTACACTTTATTCATATTTCTTATTTCTCCATTATATCATTTGTACTATATATATATTTAATACCTCCCCATAAAATTTGTACCCAAAAGCAACGAGAAATTAATAGCAGAACATAGGGAGTAGATATTTTTAAGAGACACACAGCAACAACAGAAGAATAATTAGTTTGGAATAAATTTTACTAGTACATAAGGAGCATGTTTGCTTTGTTGGATTATGATTGATTGATACTTTAGTTTCATTTATCATGCATTTGGTTCATTTGACATCGACCCAAAATAATCTATCCACATAATTATGAGGGGTTGGATTAATTGTTCCATAAATAAGAGATAAGACAAAGTCTAAAATGAAATAATTCATACATGAACTATTTTTACTAAACATTATTAGTTGTTTTCATCAGTAAACAAGCTACTCCCTCCGATTAAGAATGAGTCAAGTTTTAGAGTGTAATTCTTATTTCAAAATGTTTGATGTTTTATACATTTTTGCACCTTATTTCTCCATTAGACCCTATTTTAATCCTTCTAAACTATCACACAAATTTTACTATATCTTTTCTTACTTCTACTTTCTAAATAAAATAGTTGGCAATAGTTCATCTATACAAGGGAAGAGATATTTGGGGGAGAGAAAATGAACCACAATTAAGGATGTAATATATACTTTCAATAAAGCATAAGGGTATAATAATTACTATACATCACTTTTTAATTTTGACAACAAATCTTAAAATTTCATCCATTTTGAATCGAAAGGTATAATAATCTTCAACAGTTTATATACTCCCTTAGTCCAAGACACTTTTTATAGTTGACATTTTCTCTGTTTTAGCGAGCAAATTGTTTATTAATATTTGAAATGATAAATTGATTTTTTAAAACAGGGTATGATAGATATATCTATCCTCTATTATAAAATAATTTTAAATTTACTTTATCATTTTAAATACTAATAAAAATCTCGCTATAAAAAATACAAAAAAAAAGTAAATTGTAAAGAGTATTTGGGGACAGAGTAAGTATAAATCATTTTCACCCTATATTATCCATTAAAACAAGAGTAGTAGGTCTTGTATGAGACCGTCTCATGACACGAGACAATGAGAATTGATATAATTGGGGCATTGACTCATTAATACTTCGGTATGGACATGTGTTAATTTGTGTTGTCTCATACAAATTTTTGCCATAAAACAAACTATCCCTAATCCATAAAGTAAATTATAAAGGATGTTTGGGAACAATGTAAATATAAATCATTTTCACCCTATATTATCCATTAAAACAAACTATCCCTATCCATAAAGTAAATTTTAATGGGTATTTGAGAACAGAGTAAGTATAAATCATTTTCACCCTATATTATCCATTAAAACAAACTATCCCTAATCCATAAAGTAAGGGGGACACTTGGTTAGCAATTTTTCAATTGTAATGGGAATGAAAATATATTTTGATTCCATTGCTAGTGTCATGCCCCAATTTTGGAATATAAGTAGACAACAAATGGTTGTTGATGGGGGAATATGAGAGTAATTGAGGAGGATGATTGTAGGAAGAAAATAGGGTAATTAAAATAGAGTAATGATTACCTTATTTAAGAGGGGAGGTGGTGATTTTATTCTTATAAACTATTCTAATTATACTAATTTCCAATATCATTTCTATTACCATAGTTAACCAAGCGCCCCCTAAATTATAAATTATAAAGAGTGTTTATTATCCATTAAAAGAAACTATCCCAAATCCATAAAGCAAACGAGGCCTATGATAGTTTTAGCATTTTAGGTAAGTTGTGGATAATGGTGAGCGTGGAGGGAGGGGTGGGTGGGGGTAGGGTGCTGACGCGATGGTGGTGGTGGTGGTAGTAGTGGGGTGGGGTTCACCGCCCACACACCGCGGCGCATGCTAGCATTCACCCACCCACCACCCACCATACCCAACCAGTCCTCAAATCTCTTTTACTACTTCAATTGCCTCTTCTCTTCCACCTCATCATCACCGTCATCATTTCAACCACCACGCAACTCCTCTCCACCACCACCCAACCCACCTCCATGCTAACCTGCGCCGTGTGACCACTACACGATTAGCCTTTACCGCTCCCCCCACCCCCTACCCACCCCATCCCTATCCAATTCTACACCCAATATCCCATCCTTCCTTTATTTCATCGCTTCTCTCCTCCCATTTCCTTCTAATTAAATCCCTCGCCGCTGCCTTGCTAACCTGCGCCACCCCTCGGAGAATCCATATCGGTGGCGCTGATCCTTTATTGTTAACCACATGTCATCCCCGACGACTGAGATAGCGGTCGCCGCCGCCGCGGCCGACGCCGACGAAGTCACGGTGGTCGACGCGGTTGTAAAGGCTCCCCGGAGATTCCCGCCGCCGTGCTGGACGCAAGAGGAGACGCTAGCGCTGATCGAGGCGTACAGAGAGCGGTGGTACGCCCTCCGCCGTGGCTACCTTCGGACGGCGGACTGGGACGCGGTCGCCGCCGCCGTGGCCGGTCGATGCCCCGGCGCCTCTCCGGCGAAGACGTGCGCGCAGTGCCGCCACAAGATGGAGAAGCTCCGCCAGCGCTACCGAGCCGAGAAGCAGCGGACGCTCTCGGTCCCTTACCCCGGCGGCCGCTACTTCTCGTCGTGGTTTTTCTTCGAAAACATGGAAGCTATGGAGAACGGAACCACCGCTCCGACGGCCGTTCAGAAGGCGGAGAACTCGTCCGATGAATCGCAATTGAAATCGTTTCTGGATCAGAATGTACTGAAATTGAAGCTCAAAGCCAAAAGCAACGCCGATTCGAGATCCAATTCCGCAACCAAACCTCGGATCGCTTACTCTCCGTATCCAATCACAGAAATCCCCTACAAATCGGAAGAGGAAACCGCTCGCGACGACGAGATTATGATGATTTCAGGAAGGAAACAACAACAGCCGATTTATAAAATCCCCAAACCAACACTCAAACCTAAATCAAAGTTCAACACCTTCGATCCGTACCATCCAGATCTCACCAACAGCAGGCGCAATCCGAGCGAGGAATTTCCGTTTCGAATTCCAAACAACCACCACAATTTCAGGCCGAATCATTGGCAACACGAACCGAATCCAAATCCGGATCACGGAGATCCGATCCGCGGATCGAAGCGGGGACGAGGAGACGCCATCGAAGAAATCGTCGAATCGATCAAATTACTCGGCGAAGGATTCATGAAAGTGGAGAAAGCGAAGATGGAGATGGCGAGAGAAATGGAAGCAGTGAGAATGGAGATGGAGATGAAACGGAATGAGATGGTTCTAGAATCGCAGAAGCAGATTGTGGAGACATTTCTGAAGGGATTCTTCGAGATTAGGAAGAAGAAGAAGATTAAATCTCGGAATAATACAGAAGATTCCCCTGAGAAATAATTGAAAATTTCTGTTGAATTTAGGGATGAATTTGATCATAAATGTTTTTTTGTATTTTTTTTTTTTTTTTTTTTATGAATGTATATTGGGTTTAGATCTATCGTGTATGCTTACAAATTAAGTCGTGTAGTGTTATTAGAAGCTTAGTGAGTTTTTTTTTTTTTTTTTAATCGGAAAGTGTAATTTTGTGAAAATTGACTATTGAGGAATTCTCATGTATTATTTGTTGTTGAATTACGGTGGTTAAATGGTATTTCATTGATGTGATGTTTTTTAACTTGAAATTTTAGTGTTACATTTTTTTATTTTTTTTATGTATGACATGTGGAAATTTTAAAAATATTTAACAAACCAGCACAATTATGGGTCACTATGTTAAAGATTTAGCAATAAAAACCAAATGGAACATAAAAAGTGGACAAACTCTCATATAAACAGTGAAAAGTGTGGTTGGATTACACTGAAAAATTTACACTAAAAATTAATTTTCAGTGTAAACTTTCAGTGTAATCCAACCACACTTTTCAGTTTAATTGGAATAAACTTTTCAGTGTAAACATAGTCAACTGTTGAGTAAGTGTACAATACACCAAGTGCATAAGAGAGTTACTCTAAAAAGTGGCATAAGAGAATTGATGTGATGTTAATTTATCCATTTCCGTGTTTTAATTAAGTGGTTGTCTGTGAATATATCACTATCATGTAAAATAATTAAGTAATTATTGGATGATAGAAGATTTTATTAAAAAAAAATAGCATACTTTGGGAAAAAAAATTAGTTTATTTTTTAAATAGGAATCAAATGCTAATAATTTGTTTATCAAATTATGTGCAATGTTTATCACGGTAAAGACCAATACTGTATTCGTCCAATATAAGTAAAACTGTTTTTTTTGCCTTGGTTGTTCAATAAAATTGACATATTTTCTAAAATGACAATTGCTTATACTATCAATTTATAACTTTTTTTTATACACAATATATTTTCTTTTTTATTCTTATACCAAAAAATTTAGGTCTAATAAAATTGATCGGATAGAGTATTTGTTAAGTAATTTCCTCTTCAGTTAGGGTGTATTATTTTGATTAGGTTTTTCTTAAGAACTCAAGTTCACGTGATTTTTTTTTCAAATATTATTGTTAAGTATATACATATTCATTATCATTGTTAAAAAAAAAGTTGATCTTAAAACAGTGATAGTATATGAATATATAATTATGATACTTGAAGAAACTGAATTCGCGAGCATTCAGATTCACACAAATTTATCTTTTTTTTTTTTTAAAGAATTTCTTTCCCTTAGGGCAGAGCTTGTTGCATTTTGAATCACTTCTACTTTGGTTGGGCCATTCTAGCTTGTAGGCCTTTGTTGGTACATTATTACCATGGCTCAAGTTAAATACATTGTTACCATGTTTAGATAGGCCAAGGTTAAATACAGTCTCATGTTTGGTGAATACAACCCCACCCAAAAAATTGTTCGGAAAATTTTTCCGAAAAATGTAACAATTTTCGGAAATTTTTTCCGAAAAATCATAAGTTCAGTGTTTTTTTTTCTAATTTTCAGAATTTTTTTTCGAAAATTGTCAAAATTTTCGAATTTTTTTTCCGAAATTTTTTTGGTGGAGTGGTATTAACAAAAGATAGGACTGTATATAACCTTGGCCGTTTCGATAATACAATTTCCTTAAAAAATATTTAGAAAAAAAACACTGGAAAATTTAACAGATTTTTGGAATTTCTTTTCGAAAATGCAATAAAAAATCATAAACATGCATTTTTTTGAAAATTCATACGTTTGGTTTTTTTTATTGCATTTCCAAAAATTGTAAAGTTTTTCAAAAAATTTTACCGAACATCATTTTGAAAAAAAGTGTATTAACAAACCATGAGACTTTACAGAACCTGAGCCTAAAAGAAAACAGAAATTTATATGTAATTGCACATCTATAGGTTAACTCTAGCCCTGTAAAAAAATAATACCAATGATAATAACTCTAGCCCAATCAACGTGGGCTTGAAAGTGGGCCGAGTGAAATTATAAATATATTGGGCTTAAAGAAAACAAATATTTAATTCATTTTTTATTTTTTTAGTCTGTTTCGAGTGATAGTTTATTTATAGGAATTACTCCATCCGTCCACGAAATACGGTCCTGTTACTTTTTGCACGGTTATTAAGAAAGTTGATATAATATGTAAAAAGTAGGAATATTGTGTCAAATCAAGTACAAAATAAATTATTTTAAAAATGTTATGTGTGTATGTTGAAAAAGTAGATAAAGTTTATTCCTTTCATTTTAAGCAACATGACTATTTTTCGTGGACGACCCAATAAAGCAACCAGGCCTATATTTTGTGGACGGGGGAGAGTAATTATCCTTTAAGGATAATAGTAAAAAAATAAATGTATGGCTAATAAAAATAAAAGATAATTAATTCACTTTTTTATTTTTTATCAAGAAAGAAGATTTTTTTATTAAATCCATAAAGTTACAAGGTGGTGCGAGATACACCAAAAGAAGACAACACAAAACTATATAGATCCTTATCACCCTAAGTCTAACATCACAAAAGTTTAACTCATAGTTCCAAACAATTAAAAGGATTCCACTCCCAGTCTTTATATTTCGAATTCTTCTTCCAGTTGAACCAATTCCAACAATGTATCTTGAGCTCTTTAAACACCTTATCCATTGATATTTGTTCTGCTCTAAAGATTACCCAATTTCTTACTTTCCAAAGTAACCAGGCCCCACATTCTCAAATGCATGTTGCCATCCTTTTCCTTCACTTCCCTCTCTTCCTTGGAGGTTGGTCGTCAATCTCATCCTCTGAGTTGCTTTCCCGGCCTCTCTTTCCAGAGTTGCTTGAGCAAATCTCTACACTCACTTGTAAAGTGCCCCTAGGTTAAATGCAGTCCCTTCTTTTGTTGATGCACTCTACCAAAAAAATCGGATTTTTTTTTTAAAAAAGACTTGATAATTTTTGGAATTTCTTTCCGAAAATTCAAAATATTTTTATATTTTCTTTTCTGAACATTTTTTAATGGAATGTATTAAAAAAAAATAGAAGTATAGGTACTTTGAGCCTGAGGCATTGGGCATGACTTGGAGGTCAGATGGACATCTTGACTTGTTGATATATGATTTTCATCTTGATCTTAATGATATTTTGATTGTCGATCTATATGATCTGAAGGCTAGTTTAACGTTTTGACTTGTTTATATGATTGTTATGATAATTAGATTTGATCTGTCAAACAATAGTAGTTTGAGCTTAAGATTTGGGAATTTGCTCCTCTTTAGCTTTTAGGTTTAAAATTCATATAGTGCGATCAATTTTTTAGATGGGTCAGTTTATACAAAAAAAATTGCTCTGACTTGAAACGGATTCAACCGTTAGTGAACGGTTGGTTATGAGTTCCCAGATTAGTCGATTCTTCAAGTCTGTGGACTACATACCCCTCCATTTATAAGCCCAATTCAAGGTTTACAAAGCCCACTACAACCCACTTCAATTTACTACAAAAGGTCCTTGATTAGAATCGGGATTTTTTCCCAGAAAAATATAGCAATTGCCCTTAAAGAATTAAATCCCTGTTATATGTTTTACTCAAATATTGGTCAAATGGTGAGGCTTAGATTGAGGTGATTTGATGGTATCCGCGACAAAGTAATCCTGGTTGCGTGTTGTTTTACTCAATTACCTGCACATGCTTGCTTCACCATTGTAATGAACAAGAAACTAAGGTTACATCACCATTGTAAAGATGATATAATGGTGGACAAGATGAATTTTCTCTCCTCTTCCCATATCTTCGCTGATTCTCTTATTGTGTTTGTGTACTATCTTGTGTCTTTTGGTATTCTAGTGGGTGTATCTTTTTTTTTAGTTATAAGAATATAAAAATCATTTATATAATATATTATAATAAATAAAAAATAGAGTGGGGGTATCTAATAAGTAATAAGTATGGAGGGGTATATAGTAGAACCCTATCTTTAATTATGACACAATTATTATTTATTTTTTTACTAAGCCCAATTAGTTGTTAATCACCATCACCAGGTGTCCAAACTTCGTGAGTGAAAGCTGGCAGAGACGGATACACATTATTGTCTCCACAAATTCTTATTACTTCATTTTTAATAAATTCATTAACATTTGGAACTTTGACATAATTAATAGGTTGACATCTGTTGAGGTAGATTATCTACTTCGTGTTTTTGTCTAAACATTTGAAAGTCATGAATTTCTATCCAACAAGTTTGCAATACTATTTGTTTGGTTAATGATTATAGACATATTATAACACAACCTAAGAAAATATATGCAATTTGCAAAGATAACCCATTAGGAGTAGGTTTTATATGAAATTGATTCATGATATGTTTATCATGAAACTGTTTTAAAATATTGAATATTTGAAGAGTATTATTAATTTGAGTTCAATTTTTTTTATAACAATTACAATATAATACTACTGATCCATATTGATGATGTTCTTGATGAAATTAATGATACTTTAAAACTATTTCATAATAAAATTATCATGAACAATTTTCATATAATACTTTACCCCGTGAAAACGAGAAAACAGATTGTCAACACCAATATGGAACCATCTATTTTATTTTGATTTGAATGAGCATTGAAAATTCGTAATATAATACTCACTCTTTCCCCAATTTTATTTTCATCGAAATAGGTACGAGTTTTTAAAAAAAATGAGATTAAGTAGATAAAATATTAATGGTATTGTAAAATTATTGTGGAGTTCATGTATAAACAAAGTGATTGTTTGTGGAGTAAGTTTTATATGAAAATGATTCATAATAAACTTATTACTAAACTGTTATAAAGTATTGAATATTTGACTATAGGTATCGATAATTTCACCAAGAGAATTATTAATCTGGGTTTATTTTTTTTTACAACAATTAAAATATAATCTCACCGATCTAAATTAATGATACTTTTGGTGAGATTATCGATATTTTTTGTCAAATGTTCTATATTTTAATATAGTTTCATGATAAGTTTATTATTAACTATTTTTATATAATACTTTATCGCGAGAGTGGTAATAAAATAATAGTTTCTAAAATAAGAATGAGAATAAATTTGTGAATTGTAAAAAAATATTAAGTGAGAATAAATTTTGGGGGCGAAGAGAGTGTTGATAGGCGAGCAGAAACAACATTTGGGCGACCAGGATTAGCGCAAATCACTCAAGAATTAAAGTGGAATTAACACATGATTCACCCAAGATATCCGGCGAGCAAAACCTGCATGCGATCAAGACACATAGGCGAACAAAATCAGATCAAAAGCCACATGACGAGCTCAAACGACATCCTGCCGACCAGATTCAACCACAACGCCGAAATAACAATTAAGCAAGATAAAAGACCATCAGAATCAGACTAAAGACTCCTCAAGGACAAGTCCAACATGACGAACAGCTCTTGACTGCGAGCAAGTCCAGTAGATAAGGATATAATTTAGTTAAGATAAGGTCAAATTAGTCAAAGGACAGATGTCGAGCATGCAGGCTTGGTCGGCCAAAGGTCGTGCCACCTCCTGCTGGGCAAAAGTCTATAAATACTTAGATTTTTTCAGCAAAGAAAAAAAAGCACAAATTATTATACACGTCCAAACTTCGATTACGAATCTAAAGCAGCTCGATTAACTTACAATCGAACTTAAACACGTAAGCTTTCGTACGATTCTAATCCACCTAAACCCGAAAATCCGTATTCACTAATTACGTTAGTGATCAATCACACGCAATTGTTTGATGACCAATTAACCATCTAAAACAACCATTAATCTTCGAGATTGGAACTGATTGTCAACAGAGAGTACAATATATGTTTAATACATACGTGTAATACACAGTGAAATATTCCTTCGATCAAAAACTCGAACAAAACCTCTATAGCTCTTACATTTAAACGAGGCTAAGTGGTTTAACTTTCCCAAAAAAAAATTAAAAAAAAAATCCCTAATCTTTTAAGATTAGAAAATTATACACTATTTTCTAATCGACTATCTTCATCCTTGCTAAGACGTCGATCACGATTATCAATCGCCACGTGTCCATCATCCATCTTACGATCATCATCGAATAAAACATTAACAAATTCGATGATATGATTCGCAAGGACGCACAAAGGCATGCGTGAATGTCCAATGAGAGAGCTCCACGTGTCAGCAGATCAAAAGATGGGGCTCTGCTATTGGTCGTTGACATTCTGTGTTGTGACCGAGAACACTGAATAAACAGGCCTGTGATCCGAAAATTTTGATTCACCTCTAAAATAACACATTTGTTTAAGCCCTTCACCTTTCCATAGAATTCTGTCACACCTGTCAAGTAAATAGGTAAATTAATAATAGTAAAAATAAATTACGGGACTGGATTTGATTAGATGAAATTATTGAGTATGAATATATGTTTGAATTGTGTGATTAAGTGGGATAAATCGGGCGACGGTTATTTTTTATAAGGATAAAACGAGCTGCAATTATTTTTATTTTGAATAAGGGTAGACTGGTCACTTAAAATAGAAAATGGAGGACAAAATGGTAATTGTAATTCAGTAAAATAAATAATCTCATCTATTTGTAAATGACTCAATAGTTCTTAAAATAAGGGATTAACTGAGATAATGGACATAGACCCTAATTTAGTTTAGGACCATGATCCTTTTCAGTCCTTCAAAACCAAATATAAAAAATTATCTGGGATTATAAAGACAATCACAAGCAGTCATTCAGACCAAACGACCCCTAAATCTCCAATGCTTAACTCAATTTGAGTTCTAAAATTTTGTGGAATATTATCTTATCAAATATTTGAACATAATAAAAGTTTCCAGCAAATAAGTCAAGTTTTAATCTATCTAAAACACTAAACCCATTTTCTTGAAAATGACATATTGATATTAGTGATCAATTTTAAAACGGTTCCTATATAAATTTATATTTTTTTAATTATGTGTTATTCTATTATTAAATAAAGTTCAACTTAATTTTGTTTCAAAAAATTAGTACTCACCAAGCAGGAGTTCTAGCCTTGTCTTTAGGAGTGGATATTTGAGCAACATAATTATCAGAATTCATGATATATTTATACGTTGGAGCAAAATATATTTCCCCTTCTTCCCATCCTTCAAATATCCTCCCTGCCTTTTGCTCTACTCTTAACTGCCACAATAGAAAATCCAAATCAATAAATCATAATTTTAAAATAATTATTAGTTTATATTATATTTTAATATTTCGGAAAAAATTACAAAATGATTCCAAAAAGGAACGTAATTACAAATTAATTCAAAATATTTGCACATACACATTATTTTACGCTTATGTACAAATATTTTTTATGAGTATGTATAGAGTGAAATTGGTCCACACATGAACTATTGAAGGATATTAGTTGTTTTCACTAAAGAGTATTAGTTGTTGTTTTCACTGAAAGGTATTAGTTGTTTTCACTGAAGAGTATTAGTTGTTTATTAAAAATGAACTAAGACTCTTCAGTAAAAATAACTAACATTTTTCAATGAAAAACAAGTAATATTTTATCAGTGAAAACAACTAATATCCTTCATTGATTCATGTATAAACCATTTTCCACTCTATACTTTGTCTTTTTTTATATATTTGTGCAAATTTTTTGAACTAAGGTGTAATTAGGGTTTATTCTAAATGTCCCTGGTATTTTATTGAAAAAAAATAAGTATATAATAATCCATACCTGATCTTTCTCAAGTAGTGCTTGCCAATCACTTTTCTCGAGTTTCTTGTATGTATCATCGGAGATAGATGCAAGTCTATAATTTAAGTCCCCAAGCCAAATAACCTTGCTGCAAGAAATAAAAAATTTCATTTTATTAAAATGCATGTGACATATATAATAATTTGAGTAGGTTTTATATGAAAACGCTTCATAATAAGTTTAACATGAAATAGTTTTAGAGTATCATTAAACCTGTCAGGGGTATCACTAATTTGAGTCAGTGGTATTATATTGTAATTGTTTTAAATTTTTTTGAACTCAGACTAATGATACCCCTGATGAGATTAATGATACTTTAAAATTGTTTCATGATAAGCTTATCATGAACTATTTTTATATAATACTTTGTCTAATAATTTCATGTTGTATGTGTCATGTGTGTGGTAAATTGGAAATAAATTATGACATTGTAAAAATATTAGAAGGATCAAATTAAACTTACTCATGATCCAAAATATTATCGGGTGTAACAATTTTCCCAGAACCGTGCGAGAATTTTGTTCGTTTTAAAATCTCCATGACGTCTAAATTTCTTCTTACTTCGTCTCCATCTTTTTCACCCGAGGCCAAGTGAGTACACACGAAGCACAACGTTGTATGGTGCAATGTCATGCTCATAGATATTGATCCCTGCAGTTATTAATAAAAAATTCAAAATTAATTTATATACTCACATAAAAAAAATGAAGAATATTATTCTTCTCACGCCAGCGCCACCGGTTAGGTGACCTGCTGTAACCGGTTTTAGGACGAAAAAGTTAATTTTTTAAAAGTTATCGGACTAAAAAATAAAGTCAAAAGTTAGCAGGACAAAAAACAAAGGTAACCAAACGTACAAGACAAAAAACTATATTTTCCCATAGAGTATGTATTAGTCGTTTTTCATTAAAGAGTATTAGTCGTTTTCACTGAAGAGTATTAGTCGTCAACACTGAAGAGTCTTGGTTTATTTTCAGTAAACAACTGAGACTTAATACTCTTTATCGAAAATAACTAATACCATTCAATGGTTTATGTATAAACCATTTTTCACTATATACTTTGTCATATATATAGATTACATATACAGGGAAAATGGTTTATACATAAATTATTGAAGGGTATTGATTATTTTTATTAAAGAGTATTAGTCGTTTTCACTAAGAATATTAGTTGTCTACACTGAAGAGTCTTAGTTTATTTTCGATAAACAACTAAGACTCTTCAGTGAAGACACCCAATATTTTTTATTGAAAACAATTAATACTCTTTAGTGAAAACAACTAATATCCTTCAATAATTTATGTATAAACTATTTTCACTCTATATTTTGTTATATATATATATAAATTGAAATATATTTTAAAATTGGGTATACCTTATTTCCAAAGTATCCCATGATGCCTCTACCAACGCATGAAACCTTCAAGCTACTGATAAGGTGATTCAAGTCCTCACGAACCCAAACACACAAAAATATCCCCACCATTTGTTTGCTTGCAGCCAAACAATACTTATGTTGTTTCGGCGTATCGTCTTCGCTAGAATACGAACTCGATCTCGAGCTCGAAAAATTAATATCATCGATAAGGCTATCATCAAACGAAATCGAATCGGAGGAGGTGAATATTGGATAATTTTGTTGTGGGGATTGTTTGGATGAAGGATTAATTGTATCCCCATTTAGATATTTGCGGATTAATGATAGCCATTTTTCAGCTGGGGCATAGTCCTCGGGGCCAAGGACATTTCCGGCATTTAGGGGTACAATCTCTTGAAACCTGTTTCATTAAAAAATTGATATATAAAATTTCGTAAAATAATTATTTATCTATTATTTGTAGAGTATGTATAGAGTGAAATTGGTTTATATATGAATTACCGAAGGGTATTAGTTGTTTTCCCTGAATAATATTAATTGTTTTTACTAAAGAGTATTACTGATTTATACTGAAGAGTCTTAGTTCATTTTCACTGAACAACTAAGACTCTTTAGTGTAAATCAGTAATACTCTTAAGTAAATACAATTAATACTCTTTAATGAAAACAACTAATACTCTTCAGTAATTTATGTATAACTCAGTTTCACTCTATACTTTGTCTTATTTGTAATGTAAATCACCCATTGTAAATCATATTCTTACAAGTGCACAAATTGCAATAGCAATATGAGTAGGTTGTATATGAAAATGGTTTATGGTAAGTTTATCATAAAACTGTTTTAAAGTATCGAATATTTGACCAGGAGTATCGATAATTTTATTAGGGGTATCATTAATTTGGGTTCAAGAAAATTTACTACAATTACAATATAATAATGATACTTCTGGTCAAATATTCGATATTTTTAAAGACAAAGTATAGAGTGAAACTAGTTTATACATGAATCACCGAAGGGTATTAGTTGTTTTCATTGAAAAATGTTAGTTATATTTACTAAAGAGTATTACTGATTTACACTAAAGAGTCTTAGTTGTTAGGTGAAAATGAACTAAGACTCTTCAGTGTAAACCATTAATACTCTTCAATAAAAATAACTAATACTCTTCATTAAAAACAACTAATACCCTTCAGTGATTCATATATAACCCAATTTCACTCTATACATACTCATTTTTAAAACAGTTTTATGATAAGCTTATTATGAACTATTTTCATATAAAATTTTGGTATTATTGTGTAAATATTGTATTAGTGATATTAAATTAAATCTTATTATTTAGATTAAAAACACAATATGAGAATTGGACATACCCAAGCACATAAATATCAGCCTGTCCTTTAGTCTTCAACCACTCACTTAGGTTCAAACCATCTTGTGGAGTCTTCCCTCCTACATTCCATGTTCCTACAAACATCCTACAAAAACCAAACATAAATTCAAATCTCCAATTTTTTTTAAAAAAAATATAAAGTTGTTAAATTCTAGTATGTAATATATATGTACACATATATATAGACTTATATCATAGGCGAAACTAATATGTCATGGCGTTGATAATATTAGTGTATATTACGTGCACATGATCTTATATTGACCAAAAAATGCGAGACTATTTTTTGTTTTTTATTCTAATAAATGTAACAAAATTGTCAATGATGTTTATGGATTTCAAAAGAGGAAATTTGGGATATGTATCATACAACATAAAGTCAAAATATCAGCTTAAATGTCAATGCCTTACAACTAACATGGCCTAAATTCAATACACAACTAATATTTGGCTTCTTGGTTGATTTATCAAAAGTAGAATTAAACTCGTTCTAATCTCAAATTTCGTTTCATATCATATACATAAAATTTGAATTATATGTTACATAATTTTTTTTTTTTTTATCTCTCTTAATTAAAGTAAATATGATATGACACATGATCAAAAGTCTGGGCCCACAAAGCCCAGTGTTAGTATTGGGCTATAATGGGCCAAAGCCCAATTTTGTCTCATTGGTGGAAGCCCAATAGACCAAGTATTACTCCCTCCATACACAAAAAATACATTTATTTTCTTTTTTATGGTTATCAAAAAAACGTAAAAAAAAAAAAAGAATATTGTGTCAATTCAAATACAAAATAAATATTTTGTGTAAATATTGAAGAATATATTTAAAAAAATTTATTTCAATTTTACAAAACATAACTATTTTTATAAAAGGGCAAATAAAATAACTAAGACCAAATTTTATTTTTTGGACATAAAGATAAATTCCTATATTGCTTACCTAAGGCTAGTAGAGGCAGGTGAAGCCAGCTGGTCGAATCCTGGCCGTTCAATTTCGTTGCTTGATTCCATCAACCATTGATCTATACCATAATCATTATTATTTATTAGGACTTAATTAATCCGGATTAACGACAAAACAAAACACAAAATCCACCGAAAAAAATCTACTACAATAATTAACTATTTTATTGGACAATAAATTAATACTCCTACTAAAGTGTATTTTACGGTAGGCCGGCAAGTACCTGATAATTCTTCCGGAACGACGGCGTTTGACCCATCGTCGGAGCAACTCTTCCTTCTCCGCTGGCTCTGGAGAGAAGCTGGATTTCACAAATAAATCAAATTTAATTAAAAAGTGGTAACATAATAATTAATTTATTTAATAAATGAATAAAATTAATTAAATCTACCTTCCGTGTTATAATCTGAATAAAATTCATGATCAGAATCTCCTTTTATGTTCAACCATTTTCTGGCCACAACTTTTGGCCACGAGTAGGACTGCAATTAATGATTCTTGAACTAATTATTAACTACCAAAAATAAAAACAAAACATTTTCTTGAATTTTAAAAGTAATTAACATCATTAATTTATATATATCATGCATGTAAATACGATTAACGAAATTAATTACCTTGAGATATTTCTTTTCTTCTCTCATTATTTCTTGTGAGGAATGATGAAGGATTAGAACCTGTTTCATATAAGTAATGAAATTAAACGGGGAGATATTTTGTTTAATAAGAAAAAGAATTCAAATGGGGAGATATTTTTTGTTTCGTAAGAAATTAATTTAATAGAGGAGATATTTTGCGAAATTTGTATTCAATTTGTTGGAATTAGAGAATTAACTAGTGGGGTGTTTAAGCGTATTATTTTTATCGTGGTACAAAGTAAAATAATTGGTCGACATTGATAAAATAAGTTTGCAAAGAAGAGTTGATAGATATGTTGTTTAGATTATTTTTTGTTATAAAGAAGTAATTAAACATGTGATATTTGTAGCATTCAACGGGGATTAATTAAAAAAGAACCCATTTGCAGGAGAAATTGAGACAGCATAAAAAAGGTTAATTGCTCCAAGAGAGAGATCTTTTTTCTTTTCATTTTTTATAAATAAAACGTTCATTAAATTAACATCTCCAATCTCGATCAATTCCAAAGCTTAATTTAAATAAACAAAAAAAAAAAGAGAGAAAATTATTTTTTTAGGACACTATCTTATGGGTCTTTGTGAAAATGAGACACTATCTTTTTGGGCTTGCAAAATTAGGACCTTATCCAAAATTAGGACATTATCTTTACAATCATACAAAATAAGGACACTATCTTTTATGTTGAGCAAATTTAGGCCAAATTTTATAAAATACAAGCCAAATAAAGCCCGATTATGATGTGTCCAGTTAGCCTGAATTTTATAAAGTTGGTTTAAATTTGCCAAAATTAAAAGATAGTGTCCTAGTTTTGCAAGTTTGCCAAAATTTCTCCAATCTCGATCAATTTCATCAAATACTAATTTAAATAAGTAAAAAAGTTATATAAAATTAATTAAATCCTAATTAAAATAAATAAAAAAGTTATACAAAATTAATTAATTAAATCATGGATATTATCACGGAATATTTGCAGTATTCAACGGGGATTAAAAAAGAACCCATTTGCAGGAGAAATTGAGACAGCATAAAAAAACATTAATTGATCCAAGAGAGAGATCTTCTTTTTTCTTTACATTTTTTTATATACAAATAAAACGCTCATTAATTAAACATCTCCAATCTCGATCAATTTCATCAAATCCTAATTTAAATAAATGAAATAGTTGTATAAAATTAGCGCATTTTAGCGGGAGGATTCACTTACATGGAGAAGAAGAAACTGTAGGGAGTTTGGGAGCTTGGATCCAACGTTTTGAAAAAGCGTTTTTCCGGTGCGGAAATGGAGAAGAAAAAAGAGGGAACCTGAGGGGATTGATTGGTGGAGTATAGAGAGGGGTACCTCGAAGAAACAAAAAGCGGCGAATGTGGTGAATTTATACAGAGTTTAACAATTCACAAGCTTCCGCGTGGAATTGGAGGACGAACGAGTACAAGGAAATGATTGGAGGGGCATTCTCGTCAATGTCCCGACAAAAGTGTGTACGATGTGATTTTTAGAGCGACGTGGATCCGTTCTAATGGTTTCCTGGATACTCTTGTTTTTTTAAGGAAAATCAATTGAGTGAATTACGGCTATGAATTTTGTTTTTGAGAGACATTAAACTGCTAAAATTATACTCCCTCCATCCATAAAAAATACTCCCTCCCGTTCCGGAGGAACTTGCGCACTACTTTTATTTTCGTGTTTTAGCGAGCGAATTATTTATTAATATTTGGAATGATATAGTGACTTTTAAGGTAGGGTATGATAGATCAATATCCCCTCTATTGTAAAGTAACTTTAAAACTACTTTATCATTTTAAATACTAATAAAAAACTCGTTCGCTAAAACACGTGAAAACAGTAACTGGGCAAGTTCCTCCGGGACGGAGGCAGTATAGCCTTGATTGTTTTATTTGGCTGTCTACAAAAAATAGTCATGTTGTGTAAAATGTAAATAATAAACTTTATCAACATTTTTCAACATACACACATAACATTTTCAAAATAATTTATTTTGTACTTCATGTGACACAATATTCTTACTTTTTACATATTATATCAATTTTTTTAATAACCGTGCATAAAGCAACAAGACTATATTTCATGGACGGGGGGAGTAATTCCTCCATGTCAGTTTTATCTTTTAATTTGTTAAAGAAAATTCTCCCAAATTTTATTTTTTAAAATAAAAATAAAGTGCATTCACATTTTTACACTTCATCTCACAAAAAGATATTTTATTCATTTAAATATTACAATTTAAATTTTGCATTAAACTTCGTCGAACCCCTCTACAAATCTCATGCATTTCTGTAAACTCATTATAAAAAAAAAAAAAAAAAAAAAAAAACGGTGCTAAATTGTGTTTGAAGTTGTCTACTATGATTATTGTGGAAGACTAGAAATACTGTGATCTTTGATAATTCACAAGTTATTGAGGCTGCAATTTTATTGGAGCTTAAAAATAGAGTCTTGAGTTGACAGCGTGATTTTGAGAAAAGTTTGTTATAGAAATTGGTTTAGGAGTATGAAATATATCTTGCATTCTTGAGTTAGTTGATCTGAGCACTGCTATAGGATTTGGAAAACTAAAGTAAAACCCTTTTTTAGATTGTGAGCTTTAATAAATTTGTTTTGCTGATAAAAAAAATTAAAAAAAAATTGGGACAAAGATAGTAGTGTTCATTTAATGTCAAATAGATTGTAAAGTACTTGTATATAAGTTTTTATTTTTTATTTTTATATAACTTTGTGTTTTTGACATATGTATTCTAATTACTTGCACTTTGTTAATATACTAAATTAGAGTTGTTAAATGAAACAAGTTGCTTGTGAGCTCGTCTCGTTAAGACTCGACTCGGCTCGTTACATTAAACAAGTCAGAGCTCAAAAAATACTATATTGCTTAATGAGTCAATTAAGCTGAGTTCAGTTCGTTAGGCTCGATAACTAAGATTTTTTTTATATAATTTACTAGGCTCGATAGGCTCGGCTCGATAGCACTTCACACCCAACAATTGAGATCCGTAAATTTAACAAACTGAATAATTAATTCTCAATTTATTACGAAATTCATTAAGACTTCACTTGGTTGGACTTATTACCCCATAAAATGCCCATATTAGCAAATTTTATACAACCACGAAGTTGTTTGGTTGGACTTATTATTTTATACAGAATCCGAATTTAATACTCTGACTCAGTAAAACAACAAGCCATAATAAGTCCAAGACACTATTCTCCATGACAAAAATTATAAGGCCCAAACCCTCTACAAATTTTATACTACTTGAACAGTATATATGTCCATTCATACCCCTGCCTTTTTCGAACAAAAGAGATGGATGAAGGATAAATTAGTCATTTTATAATGTATACCATATTTTTATATTTTATACCACTTTTATTATTCCCTACCAAGTAACTTTGAAAATTCTATAGATTAATACAATTTTTTATAATATAATGTACCAAACAATGTAATACATGAAATCACTACTAAATTTATACTCCCTCTCTTAAATTATACACCTAGGCAGAGGCTAATACAATACAAAGATAAAAGCTCTTAAATTCTTGTTCTAATTAATGCAAAGGATTAAACTCTTCAATTATTGCCAACACTAGTGTGCATTTTTTCAAAATTCCATCTCTATTTATTTTGTTTGATTAGTAGTTTAATTGAAACAACTATTAATAACAAATCTACAAGTAGATTTTGTTGACTCGAATTTCGTAGAGTACATATAATATTGATATAGCTACACTATTTTATCAAATATATAAATACGACCAAAATAAACACATCCAATGTATCATACATGTAAAAAAGTAATTATTCTTTATTAAATAAAAATGCATTAAATTTTCCACAGATGTCACCCCATAATTAAATTTGTATTGTTTTCTTTAAACCAACACAGTATGATTTTTAAATTTCCACAGTATGATGGGGGATTAGCCATCACTTGCCCAATTCAACTAACAAGATAAGACACTTGTCAATGCAATAATTTTCATTATTATTTTTAACCCCAAAATGGTGAAAAAGTGACAAAAGCAAATCAAGAAAATCTAAAATACCATAAAATAAAGACTAATTTGATTAGGCAACCAAACGTGTCTCTTTTAAAGATGGAATTAATACTAATCGGTGACTAAGCGCATAATTAATTATTTAAATAAGTGCGTAGTAAGCCAAATGTTAAAGTTAATTGATCTTTAAACGCAGTCAAAGGTTATTTTTACCTGAAGAAATGAAACACTATAAAAGTTATTATTTTATGAGTATAAATGATTAAGGAAATTTATACTTGGAGGCATGAAATTTTGCCATCTTGATCGTAAATTTTGCTACAAATATTTGGAATTTATTTACGTGTCAATATGTTTCCCCTTTTGAGTAATTTATTGGTCACCTATAAATAAACGGATAGCATGATAGGATATAAAGTCATTATCGATTTAAGGAAGAAATTTCACGGGCTTAAATAACTCACGGGTCAAAATCTAATCATATACTCCCTCCTATTCAAAATGTTTGATGTTTTAGGGTTTTTTTTTTTTTTCAAAATATTTGATGTTTTAGGGTATTTTGCACCTTATTTTCCTATTATGCCCTATTTAAATCCCCATAAAATATCACTCATATTTTCTCCTTACTTTTTAATATTTTTACTCCATAAATAAACTAGTTGACCTTCCATCAATCTCTACTTTTTCAATTAATATATCATAACGGTATAATAGTCACTATACACCACTTCTTAATTCTCACAACAAATCTTAAAATATCAAACATTTTGAATCGGATGGAGTAAATAATATTACTTATTTATGTATTTATTGATACACAAAGTATTGTATGAAAATAGTTTATATTAAACTTATCATGAAATTGTTTTACAGTATCGAATATTTGATCAAAAGTATCATTAATTTGGGTCGGTGGTATTATATTGTAATTGTTGTAAATTTTCTTGAATCCAGATTAATGATACTGATGGTGAGATTATCGATACTCCTGGTCAAATATTCGATATTTTAAAACAGTTTCATGATAAGTTTATCATGAACCATTTTCATATAAAACTTACTCATAATATAGTGGAGTAATTCAAGTTTTTAGAGTACTATTATTTAATTAGAGCTATTATTTGACTTAAAAAAATAGTATGTCTTGTGTGAGACTGTCTCATACATGTCATGCAACGGTGGGGTGATGTATTAGTTGGCATGTCAGTCACACACAAATTGTTGCCTACAAAATTTTGGTGAACCAGGTGCATAGCCTACCTGACCAATAGATTCCTCACTTTAGTGGGTGACCCATGTTCGACTCCCTTTAAGAACAAATTTAGGAAGTTATAAGGTGGCTTGAAGAATTTTTAGAGTACTTGAGGGCTTGGACGATTGGTGTAATAACTTCTAACTACTAACAACTACTCCCTCCGTCCATGAAATATAATCATTTTGTTTTATGCACGGTTATTAAGAAAGTTGATATAATATATAAAAAGTAAGAATATTGTGTCACATCAAGTACAAAATAAATTATTTTAAAAATATTATGTGTATATTGTTGATGACCTTTTCTAACTAAGAAGATTAGTGGCTGTTTTTCATCTAATGAAGATCACCAAACAAGAATCAAGATCATAGAATTTGGCTAAGTAAAGCTCAAGAAATAATTTGACAAGAGTTTGGACTTGTATTGAATTGTTCCCCTTTTTTCATGTACAAGAAGGGAGTATTTATAGACATACAAAGTGGCCATGTGTCACCATCTTGATGGCTTAGCCATTGGATCTTTGCCAAGTGTTAGGACACTTGTACAACATCTACACTATTACTCATTGGATGGGTGCCAAGTGTTAGGACACTTGGCCCATATCTAAGCTAGTGACTCTTGGGATTCCCCATGTTGTACTTGATCTTTGGCACTTCTGAGATGCTCTCGACGGTGACCGGCTGCTCGCTTGTACGTCTCCGTTAGATGTCATGGTCCTTTGCGTTCTGAGCTGTTCGCTCCTCGCTTGGGATCATTTTACGATTCTGTTCGCTCGATTACGTCCTTGTTCGCCCATATTGGCTGGCTTGAACCGCTGGCACAACTGTTCTTTGCAAGGCTGCTCGCCACAATTCTGATTGCCGCATTAGTGCTTTTCTACAAAGCTGTTCGCCCTACGAATCTGCTAGCTCCGCTACGAAGCTGTTCGCTCCACGAGGCTGCTAGCTCATTTGATTTGCTATCCTGTTATCAAGTTTAATGATAATCTTTCGTTGATTAAATGCGAAGTTGTTCGCCCATCAACAATTGCCCCCTAGCTTGGTCTCATGTTGAATGTGGAGTGATCAACTGAGACCAAGCTATAATTTCATCTTCGAATAATGGGCGAGCAGAAAGGGAGTATGGTTGGTTATGCGGGCGAGCATCCGAGTGCGCGAGCAAACGAGCAATGGGAACTTAAGCGCGCGACCAACAGCGAACGCCCCTTCGTGTCGCGACGGTTGAGTTCCCGAGGCACGGAATGCGAGGCGTCGCGTCAGTCACGCGCGACCCCCTATTTGCCCATAGGGGCCTATAATATTTCGCGGAAATTGTACTTTTGCCCCAGCCTTGTCCTTATAAATAGGCGTAACCTTCTCCTTCATTCTTCTTTTCGAAGAATCACAAGTCATCCGCCATTGATACGCATTTTGAAGCTTTGTCCTTCAATCTTTTGTGTTCGAATCCCCTTGTGTCTCTTAGATTCTTGTTCTTTGAAGGTAATTTGTCTTGTATTCTCTCTTTCTTCCTTCAATTTTCGTGAATTTTTTCTATTTCCTGCATTTTCTTTAATCGTCCCTGTTACTCCGGCCGTGAGCCGCCATTGCGCCGTCGTCTCGTATTAACGTTGCCGCTGTGATTTTGATTTCGGACCCATTGTACCTAAAATCTTTCTCAAACTGGTTAAATTCCCGCCTCGTTATTTCGAATGGAGTTTACCCCCTCAAATTCATCTCAATCCGGACCCGGGCGAAACCCGGAAAAGAGACCCGTAGATTTGGATTCTCCGCGCAGATCTGTTCGCCAAATATTGGCGAGAAACCCGCGCACGCTGTTAGTGGACGAAGACACGGACTCCGATGCGAATTCTGTTGTTCGCTCGATAGAGACGTGCGCTGTTGATCGCTCAGGCGAGCAAGAAAAGATGCAACCTCTCGCTCGTGAACCTGAAACTTCTTCCAATTTGGGGGAAGATTCCGCAGAAGTGGCCGCGGAGATAGATGATTCCGTTGGTCAAGAAGGCGACCAACGTGTTGGCGAGCATAAATGTCCCACTCTCACTTGGGAGTTTTTAAGGGAGATCAACTTCCCCATTGCTCAAACTACACCAGAATCCCGGATCCCCGAAGGAGTTGTTCGTGACACCGAGTGGGCGGACTACTCTGCTCGCTACTCGAAGACCTTTGCCCCCACATCGAGGGTAATCATGAAAGCTCAGGATGGAGATTATGCGGCGAGCAGAGTTGCCAGTGTTGTTGTTGAGGACGATTTGGCGAGCATCCGTGAGACATACAAGATCCCCTACGATATTTTCATGTATGTGCCGAAGAAAGGAGAGACTGCTGATCGCCCCCCTCCTGGCTGCACGGCGATCAACTTGGATGTGTTGAACACGGGTTTCCCGCTCCCCGTTCATCCGCTCATCGGCCGTTTCCTATCCGACATGAACCTGGCGATCACTCAAATTACTCCAAATGGTTGGAGTAGTCTTCTAGCCTTCATGACTCTCTTTGGTCTTGAAGGCTACAAAAATAAGATAACAACCGCGGAGATCCTTTATGCCTTGACCATTTCCGAGGATGGTGCTGGATGGTATTACGCCAAGGCGAAAACCGGATTGAAACTCGTTGAGGGAGTTCCCAATAAGATTAAGGGTTGGCATTGCCAATTCTTCTTCATTGGTGGAGATTGGCGAGCAACTGAGGGATTCGCTGGCGGGCAGGCGCGCATCATGTCGCCTGAAGGCTTTGGAAAAATCAAACGTAGGGCTAACTTTGTCTTGCTAGTTCATAAGTAGGACTAATTTTAATCCTTTTCGTTGTTTTGCAGGTCCGAGGAACTTGAAGTGGGGGCACCCCGACATCAGTGACGAGTTCCTCTTTACCTTAGCCATCATCTCTCTTCGCGACGTTGCTAGTCGCGACATACATCATCTCTCGAAGGCTCATTGTCGCAAACTTGCTGGCTTGATCACGAGTCCTCACCATCTTGAAGCCCAAGCCGCCGTCCCAGAAGGTAACTTTTTGCTCGCTATTCATTTTTGCTCGTCCAATATTCTTGCTCGCCTAACGTCTTTTTCTTGTTAGATCAACAAGTCACTGTTGCTATCCCGGCCGTGCCCGAATCGTACTATTTGCTCGCCGGGCGAGTTAAGCAAATGGCGGACGCTTCAAGGAGAAAGATGGATCCTCCCCTTGCCATCATGCGTCTCCGGGCCGGAGAGAACCCTTCTGGTCGCCCAGCCGCCGGAGCTGGTCGCCGCAAACCTGCGGCTAAATCCACTCCCTCTCCACGGGATGTGAGGAAGGAAAAGGAGAGGGAGCGAGAGAGAGAGAAAAAGAAAGTGCCGCGGGACGATGATGCTCGCGCCACACGCGGTGATGATCGCGCCTCCAAGCGATCAAAGACTATGGTGGAGGCGAGCAGTGCTGCTCCCCGGTCTCCAGCCTCTAAATCCACCTCTCTGGAAGTGGTGGATGAACGACAGGTGGTCGCCGGCCTGGTGGCGGCCAAGAAAGGGGACAATCCCAAAGATACCTCTTATCTAGGTTGGGACCCCGTCAAAATCAAAGAGTAAGTTCGTTGTCTTCGCCTTGTTTTTTGTTCGCCGTTTGGCGCAATGTTGCTTGACCACTGACTTCTGTTCTTTCTATTTCAGGTATAATCCAGCACTTTACCCTGGCCGCGGGAATACCCTTCACTATCTTTCAGTGGTGAAGAATGCACCTCCCTCATTCTCCGACATACCTGATGCCCCCGTTCGCCGAGCAGCCGAGATGGTTCCAAGGGCTTGGACAAAATCGGCGAACACCCTTGTCACTGGCCAATCTGCTAGTGATAATGTTCGTCTGATGGCCTACAATACTAGCCATCAACTGGTCCAGTCCCAAATGCTGCTCGACCAAGTCATGGAGCTCGAGCGAACGAACCGCGATTTGGGCCGTCGCGTGGAGAGGATGGACGAGGAAAGAGCCTCCGCCATCAAAGAATGTAAGGCCGAGCATGCTAAGATGCTGGCTTTGATGGAGAGGAAGATGGAGGCCTCGTTGACTGGCGAGAAGAACGCCTTGGAGAAGGCGGAGAAGATGCTGCTGGAGGTGAAGTCCTCAGACTTGAGAGCTGAGAGAGCTGAGAAGGAGCGAGCAGACTTATTTGCTCGTCTGCTCGCTGCCGAGGAGCATGTCAAGAGGCTGGAGGAAGAGCGCCAGAATCTGATCGAATACGAAGTCCATGAGCAGGAAGTGATGGACAAGACCAATTTTGGGTACATTTGTGCCTTTGCAGAATGTTTACGGTCTGTCCACTTCGCTCACGATCATAACCAAGATATCCGTGATGCGGTGAAGGCGGACTTCATTGAATACGTGAAGAATTATCCTCCTCCTCCTGGCTCAACTTTGTTCGTCTCCGATTTGGCCGACCTTGGCTTTCCTCTGGAAGTCTTTGGCGAGGAGGTCGACATTGCTGCTCCTACATACGGCGGCCAGCCTGACCCTGCTCCAGCGACGACCAACGCGGCAGCCGCTGATGAGGTTTTTGAAGGGTTGCCTTCGCTTCCCCTGACCCCCATAGACGGGGCTGGTACAAGTGCCCAGGGCGAGCAGCAGAGCGCGCCGGCGACCAGAATTGAAGATGCTCCCCCTCCACCTCTTTCTTGAAGACTTTTAGTCTTTTCTTACAATAGGATACGCAACATTTCTGTATTTCTCATTCCTATTGTAAAACTTTTTGATCTAATGATATAAGATTTTTTGTTCGTCTACAAGCTTATGCTTCTTCATTTGTCTTTACTTAACTGCCCGCCTCTTTGTTTGTCTTACTTAGTTGCTCGCCTATTGTTTTCTGCTCATGACAGTTAAGTGTTCCTTTTTTCTTAAGGTAAACACTTAAATTTTAAATTGGTCATTTGGTTCTTATAGAACTTGACCTTTAGTTGTTTGGGCCATTTTGGTCGCTTATGGACTTGGCCTTAGTTGTTTGGGCCATTTTGGTCGCTTATGGACTTGGCCTTACTTTTGCTTTTAATAAGCTTTTCTGTTCGTCTTATAACAGACTCGTATTTTGCTAATTTTTTGGGCGAGCAACTAAGTAATTTGGACTCAAGGCTCAAAAACTGAAATTCAGCAAGACAAAAGATAAAAACAATTCTGCTCGCCTAGTAAGATAAATGCAAATCTGCTCGCTTATAAACTTGCGCAAAAATTTCAAAAATTTACAAAGGATCTATTTACAAACTTTCTAAGACTTACAGGACTTCATTGGTAGTACTTCTTGAGTAAAGTTGTATTCCAGGAGTATTGGGACGACTTGCCTTCCATGTCTTCAAGGTCGTATGTGCCATTGTGCCACTTATTCGTCACCTTGTATGGGCCCTCCCAAGTCGGGCCGAATACTCCTGGTGATATCAAAACTTTTCGAAGTACCAAGTCCCCAATTTCGAATTCTCTTGCTTTTACTTGAGAATTGTAGTACTTTGCTGCTCTTCTTTTGTAAATTGCATTTTTCAATTCTGCTGTTATTCTTTTTTCTTCAAGCAAGTCCAACTCTGCTGCCATTGCGGAGTTGTTTGTTTCTTCGTCGAACGCAGCTGTTCGTTTTGTCGGGACTTTTAACTCAATCGGAATTACTGCTTCTGTCCCGAATGCCATTGTGAACGGTGTTTCGCCTGTACTTGTTCTGTGGGATACTCGGTATGCCCATAACACCTCTGGTAGCTCTTCTGACCATTTTCCTTGCTTGTCAACCAAACGAATCTTCAGTATATGCTTGATTATTTTATTCACTGCTTCCACTTGACCGTTTGATTGGGGGTGGTATGGTGTCGAGAAATGTTTCTTTATTCCCCATTTTTCGCAAAAATCTCTGATCTCTTTTCCCTCAAACTGCTTTCCGTTGTCCGTCACTATCGCCTGAGGGACCCCGAAACGACAAACAATGTTTTTCCAGATAAAGCTGATCATTTTCTCCTGTGTGATCCGCCCGAGTGCTTCTGCTTCCACCCATTTCGTGTAGTAGTCAACAGCCACTACCGCGTATCGAACATTTCCTTGTCCTGGGGGAAAAGGCCCGATAAGGTCAATTCCCCATTTCGCGAACGGCCATGGACTATTGACTGAAATCAATTCATGTGGGGGTTTGTGAATGTTTGGGGCGAACAATTGACATCTATGACAGGTTCGGGCAATCTTGATTGCATCTTGGAGGAGAGTTGGCCAGTAATATCCTTGCCTTATTGTTTTATGTGCTAAAGCCCGTCCTCCGGCATGATTTCCGCATACACCTTCATGGATCTCTTTCAGCACTGTTTGTCCTTGCCCCCTAGCCAAACATTTCAGAAGTGGGAGCGAAATTCCTCTCTTGTACAACTGCCCGTCCATCATGGTGTACCTTGCCGCTCTTTTAACCAACTTGTTAGCTTCGAATGGGTTGTCCGGTTTTTTATCGTTTTGCAAATATTCAACGATCGGCATCCTCCAGTCGTCTTCTTCGAAATCTTCGTCGATCTGATAGATCTTGTAATCTTCGGTTGATGGTTTGGACATTCTTGTTAGCGTCACTTCCGACAATTCTGCTGGTCCGGTGCTGGTTGCTAGCCTGGCTAATGCATCTGCTTGAGCATTATTGTCTCTTGGTATTTGTTCAATGTATATTTGTTCGAACAAAGAGGCCAAGTGAGCAACAATCTTTTGATACAAAGCCATGTCTTCATCTCTTGCTTCATATTCTCCTCGGACCTGGTTGACGATCAATTGTGAATCTCCAAAGATTTGCAACCTCCGTACTCCAACTGCTAATGCTAGGCGCAACCCAACGATCACAGCCTCGTACTCTGCTTCGTTGTTCGTCGCCATGAACTCGAATCGAACAGCTGAAGTAAAAACTTGCCTGTCCGGACTTATCAAGACTATACCTGCTCCCGATGCTGTATTTGTTGATGAACCATCAACATACATGTGCCAGGGATGGCTATGCCCTCTCGTTGGATCTTGGGGGAAAGTCAGTTCGACTATAAAGTCTACTAAAGCTTGCCCCTTGATCGCTGTTCGAGGAACATACGAAATCCCGAACTGACTAATTTCCAAGGACCACTTTAGGAGGCGACCAGCCGCATCGGGTCTGTGCAGTATTTGCTTGAGTGGGAACGTTGTCAACACTTCCACCTGGTGGTCGAAAAAATATGGACGAAGTTTCCTGACACTCATTACCAGCGCATATGCTAGTTTTTCTGTTGGTGAATATCTGAGCTCTGCTTCGTGCAAGACATGACTTACATAGTAGATGGGCAGGTGGAACTTTCCTTCTGCTCGAACGAGCACTGAACTGATTGCTACCTCTGAGGCCGCCAAGTACAAGTATAACTTTTCCCCTGGGATTGGCTTGGCAAGAATTTTTGTATCACTGAGGTAATCTTTCAGCTGCTCGAACGCTTGTTGACAGGCGTCTGTCCATTGAAACTTTCCTTTCTTGATGGCCTCGAAGAATGGCCTGCACTTTTCTCCGGATCTTGAGACGAACCTGTTCAAAGCTGCTAGACATCCAGTTAGTCGTTGGACTTCTTTTACCGATCTAGGTGGTTGCATTTCCATGATTGCTTTCACTTTCACTGGATTTGCTTCAATTCCACGCTGACTAACCAGATGTCCCAAGAATTTCCCAGAATGGACTCCGAAACTGCTTTTCTTGGGGTTCAACTTCATATTGTAGGTCCGAAGTATCTCAAATGTTTGAGCCAGGTGCTGCAAGTGATCTTCCTTTTTTGAGCTCTTGACAACAATGTCGTCCACATATACTTCCATCGTCTTCCCGATGTGATCATCAAACATCTTGTTGACCAGCCTCTGATATGTAGCTCCAGCATTGATTAGCCCAAATGGCATTCTCTTCCAGCATAGCAAGTTCTTGTTGGTATAGAACGCAGTGTGTTCTTGATCATCGGGATGCATCGCGATTTGATGATATCCTGCGAATGCATCCATGAACGTTAGCAGCTCATGCCCGGCGGTGCTATCAACTAGCTGGTCAATGTGAGGCAATGGGAAGTTGTCTTTCGGGCAGGCGGCGTTAAGATCTGTGAAATCGATGCAGAGTCTCCATGCTCCAGTTGCTTTCCTGACCAAAACTGGATTTGCCACCCATTGCGGGCATAACGCTTGTTTGATTAAGTCGTTATCCAGCAGCTTTTTGACTTCCACGTCGAGCGCCTCGTATTTGTCGGGTCCAAATTTTCTCCTTTTCTGATGGACTGGCCTCTTCCCCGGGTCGATGTTGAGTCTGTGACAGGCATGTTCGGGGCTGATGCCCACCATGTCTGCATGCGACCATGCGAACACATCGAGGTTTGCTTTAAGAAACTCAATCATGTTGGTCCTGTACGGCTCTGGTAGCTCGGACCCTATGAAGAGTTCTAAGCCCTCTTGGTTCGGGTCGACTTTTACAGTTTCCAACTCTTCGACCGGGGTAGCCCTTCGTTTTTGGCCTTTCCATCTGGGGTCAATAATGGGCCCTTCTATCTTTGGCTCATCTTCGATTTCCATCGGTTCTGCCCCCAGTCGTGGCTCTATGTCCTCTGCATCAACGTTCATTGCCCTTGTTTGTTCTTCCTCGTTGCTAGTAGTAGCAGCTTCTGTTCCTCCTGTTTGGGCGAGCTGTTCATCTTCGCGTTCCTGCTCGTCCTCGTCCAACTGTGCGTCTACGCATATCTGCTCGCCAATGCGCAGCTGTTCGTCTGCGCACAGTTGCTCGTCACTGCGTGGTTGTTCGTCTGTGCAAAGCTGCTCGTCGACTTCCATTATTTCAGTGTCAACGGAAGTCATGGCCTCGCTATCGTCTCCGTCCTTGTCTGAGCACCTGTCCGCCATGTTGACTTGGTGATCCTGCAACTGTATTTGCAACAGACACGCACGAGCTTTCTTCTGGTCTCCTTTGACTGTACCTGCACCCTTCTTTGTTGGGAATTTTAAACAATAATAGTACGTTGAAACAGCTGCTTTAAATTCATGCAAGAAAGGACGGCCGAGGAACCCGTTATAGGTGGACTGTTGGTCTACAACCAGGAAGTCTACCATTCTATTCATCTTCCTTTCCGGGTCCTCGATTGATACAAGCTCAACTGCCAACGTAACTATTCCTAGCGGGGTGGTTACAGCATTTCCAAACCCTACAATCTTGTGATCACAGTTTTTGATGTACTCAGCACAATCTCCTAGCTGGTCCACCGTGCTCTTGAATAGGATATTCGTGTAGGAACCAGTGTCAACAAGTAGACGATGCACCTTTGTCCCCATGATATTGGCGCAAATGACCAATGAGTCGTTGTGGGGAGTAAGTATCCCGTCTAAATCTTTCTCCGAGAAAGTCAGGTCCCCTGTTCGTTTGGTCGATGGATTTACACCCACTTCCATTACTTGATCTACTGCCCTCAGCTCTGCCTTCCTCTTTCTTTTTGACATAGGTGGTCTCCCATCAGAACAACCACCTACTGGCCCAGTGGGTTCCAGCATCAGGATTTCTGGGATATGCCTTGCTGGAGCTGCTGGGACCTTCCTTCCCCTCTTACCAACTTTGCTTGGTTGGTCATCACTATCTTCATCATCCGAACTGGATTGCACTGGCGCCCTTGGTCTTTTACCTGGTTCCCTCTTCACGAATTCGGACAGCTTCCCTTCCTCATAGAACCTCCACAACTGCTTCAATAGATCTCGGCACTCGCTCGTGAAGTGGCCGATGTTCTGATGATAAGCACAGTATTTGTTCGGGTTCAGCTTTCCTCTCTCTTGCCTTATCTTCCGCGGCTCTGACAACATTTCCCTGTCCTTAACGTTGTTGTACACAGCATCAACGGACATAGTAAGGACTTGACTCAACTTTTCTTTCAACTCAGCTCCATCATTGAATGACTTCATGTTCTTCGGAGCTTTGTAATCACTTCCTCCCGACTTCTTGTTAGACTTTTTTGGATCAGTCTTGTCTCCCATCTCTCGGTGTAAGGCCTCCTGCATTGAAACGTGAATTCCCGCTTTGTGTCTGAACTCTGTGTATGTTTTCGGGCAAGTCAGATGCATTTCCTTCCACAAATCAGTTCCTTTCTTTAAACCAGCCATCACTGCCACAATTTTCGTGTCCTCACTCACCATCTCGCCCTCCAGTAAGACTTTATCAAATCTTTCCAGAAATTGCTTGTCAGACTCCTCGTCTCCTTGCCTAATATCTGCCAGACGGTGTCTGTGGGTCAAGTAGGACCCGGCAGTTGAGAAGTGAGACAGAAACTCTTTGCTTAGCTGGGCAAAAGAGTTGATGGAGCCGGGAGCCAGTGCCAAAAACCATCTGTGCGGGCCATCTCCCAGGGTGAGTGGAAAATTTCGGCATTGCGTGGCGTCGGTCGCCCCTATTGAGATCATAAAACCCGAATACTTCGTCACATGAATACGGGGGTCCGACGTTCCCTCGTACAGATTGATGGCTGGGAACTGTGTCTTCTTCTGGATCGGTGCACTGAGGATAGACGGAGATAATGGTGAAGATGGGAGAATGGTTGATCCGACACCTCTCTGAGACTCCAACTGTTTCTGCAATTCTTCAATTGCCTTTCTCATTTCCTGCAACTCATTCGGGGGAGTTTTCCCGATGGAAGGCTGTTCATCGTGATTGGGTTCAGTGACCTCTTCACGATGCAGTCCCTTGCCAACGGGACGTTTTTCCTGAGTTGTCTTTCTAGCAGCGTTGCTAGCTCCATTTGGTCCTAGTCGGCCAAAAGCCGACCTCCGGATTCGGTCCTGCACTGATGGGCGAGCAGGATGGTGTGATCGCTCCTCATGCCTCCGGGATGATTCCCTCCTATTTGCATTCCTTGTTCCTAATCTCTCCAATGCACTGGTTCGAGACGTACTCTTGCTTGATTCATCTGCTCGACTTGGTGATGATTCTCCTCTGCTTCCTAGACGTTCGCTCAGTGGAGCCTTTCCTTTATTTCTGCGAACTTCCTCGCTGTCGGCTTCGTCCCGACGTGCATCTTCTCTCATTTTACTCCTTTGTTCGCCAGTACGCTCCTGCTCGCCTGTTCGTCTGGTCGTCACAGGTGCTCTTGACGGTCCTGCTATATGTCGATTTTGCAAGGATTGAAGAACAGCAATGGTTTTTGCTAGCTCTTCGGGATTTTGAGCAAGAGCTTCAACTTCTGGTGGAATCGTGTCAATAGTGACTTGTATATTCCTCTGCGAAGTTGCTCTCACTGTCCGTGCATGTCCTTCGGTGGAAGAAACCCTAGTTCTTGGTCTACGACTTGGAGATATACTTGAATGTCGTTCTTCTTGCGATCTAACCATCTTGGCTATCGAAATGTGGGTAAATAAGCAAATGGATGAAGTAATCTTGTACTTACAGACACCTTTTCCAAGGATTACTAGCCTTGTGTATGATTGTAAAGGTTTGAAAACCCTAGTTCATGCACACATGCATTGAAATCCTTAAAGTGTTGTAAATCTTTGTCTTCTTCGATTTTTTCTACAATCGAAGGTTCGTACCCTCCTTCTAGCGCCAATTGTTGATGACCTTTTCTAACTAAGAAGATTAGTGGCTGTTTTTCATCTAATGAAGATCACCAAACAAGAATCAAGATCATAGAATTTGGCTAAGTAAAGCTCAAGAAATAATTTGACAAGAGTTTGGACTTGTATTGAATTGTTCCCCTTTTTTCATGTACAAGAAGGGAGTATTTATAGACATACAAAGTGGCCATGTGTCACCATCTTGATGGCTTAGCCATTGGATCTTTGCCAAGTGTTAGGACACTTGTACAACATCTACACTATTACTCATTGGATGGGTGCCAAGTGTTAGGACACTTGGCCCATATCTAAGCTAGTGACTCTTGGGATTCCCCATGTTGTACTTGATCTTTGGCACTTCTGAGATGCTCTCGACGGTGACCGGCTGCTCGCTTGTACGTCTCCGTTAGATGTCATGGTCCTTTGCGTTCTGAGCTGTTCGCTCCTCGCTTGGGATCATTTTACGATTCTGTTCGCTCGATTACGTCCTTGTTCGCCCATATTGGCTGGCTTGAACCGCTGGCACAACTGTTCTTTGCAAGGCTGCTCGCCACAATTCTGATTGCCGCATTAGTGCTTTTCTACAAAGCTGTTCGCCCTACGAATCTGCTAGCTCCGCTACGAAGCTGTTCGCTCCACGAGGCTGCTAGCTCATTTGATTTGCTATCCTGTTATCAAGTTTAATGATAATCTTTCGTTGATTAAATGCGAAGTTGTTCGCCCATCAACATATATATTGAAAAGTGTAGTTAAAGTTTATTATTTCTATTTTAGGCAACAAGACTATTTTTCGTGGACAGCCAAATAAGGCAACCAAAACTATATTTCATGGACGGAGAGAGTAATATTTACCGATAAAAAAAAAATTACCTCGATTTTATTTTATAAAATTAGTTTACTTTAAGAATAAGTGGTGGGTCATCTATCCAACCTATAAATGGGCTATGCTTTTTAGCCTACTTCTAAATTTTATTGTTTAAAATCGATATCTTTTATGGCGGGGCCCGCTAACTTGATAGGCCCGATCCAATTTCAAGCTTTAGTTTGTACTCTGAGATTTAATTTGATTAGTGAATGAGGGGAAGGATTCCAAGTGAATTTTTTTATTTAGCAAACAATTTTATAAAATTTATTCAGAAAGTTAACTTAAAATGGAAGTTACCATTTCAATTTCATTTGAATGCACAATGCAATAACACAATGTAAGTGAATTTATGAGGGAATCTTGTATTAAAAGGGACTCCATCTTAATATTATGTGTCATATTTTTCTTTAAAATGTTATTGAGTTGGGAATTTGGGGCAACATAAATTCATGAGTCATAAAATATTACTTGGATTTATTGTAAATTTATTGAAGGATTTTAAAATTCATTATTGGAAATAAATTAATTGTACATTAAAGTTTTCCTTTTTTTTCATATATAAACTTATATACAATTTGGAGAGATAAAGTTAAAAAGAGAATGAGAGTGGATATGTAAAGATTAATGCGTGTGAGAGAAATAAGGAGAAAATGAGGAAGAAATAGAGAATGGAGGGGCTAGGGAAATAAAATAAATGAATTAATTCTCCACATCTCTATAAGTTCAAATTTTTATATAAAATTAAAAAAAAAATCATTGAATTAGAGCCAAAAGACTCATGCCCTGATTAAAAAGATTCTAGGTTCGATGTCCACCGAAAACACCTTCACTCATATTACATTGTTCTTTCATTGGGTCTGTAGGGAAAATTTGAGAATTCAGCCTATGAAACTTGTTCATCGTATAAAAATTACTCTAGAAGTATCTTCATGCATGTACATATTAAAAATTACTCTAGAAGTGTCTTCATGCATGTACCTTAATTCCATAAATATGAACACATTTAGACTACTTTTTGACTAGAAAAGACTTCATGCATGTAGACAATGTATCTAGGACCTAATAAATGCTCAATTAACACACATTGACTAAGATGAAGGGTCGTTCTTGAAGAGTCATTGTGCATGAACGAAAATTGCATATATTTTTCTCCATTTTGCATGATTAAATTGAACACCTTTATTTGCATGGCTTTGCATGGATGAATCCACATTACTTTTATGGTATTAGAGTAAGAGCCAAAAGACCCACGTCCTGATACAAAAGATCCTAGGTTCGATTTCCACCGAAAGCATCTCCACACATATTACATTGTTCACTCATTAGGTCTCCAAAGAGAAAAGTTGAGAATTCTACTAATGAAAATTGTTCATCATATAAAATTGAATTCATACTAATAACACTACTCTTATAAATTAATATCACAAGTAGGTCTTATGTGATACCGTCTTATGCCATGAGACGGTGGCATAAGTATAAATTGAGCATGACGCATTAACACTTTGACAGGTGTATGTATCAATTTGTATTGTCTAATGCTATGATACGACGATATCACACAAGTTTTTGTGTAATACCAAAAAGATTGTGCATAATCAAACCGAACTGTGTGAATTATTGGTTTTTAAATATAATAATATTATTAAATGAAAACTTCATGAGATGAATAAGTTTTATTGAAGATTACTTAATTTCAAAAGCAGACAATTGGTATGAATTGGAGGGAGAATTATTTATCCCATTTTCAAATCTCATAATTTTAAAGTAGAATTTGTTTAAACCTAACTAACTTTCCAAATATACCTCTAAAAGTAAGCTAATAAAATTATATCCATAGAAAGTTGCAATCAAGAAAATGAAAAGAAGGAAGCCTTTATACATGAGTAGTGGGAAATTCAAGGGTTTGAGAGCCAAACGTTTGACCTGCCAATGGTTATGTGGAAAATGATTCAAATATTATTAAATGAATTAAGAAAAAAACTATAAATGCAGACAAAAAAAATCTGGCCTAACCCTTCAAATGCTCATTGATTTGACGCTAATTATTATTATTAATTGACACATAATAAAGATTTGGATTCCAACTTAGTGGGGTTCAGATCTAAATTTGAGGGAGTAATTAGTGGTAGTAAATAAATAATTATTTTAAAAAAAAATCGATCTTCTATTTCCCCTTCATGACTATATTTTTGTAGCATGAAGCAAGATGTTCTAAATCCTAATTAATCGCTCAAATTGATTAATATTTTTTATCAATAAAAAATTATTATTAAAAAGAAATTTATTAGCATGTGACAACCAATTTAAGCTCAGTGAGTTAATTAAGTTGACATCCTTAATAAATAAATAAAATATAGAACCAGCCACGTAGCTTTCTTCAAAACTAATGCAAATGAGAAAATGTTTGGAAATGTATATTTTTAAAATAATGTTTTGTATTGTATAAAATTTTCTATATATATTTGTTATTTTTAATGAATTATTTGTACAATCCATGTCTATTATTTATTGGTGGACTAATATATTAACATATAAAATTAACAAAATGAAATTTGAATTAATATATAATTGTAGACAAAAATAATTATGAGACGATCTTACACAAAAACTCTCCATACATGCTCCATTCAAACGGCCCCGTTCATCTCTATTGGGCGGGAAAATTGTTATTTTAGGACTGTAACTTAAGAGTGGTGGCAAAATGAGGACCGTAACATTTTGGGTTGGCAAAATGAAGATCATAATTTTTCAGATTGACAATTTAAGAACCATAACTTGCAAATTAAGCTCGAATTCAGGCCAATTAGGCCCGATTTAGGCCCAAATTCTAGCCAAAATTGGGCACATTAGCCCGATTTGCATTGATTTGGGCTGATTTGTTCTCAATTCGCCAAATTTTAAAATTATTGTCCTCATTTTACCAACCCGATAAATTACGGTCCTCGTTTTACTAACCCTCAAGTTACGGTCCAAAAAACCAATTTCCCCTTCTTTGGGCTGACAACTTTGTTCAAAACAATTCCTAGTTAATATTAATTAGCCCATCAATTTTTATTTTTTTTTTAAGAAAATCTTAGAATATCTTTAATCATAATCAATTAAAAGAGAAAAATCTTTAAAATGCCAAACAATTGCATAGTGCCATTTAGCCGCGTGACGTGCCTACCTTTGCTGCTTTGCACTTATCATAACATAATATTTTAGGGGGGAAAGAAAAGGTTTTCTTAAAGGCATTTATGCAAAATTTATTGTAATTGAAAATAACGTGAAAAGTGTGAAACTTTATACCCATTAATAAATTCAAACAATTGTGGATTCAACTTCGATTTATTTATGGAAAATGACTTTCAAACTCTAGAATTTGAACAAGTTAACTTTTCAGTGTATAATTTTTTTTTTAATATTTTCTAGTACAATAATAATTATTATTGGATATAATAAGTGCAACAATTCAACAATATAAATATGACAAAGTATAGAGTGAAACTGATTTATACATGAATCACTGAAGGATATTAGTTGTTTCCATTGAAAAGTATTAGTTGTATTTACTGAAGACTATTACCGATTTACACTAAAGAATTTTAGTTGTTCAGTGAAAATGAACTAAGACTCTTCAGTGTAAACCAGTAATACTCTTCAGTAAAAATAACTAATACTCTTCGGTGAAAACTACTAATACTCTTCAGTAAAAATAATTAATACTCTTCGGTGAAAACAACTAATATCTTTTAGTAATTCATATATAAACCAATTTCACTCTATATATCCTCTGTAAATATTTGAAAAGTGAATAAGTATAAAGCAAAGAGAATTTTATTTTTTTCAATTTAACAAAATCTCTAAATATTTTTTAGTACAATAATATGTACGAACATCATTAGATGTGTGTGTTGTGTTGTCAAAGTGAAATATGACTAGTTAAAGAACAGAAGAAAGGCATGTTAGAAAAGACTTTTGTCGACCTTTTTATATTTAATACCCAAATCCAATCTAAATTTGCATAGTAACATGTCTTGAAGTTCTAATCTTGTCGGAAGGTAACATTTATAATCATTTTTTATTTTTTTAATATTTATTTATTGTATCATACAATAATTTTATTTTATTTATAAATTTTAAGCTTATTAAAATGTATGAAATTAGTTCGATTATATTATTTCTCTAACAATATAATATTTCATAAATAACCACTAATAGTCTTAATCCAATGTTTCATTAATGAATTAAGCATTCATGTAGATTAATTAATTGTTAATATTGAATAGTGATTTTTTTGGCATTACAACTAAAAAATAGACATATAACTAATTGTACGATCGATGTATATATTCAACTTGATTGGACTTTATGTGTGATTTATGACCAAGCGTTGTGGCTGGCTACTTGACTTTGGGTTTGATTATATGTGACCAAATGATTAAAAAGGTCGAGGAAAATAGGAGATGAGAATACCCTATTATGAAATATAGAACTTCACTAAAAAAAAAAAAAAGGGAATAATAGAGATTTATAAAGCAATTTTGCGTCAATAAAATGCTAGAACTAATTAAAATATTTAGAATTTTTTTACTCCCCTGTAACTTATTATCTGTCACATTTTATCCATTTACACAAATCAATTTTTACATTAATTAAGATATCAAGATGTTCTCATAGCTTTATAAAATTTATACATATCACAATAAATTAGTTTATAATTACAAAATTAGTAGTATTGTTGAGAAAAAACAATCCATCATTATTCACATAATGATAAATTTAAAAAAAAACACAATTTTAAATAAAATGAGACATTTAAAACAAAATTAGGGAGTATTGTTTTTTATAAATGTAATTCTCTTAGTGAATTAAATAACTACTCCCTCTGTCCATGAAAAATACGCATCATTTTCTGCACGTGGATTAATACAATATGTCGGAGGGTATTTAAGGGTCTTATGAGGTTCGTTTATGAATAAAGTGATTGTTTGTGGTAAATATACATAGAAACGTTACCATGAACAATCACTTTATTCATTAACGGATCTCACAATACCCATAAATACCCTCGGACACATTGTATTAAACGTTGTACAGAAAATGGTACATACTTTTTCTGGACAGATGGAGTATTGGGCAAACTTATATAATGCGGTTCATGTTCATGTACATGTATCATCTATATTGTGCTATTTACAACACGTTCAACCCACTTTTAATACATGGAGAATCCTAAACCTATTCTTACCTAATGAAATTTGTCAAGATTAGAAGGGAATATTTTATAATTGTGGTGTGCATCAACCCAATGGTTGACCTTTTTGTCATAAATGCTAGGCCAAAATCTTTTGGCTATTCACATTGTTGCATGATATGGGCCTTTGCTTGGTCAAGGCAATGAATTTTGAAAATAGGGATAATGATCTCATGCTTGTATTTGGTGTAGAGATATTTAAGTAAAATCTCTATTTTTGGGTGGAAGATTTTTAGAAATCGAAAAGTAACTAAGGATAATTTGAAGAAAAGAGACATCTTTACATAAACAAGTGATAAAATATGCGTATTTTATACATATCAAGTGGAAGATATATAACTCATTTGCTTATGAACTTTGGAGAAAGTGTTACAATTGAATTGAATGTGAAGTATTAGGTCTCAATTCTCTATCCAATATCAACATCTTTCCCCAGGCAATTTTATGGAAGAAGTCTATAGAGTTAATTATGAATATCATTTGACAGTGTATAATATAAGAATAAGAGTGTGTGTATAGAGTGAAAATGGTTCATACATAAATTATTAAAGGGTATTAGTTGTTATCACTAAAGAGTATTAGGTGTTTTTGCTGAAGTGTATTAGTTGTTTTCAATGTAAATCAGTAATACTCTTCAGTGAAAGTAATTAATATTGTTTAATGAAATCAACTAATACCCTTCGATAATTCATGTATGAACAATTTTCACTCTATACTTTGTCATAATATAATTAACCAAACATCAACTCAAGTTCCATTAGCCCAATAAATACGTGATAACATTAGTATTCAATCTAAACGAGTGTCACATTATCAATTTAAATTATACTCCCTCCGATTCGATTTTGATTGTCCATTAGAAAATGACACCGGTTTTAATAAAAAGAGTTGTTTATTAGTATTGGTGTGTATAAAGTATATTTTTAAAAAGGGTGAGAGTTGTTATTTGTGGGTATAAAGTTGATAAAGTAGTAGCATGAGTGTAAATAAATGATGTTTTTAAGGGATAAGTTAAAAGGGGTAGTGTTTGCTTTTTGCTATTTTGGGAAAGTGGAAAATAAATAAAAAAAATATTTCTTTCATGGTAAAATGGATAATAAAAAATGAATCGAAAGGAGTATTATATAGTAAAATTCAATTGAAATAATATATTTGGGCACATTTGGTAGCTATTATAAAAGCAAGATTAAGAAGTTGTCCATTTTAACGTGTCTTTGGTATGTATGTTAATAGCCCATCATAATAGCAGGGCCCGTTGCTATTTTCTATCTTGCTGTGTGTTTTAATCATACCAAGTTGGGGAGATTTACCATCTCATCTCTACAGTATTCACTATGCACAGAAGTAAAAAGACTCAAAGGCCCTCCAGGTATATAAACGTTATAACACTCTTTACCGTTTCACTGGGTAATTTGGGGAATTGAGATATATCACTAAGTTAAAATTGTAATTGAACCTTGAATTATAGTTTTTGAAGCAGTGAACAATCACACATTTACTGGGTGTATATCAAACAATATAATTTTCCATCATGGCTAATGGCCCGATAATTTATTTAGGGAGATATCTCATCTTGGCTAATTAGCCGATAACTCCATGGGGCTACCAAATGCCCCCTTAATGTTTAATAAATAGGATTGGTGAAGGGGATTCGAGTATTCGTTAGTGGAATTCGCCACATGCATAATCGGATTTGCGAATTCTTGAATCGCACCCCTTTAAGAGGACTGGTGCGACTCTGACCATGCATTATAATATTCATAGAATTTGAGTAACCCTTGCAATAATTTAGCTATAAAAATTTGGTTTGCAACCATCAACTATTTACCATGATAATATCAGACTAACACTCGGTAAATCATTATCATTGAAGGGATAAACACTGAATTAAAATATTGGCGTAATTAGGTACGAGAATCGTCACTAAGTCGGTCCAACCACTAATTATATAGATAATTTAAGCAAAAAATAAGGATTAGGAAAAAGAACAAAAAAAGGTACCACTTTTTCCAGGTAAAAAAGGTGCAGATATACTGTGCAAGTGAAAGATACTGATTTCTACCTTTGTGTTCTTCAGAACAAATAAAAAGATTTTGTTTGACTTGGGTCAATGCCATACAGCATTAATTTGTTAAGTAATTATTATGTGAAAAATAAATTTATTTAGGAAACTAAAAATGAAAGTCTATACTGGGGTCCCAATTCCCAAATACCAGTTTGTTATTAGAGCACGGTTATTAGCACTAGCCTCTTTGTTAAATACCCTACCCGGATGAATACACTATCAATTTTTCTAAAAAATTGAAACATTTTCGGCAAAAAATTCCGAAAATAAACATAAAATTCGATTTTTTTTTTCCGAAATATTGTGAATTTAGTTATTTTCGGAAAAAAAATTCGAAAAAAAAGTTCGAAAAAATGAAAAAATTTTGAAAAAAAAGTTCGAAAAAAATAGTGTATTCATCCGGTAGTGTTTTTAACAAAGGGGCTAGTGCAAATAACCTGCGCCTTGTTATTAAGTGCCACAAGACTTTTTAAACGGGCCCGCAAACCTTATGGGCCCGAACCAACGGCTGAGGTTAAATACAGTTTTATCTTGTATTAATTCACTTCACTCAAAAAAAATGTTCATAAAAAAATCCAATTTTATTTTTTTCGAAAATGCAAAAAACAAACACTATGGGCAGTTTGGTTTGAGGGATTATACAGGACCATGGCCCTGGATAGACTAGAACGACTATCTCGTGTACAATTCGATCCAGAAAATTTGGTTCTAGTCCAACTTTTCTGGTTCTAGTTTATCCGTTTTCCGATAATCGTTCTAATCCAATCATAGCTAATCCAATCCTATCCCGTAAACCAAATATATGCATTTCCAGAATTTTTTTCCGAAAATTATTACCTTTTTCGAATTTTTTTCCCAAGCATTTTTTAGTAGAGAATATTAACAAATTATAGGACTGTGTATAACCTGGCCCCTTGACCAATTTTCAAGATTTAATTTGTATGAGACATCAATTTAGTATTTGAGTCATACTTAACTTTAAACCGTGATTGGAATGAGGTTCTACAAACCCATGGGTTGTAGGAGTATAACAACGTAAATGAGATCTATTTCATTTATGACATTGTCTCGTACAAGTTTTTGTCTTTACGGCAAATAATGTCAAATTGAGTATTGATTCAATTTTCAAGCATCAACAATCTATATATGACGAGCAATCTAAGATATAAATTAAGCAGGAGAGAACAAACTCACCTCACACCTTAAAGTCTTCTCTATTCCAACTATCAAATAAAAATTACACATCAACGGCGCGCAACAATGAAATAAGTAGAATTCTCAGAGGCCCGTCGAATATTTAATCGTGCGACATTAAAAGAACCGGAAAGTAGCCTCACCGTAGATCAGATGGCAACAGATCCATAGAAGACTAATTCAGCAGGACCCGTCATGTAGATATGGTTGTCGCTTTCTCTCCACTCGATGTCTAGTGGCCCTCCAGGCAAATCAACGGTACATCTCTGCGTTGAAGAAAATTGAATGAGATAATTCTTGATTGAAAGCTGAAATCCTACACATGGTGCATTTAACGGAGTGATAACGTTTACAAACTTACTCTGTCTGCACGACCTTCCAGCACAGCTGCTACGACTACTGCACAAGCTCCCGTTCCACAGGCTAGTGTTGAACCTACACCAGAAATGAAAATTAAATAAACGAAAAAAGGTGCGTGAAAAATTTACACGTGCACTTGTGCAATGCAAAGATAAATAAACAAACAAACCTGCCCCACGCTCCCAAACACGCATTTTAAGGTGATTCCGGGAGAAGACTTGAACAAATTCTGCAAGATAGCAAACAATGTTTTCATATGTTAGCCATGTGTACATTTACCAGTGGTGAAGTGCTAATTGAGAGAATGAAAAGTGAAAACTTCAAGTGTTTTATTTTCTAGAAGAGATCAGCTAAGTCTGCTCATTTACTAGATAATTGATGTTCAAAATTCAGGGATTTGTAGAAAAATAATTCACAGCGTGGACTAGCAGTCTAGCACATGACTTTTGATTTTCATGTTCACATATGAGACCAACAAAATAGAGATAATGGCATAACGCATATATTTAAGCGCATTCTTTCACAAACTTTTTGCATGCCTAGTCAAATATAGAAACTTCAGTTTTGTTCTCTCATCTAGTTCATGCATAATTATTAGTTAGATCACACTGATAATACACAGCTCTGCGAGGCCAGAATAACTAGTCCATACCTGTGTTTGTTCGGGCAGGGAACATCTCATGATGTTCAAATTTTGGGCCGATTCCAGCTAAATTTAGTTCATCTACTTGCAAATCCTGCTTTGAGCAATCCACAAGGGAGAAAAAATTAAACAATTAAAACCCCCAGAGGAGAAAAAAGTTGTGATCAAGATGGTGTACCTTGCATGATTCTGAACCAAAAGTGACACAGTGTGGGTTCCCCATGCTAACACAAGTTACATTCCAGATTACCCCATCTACATCCAGTTTTGCCTTAACAGCAGCCTCATCTTTATTTGGGGTTAACTTTGTAGGGACATCTGATGCCTTCAGGATTGGCTGACCCATATCAACTTTGACCTAAAAATGCGACCAAATGGAGAACAGACTTGCATAAATAATGTGGCCAAGAAGTGGTTTTATAATACAACGATGATTCATACATAAACCAAATAAGTGCTTGGTTGAAACACTGACTAAGATTTATATTGCCCACAAAGACTAAAGTTGTAAGTTATGGGACTCGCGAAGTACCTTTCCATCTTCTTGAATTTCTGGAACAATCAAACCAGCACCAGTATGTACAGTGAAGCTGCAACACCAGAAAAGAAATTAGTAGACTTCAAAAATTTTGCCTGCAACACCAAGATAATCTGTACACTTTTAAATTAAACAGACCTATGCTTCCCATGAAGATTTTCAAGCTCAGCTATAAATCTGGCAAAGCATCGGACTCCATTACCGCACATCTGTGACAACAAATGCAGAAATTGACATCACCACCAGCAAAAGTAAGTTTAGGAAACAAGTCCATTTATAGTCTGTATATAATGAAATACGCACATGATCATTTGATAAAATGGTAATTAACGAGTAAAAAGATATAAGGAAAAGTATAAAGCACAGTAACTTTCCTATGTTTTAGCTTCTTTAGAAAAAAATTGGAAATCAGAAGCTTCTCGCGTATGGTTCAGATAAAAGGAGGTTCATAACAAGCAAGAATTACATCTCCTTGGCTTCCATTGGTAAGCAAACACAAAACATAACACTATTAGCATTCCTATTTCCATTCCATTTTCGACTCCTTTATGCATTTTAAGAGGCATTCGATCTTGAAAAAAAAGTGATTTGGCTGTCAAATCATTTCTTTGCACAAAATAAAAGACCGAATCTAAAGACAATATACACATTGCAAATTCGATAGCTGGCTATTCATAATACTGTATCTATGGAACCATCAAACTTGGGTACGTGACCAAACTGACGCTTAAATAGGAAAAACAGAATACCTCAGGCTCACTACCATCAGAATTAAAAATTCTCATGGTATAATCGGTGCCATTTACGCCTGGCAATGCAAATATTACTCCATCAGCTCCAATTCCAAAGTTTCTATCGCACAATTTCACGGCTTGCTCTGGTGTGATTTTGGGTTCCTCTGAATCTCGATTATCAACCTAATCAAATCAACTTATGATGACCAAAATAAGTATCAATCTCAAACAATTTGCAACCATTATCAATTCTCTCTGTGTCTGTGTGCGCGTATATGTGTAGCTAACTCTTTTAAAACTTAGAATTAGAAAATATACGCAAATAGTACAAGGAAACAGCTACTTAATTGCATATAAATCTTTGAGATATTAGCTGATTTCAACTGTTTATAACATAAAAACTCTGGCAAAATCTATATTAACTAAGCAAAAGTTGCAGTTTCACATAGATTTAAGCAACACAGGAAGCAGAAACGAGTAACCTCCGAACTTCGTGGAAGAAATTTGACATTATTTCTTCCGGAGATAGAAAAAAAGCAGGAAGAGCACAAATAAATGAGCATAAATGTATTTAGCTAGGAACATTACTAATATGAAGTCATTGCCGAGTCCGTGATACTTCACAAAATGGAGAACTCCGCTTTCCTTATGATCGAGAAACGATGTCGGAGAGGCCTGTTCCGGAGCCTGAATGCTCATTGAAGAGAAGACGCGGAAATTAGGTTTCTCACCGGCGCATATGGAGATCGATTTGGAAGTCCTCGGTAGCTGAATCGACGAAGAAGAGAACAGATACACAGAGGAAAGACGGCGGTCTCCGACGGCGGCGAGCGGCAGCTTTATTGCGGCGGAGAGCGGCAGATTTATTGCGGCGGCGGCGGTCGACATTTGCGTCGGCAAATTGAAAGAAATTGAGGAAGAGCTACCGTAGAGTCAATGTTCCGTTGCTTAGAATAGAATTTTACTTCTACCCCAAAATAGAATATGAAACTAAATTTAGAAATGGATTAGGCCCAATCCCGGCCCATGTTTCAAGCCACCTACGGCCCATTAATGTTTAATTATTTTTCTATTAATTTTGGTATGATTTTTATAAAAAATAAATTTAATATTTATGCCATATTAAAATTATTTTCTTAGCCTTTAACTGTGCCCTGCTATTGAACAAGGTTGTTGTTAATTAAACAGAATGAAAAAAAAAAAAAAAAAAAAAGCAGGGAAGTTAATAGTAATATAAACTCTTGCCGTTAAATTGTACTCTCTTCGTCCAATTTTACTAAATATATTAGTTTTGGCATGAATTATAAGAAAGTGTGTATATTGTGTGTAAAAGCAGAGTGAATTGTAAGTTAAAAGTGTAAAATAATTCTTTTTTAGGAAATAGACCTAGTAAAATTGGACATACAAAAATAGGTCTAGTAAAATTGGACAGTTATATTATATTGTAATTATTATTTTATTTTTATCCAATTTTTTTGTACTCCTGATAAAATTTAGAAGTGTTTGAAGAAAATTGAATAGTGGAATAAGAAAATAAAATTGAAATACAGAAAATAGTAAAAAGTGCTTTACAGAAAAAAGAAAAAGAAGAATGTGCCACCTATGGGGTGGGTGGGGTGGGTTAATAAAGTTGGGTTGGGCATCCTTATCACATTGTACAAATTAAAAAAAAAAAAAAAAAAAAAAAAAAAAAACTTCATTCGTCCCTTAATAATATGTTCACTTATTTTATTTGTCTATCCTCCAAAAGTATGTGCATTCACAATCCCCATACCTCTGGGCTGAACCCATATTGCCTTTTGGACTAGGCACAACTTACAACTAATTTCTTGGGCCAATGTTATATACAGTCCTATCTTTTGTTAATACATTTCATTCAAAAAATATTCGGAAAAAAATCAAATTTTTTGACAATTTTCATAAAAAAAAATCGAAAACGCAAAAAGAAAAATACTAGACATATGAATTTTAAAAAAATCGAAAATCGTTACATTTTTCAGAAAAAATTTCCAAACACTTTTTTGGGTAGAGTGTATTAATAAAATATGGAATTGTATTTAACATGCGCCATTTCTTGGTCCATTTCAGTCCATAAAAATATAGCTTTAAAATTGAACAAATAATTGTGCAAAATATCAAAGAAAATGTAGTAAATTATTGCAGGGAATATTTCACTATGACCATTCGAAAGGATATGGCCCATATAGTTTGGATGTTATTAAAACTTTTTTAACATCAAAATGAACAGCCAAACATGGCCTAAGATGTTTTTAGCCATCATCCCCAAAATGAAGAAAAACACATATTCACGATAGGTCACATTTCGCGCTCTATGAAAATGATCATGCCTCATCAATGGGTAAAAATTTATATATTCATTAATGACATATATAGAAAGGATCCACTATTATTTAAATTTATTATTTAAATTTGTTTATATGTCATTATTATATTGACGGTGGACATACGATGGATGGACTCAACTATGCAATTGCAAAAGCGAAAATAAAAACATTATTTGATCTTTATTTTTTCTATTATAATTCTTAACTAACTTTCATGTTTATTGTTGATTAAAATGAATATATTTATGTGTGTGTAAGAGTGTGTAACATATTAATCTCAATTTCAATTGATTTAATTAGAAATTTGATTTGTATGGGCTCCATCACGAATCCACATGGGCCCACAACATGAAGGTTTTATTAGTGAGTAGGTCTGTGTGACCGTGGGATGGAGTATAAATTGGATATGACATATTAATACTTTAACAGAAGTGATGTTAATTTGTATTGTCTCATACTATAAGATGGTTTCACGAAAGTTTTTGCCTTTACTAAATTAACTTTTTTAAAGAATCACTACAAAAGAAATAATATCTCGATTTATCAATCAAACCTATTCGAATAAGTTTTATATGAAAATGGTTCATGATAAGTTTATCATGAAACTATTTTAAAGTGTCATAATATTTGATCAAAAGTATCATTAATTTGGGTTCAAAGAAATTTACAACAATACAATATAATACCACAGACCCAGATTAATGTTACCGCTAGTAAAATTATCGATATTTCTGATCAAATATTCAATATTTTAATATAATTTTATGATAAGCTTATCATAAACTATTTTCATATAATATTTTGTCAACCTCTACAACAAAATAATACTATTAATAATCATTGTATTCACCACTTGGAGAAAAATCTTAATTTAAAAATATCAAGTCAAATATTCGATACTTTAATATATAGTTTCAGAGTATGTATAGAGTGAAATTGGTTTATATATGAATCATTGAAGGTATTAGTTGTTTTCACTGAAGAGTATTAGTTGTTTTTACTGAAGAGTATTACTGGTTTACACTGAAGAGTCTTAGTTCATTTTCACTGAACAACTAAGACTCTTTAGTGTAAATCAATAATACTCTTCAGTAAATATGACTAATACTCTTCAATAGAAACAACTAATACCCTTCAGTGATTTATGTATAAATCAGTTTCACTCTATACTTGGTCATAGTTTCATGATAAATTTATTATAAATTATTTTCATATAATACTTTCACCAACCTATTCAACTAAATAGTACACTACTAATAATTATGCTATTCACCACTTGGAGAAAAATCTTGATTTAAAAATATCAAGTAAAAAAGTCCCAATGGGCTTGAAATGGGCCCAATCTCAATGCTGCGGTAACAAAATCTACCCTAATCCCCTCCCAACCAATCACGTATCATCTAATCCCACGTGGCACTACGGCCAACATACGTGATCACTACCCCCTTTTTTAAACACCTTCATTATTTTATTTTTTTAAAATGATCGCATCATTCTCACTCCACATTTCTCTCTCTCTCTAAACTCATATTGTTTTTGGCTTCTTCAACCTTAGAATATCTTGATAGTGAAATACATTTGGGATTAAATAATTTGATTGTTGAGAAAAATACAAAGTGTTGAGAAATTCATGGGATCAGACTCTTCTGCTCAGTATATACACATGGTAAGGTACACGTATACGGCAAAGTATTACATAAAAATAGTTCATGATAAATTTATCATGAAACAGTTTTAAAGTATCATTTATTTCATCAGGAGTATCATTAATTTGGGTCAGTGATATTATATTGTAATAGTTGTAAATTTTCTTGAACCCAGATTAATGATACTTCTGATGAAATCAATGATACTCCTGGTCAAATATTCAATACTTTAAAACAGTTTCATAATAAACTTATCATGAACCATTTTCATATAAAATCCACCCCATATATAAAAGAAAATGTTTTAATTTGAGGCACTTTATTATTCAAAATTCAAATTTCTAGTCATTTTTAATCTTTTGACTGGCTACTATGTGAGATCAACCGGTATTTTTTGGAATTATGGTTTTCTAGTATAAAATTTTGGTCAAGTTAATTTTGTAATACAAGAAAATCTTCAGAATATTTTTCAATACAATAAGTATAACAACTCAACATAAGTATAAACATGTGTATTTATATTTATATTGAGTTGTTAAACTTATTGTACTGAAAAGTAGTCAGAGAATTTATATATATTACAAAGTTAAAATTCCACTACTTTGTAGTCTCCCTTTTCTTTTAAAGATGATGTTAGTTTTTTTTTTCAATTTTTTTTTTAATTTCATCACATTAATATTTGAAGCCTTGTTAGTAAAGTTTTTGTGCATCAGGTGCACTGTGCAATTTAAGTGTATTTTTTAATTATATCAATTGTTTTCACTAAACAGTAATAATTGTTCAACAATAATTATTCAATGAAAAACAATTGATATTATTTAAAACACACTAAAATTTCACGATACACCCAATGCATACAAAAACTTATTATATTGACAAAATATAGAGTGAAAATGCTTCATACATGAATCATTGAAGGATATCAGTTGTTATCACTGAAGAGTTTTAGTTGTTTTTACTGAACAGTATTAGTTGTATACTGAAAACAAGTTAACACTATACATTATAAACACTCATACCCTTCAGTGATTCATACATGAATCAGTTTCACTCTATACATACTCAATCATATATATGTATATATAATCTATCTCTAGCTTATGCATAATATGCAACATGGCCTAAAGAGAGAAGTGTACTAGGATGCCTTAAACTCCCTGTGTTGATTTAAGTTATTCTATACTTTGAAAACGTTGAGATTTCATAATAATACAGATCATTTTTTCTGACTATAAGCGTAGCCAACACAAAATTAGTGAACCACATAAATCTATGTTGTTTTCTTTTATTTTTATGATTTTTTTTTCCATCTCGTTATAATAAAGTGGGATGAAAGTGTAGGTACAACATCTAATTGAAGAGTGCATAATATTCAACATGAGCAAAGAGGAATGCATGGAAGTTCTTGATAGTCAAGCAAACATTAAACCCGTTATTACTTCCACAGGTATTTTATATATTGACTTTCCAAGAATTCATCAATTGTTTGAGCTTTCTTTATAAAATTATATTAAAGTTTTTAAGTTTTGTTTAAAAATAGGCTCACAATATTTCTTAATATTACATATTTTTATTTATTGAAATGTAACTTATACATCCAGTGACAGATCCAAAACCTAAAATTTAGGGGTGATGATGATTAGGGAGCAGTCACACACTTCCATTTGCGCCCCTTGAATCCATCACGCCTTTATAAATACCAATAATGTTATCGTTATCGATAGAAATTACATGTGGTTTGTATTAAAAAGACTAAAAGAGATAAAGATAAAAGAGGTATAATTAAATGAATTACTTTTAAACCTTTCTACAGATTTTTAGCTGAGGCGAATTTTTTTAATGGTATTAGAGCCAATAGGCTCATACCCGGACAAAGATTTTGGGTTCGATTTCGAATGTAAAAAAAATAGTTAAATGAATTTAAATGTGTTCCCATTGTAAAATTAACCGACTTATATTAACTTTTTAATATAATGCACATTTTAAATAGTTATTTTAATTAAAGAGTATGTATAGAGTGAATTGGTTCATATGTGAATCATTGAAGGGTATTAGTTGTTTTCACTAAATACTATTAGTTGAATTCACTGAAGAGTATTAGTTTGTTTCCAGTAAATAACTTATATTCTTCAGTGAAAATAACTAATACACTTAAATTAAAATAATTAATACTCTTTAATGTAAACAATTAATGTTTTTTTGATGGTTTATGAATCATATTTACTATGTACTTTTTTAATTAAAATCACACATACAAGCATGTGATCATAACGATTATTACGTTGTGTAATTAGTGTGGAAGGAGTTAGAGAAAGAGAACAATGAATTCTTCGAGGCATACACCAAGAAGCAGAAGAATAAGATAGAGGAAAAAACAAGTGATTTCAGCCAAGCAAGTGAGAGAATTAAAAAAGTACTTTTGGATTTTCCCATGAAAGATATGAAAGATCAATCATGAATACTACTTGCATGTTTGGTTCCGATAACGATATTGGTGTTTGGACTTTTATTAACTATATATGTATAATATCGTATACGATTTATTTTATGGGATTTTATTCCACTAGACAAAGTAGTCATTTTCCTTATTTACTGATTTTAATGAACCCATTTTTATATTAATTTATGGAGTAGCATGTTTTTATCATGAAGGCGATGTTTTCGTGGATTATTTGGAATAAAAAGTATTATATGAAAATAGTTCATAATAAAATTAGAATAAGTTTTATATGAAAACGCTTCATAATAAGCTTAACATGAAATAATTTTAGAGTATCAGGAGTATCATTAAACCTGTCAGGGGTATCACTAATTTGGGTCAGTGATATTATATTGTAATTGTTTTAAATTTTCTTGAACTCAAACTATTGATACCCCGGATGAGATTAATGATACTTTAAAATTGTTTAATGATAATCTTATCATGAAATATTTTCATATAATACTTTGCCATAAAATTATTATGATTTTTTTTTAAAGTATCATTAATCTTATCAAAAGTATCATGACAAAGTATTATATGAAAATAGTTCATGATAAGTTTATCATGAAACAATTTTAAAGTATCACTAATCTCATCGGGAGTATCATTAATCTCACCAGGGGTATCATTAGTCCGAGTTCAATTTTTTTTTTTTAAACAATTACAATATAATACCACTGACCCAGATTAGTGATACCACTGACAGGTTTAATGATACTCCTGATGAGATTAATGATACTCTAAAACTATTTCATGTTAAACTTATTATGAAGCGTTTTCATATAAAACTTACTCAAGTATCATTAATATCATTATGAGTATCATTAATTTGGTCGGTGAGATTATATTGTAATTGTTGTAAATTTTCTTGAATCCAGATTAATGATATTTCTGATGAAATTAATGATACCTTATAACTGTTTCATGATAAACTTATCATGAACTATTTTCATATAAAACCCACACTTGGAATAATTAATATTGTCGGTCAGTTGTAGAATAATTTTCTTGGATGTGAGTATATAGCTACTTTATACATGGATTGATTTAATAGAAGAGGGCAAAATATAATAAAATTTGTTCATACATAAATTACTTTGAAGGGTATGAATTGTTTCATTAAAAAGTATGTGTTATTATTATTAAAAAGTTTCAGTTTTAGAGGGTACAATTTATTTTCACTAATAAATAGTATGCATTTTTCCATTAATGAGTATAAATTGTTCTAATAAAAAGTGATGCAACCCAATTTCACCATAAACAAGTTTACACTATACATGATACTATTATAATGAAATTAATATAAATGAATTGATTGGGTTAAGCCAAATTTTTAGGTATGGTGAAATTTTTTCATAATATTAGAGTATCTTGACTCAAGTCCACGTCAAATATTAAACTGCACATATATATTTATTTTTAGGGATTATATATTTGTAAGTCCCGTAACTTTGCACTATTTTGAATTTGGTCCACATGAATTACACGTTTTGATTTTGGTCCCGTAAGTTTGAGATTATTTTGATTTTAGTCCTTTTACCTTGATTTTTTTGATATTGGTCCTGTAAGTTTGAATTTTTTCTAAAAGAATTTGGATTACACGTTTTGATTTTGATCCTATAAGTTTTAAAAGGACCAAAATCAAAAAAATTCCAAACTTATAGGACCAAAATCAAAACGTGTAATTCATGTGGACCAAATTCAAAATAGTGCAAAGTTACGAGACTTACAAATATATAATCCCTTATTTTTACCTTAAAATCTCTCACTTTTTACTCCCGAATAATCAAAGAATACATGTCCACAAGTTACATTTTTCTAAAGATTCTTTTAAATCTAATATTCTATTTGTGCTAACTAGTTATAAGTTAATTCAGGTATAAGTTATTTAATTTTATAAGAATTGGCGACAACTTACAACAAGTTTACATTAAAAAGCTTAAAATCATTTTATATAGACAGTAAATCTTTTGTGGCCGAGATTAAATATAGTCCCATGATTTGTGAATACAACCCTCCCAAAAAAAATATTCGGGAATCTTTTCTTAAAAATGTAACAATTTTCGAAAAATAAAATCTTGAAAATTCATATGTTCAGTATTTTTCTTTTTATATTTTCGATTTTTTTTCCAAAAATTGTCAATCGAATTTTTTTTCATAACACTTTTTGATAGGGTTATATTAATAAAAGATAAGATTGTATATAACCTTGACCATCTTTTATATCATATATGATGATATGTCCTATTAATTTTATATATATATATATATATATATATATATATATATATATATATATATATATATATATATATATATATATATATATATATATGAAGTATAGTAAGCCCATACTGCTCTACTCAGTTCCATTTTTTTTCAGGCCTTACAATTTAAAGCGTATTCCATATGGGCCATAGTATTGGGCCTATTTCATGTAGAGCCCATTGGCCCATGTAAAAAAAAGTACTAATATTTTGCTTTTTTAAAGTGACATATTACATTATAAAAAAATTGACGTTTAATTACAAAATCATGTCATTATTATTATTTATCTAGCTAAAAGAAATTATTGATAAAAAATGATCCTTAATAACAAGACCTGTCACAAAACATCAATATTCTATCATTAATTTGAGGAGATATAATGTCATGATTTTTATCATTAAAAATCAATTTTCTTACAATGAAAGTAGGAAGTAGAACATTTCAATCAAACCAACTTTTAACTGTAAGACTGTGATTTAATAGTGTTAGCAAATTTAAAAAAAAAAAATTGACATAAAATATTCTTAATTTGAGACTCAAAATTCTAAAAAAATATCCGGATGTAAGAAAAGAAAAAGTAATATATAAAATCTAATTTAAGATGATTGTTAATTTTCTTTATTTTGAGACAATACATTAAATTCAAGCTTTCATACAAAAATATTCGTATATATTATCTCTGCTCCAAATCAATTTTCACACTTTTATTAGTTTGTCACACATTAACTATCATACCAAAAAAGTGGAAAATTTGCCCACAGTCTCACACTATAAACTTATATACCCTATAGACTTTTTTTTTTTAATACAATCACACAATTAAAGTTGATTTGACCAAAATATCATATTACTTTAAGAAAGTAAAAAAAAGAAAAACTGTTTCATTATTTTCTATATTAAGATAAGTGTAAAAATTAATTTGGGATAAAGGGAATATAAAATATCTCAAAGTAATGTTTGTAAGTTGCAATCATTGAGGAATGAATTTGAGGAGGCGATAAGTGCGATCTTTTCATTGGATTATTGAAAGTTTTTATTATATATATGAATATTTTTTATTCAAACTTTTAATTAATTGTTTTTATACGTAGCTCAGTGAAAAAATTTAGAAAAGAATCTAGTATGAATTTTTTTTATTCAAACTTTTAATTAATTGTCCTCTTCAAATTTTACAATGCATTATATATATAATACAATCATCACTTTTAAAATGAAATTCTGAATGATTAGACCCGTCCTATTATCATTGGTGAAGTTTTTCTATATATTGTTTTTCCTATAAATATTATGTCAAAATATAGAGTGGAATATAAAACATTAAAGATTATTAGTTGTTTTTTTAATTAAGAGTATTAATTATTTTTACTGAAAAATATTAGTTATTTACTAAAAATAAATTAGTATTTTTTAGTGAAAACAACTAACACCCTTCAATAATTTATGTATGAAGTAATTTCACTCCATACATACTCAAATATTATTGATATTCCATATTAATTATAATTTCATCTTATAATACTTGAGATTTAAAATGCTCCATAGCTTGTTTGTGATACATATAATAATGTTACCTAAAACTAATCAAAACCAAACAAAAGCTGGTAACTGCTTCAAAGAGGAAAAATGAATTTAAGAAAATAGAACAAAATTTTATCTCTAATTTGGATTTTTCGACCTAACAATTATAGGTATGCATGTAACTCGTGTCTGTTATATTGTACATTAATATTTGGACACCCCAAAAAAGTATAGAGTGAAACTGGTTTATATATGAATCACTGAAGAGTATTAGTTGTTTTCATTGAAGAGTATTAGTTTTATTTACTGAAGAGTATTACTGATTTACACTAAAGAGTTTTAGTTGTTCAGTGAAAATGAACTATGACTCTTCAGTATAAATCAGTAATACTCTTCAGTAAATACAACTAATACTCTTCAGTGAAAACAACTAATACCCTTCAGTGATTCATATATAAACCAATTTCACTCTATACATACTCGTATTCGAAATATTGCAAACTAGCTCTTGAACTCAGGTTAAAAAAATATTATATTATTAATTTTATATTAAATATTTTGATATTTATTATATGATAAATTTAATAAAATATACATGGGCATGAACTTTAACTATTTCAAATTAGTGAAATATTTAATTGTATTTACTTTTTATTGCCCAAATAATCAAAAGAAATCATTCGTTGTGTACTTTAATTTTACCTTCTCCAACCAAATGTTCCAATTCCTAGTTCATAGATAAGAAGGAGTCCGTAGATACTTTTCCACATAATTAATTGTATCCTTTAAAAAACTAGTTTATTAAATGTTGAGGATTAATTAATTCGTTTTTCATCTTTATTTTAAAGCTCATTAAAGCTAAAATTGTAAAAACCTATCCATTTTGATAGAGTTCAACCCCACCAAAAGTACAGAAAAATTAAGCTCTTCAGTGAAAAAACTAATATTATTTAATAAAAATAATTAATACTTCCCTCATACTTGTTTGCAGTTTTACTATTTACACAAATTTTAAAAGAAATACTCCCTCCGTCCACGAGTAAGTTTCCCACTTATTTTTGTTGAATGGTTTAAGAAAGTGTATTTGTTTATTAATATATGGTGGGCCACATGTTGACTTTTGGGATAAAGTAATGAATATTGTTGAAAAATAAATTGAATGAGTGGCATATTTGGTAATATTGTGTGAGTTTGAAGGTTAAAGTTTATAAATAGTAGAGTGTTGCTTTTTCCATTTATGGAATGGGAAACTTACTTGTGGACGGCCCGAAAAGGAAAGTGAGAAGTTTACTCATGGACGGAGGGAGTAGTTGTTTATTACTCCCTTCGTCCCATTATTATCTGCACACTTTTTTTGTTTGTCCATCCCAAAATTATTTGCACACTTCAAAAAATGAAACATTGGTTTGCGTGCACATTCATAATAATATACACATATTTACCCATTTGCCATCATTTTACTCAAAAAATACAATTTTCTTAATATGTGTGTCCTCTTTTGTATGCAAAAAATGCTGGGACGGAGAGAGTAATATTTAAAAGTAATAAAGTAGATATTTTTGGTTAAGAGTATATGGAAAATATAATATTAAAAAATATTATTTTTTCTTTATTTTTTTTGCCAAAAAAGATGTACTTAGTAAACAAGAGTGTGACAAACTTTTTTGGCAATGTATTAGTAAAAACAACTACTACAAAATAAAACATTTAATAAAACATGCATGAACCAATTCCACTTTATACATACTCATAAATAAAAAAATAAAATAACATTTAATAAAAACTACTAAACTCTTCAAATAATTCATATAATTTCACACCTTATAAATGAAACACAAAATGACATTGTGCCTGAATAAAAAGAGTATACATACAAGCAAACAAAAATGCTAACAAACATTTGTTAAAAAGCGTCAAAGAAGCGCCTAAAATTTGCCTCTTTTCAGAAACAAAATTCCGGCGTGTTTGTCATCATTAAAAAAAAAAAATCAACAATTTTTTTTTTTCAAATAATATAATACATACATAAAATAAAATAAAATAAAAATATAATACACTTTACAGATATTGAAATAACTAAGGACGTGTCAAACTCTAATTTTAATTTTCTCACAATATATATGAGCTCACTTTTCACACACTACACACACTACTGTTCACTGCAACAAGCCTCTTCTCTCTCATCTTTCTCTCTCTAAAAACATTGGTATGTGAATATTCATACTTATTAAAATAATTCATGCTCCCTTTCTTTCAATTTTTTATTTGATCTCCATATGAATTAATTCTTGCAGTCACTTATCTCGGTTTTTTTATTCGAAAAAAGAAAAATGGAGGGTGGTGGTGATCATAGGAGGTCGAAAAGTGCTCCAACCTTTGAAGGTATAAACAATTTCCATTTAATTATTCATGGCTATTTTTTAATTGTAGTTTTTTTTTATGCTATATAAATGATTCTTCTTCCCTATGAATACTTTACAAAATAGCACATATGGATGCCTTTTCATGATATTCCAACTCATTTATTTCATTTTGGTAGTGTTGATACAAATGGGCTATATTTCATTTAAACATAGTTGTATGATATTTATAATCATGTATATGGATTATGTGAGCTTGTATGTCATTGAGACGTAATGATTTGATTCTTAAATTGCTGTGTACAATGTTTTTTTTTAATGGAACTGAACATTATTTTGGTAGGTGTATACAGTGTGATGCACTCCTGTGCCTTTTCATGTTGGGATAAGCGAGATTTTGCTTTTTCTGTATGTTGTTTGAAACATAATGATTTGATTCTTAATTGTTGTGTACAGTGTTTTTTTTTTTATGAAAAAATAATATTATTTTGGTAGGTGTATACAGTGTACTCTTGTGCCTTTTTCATGTTGGGATAAGCGAGACTTTGCTTTTTCTGTATGTTGTTTGTTAGTGTCGATGATTTCAAGAGAAACTTTTACCATAAAAAAAAGTAAAGGATAAACATATTTTATCTTGAATATAAGAATTTACTAAATTTAAAACTGCAATTAGTCTTTCAAACTTTTTAATATTATTTATCTTTTATTTATTCTTGATTTTCAAACTCACATTTGTTTTGTTTTGTTTTGTTTTTTTTTTTAATGCAGTTACTTCTTTTTATGTAGTTCTCAACTTCAAATATTTGTTAATACTAATACTTAAAATATTTTATCAAGTACATATACAAAGAACTTCCCAAATTATTAAAATATGATTCTTAATTGTTGTGTACAATATTTTTTAAATTGAAAATAATTTTAATTTGATAGTTGTATACAGTGTACCATTGTGTCTTTTATGTTGGGATAAGCGAAATTTTGTTTTTTTTTATATGTTGTTTGTTAGTGTTGATGATTTCAAAAGAAATTTTTACTCGCATAAAACAAAAAAAGATAAATGTTTTATTCTAAATTTAGAAATTTACTACATGTAAATTTTATAGTTTTTTTCTACAACTGCAATTAGTCAATATTAGTTTCAAAACTTTTCCACATCATTTTTCTTTATTTATCTTGATTTACTAAATTCATATATCTATCTTTAATTACCTTGAAAAAAGTTGTGAATTTATTTTTTATATATGCAGTTCGAACTTTAATTATTTGTTAATGCACATTTAAAATATTTTATTAGTTATGCATATAAGAACTCCCTAAGCTATCAAAATATAATCGATGTGATTTTTAATTGTTGTTTATAATATTTTTTAATTGAAAATAAATTTATTTTGGTAGATGTATACAATGTATTTTTGTACCTATTCATGTTCGAATAAGAGAAATTTTGGCTTTTCTATATGTTATTTGTTAATATCTATGATTTCAAGAGAATTTTTTACTCACATAGAAAAGAGAAAAATAAAATAAAATAAAAGATAACATGTTTTATTTTGAATTAAAAAATTACTACAGATTTTTAGAGAAATTATTTTTATATATAACTACAGTTAGTCAATACCAGTTTCAAACTTTTCAATATTACATTTCTTGATCTATTCTTGATTTATAAAATCATATCTCTATCTTTAATTTTTCTTTTTAAAGTTTTGGATGTACTTCTTTTTTTATAGTTCTCAACTTTAATTATGTGTTAATAGATTATCTATGCACATTTTAAATATTTTATTATCTACATATGCAAAGGACTCCCTAAGCTATTAAAATATGTGATTCTTAATTTTTATATACCATGTTTTTTAAATTGATTTTTTTTTTTGTTATGTGTATATAACATACTCTTGTGACTTTTCATATTGTGATAATTTTTTTTTCTATATGTTGTTTGTTAGTGTCGATAATTTTAAGAGAAACTTTTATTCACATAAAAAAGTAAATAAGTAAATATAAACAAGTGTTATCCTATATTTATTTTTCTTCTAAATTTAAGTTTTATAGTAATTATTTCTATAACTACAATTAGTCAATATTAGTTTAAGACTTTCAATGTTAATTTTCTTTATTTATTCTTGATTTTCTGACAAAGTGAAATAACTCAAATAGTTAGAGATCCACCACCTAAGACCGAGAGGTCATCAATTCGAGTCACAATTTGTCCAATCAAAAAACTTATTTCCTAAATAACATCTCTAACTTTTTTTTAAAATAAAGTTGTGCATGTACTTCTTTTTATATGGTTCCCAATTTTAATTTATTTGTTAATACTTTTACCTATGCACATTTCAAATATTTTAATAACTACATATACAAAGAATTCCTTAAGCTGTTAAAATAAATCGACACAATTCTTAATTGTTGTGTGCAATATTTTATAAATCGTAAAGGAGTTTGTTGTTAGATGTATACAATATATTCTTGTGCCTTTCAACTTTTTGATAATCGATATTTTGACTTTTTTAATATGTTATTTGTTCATGTCGATGAATTCAAGAGAAACTTTTATTCACATAGAAAATAAATAAGTTAAAGATAAACATGTTTTATCCTAAATTTAATTTTTTTACTAAATTTAAATTTCATAGTAATTATTTTTATAACTACAATTAGTCAGTATTAGTTTCAAACTTTTCAATATTAATTTTCGATATTTGCTATTGATTTCTAAATCACATCTCTATCTTTAATCATTAAAAAAAAAAAAAAGGTATGCCTGTACCCCTTTTTATATGGTTCCCAAATTTAATTATGTATTTGTTAATACTTTTATACATGTATATTTTAAATATTTTGTTAACAACATATATAAAATACTCCCTACACTATTAAATGGAATTGATATGCTTCTTAATTGCAGTGTACACTTTTTTTAAATTGAAAAAAAAATTGCTATTAGGTACATACAACATACTCTTGTGTTTTTTCATGTTTTTTTTTTTTTTTTACTTTTCTTATATTGTTTGTCAATATCTATAATTTCAAGAGAAATTTTTACTCAAATAGAAAAATAAATATGTAAAAGATAAACACATTTTATCCCGAATTAAATGATTTACTTAAGTTTATAATAGTCATTTCTATAACTACAATTAGTTGATATTAGTATCAAACTCTTCATTGTAGATATTATGTATTGGATTAATTGCACCAAACTCCCCGTAGTTTAAAAATATTGCGGGAAATTCTCTCATACTTTAAAAATGACACGAAACCCACTCATAGTTTATTAAATAAAGCAAATTCCTTCTTTCATTTTTTCAAAAATAAATTAACAATGTTATTTACTTTTCTTTTCAAAATATCAAGGTTTTGAGACCATATTAAGTGTGACACAATCATAATATAAACCAATAGTTAAAACCGCCAAACTCGCTTTTGAAAAAAGGGGAGGGGGTTGGAGTTTGCTTTATTTAATGTACCATAAATGCCAAATCCTATATAATTGTATTATTTTGAAATATAAAGATTTAAAAGGGATGAAGATTGATTTTTAAATAGGGAGTATAAGGCTTGAGTGCATAACTTAATTCCATAGTAACTTTTTCTACTACTATTATAGTATCATTTGGAATAAATTATGTTTTGTTCAAATATATATATATTTTTTCATATATACTCTAACTTTTTTTTTTTAATTGGCTTTTCTTTCCATACACCAACTTTTTTTCCCTTTTAAAATAGAGGTGGAAAACTAAATAATTTTTTTTTATGTATGTGATACATAAAAAAAAGTTTAAATTATATTATGTTATGTACGGGCCGGGCTTTTCTCTGGTCTTTTCTTTCAAAAAAATTAGTTTAAATTATTTTATTGAATTATATTACATCCATTTCACTAGTACAATTATTTATATACAGGTGTCTAGTTGCAACTTGAAAGATTACTATATAATAGGGATTGTAAATAAATACTAACCCATATAATTTATAATTCTCTTCAACATATGTGAAAAAGTTAACAAATGCACCCTTATTCTTTTGAAGATCAGAAGGCTAAGCTAACCAATATTCCTATTTTTTTGTTGTTAATGCACTCTACTTAAAAATTGTTCGAAAAAAAAAATTTCAAAAAACTTGACAATTTAAAAAAAAAATTTCCGAAAATGTGTATTATTTTTGTCTTTTTTGAATTTTCGGATTTTTTTTTTCCAAAATTTAGGAAAATTAATTCTTTTTCATCATGTAACTTTACCTCTTTTTTATTTTCATCCTACTAACTTTCAAATTTTGATTTTAATCCTATAACTTATATACTTTTTTTTTTATTTTTTACCTGCCGATTTTCAAATTTTGATTTTAGTTAGCAGGACGAAAATAAAAAAAGAAGTAAAGTTACCGGACTAAAATAAAAATTTGAAAGTTAGCAGAATGATAATAATAGAAAAAAAGGTAAAGTTATAGGATTTTTTTTTCCCTTATCAAGTTTTTCGGACCATTTGTTTTGGTGGGTGTATTTACAAAAGGAGGGATAGTCTTTAATTTGGGTCGGATCAGAATATGGATCTTCTTCCGATTAAGGTCAAGGTTAAATACAGTCCCGTGATTTATGAATATAACTCCACCAAAAAAAATATTACGAATTTTTTTCCGAAAAATGTAACAATTTAAAAAAAATATTCCGAAATTTCATATGTTCAGTGTTTTTTTTTTTTTTTTTTAATATTATTAATAAAAAAAAAGGAATGTAGATAACCTTGGCCTCGGATTAATTCTTCTCGCTTTTCACAAGATCATTTGTAAAGTTGGAATTAGAATATGAGAGAACTGAAAATCTCTCTCTCTCTCTCTCGTGATATCGCCGATTCCTCGTCGTGCTTTTGCTAATGTAAGTTTTTACAGGCATACGAAATGAATTACGAATTTTTTCTGCAGTTATATCGGAATAATTTAGTTACCTAATAGTAAATCTCCATTGATGGAGGGCTACAATCGTTGGACATAGCTGTATTGATTGTATTTGGCATCTAAATTCATTCCTAATTGGTGTAAAATGCTTACATGTTTTCAATTTTTCGTAATTTGCTCGAATTGTTTCCATATTTCTATTGCACGATAGGGTTTTAATGTTGCTGAAATTGATCTGTTTTTCCTTTTCCTGCTTTGGTTTGATGATTGAGATTTTGATTTTCCTGCTTTAATATTTGAACTATTTAAGCAGGAATTCGCCGGATCGAGAAATCTAAAACTAGCGGTAGATTGTCGCCGGAAAATGCTTCGAATGACAACAATGGAAGCTCCAGCGCCGGGAAGGTTCGTTTCTAATATCTTTTCCATTTGTGTGTTAGCTTAATTTTGCAGAATTGTTTACTTATAATTTCGATTCCGAATTGGTATTTTGCAGGTCGCGGTGGAGAGAGGACAAAGCTCGACTGAGCGAGCCCCCCAAAGTCCCAAGGCGAAGTATTTGGCGGATAGAATGTTTAGAGAAGATGAACCCAAGAGTTCATCTCCGAGTGGTATGGCCAGATTAGTTCGTCTCGAAGGGCTAAGTTCCCTATGGAATAACAAACAGAAAGCGAAGTTACCCTCGATTAACATTGAGCCAGATAAACAGCCCCGTGGATGTCTGTTTCCCCGAAGAACGCCAACGAAGAAGCAGCAATTCAGCGAAGTAAGTGACGAGCCCGAAGAAGCATCACATTTTGTGAATCATCGTCTTTCTTCCAAATGGAGGGCGAGCTCGTCGACATCTGAAATGGGACCCACTCGCCAGAAGATAGACACCAAGCATCTTTCCTTTGGTGAATTGATTGATTTGAAGCCCGAGGACTCAGAGGAAAGATTGATGAACTATGAGAGGGAATTGGATTCTATGAATGCGAGTCAACGGGCGAGTACATCGGCTTCTCGTCGTGAACGCATGGATGGTACGCTAGTTGAACGTTACGGAGCTCATACATCTCGCAGAATATCGATTACTCAAGGAGAGGATAAGAAGAAGAAGAAGGAGAAAGATGTGTTTCCTAGACGGATTGTTTTCCCGAGGTCAGACCTAAGGATTATAACAACTGCTGAGGGGAGTGGTTCATCATCGTCTCATTTACGTGGTAATATTCCCGACTTCCGAAGAATGAAGGAAAATATGGGTGCTGGAACTTCAAGAGATATGTCATTGAGAACGAGTGGTTCACATCATGATGCGGAATCTCCAAGGGCTATCTCCATAGCAGCCAGAAATATAGCCAGGGAAGTTAGAAGGCAACTCGAAGATGCTAGGGATGAAAATGAAAATGAGGATGAGAGATATCCTGGATTTGGTTTAAATGATGCCCGTAGAAGTAATGCTAACCGCGAGTCGGGTATTTTCACGTCGGCATCTAGAAATTCCCTTATCGATGATAATGAATGGGGTAGGCATCAGGGAAATGAGGGACCTCTGGAGACATTGAAGATAACTCGAACATTTCGAGATTCCGATCTAGATGATGATGACTCTAGAGTACTACGCAGAGTGATTGTTATACCTGAAAGGTGTAACAATTTCTCTAGCCCTCGACTTGGCACTGATAATCGCAGCTCTATATTGGGTGGTGCCAGTAGTAGTAGTAGTCCATGGTCTTCATCTAGATCGAGATTACTCCCTCCCTCGGAGGATAGAGTTCACAGAAGAGACACACGTCTCAATGTGTCCGATGGAGAAAACCAAGAGATGCGGAGGGACCCCTTAAGCCGTGCTAGAAGTAGGGCTGTTAGGGGATATCCAACTCGTGATAGTTTTCTTGCATCTCGAGGTTCGACCTCCAGGAGCAGGATGCCTCTCCCCTTTCCACCCATGCGCATTATGGATAGGGGGACTTCATTAGAGGCTACTTTCGAGATTCCGAGGGAGTCAAATGTCGAGGACTTCTCTCTGATGGTGGAAAGAGAGGAATATGGTGGCGATCCCGTTCACGACATAATGGTTGATACACAGGAGATCGCCACCTTGCCTTCTGAAACTTCTGCATTACATCCAAGGCATTTGTCGGAAGATACTGAAAGCTCCGGTGCAGATGATGAAGTGGACTTCAGTGTTCCGGTATGGATCTTTACTTTCCTCGTGAAATCCTTTATACCATACTTTTATATTTCTCAGTTTTTCTAATAAGTTTTCCTTGCGCATTATGCCACTTAAGTCAGACTCTGATTTTTTTTTTCTCTATGCTTTTTTCTTGACTGCATGCTTTGCTGCATCTTCCATGTGTATATCTATATGCTTTCATGCTCATTACAACTGTTACTTTACAAAATTCTGTTTCTACTTTCACCTAAACTTTCATACATTATATGCTCAAATGCACATGTTAAAGTATTTGTGTATTTCCCCATGCTTTTATAATATGAGTCCTATTTTTTTGTTGATAGTAATTCTATAGGTTGGGAATAATCTTATCTTGCTTCAAAGGTAAACAAATCTTTCCCAACTTTTAAGTGATGCATTTCCAAATCTGCACATGCTATATGCTGTTTAGTTTTATCACCATAATGTACGTAGAGGCATTACTAGTGCTTATATTTCTTGCTATCTTAGAGTTTAATATGCGCATGGGATATGTTTTAAGGGATGATCTTTAATTGATGGATCCAAGTTATTGTGAATCATTCTTTTTTCTATTTCTAACGTCATTGTGTTAAAAAAATTAGACTAATAGTTGTTACCATTTTAAAAACTAGTCTCTTCAAATAAATTTATACCAAGTTGTGGTAGATTATGGTCGCAATTCTATATGGTATATCATGCATGGGTATTTTTTTGTTCAAGTTGATATTATTTTTCAGAAATCCTATATCAAATTTTAGATGTGTGCTTGAGTCATGAATATAACTTAATGTGATATGCCTTTATAAAACTCATGTGATGGTAAAGCTAGGGTTGTAAATACTTCTTTACCCAATTTGGAGTGAACGATTCCAAAATAAGTTAGTTGGAGTACAAACTGACTTAATTTCTTTAGAGGGGCATATCCGAGAAATAAATAATACCAATTATTTAAGTACAAGATGTTGTTAGGAGATGAAATAGAATGCTTCATATCAAGGATGCATTTTGGCCTCATGGTGTTAATGGAGCAATAATTTTTGACAAGCTTCAGATGCCGACAAGATGGCGTGGAATCAACAGCAACAGGAATCATTGGAGAAGGCTTTGAGGGTTCTCTTTCGAGAATCATATGGAAGAGGGCATGGATGTATAACTCTAGTGAAATTACTGAGATGAACTATCAAATGAAGCATGATTTGAACACATTGAGAATTTATTTGATTCCCTTATTTGAAAATTAAATTTTCGGAATTTGTTGATTCTTTTGATCTTAGTATTATCTTGAATAGTTTGCACGCCAGTGAGAGTTATATTTTTTGCGGGAAAATTCTACTTTTTTTTGAGATCTCGGACAGAGCAGGCATAGGCCAAACGTGAATACCCCCTGAAGCCACGGGAAATAACACCCGGTAGAGAGACCCAATCTTGAGTGAAATAAATACCGCGACTTCGATCTTTTTCAATAAAATCATCACGCAGTAAATCAACAAAGCCTAAAGTAATTTCTCTTTCTCCTTCAAAGTTTACCTATTACGGTATCGGAGTGAACATGATCTCCACCGGACAGACGTAGCGCTTTAGCTAGTACACAGAAGTGCATACCATGATTCTTCTGTCTATCAATAACTGCATGCATTGCACGGTGAATGTGAAGAAGTAAGCCATTATCACGGCAATAATGATACAAACTAGTATTTGCAGTGAATCCTCTGTTAAGTAGTCATGCATTACAATAGGAACTCCCAATTCTCTAGCAAATACAACCCTTTTGATCATTTGTTCCCATGTACCCGCAGTAGCATTCAAATAATTTATCAACCAGACTTCGACAACTTGCCATCACTTTTGACAATACATGATTGGTTAAGGGAACACATTCCAATATAATCTAGAGGGCTCATTATTAATCACCCGTCACAACAATTACACTCTCATTCAAATGACTTTACCATATAGCAATTTTTTTGGGACAAGACTTAAAATGGTAAAGTTTAGGTTTCCTCCTCCTATGGCTCTCTATTTATGACCATTACTGTGCTTTCGCAAGACAACGTGTATCTAATAGTGGCTTGCTGCTTTAACAATAACATGATATCCTAAATTTTCTCTTTGTGATTATGCCGGCCGTAGTTCCCCATTTTCATGCCAAAAACTTCAACCCCTTGTTCATTTCATGTTTTAAAGTGAAAAATCGTCACATGATTGAAATCAATGTCCACTTGATTCGAGTTGCTATATCTTTCAAAACTTGTCAACAATTCTCTTTGCCCTTTAAATTTTATATTCGAATGGTTTCTCAATGCATTTGCATAAGGAAACTTTTCTAACTCCGGGTTATTTCTTTATAAGACACATATCAAGTCGTCCATCCTATTATAACTTCTTGATGTGCATTTGATCCACAAAATTTTAGGGTCATGCTAATTGAATTGAAAGCCGCAAGCCCAATATTGCAGTGATTCGATTGATGATGAAGAAAGAGAATTCTTGGTTCAGTTCTCCGCCTTAACGATAGAAAAAAGGATTGATCCAATTCTATTGAGTCTTACTCATAGTGATCATATATCAAAGAATGACTCTGGTTATCAAATGATTGAACAACCGGGAGCAATTTACTTACGATACTTAGTTGACATTTATAAAAAATATCTATTGAATTATGAGTTCAATACATCCTCTTTAGCAAAAAGACGGGTATTCCTTGCTCATTATCAGACAATCACTTATTCACAAACTTCGTGTGAGACTTTCTTGTCCTTATCAGCGGAGCTCATAAAAGTTAAAGGCGAAAGATATACCAAGGCTCAAAAGCCTCTTTAACTGCAAGGTCCAACGTTAGATGTGTTCCATTCCGACATGAAGCGCAAAGACATTCTTTATTTTTTTAAACTTAGATAAAATGCATTAATATGACGAACATGCACTAACTCAGATTTCCCAAATCTATTGATTATAGAACGAAGCGTGTTCCAATGTCAAGTCGCATAAACTATGAATTGATATAAGCATTATAAACTTAATTAGCACAATAATTAATTGTCTTACCGAATATGAGTCCTGAAGCATGTTCGAGTACATTAATTCTAATCATCGTCCTCCTGTATATTAAATTCCTCATTATTTTCTGGGGGAAGTGGTTGGCGGGGAAGAGAGAGATCACCACTGAGAAGAGAATAAAAAGAGAGACAGAGAGGTTCGAGGGAGAGATGGTCGATGAGTTGAGCGATCCATGGGATTGCTTGCGTTGTAGTCTTTCCCTTCTCATTTTTTCCTTCCTTTTGTCTTAAATTTTTAAATCCATAAGTTATCTTTATTTAATGAAATGAAATAATATTTAAGAGGTCCAATTCATTTGGTTTTAATTAGCCAAACAACTTGAAAATAAAAATGAATTTAAAACCCATAAGGTCAAAACACAACCAAAAAGCCAAGCCGCCTAAGTTATTAAGCACCTCCGCTGTACGAGGCCACACTCTAGGCAAAGGTGCAACTCCTTTATATCGTGGACTAAAAGATATATTGTCTAGTATAATTGGTGATAAATTTATAAGATCACCAATGCAAGTACATATAGAAAATATACGCCATCAGATAGATCCTCGGCATTAAACATATCACATATGCGACAAATTATGTCGTATTTCTTTCTTTTACTCATTTTTTAAATTCAAAGGCCAAATATCGAACACATATAACAAGTTGTGTTTGGTGTGACACAAACGATTTTTGGAACCTTAGGTTTTATGGTGACTCACTAAAAATTGTATGAATGTAAACCTACCATAGTAGTTATCAAAATAAAAAAAGTAACGTTCATCATCTAGGGGGTGTTTGGTGTGACACGAATGATTTTTGAAACGTTAGGTGTTACAGCGACTTACTAAAGTTATATGAAAATAAAACCTACCATGTAGTTATCAAAATAAGAAAAATAACATTCATCATCTAGGGGGTTGTTATATAAAATTGTAAAAAATGATGGGGGTATAGGAATGTGAAGAGTGTGTAATCACACCCATAGCTCTTAAATAGGCGAGGTATGTACCGTATGTTGTATTCCTTTATTTTTGGGAATCAAAGTCGTAGTGGTGTAATTCCAAACACTCAATGACTTTGATTTTGTACCTCACACCCAAAACCTTCTTTAAGCTAGTCATTAGAATTCACTCATTACTTAGATCTTCATGACCTAGGGGAGAGGCCTGGCTTAGGGATACACAGACTTATTGGAGAGAGTAGCAGATCCAGGATTTTCATTTTTTTTGGTTGGTGGGGGGCGGGGTTTAGGAACAAAGAAAGAAGTTTTTAAGTCCAAACGAGAAGAACTGATACTTATATATTGATATAACTATACACGTACGCCTAACTCAGGCTAAATCCATTCCTAGATAGTTTATTCATCCATAGTCCATATATCGAAGACATGTGAATTCTATATTGATATCAATTATAATTCCTCGACTGTAAGTTCCTTGGCAATTATGTACGATATCTTTAGGCCACAATAACCGCAGCAAGAGGCTTGAACTTCTTTATTGCTTTCTTCTGTTGTGCAATGGTGAAACTGCATGGATCACAAAATGTGTATTTAAGATATCTAACTATTCAGCTGCTTTGGACTGTAGAATTTTAGTGAGATTTATTCCATTTGTAGTTCTCCTTCTTATACTTATTAATACTTTATCAATTTGTAAAGAAAGAGCTATTGTGCATTTGGGATAATGCACACTTGGATTTTACATTCAGATGGACTGTTGCCTGATCAATTCGTAAAGAAAGAGTTGTTGGGCAGATAGCTGAAACTCATTTGCATTTAGAATAATGCATGCTTAATATTTTACATTCAAATGTCTGTTGTCGTTATTGACTTGCTTCTTATTATATACATAGACTTCTAAAACATGGAAGCTGTAAATAAGTTCTTTGATACATCTTTATTTTATACGATCTTGACACTTTCTTTATGTTTATCTCTCTTCTGCAGTGTCATTAATAGTTTATGGTGCTATATAACATTTTTTGTTTAAATGTACATTGCACATTTTGAGTCTTTGCCATATTTGTAGTATATTCTATTTAGGTGATGTTGATACACCATACATGTTCTTTTTCTTATAGTACATAAACATGCAAGATTTTCATTTAATTTTGCCAACTTGAGGATACCCATTATATGTTTTTTTTATCTATATCCTAAAATTTGTTGCTGTTGCTAGGTGGTTCTAAGTGTGTACTAAAAATTGCTGAATTTTTGTACTTAATATTTATCTTAGCTATTATCTTTCTCATTCTGTTGTATGATATGTATATATAATTCTTTGTAAAGTTTTATCAATTTTACATGTGAAGTTGTTCTTTTTTATATCTTAAGTTCTGGTGATATTAACAACATGATACTTATTTTGGTTTAGCTGTGTGAACATTTTATATATTGCACCACATATTAATTGAACCTTAAAATGATACCTTCATATTTGATTGATGATGATTTAGGGACTGCTCTATGGACCACTTGAAGAAGGTTCTCCTTCCTTTGATCAACTCGAAGCCGAGTCCCTCTTTTTAGAAAGTTTCAGTGATGCTGATTTTGCTAGTCCAACCTCAAGCGTCGGGATTCCTTATGTAGAAGATGCATCATTTATCTCCGAAAATTTTGAGAGAATCAGTGCTGAACTCAACGGTATGAACACTTGTTACTCTTGCCTGTGAGAAATTATGTGACATACATTGATAAACTGTTTTTTTTTAATGGTAAGAAGGTAACGGATATTTTCTTGCTAATATGAGTAAATGGGTAAGTATTTATTATATTGAGATTGGCCTAATGACAGGGTGGGGGGGGGGGGGGGGGGGGGGGGGGGGATTTCATGTGGAGGCTTATTGAACTTTTTTTTGCTTGGTATGAGTAGTGTCTTTTATCTACAGAGGTCAAATTTTGTGCTTCTTGAATGGTAACAAAGGAGAAAATATCACAAATGGTTCTGTAACTTTACTCGACTCCAAATTTGGTCCTTTATCTTTTTAATTTCTCAATTATGGTCTTTTTGTTATTAGAAAAGACCCTTTTCGACGGATACTTAAAAAAATCGCCTGGAATTTACACTTGCTTCCAGGGTAGTGCTTGCGTGGTGTTCCAAATCGTTAAATTAGGTCCACGTCGCACTCCATTTGGATTAAATAAGCTGGAGAAATATTTCTCCTTATTGACGTGGACCTTATTTATTGACTTGGAGCGCCACACGAGCACTACCGGTGGAGCACGTGTAAATTTCGGACGAAAAAAATCTTTTCTGATAACAAAAAGACCATAATTGGAAAGTTAAGAAGATAAAAGGATCAAACCTGGACTCGGACAAAGTTATAGGACCAATTGTGATATTTTCCTGACAACAAAGGAAGGTAGTACTTATCACCTAAGGCAAAATTTCCTCAAATTTAATCCTATCTCTCACCTGTTGGGTTTCAAATTTACTCCTAACTTTCAACTGTTTGGGTTTTTGTTGTGCCTGATTTTGAGGCAATGTTTGCAAACAAGTTCCCTACTGTTTCATAAATAATCTTGGTTGAAAATGAAGTACTTTATTACCACTAGACATTCTTTGTCCTTAGGTGTATATGTAGATTTAATTTCTAAGAGAAAACTGTCGTAATTCTTTAATTTATAGTCATTCGTATTCCTTAACAATTGTGTTAGCTCATAATTTGTTCAGCCATTAATCATATTACAGGGAAAATTGTTTTTTTTTTTTGTCCTATAACTTTACCTCTATTTTATTTTCGTCCTGCAGACTTTTAAATTTTGATTTTAGTCCTATAACTTAATTTCCTTTTTTATTTTCATCCTGCTGACTTTCAAATTTTGATTTTAGTCTTGTAACTTTACATATTATTTTGATTTTGGTCCTACAACCTACTAACTCTTATAGGACTAAAATAAATAAAAGGTAAAGTTACAAGACTAAAATCAAAATTTGAAAGTCAGCAGGATGAAGATAAAAAAATATATGTAAATTATTGGACTATAATCGAAATTTGAAAGTTAGTAGGACGAAAATAAAAATGAGGTAAAGTTGCGTGACGAAAAAAATCAATTTCCCTATATTATATAATCATATTCCTATATTGTATATACAATTTCATGTATGTTTCATTTATTCTTTTTGCCAGTGTACTATTTTCCTCCAATTTCTTCCTTTCCACGCTAATACGTTCTTAACCTCGCTTTTCGCCCTTCCGTTGCAGAACTCCGTACGAGACTGAACATCGCGTCTTCGAGTGCCGAAAGCTGGGAAGACTGGTATACCGTCGACGTGCTAATCCAATCCAGCTGTCACGACTTTGGCTTCGACACGTTTCCAATAATGTGGCAATATCCCGACCACCCTATAAACCCCGCGTTGTTCAACACTCTCGAGAAGAAATATGGCGACGATTCGAGGTCGGAAAGATTGCTGCTATTTGACCGAATAAATTCAACGCTCTCAGAGATTTTTCAGCAACACGTCGCTTTGCGCCCCTGGTTGATGCCGAAACTGAGATTGCTTCCGATACGGGCCAGAGAACGAACCGATGATGCTGTCGAGGACTTGATCGGCCCGGAATCTACACACTTGCAAATCATTGAAAGAATACTCCTCACAGATATGCAGTGGATAGACCCTGTAGAAGAATTTGCCTCACTGGGCAAAGAACTCGAGGAATTATTGTTGGATGACATAATAGACGAGTTTGTATGCGATTTTTTGGTTTAATGGATGTAGTTTATAATAGAGGTGTTAGAGTGGGTTGGGCCCGTTTGGGCCCATACTTAAAATTAGGTTGGGTTAAAGATTTCTTAGCCTGTTCAGAAGCGGGCTTTGCGGGTTGGAGGTGGGTTGGGGCGAGCCGACCCACCTTAAAGAATGTTTTTTTTTTACATTTTTTTGTACATTATCAATTATTATGGTAGGTTTTTAGGATTATGTGTAAAATTTATGTTCGTAGGGGGTTAATTTAAATTGTAGGAATATGTTTTTATGAATTATTATTGTTAATGTATTGTAAATTTCAATTTGTAGAAAATTATTTTTCTAATTAAAGAATAATGAACTTTATTTGTAACATAAAATTTGTTTTATTACTTTTATAGTGATAGTTATCAAAATAAATTGTTTGATTATATTTGATTTCGATAAATTTTATGTATTAGAGCTTTTAAATTATATTTTCTAAATTTTAAGAAACTGTAAAAAAATATATTAAAAAATTAAAAGTGGGTCGGCCCGTCAAAACCTGCGGCCCGCTAATAAGTGGGTTGGATTTGGAGTTTTGCAGCACTCCAAAATTTTAGCCCGCCCCGCATCGCCCTGCCAAAAACAGACCGCTGACTAGTTTTGAAAGCTCTAATTTATAACATAGCTTAGGTGTAATGATTGATATAGGTTATGATGGTTGATGACCTTTGCATTTACATGGATATTTATCGAACACATGGAATGTAGATAGTAAGAATGTTCTTTTGTGAGATCGTCTCATATAAGTTGCTACTATATATGAATGGGTGTATTTTGAAAAAAAAACAAAAAACAAATACGTCTTAGATTAATTAGTAGAATACGTATGATTTAAATTTAACCCACTAACCATGTTGCACATTATCATACAAGAATTTGCCCGGCAATATGTTGGCCTGAAATATATTAAATGAGAAATTTGTCTTTTTTATCCTATAATTTTACCTCTTTTTTATTTTTGTCCTGTTGACTTTTAAATTTTGATTTTAATTCTGTAACTTTACTTCTTTTTTATTTTCGTCCTGCTGATTTCCAAATTTTGATGTTCGTCCTGTAACTTACATTTTTTTTTTTGGTCCTACAACTACTAACTTTTATAGGACTAAAATAAAAAAACGGTAAAATTACAGGACTAAAATAAATAAAAAAACGATAAAGTTACAGGACTAAAACAAAAAAATTGAAAGTCAGCTGGACGAAAATAAAAACTAGTATAAAAGTTATAGACCTAAAATCAAAATTTGAAAGTTAGTAGGACGAAAAAAAAGAAGAAGATAAAATTACAGGACGAAAAAAAAAAATCAATTTCCCTATATTAAATCGATATAAAATCCTATACCAACCACCATCAAATTAAGAAAAACGCCCAAATCCAATACAAGATCCAAAAAATTAAAACAATTTATCCAAAATGCTAAAATCATTTCCTACGATACCCCTAAACAACATGTGTGCAATTTAATTAAAAGTTTCCATTGGCTTAATTATGCATCATATCATCTCTTTTTGGTTGAATTGAGATGATATTGCTGGAGACCAAAGCTGGGCATTTTTGACCTTGGATATGCTCGAAAGAACACCTAACGGCGTCACATTTCCCTCCACCGTTACCTTCTTCGCCATGAAATCTATGTTGAAAGAAGTCACCCCTACATAAAAAATAAAAAAAAAATCATCGAATCGATAGTCGGATTGATAGAAAATATATCGTATACGAGTGGGTCGAGTCGGCTCATGAGCTCGATTCGAAAGAAGATCAAAATCAAATTCTAGGAGATTAGATTTGCTCAAGTAATTTTACTATTCTATTCTTAGAGTATATATAGAGTGAAATTAGTCCATATATTTTCACTAAAAAAAATATTAATTGTTTTTGCTGAAAAGTTTTAGTTTGTTTTCATTAAAAAACGTATACACTTCAGTGAAAACAACTAACACTCTTTAGTGAAAACAGTTAATATCATTCGATGGTTCATGTATGAACCATTTTCACTCTATCTTTTGTCTTATTTTTTATCATTATTTTAGAAAATTTGTTTCTAATCAAGTTGACTTTGAGGTATGTAAATTATCAATCTAAGCTTATTTCATTAGGAAATTATAGAGGTGTGAGTTTCTAAGTTTCTCATCGAATTAAATTCGATTTGAATAAAAAATTGAGCTCGAATAAACTTGGTAGAATTTGCTGGTCTGAAAATATCGAACCAAATTGATTGGGCCTATTCTGCCAATTTTGTGTCTGGCCCAATAAGAGCAAAATATGGATTTACAATGTATTGGGCCTACTATCATGGGCTTAAGTAACATATAACCTAAGGCCCAATTTATATACTGTTTCATATTTGTTAATACATTCCACCAAAACAAAAAGTTTGAATTTTTTTCAATAAACGTAACAATTTTCGGAAATTCTTTCTTTCGAAAATGCCAAAAAAAAAAAAAAAAAAATACATACTCCCTCCGTTCAATATTAGTAGACTTTTTTGGGCAGTTATTTTTTATTATAAGTTGGAGGATATTATGAAGTATTGTGAGGTTCATTTATCAATAAAATTATTGTTTATGGAAAATATGATAATTATATTTTTCATAAACAATAACTTTATTGATAAATAAACCTCACAATACCTTATAATATCCTCCAACTTATGACAAAAAATAAGTGTGTTTATTTTGGGACTCACACGGATGGACTTTGGACTTTGCGATCCACGCCCTGTTCTAGTTTGGGATTTAAAATCGGGTTTTCAAATCTCAAACTCAATCCCTACCTATAAATCTATTACTACTTTTCACATAATTAAATACAATCACATCATCACTTTTTTATCATCCACGCAATCTCTCTCCTACTTTTCTCTTACACAGTATAATAAAATAATACAACATCTATCACTAAAAGACATTGATTTGACATAAAAGCAAAATCTCACCCTACTAAAATCCCAAAACAAACATACACTTATATTATTCATCAAGATTTTCACATCCTAAATTTTCAAAGTCATGATTTCTCACACACACCTAAATCCAAAACAAACATACCCTAATGCAAGACGAATTTAACCCAAATTACTCTCTCTGTATAAATTACAGTTGCTACCGACCAAAAAAAATTTACACTAGCTAATTGAGATTCTAATAATTTTTTTTTTTACCACCTTATTGACGTAACCGTTGTGAAATGTGAAGAACGAGTAAAAACATGGTTGTTGGATCATATCGTATATGGTCCCCCAAAATCACACCCACCCCCTTATAGATGTTAAAAAAAAAAAAATGAAAGTTCGGCTCGTTAAGACTTGAATTCAGTGCTCGAGCTTATAAAATATTCTCTCCGTCCCAAACTCGTTTGCTACATTGCCAAAAAGGTCTGTCCCATACTCATTTGCTACATCTACTTTTGGCAAAAAAATAACAATACTTTTTAATATTATATTCTCCATACACTAATAACCAAAACATCTACTTTATCACTTTATTATCACTTTAAATACTAATAAACAATTCTTTTCTTAATAACCGTGTAAACAGTAAACAGAAACTTGAGTTTGGGACAGAGGGAGTAATCGATTTACTTATTAGGCTCGAATATTTAATAATTTTTTTGTAATTACATGCTAGGGAAATATGTAAAGATGTTGTTTTCATTTTAAAAAAAATGTTAGTTTACGTTCTTTTATTTTTACAAAATGACATTTTTGTAAAAAGAAAATGTTAGGTGACATTATTTAAAATGAAAATTTAAGAGTGGCATTTTTATATATTTCCCAACTTGTTAGGCCAACTCAACTCGTTAGACTCATCTGTTAATCGAGTCGAACTTTATTTCCAGCTTGTGTTATATTTGAGTGACAACTCACCCCACTCTTTAAAAGGAAAAAAGAAATTAAGATGGGATATAATTATATTTACTAAAATTGTAACTTTTGAATACCTTCCATTCTAGAGAGATGTTTCCTCAACTTTTTCTCACATCCCCTACAATGCAATGACACCTTCAAAAACACCACCTACAATCCAAATAACAACATTATCAATACTAATAAATAAAGCACACAAAATTGCACAAAATTGATTCATTCCTACATTATTGATTCGTATTAGTTATTTTCATTAAAAAATATTAGTTATTTATTGAAAATAATTTAAAACTCTTTGTTCTTGAGTGAAAATAACTACGGTCTCCGTCTCTAAAAATCGGTCCTACTTTTTAGACTCTTTACTCTTAAATGAAAACAACTACTACATCCGTCTCTAAAATTGATCCTATTTTTCTTCACGTGGTTTAATACGATATATTGGAGTATATTACGGGATTTTCCGAGGTTTGCTTTTGAATAAAATGTTCATTAATGGAAAGTTCGTTTTGAATACTTTCCATAAACGATCATTTTGTTAAAAAACGGACATAGTAAATCCAGTAATATCCTCCGACATATGGTATTAAACTACGTGCAAAAAAAAAGTACTGATTTTCAGAAAATAGAGGAAGTATTAATTATTTACCGAAAATATACCAAGAACTTTTACCAACTAATACCGTTCGATAATTCGAAATATTTTCACCTTATACATTGTCCACAAAATTAATCACTTGCAAAATAACATTAAATAAAAAAAAAATTTAAAGTATTAAACCTGATGTACAACGGTATCAGAAGAACAGAGCTCCTCTGTTTTGAACTCATCAGAAATGGAGTCATCATCATCACCAACTTTCTCTCTCAACAAAAACCTGGTGGACCCCGGAGGAGAGAGAAAGTCGCCGGGCCTGGTACAGCTCCAGCTCTTTCTCGCAAAGCCATTACTCTTCGTCTCATTTTTGGGATTTTCATTTTCATTTTTGTTCTTTTTTTTGGGGAGAATTTTTTTTGTGGGGGTGATGGGATTGGGGGGAGGGAGGGATTTGGGGGGTTTTCTTGAATCTCCGATGATGGGGTTGTGGCGGTCGATGGCGGCGCCGCCGAGGAGGACGGCGGAGGAGGAAGGGGAGGCGGAGGCGGTTTGGTCCATGCTGAGACATATTGCTGTTGCCGCTTGGGATGTGCAGAAAATGTCGATTCCTTTCATTTTTTTTAGAGAGAGAGAGAGGGGGGGAAGAGAGAGAGGGAGTTAAGGTTGTTGGTGTGGAGAAATTAAATTGGAAAAATGGAGGAAAAGGAAATGGAATGAATGAATGAATGTGACACATGGGGATTTTATGTTCTTAATTTAAAGACATGAATGAATGAGTGGTAAAAAGAATTTAATTTCTTTGAGTTAGTTTCCAATCACGTGTACTAATCGATTTAAATGTAATTTTAAATCAGAATAACTCTCTTGTGTACTTGGCGTATGATTCACTCACTCAATAGTTGATCATGTTTACATTGAAAAGTTTGTTCCAAGTACACTGAAAACTTTAAATAAAAGTAACCCTCTTGCGCACTTGGTGTATGGTGCACTCACTCAACAGTTGACCATTTTTACACTGAAAAGTTTGTTCCAAGTACACTGAAAAGTGTGGTTGGATTACACTGAAAACCGAGTTGCAGTGTATTTGGAACAAACTTTTCAGTGTAAACATGATCAACTGTTGAATGAGTGCATCGTACATTTAGTGCATTATGAGAATTTACCTTTAAATAATATTCTCTCTGTTTCAAGATTTCTTTTATGCTAGCGAATGATAATTTTTTCTCTCTCTAAAAGATGGAGTATTTAAATGCGGAATTGAATTAAAATAATACTTCATCTATTTCAAAATTAATATCTTTTTAGCATTTTGCATCTTTTGCATATATCATTTTAGCATTTAAAACACTTTTCAATGCATATAAAATTATAAAGTAGGCTATAAATTGTTTTGAACCAATGAAATCTTTTTTTTATTTTTTATAATGGGGTAATCATGATGAATATTAGGTGTTTTAATATGTGTGAAAAAATTTAAAAAAATATTTATTTTAAAATGATACTTTAATGTTTGATTGACTTTTATGAGCCTGCATTTTTTTTTTTTAAGAATGTAAAAGTAATTATGGAATGTAAACAATTATGATTATTTAATAAAAGTAAGAGTATTAAATTGTGAACATTTAATGTAAAAAATTATGATTATTTAATAAAAGCAATTGATACTCACACGATGCACCTAATGCACTTATATGATAGCCACTTGTATATTAATTAATTAATATTATTCGTTTGAGACAGTCTCACTGAAGTGTGTAAAATTAAAATTCTTCAAGAAAAATATTACTCCCTCTATTTAAAGATGGTCACATTTTTTTTTAACCGTCTCAAATTTTAGTTGTTTATTTGTTAGAAATGTGTAAATTTATCATTTTAAATGATGTCATTACTATTTCCAATTCAAGGCATATAATAAAATTTAAATGTTATATTCAGATTTTTAACACATTAATTATATATTATTGTTATGTATAAAATTTAAAATGTGGCTATTTTTATAGGGCGAAATGAGTAATTCACTAATTTGTGTATCATGTGGGTAAATAGTGACAAAAAATGTGGGATACATCCATTTGTATCTATGTTTTTTTTAGTATGCGGTTTATCGGTTTGTATTACTCTCCCATATATTTCGTTCTTATCTATTTTATTTTGGTGGGTGGTTTGTTTGGATTTGTTACTTTTATATACATCTATATGTATCTTGATGATTGACTTGTCTTTCTTCATAACAATTATTTTGAGGGTTAATTAAAAAAAATCACGAACTTTAAGTTTTTATCAATTACAACATGAATTTTTAAAGTTTGCAATTTGATGCAAAAATTAATTTATTATTGCAATTTGATATATGGTGTAAGATTTTGAGGTTACTCTATACATAGTGCCAAATCTAGAAAAAAAAAATATTTTCTTTTAAATTCCAAAATATTTTTTATATAACATTTCTCAAACACGGTTCATTAATAGTGAAAGATAGTAAAAAAAAATATTGTTTTCTAATATCTGTACAAATTTGGATGTTATGAAATATTTTTCTACATAAACTAGAAAACACCAACATTAATGATTCATTATTAAATGTGTTTGAGCAATATTTATAAAAAATCTTTTATAAAATATTAAAAATAATAACACATTTTTTGTGTTGGCTCCGGCTGCCACGTATGCATACATATCGCTGGAAATTCACATCATGTATCGAATTGCAATAATTAATTAGTTCGTGCATCGAATTGCAAACTTTAAAAGTTCATATTGTAATTGATAAATACTACAAAGTTTATATATATATATATATATTTTTTTTTTTTTTACAATTAACCCTTATTTTGATACATTGTTTGATTATACCTGTGTGTTTTTTTTTTAAAATAAGTATACCCGAAAATACATCAAAATAAACATTATGATAAAATAGAGGATTCTAATCCCAAATTTTACACAATTTTCACCTAAATTTCATTTTCTATTTTTGCATCTTTACTTAATGAAGCGGTGTTAGGAAGAGTTTTTCCAAACTTCATCATTTGAGGCCTAATTTCCCACTTTTCTTTTCAGTATTAAATTTTTTCTAATAAATTCAAATAATTTAATAATATAGTTTCTAAATTATGAAATAAAAATACATTTCCCGAATCATGAACTTATTAATTAGACTTTAGAAAAAGTACTCCACCTTGAAATAATTTTGGATTTGTGCAATTAATAATAAAATCATTTACAATGGAAAAAAACTGAAAAAACAGTAGAAAACAAGGATCCCACCTCTTTGGCTCTTACCTATTATTTCAACAGTATTTATTTATTTATTTATTTATTGTGTAATTAAATTGAAAGAGTGGGGCTACTACATTCTGACAAAATTAATAAATTGATAATCAGACAAAAACAACGGTTACAATTATCGGCAAACTCTGCAAAAAATTCAGTCTTCTCAAGTCCCCTCTCTCTCCCTAAGGATATTATTGGTTCGATTAAGTGAAATATTTATTTGTAAAATAAATATGTGGAAGGAGAAGTACTCCATTCGTCCCGGAGTAACTTGCCCACTTTCCTTTTTAATCTGTTATAAAGGAACTTGTTTTTTGCACACTCTTTAAAAGAAAATATTGATTTGCGTGCACATTCACAAAAATATATACATATTTACTCATATGTCATTACTTTATTCAAAAAATGTCTTTTTCTTAAAAGTGTGACCCCGGATGTGTGCAAGTTCCTCCGGGACGGAGGTATTACTCCCTCCGTCCCAAGGGAATTTGCACCCCTTGGGTGGCACATATATTAAGAAAAGTGATAAAATAGTGACATATGGGTAAATATGTGTATATTTATGTGAGTGTGCACGCAAATAGATGTTTCCTTTTTAGGTAGTGTGTGTTGGGTGGCGAATAATTAAGTAATTAACAAACAAAAGAGATTATTAAACTTGGTAACAGGATAATAAATGAAATGAGCTAGCAGCTTCGTGGGGCGAACATCTTTGTAAAGGAGCTAGCAGCTTCGTGGAGCGAACAGTTTTGTAGAAAAGAACTAATGCGGCAAGCAGGATTGAGGCGAGCAGTCTTGCAAAGAACAGCTGTGCGAGCAGCTCAAACCAAGATCAATTCAGGCGAACAGGTCCGTAATGGAGCGAGCAACATTGTAAAACAATCCCAAGCAAGGAGCGAACAGCTCGGAATGCAAAGGACCATTACATCTAACGAAGACGTGCAAACGAGCAACCGGTCACCGTCGAGAGCATTTCAGTAGTGCCAAAGACCAAGTACAACATTGGGAACTCCAAGAGTCACTAGCCTAGATATGGTCCAAGTGTCTTAACACTTGGCATCCATCCAATGAACAATAGTGTAGATGTTGTACAAGTGTCCTAACACTTGGCAAATATCCAATGGTTAAGCCACCAAGATGGTGACACATGTCCTCTTTGTATGTCTATAAATACCCCATTCATTTTCATGAAAAAGGGGAGAACAATTCAATACAAGTCCAAACTCTTGCAAAATTATTTCTTGAGCATTACTTAGCCAAATTCCATGATCTTGATTCTTGTTTGATGATCTTTCTTAGCTAAAACAGCCACTAATCATATTGATCATAAAAAGACCATCAACAATTGGCGCTAGAAGGAGGGTTCGAACCTCCGTTTATGAAAAATTCGAAGAAAGGTTGAAGACTCCCACCGGAATCTGCAAAATCTCGCCGGAATCCGGGAAGAAGCTGCCGGAAAACAAGAGTGCACATTCTTAGGACAAAGATGTACAACACTTTGAGGGTTTTAATGCATGTGTGCATGAACTAGGGTTTTTGAATCTTCATATTCACACACAAGGCTAGTAACCCTTGGGAAAAGTGTTTGCAAGAACAAGATTACTTCACTCCTTTGTTTATCTCATACATTTTGGCAACCAAGATCGTCAGATCACAAGATGAACGACATTCGAGTGTATCTCCGAGTCGTAAACCGAGGACTAGGGTTTCGTCCACCGAGGGACATGCACGAACGGTGAGAGCAACTTCGCAAAGAAACATTCAGGTCACCATTGATACAATCCCACCAGAAGTAGAAGCACTTGCTCAGAACCCGGAGGAGCTAGCAAAAACGATCGCTGTCCTTCAATCATTACAAAATCGACAAGCACCAGGACCGTCAAGAGCACCTGTGACGACCAATCGAGCAGGCGAGCAGGGACGTGCGGGCGAACAAAGAAGTAAAATGAGAGAAGATGTGCGTCGGGACGAGGCCGACAGCGAGAAAGTCCGTAGAAATAAAGGGAAAGCTCCATTGAGCGAACGTCTAGGGAGTCGAGAGGAATCGTCACCAAGTCGAGCAGATGAGTCAAGCAAAAGTACTTCCCGAACAAGTGCTTTGGAGAAACTAGGGGCAAGGAATGTAAATAGGAGGGAACCATCCCGAAAGAACGATGAGCGATCACGTAACCCTGCTCGCCCATCGGTGCATGACCGAATCAGGAGGTCAGCTTTTGGCCGACTAGGGCCAAATGGAGCTAGCAACGCTGCTAGGAAGACGACTCAGGAGAAACGTCCCGTTGGCAAGGGACTGCATCGTGAAGAGGTCACTGAACCCAATCACGATGAACAGCCTTCCATCGGGAGGACTCCCCCAAATGAATTGCAGGAAATGAGAAAGGCGATCGAGGAATTACAGAGACAGTTGGAATCTCAGAGAGGTGTCGGATCGACTATTCTCCCTTCTTCACCGTTATCTCCATCCATCCTCAATGCACCAATCCAGAAGAAGATACAATTTCCGGCCATCAGCCTGTATGAAGGAACGTCGGACCCTCGCATTCATGCGACGAAATATTCGGATTTTATGATTTCGATGGGGGCAACCGACGCCACACAATGCCGAAATTTTCCACTCACCCTTGGAGATGGTCCGCACAGATGGTTATCAGCACTGGCTCCTGGCTCCATCAACTCTTTTGCCCAACTAAGCAAAGAGTTTCTGTCCCACTTCTCAACTGCCGGGTCCTATTTGACCCACAGACACCGTCTGGCAGATATTAGGCAGGGAGACTTGGAGTCTGATAAGCAATTTCTGGAAAGATTTGATAAAGTCTTACTGGAGGGCGAGATGGTGAGTGAGGACACAAAGATAGTGGCAGTGATGGCTGGGTTAAAGAAAGGAACTGATTTGTGGAAGGAAATTCATTTGACTTGCCCGAAAACATACGCGGAATTCAGACACAAAGCAGGAATCCACGTGTCAATGCAGGAGGCCCTGCACAGGGAGATGGGAGACAAAGCTGATCCAAAAAAGTTTGGCAAGAAGTCGGGAGGAAGTGATTACAAGGCTCCGAAGAACATGAAGTCGTTCAATGAGGGAGTTGAGTTGAAAGAAAAGCTGAACCAAGTCCTTACCATGTCCGTGGACACTGTGTACAACAACGTTAAAGACAGGGAAATGTTGTCAGAGCCACGGAGGATAAGGCAAGAGAGAGGAAAGTTGAACCCGAACAAATACTGCGCATATCATCAGAACATCGGCCACTTCACAAGCGAGTGCCGAGATCTATTGAAGCAGTTGTGGAGGTTCTATGAGGAAGGAAATCTGTCTGAATTCGTGAAGAGGGAACTAGGTAAAAGGTCAAGGGCACCAGAACCGTTCAGTTCGGATGATGGAGACAGTGATGAACAACCAAGTAAAACTGGTAAGAAAGGAAGGAAGGTCCCAGCAGCCCCAGCAAGGCATATCCCGGAGATCTTAATGCTAGAACCCACTGGACCAGTAGGTGGTTGTTCTGATGGGAGACCACCTATGTCAAAAAGAAAGAGGAAAGCAGAACTGAGAGCAGTGGATCAAGTGATGGAAGTGGGTGTGAATCCATCAACCAGACGAACAGGGGACCTAACTTTCTCAGAAAAAGACTTAGACGGGGTACTCACTCCTCACAATGACTCGTTGGTCATTTGCGCCAATATTATGGGGACAAAAGTGCACCGTCTACTTGTCGATACTGGTTCCTATACGAACATCCTGTTCAAGAGCACGGTGGACCAGCTAGGAGATTGCGCCGAGTACATCAAAGACTGTGATCACAAGATTGTAGGATTCGGAAATGCTATAACCACCCCGCTAGGAATAGTTACGTTGGCAGTTGAGCTTGTATCAATCGAGGACCCGGAAAGGAAAATGAATAGGATGGTAGACTTCCTGGTTGTAGACCAACAGTCCACCTATAACGGGTTCCTCGGCCGTCCTTTCTTGTATGAATTTAAAGCAGCTGTTTCAACGTACTATTATTGTTTAAAATTCCCAACAAAGAAGGGTGCATGTACAGTCAAAGGAGACCAGAAGAAGGCTCGTGCGTGTCTTTTGCAGATACAGTTGCAGGATCACCAAGTCAACATGACGAACAGGTGCTCAGACAAGGACGGGGATGATAGCGAGGCCATGACTTCTATCGACACTGAAGTAATGGAAGTTGACGAGCAGCTATGCACAGACGAACAGCCACGCAGCGATGAGCAACTGTGCGCAGACGAACAGCCGCGCAGCGACGAGCAACTGTGCACAGACGAATAGCCGCGCATTGACGAACAGTTGTGCATAGGCGCACAATTAGACGAGGAAGAACAAACAACGGCAATGAACGTTGATGCAGAGGACATCGAGCCACGACTGGGGGCAGAACCGATGGAGACCGAAGATGAGCTAAAGGCAGAAGGGCCCACTATTGACCCCAGATGGAAAGGCCAGAAACGAAGGGCTACCCCGGTTGAAGAGTTGGAAACTGTGAGAGTCGACCCGAACCAAGAGGGCTTAGAACTCTTCATAGGGTCCGAGCTACCAGAGCCGTACAGGACCAACATGATTGAGTTTCTTAAAGCAAACCTCGATGTGTTCGCATGGTCGCATGCAGACATGGTAGGCATCAGCCCCGAACATGCCTGCCACAGACTCAACATCGACCCGAGGAAGAAGCCAATCCATCAGAAGAGGAGAAAATTTGGGCCCGACAAATACGAGGCGCTCGATGTGGAGGTTAAAAAGCTGCTGGATAACGACTTAATCAAACAAGCGTTATGCCCGCAATGGGTGGCGAATCCAGTATTGGTCAGAAAAGCGACTGGAGCATGGAGACTCTGCATCGACTTCACAGATCTCAACGCCGCCTGCCCAAAAGATAATTTCCCATTGCCTCACATCGATCAACTAGTTGATAGCACCGCTGGACATGAACTCCTCACGTTCATGGATGCATTCGCAGGATATCATCAAATAGCGATGCATCCCGATGATCAAGAGCATACGGCGTTCTACACCAACAAAAACTTGTTGTGCTGGAAGAGAATGCCACTTGGGTTAATCAACGCTGGAGCTACATATCAAAGATTGGTCAATAAGATGTTCGATGATCACATCGGGAAGACGATGGAAGTGTACGTAGACGATATTGTTGTCAAGAGCTCCAAAAAGGAAGATCACTTGCAGCATCTAGCTCAAACGTTTGAGATACTTCGAACATACAACATGAAACTGAACCCTAAGAAAAGCAGTTTTGGGGTCCATTCTGGGAAGTTCTTGGGACATCTAGTCAGTCAAAGAGGGATTGAAGCAAATCCCATAAAAGTGAAAGCAATCATGGAAATGCAACCACCCAGATAAGTTAAAGAGGTCCAACGGTTAACCGGATGTTTAGCAGCTTTGAGCAGGTTCGTCTCAAGATCCGGAGACAAGTGCAGGCCGTTCTTCAAGACAATCAAGAAGGGAAAGTTTCAATGGACAGACACCTATCAACAAGCATTCGAGCAGCTGAAAGAGTACCTCAGTGACACGAAAATTCTTACCAAGCCGATCCCAGGGGAGAAGTTATACTTGTACCTGGCAGCTTCAGAAGTAGCAATCAGCTCCGTGCTCGTTCGAGCAGAAGGAAAGTTCCACCTGCCCATCTACTATGTGAGTCAAGCTTTACACGAAGAATAACTCAGATACTCACCAACAGAGAAGCTAGCATATGCACTAGTGATGAGCGTCAGAAAACTTCGTCCATATTTTTTCGACCACCAGGTAGAAGTGTTGACAACGTTTCCGCTCAAGCAAATACTGCACAGACCCGATGCGGCTGGTCGCCTCCTAAAATGGTCATTGGAAATCAGTCAGTTTGGGATTTCATATGCTCCTCGAACAGCGATCAAGGGGCAAGCCTTAGCAGACTTTATAGTCGAACTGACTTACCCCCAAGATCCAACGAGAGGACATAACCATCCCTGGCACATGTATGTTGATGGTTTGTCAACTAATACAGCATCGGGAGCAGGTATAGTCTTGATAAGCCCGGATAGGCAAGTTTTTACTTCAGCTGTTCGATTCGAGTTCATGGCGACGAACAACGAAGCAGAGTACGAAGCTGTGATCGTTGGGTTACGCCTAGCATTAGCAGTTGGAGTACGAAGGTTGCAAATCTTTGGAGATTCGCAATTGATCGTCAACCAGGTCCGAGGAGAATATGAAGTAAGAGATGAAGACATGGCTTTGTATCAAAAAATTGTTGCTCACTTGGCCTCTTTGTTCGAACAAATATACATTGAACAGATACCAAGAGACAATAATGCTCAAGCAGATGCATTAGTCAGGCTAGCAACCAGCGCCGGACCAACAGAATTATCGGAAGTAACACTAACAAGAATATCCAAACCATCAACCGAAGACTACAAGATGTATCAAGTCAGCGAAGATTTCGAAGAGGACGACTGGAGGATACTAATCATTGAGTATTTACAAAATGACAAAAAGCCAGACAATCCGTCTGAAGCTAACAAGTTGGTTAAAAGAGCAGCAAGATACACCATGATGGACGGACAGTTGTACAAGAGAGGAATTTCACTCCCACTTCTGAAATGCTTGGCTAGGGGGCAAGGACAAGCAGTGCTGAAGGAAATTCATGAAGGTATATGCGGAAATCACGCTGGAGGACGAGCATTAGCATACAAGACCGTAAGACAAGGATATTATTGGCCGACCCTCCTCCAGGACGCAATCAAAGTTGCCCGAACTTGTCATAGGTGTCAGTTGTTCGCCCCAAACATCCACAAGCCTCCACACGAACTAATCTCTGTCAATAGTCCGTGGCCGTTTGCGAAATGGGGAATTGACCTCATCGGGCCCTTTCCACCAGGAAAAGGGAATGTTCGATTCGCAGTGGTGGCAGTAGACTATTACACGAAGTGGGCTGAGGAGGAAACGCTTGTGCGAATTACACAGGAGAAAATGATTAACTTTATATGGAGAAACATTGTTTGCCGCTTTGGGGTGCCTCAAGCGATCGTGACGGATAACGGAAAACAGTTTGAAGGAAAAAAGATAAGAGATTTTTGTGAAAAGTGGGGAATGAAGAAACATTTTTCAACACCGTACCATCCCCAGTCAAACGGCCAAGTAGAAGCAGTGAACAAAATAATAAAACATATTTTGAAAATTCGCTTAGCCGACAAACAGGGGAAGTGGTCTGAAGAGCTACTAGAGGTGTTGTGGGCATACCGAGTATCTCACAGAACAAGCACAGGCGAAACACCATTCACAATGGCATTCGGGACGGAAGCAGTAATACCGGTTGAGTTAAAAGTTCCAACAAAACGAACAGCTGCGTTCGACGAAGAAGCAAACAACTCCGCAATGGCAGCAGAGTTGGACTTGCTTGAAGAAAAAAAGAATATCAGCAGAATTGAAAAATGCGATTTATATGAAAAGAGCGGCGAAGTACTACAATTCTCAAGTAAAAGCAAGGGAATTCGAAGTTGGGGACTTAGTACTTCGAAAAGTTTTAATACCACCAGGAGTATTCGGCCCGACTTGGGAGGGCCCATACAAGGTGACGAATAAGTGGCACAATGGCACATACGACCTTGAAGACATGGAAGGCAAGTCGTCCCAATACTCCTGGAATACTACTTTGCTCAAGAAGTACTATCAATGAAGTCCTGTAAGTCTTAGAAGTTTTATAAATAGATCCTTGTAATTATTTGATTTTTGCGCAAGTTTATATATAAAAGCGAGCAGTTGTGCAGTTACTAGGCGAGCAGAATCGTATTTATCTTTTGTCTTGCTTTCTTTTGGATTTTGAGCCTTAAGTCCAAATTACTTAGTTGCTCGCCCAAAAAAAAAAAAATTAAAAAGTGCAAGTCTGTTATAAGACGAACCATAGAGCTTATTAAAAGCAAAAACAAGGCTAAGTCCATAACGGACCAATAGCCCACATTAATGCAAGGCCAAGTCCACAAGCGACCAAAATGGCCCAAACAACTAAAGGTCAAGTTCTATAAGAACCAAGTGACCAACTTAAAATTTGACTAAGTGTTTACCTTAAGAAAAAAGGAACACTTAGAAACTAAGTCATAAGCAAAAGAAAGAGGCGAGCAATTAAGTAAGACAAACAAAGAGGCACAAATTTGTAGATGAGCAAAAATTTTCATTTCTTTAAGTCAAAAGATGTTTACAATAGAAATAAGAAATACAGAAAGAGTGTACATCCTATTGTAAATAAAAAACTAAGTCTTCAAGAGGGAGGTGGAGGAGGAGCATCTGCAGTTCTGGTCGCCTAAACACTCGGCTGCTCGCCTGAGGCACTTGTGCCAGCCCCATCTATTGGCGTTAAAGGAAGAGACGCCAACCCTTCAAAGACCTCATCAGTGACCACCGTGCTGGTCGTCGCTGGAGCAGGGTCAGGCTGGCCGCCATAAGTGGGGGCAGCAATGTTGACCTCCTCGCCGAAGACATCCAAGGGGAAGCCAAGATCGGCCAGATCAGAGACGAACAAGGTAGAGCCAGGAGCAGGGGGGTAATTTCTTGACATATTCAATGAAGTCCGCTTTCACCGCGCCACGAATATCTTGGTTGTGATTATGGGCAAAGTGAACAGACCTCAAACATTCAGCAAATGCACAGATGTACCCAAAGTTGGTCTTATCCAACACCTCCTGCTCATGGACTTCATAGTCGATCATGTTCTTACGCTCCTCCTCCAATCTCTTGATGTGCTCCTCGGCAGCTAGCAGGCGAGCAGCTAAGTCTGCTCGCTCCTTTTCAGCCCTTTCGACTCTCAGATCTGAAGTTTTTACCTCCAGCATCATCTTTTGAGCCTTGTCCAAGGCACTCTTCTCGCCGGCCAAGGAGGCCTCCATCTTACTCTCCATCAAGGCCAACTCCTTAGCATGCTCGGCCTTGCACTATTTGATGGCAGAGATTCTTTCTTCATCCATCCTCTCCACACGACGACCCAAATCACGGTTTGTCCGCTCGAGCTCCGTGACTTGGTCGAGCAGCATCTGGGACTGGATCAATTGATGGCTAGCATTGTACGCCATCAAACGAACATTGTCACTAGCAGATTGGCTAGCAACAAAGGTGTTCGCCGACTTCGTCCAGGCCCTGGGAACTGTCTCGGCTGCTCGGCGAACAGGGACATCAGGAATGTTAGAAAACGAAGAAGGAGCATTCTTCACCACGGAGAAACGGTGAAGAGTAGTCCCGCGACCAGGATAGTGCGCGGGGTTATACCTAAAACAAAAACATGTCAGTAAGCGAGCAACATTGCGCCAAGCGGCGAACAACAAAAAAGCCCAAGACAGTTAACTTACTCCTTAATTTTGATGGGGTCCCAACCCAAATAAGAAGTATCTTTGGGATTGTCGCCTCTCTTGGTCGCCACCAGGCCAGCGACCACTTGTTGTTCGTCCACCACTTCCAAGGAGGTGGACTTAGATGCAGGAGATCTGGGAACAATGCTGCTCGCCTCCACAGCAGCTTTTGATCGCTTCGAGGCACGATCATCATCGCGAGTGCCGCGAGCATCGTCGCCTCGTGGCGCTTTCCTTTTATCCCTATCCCGTTCCCTCTCATTTTCCTTCCTTGCATCCCGCGGAGAGGAGGTAGTTTTGGCCGCAGGTTTAGGGCGACCAGCTCCGGCGGCTGGGCGACCAGAAGGGTTCTCTCCTGCCCGGAGGCGCATGATGGCAAGGGGAGGGTCCATCTTTCTTCTTGAAGCTTCGGCCATTTTTTTAACTCGTCTGGCGAGCAGATAATACGATTCAGGCACAGCCGGGATAGCAACGGTGACTCGTTGACCTGTCAAGAAAAAGACAAGGGTTAGGCGAGCAAGAAAAGTGGCGAGCAGGAAAAATAGGCGGGCAAGAAAGTTACCTTCGGGGATAGCAGCCTGAGCTTCAAGGTGGTGGGGACTCGTAATCAAGCCAGCAAGCTTGCGGCAATGAGCTTTTGAAAGATGTTCCAAATCGCGACTAGCAGCGTCACGAAGAAAAATGATGGCTAACGTGAAGAGGTATTCGTCGCTGATATCGGGATGCCCCCACTTCAAATTTCTCGGACCTGCAAAACAACGAAAATGATTAAAATTAGTCCTACTTATGAATTAGCAAGACAAAATTAACCCTACGTTTGATTTTTCCAAAGCCTTCAGGCGACATGATGCGCGCCTGCCCGCCAGCGAATCCCTCAGTTGCTCGCCAATATCCACCAATAAAGAAGAATTGGCAATGCCAACTCTTAATCTTATTAGGAACACCTTCGACGAGTTTCAATCCGGTCTTCGCCTTAGCGTAATACCAGCCAGCACCGTCCTCGGAAATGGTCAAGGCGTAAAGGATCTCCGCGGTGGTTATCTTATTCTTATAGCCCTCAAGACCAAAAAGAGTCATGAAGGCTAGAAGAGTACTCCAACCATTTGGGGAGATTTGAGTGATCGCCAGATTCATGTCAGATAAGAAGCGGCCAATGAGCGGATGGACGGGGAGCGGAAAACCCGTGTTTAACACATCCAAGTTAATCGCCGTACAGCCAGGAGGGGGGCGATCAGCAGTCTCTCCTTTCTTCGGCACATACATGAAAATATCGTAGGGGATTTTGTACGTTTCACGGATGCTCGCCAGATCACTCTCCACACATACACTAGCAACCTTGCTCGCTGCATAGTCCCCATCCTGAGCCTTCATAATTACCCTCGATGTGGGGGCAAAAGTCTTCGAGTAGCGAGCAGCATAGTCCGCCCACTCGTTGTCACGAACAACTCCTTCCGGGATCCGAGATTCTGGTGTAGTTTGAGAGATGGGAAAATTGATTTCCCTTAAAAACTCCCAAGTGAGCGTGTGACCTCCCTGCTCGCCACCTCGCTGCTCGCCAGCAGTGTCAGCTTGATCGCCCTCAAGGTCAATTGAACCCTCTATCTCCGCGGCCACTGCTGCAGAATCTTCTCCAAGGTCAGAAGATGTTTCAGGTTCGCGAGCAAGAGAGTGAATCTCTTCTTGATCGCCAGAGCGGTCAGCGGCGAACATCTCTACCGAGCGAACAACGAAGCTCGCGTCTGAGTCCACGCCTTCATCCACCAATAATGTGCGCGGGTTGTTCGCTAGCGCTTGGCGAACAGATCTGCGCGGGGTCTACGAGTCTTTTCTCCGGGTTTCGCCCGGGTCCGGATTGAGAGGAGCTTGAGGGGGAAAACTCCATTTGAAATAAGTGATGAAGAAATTTGGCTAAGTATGGGGTAATATACGGATAATGATGCCACCGGAGAAGTTACGAAGTTACGATGGCGGCGACGGCGTCAACAAGATGGCGGCGCTACGGTGGTCCACGGCCGGAATTACAGTCACAGTTGCGAGAAATGCGGGAAAATAGAAATTTTTTTACGAAATTAAAGAAAGAAAAAGAAATATAAGATGGATTACCTTCGAAGAACCAAAATCTAGAGCAAACACGAAGAAATCTGAACGCAAGAATTGCAAGAGGGAAAAGCTCGAGAAGGTATCAATGGCGGAAGTCCGAAAAGAAAGAAATGAAGAAATAACCGCCTATTTATAAGAATAAAATGGGGGCGAAAATGCAATATTTGCAAAGTACTATAGGCCCCTATAGGCAAATTGGAAGACGCGCATGACTGACGCGACGCCTCGCATTCCGTGCCTCGGGAATCCAACCGTCGCGACACGAAAGGGCGTTCGCTGCTGGCCGCGCATGCATGTTCCCATGCTCGTTTTTTCGCTCGACCGCTCGAATGTTCGCCCGAATGAATAGCCATTTTTTCCTTCTTGCTTGCCCAATTTTCAAAGAGATTATAGCTTGGTCTCAATTGATCAATCCATGCCCAACGCGAGACCAAGCTAGGGGGCAATTGTTGGGTGGCGAATAATTAAGTAATTAACAAACAGAAGAGATTATTAAACTTGGTAACAGGATAATAAACTAAAGGAGCTAGCAGCTTCGTGGGGCGAACATCTTTGTAAAGGAGCTAGCAGCTTCGTGGAGCGAACAGTTTTGTAGAAAAGAACTAATGCGGCAAGCAGGATTGAGGCGAGCAGTCTTGCAAAGAACAGCTGTGCGAGCAGCTCAAACCAAGATCAATTCAGGCGAACAGGTCCGTAATGGAGCGATCAACATTGTAAAATAATCCCAAGCAAGGAGCGAACAGCTCGGAATGCAAAGGACCATTACATCTAACGAAGACGTGCAAACGAGCAACCGGTCACCGTCGAGAGCATTTCAGTAGTGCCAAAGACCAAGTACAACATTGGAAACTCCAAGAGTCACTAGCCTAGATATGCTCCAAGTGTCTTAACACTTGGCATCCATCCAATGAGCAATAGTGTAGATGTTGTACAAGTGTCATAACACTTGACAAATATCCAATGGTTAAGCCACCAAGATGGTGACACATGTCCTCTTTGTATGGCTATAAATACCCCATTCATTTTCATGAAAAAGGGGAGAACAATTCAATACAAGTCCAAACTCTTGCAAAATTATTTCTTGAGCATTACTTAGCCAAATTCCATGATCTTGATTCTTGTTTGATGATCTTTCTTAGCTAAAACAGCCACTAATCATATTGATCATAAAAAGACCATCAACAGTGTGCAAATTGGTTTGAGACGTCCAAAAAATGAAAGTGTGCAAATTCGTTTGGGACGGAAGGAGTAGTTTTTTATGCAATTATGGCAAGAGTAAATCTACTGTACAATAGGTGCATCGTGCAATTTAAGTTCGTTTTTCAAAAGTTACCATTGTTTATATTGAAAAATCAAATTAATATGGAGTGCTTTTTCAGTATAAATAAATGTAATTTCTTAAAAATATATTTGAATTGTACAATGCACTTAGTGTATATAAGTGTAATTTTTTAATAATACTACTAATATCAATTATTTTTGCTAGAAACAATTGCAGTTGTTTATAGTTGCACTGAATAGTTACAACAGTCTAGTTGATATTGTTCAATATTCATCAATTAAAGGACAACAAAGTATAAAATGAACAAGTTTGGAGGGTATTAATTGTTTTATTAAAGAGTACTAATTATTCTCATCTAATCGTACTCCCTCTCCTACTTTTGTTTTCTCATTCAACTATTCATCCAACTTCAAACACTCGTAAATTACATGTCACTCCACTAATAATTTTATAGAAAAGCATCTTCAATTTGTTTCATTCCCTTAAATTGAACAATACACTATCATAAAAAAAAAAAAAAAAAACGTATCCATTTAAATATTACGAATTAAGTCTCACATTAATAGTTAAAAAAAATCAAATGAAAAAACAAAATTGAAACTGAAGGAGTACTATTAATTTTTCTTATTAAAATGTATTAATTGAAAATCAATTTTATGAAAACACGTGATGAAAACCAATATAAGTCACAAATTTTCAAATAATCAATTTACTTAGCGGTCATAGTATTTAGAAGAAATGTAAATTAACCCTATATATTGATGAATATGTATTACTTTTTAATTAAATTATTTTAATACATAATATTTGTGTAACCCGATTCTGATTCCCTCTCTTGATCTAATACTGTATGTTTTATTTCATAAAAATATTAAATTGCACATGCCTTCCTTTTATCTAGATTTTTTAATATATTTTCTGTGAAGACAGAAAACCACTTTGCCATTTTTATCAGTAGAAAAAGTTTCTGACTTATGATTCAGAAATGAGTAGAATCATCAGATGCATTTAAAACTCTGCACTCATTTTCTTCTTTTCTTTTTTGCTTTATATCCCTTTAAATATTACTCCACTGTCCACCTTATTTATTTCCATGAGTATGGGCACAAGTTAAAAAAAATAGATAAAATAAAAATAGGGAGAAAATTTAAAATACCCACTTTCAAGGAAAGTTGTGAAGTTATTTTAAGGTCCATTAATAAATATAATGATTGTTTATCAGTGTGATATTAAAATAATTTTATTAAATAAGAATAAATTTGAAAAACGAACGAAAAAGAGAGTGAAAATTGAACTGGGGAAGTAATTGAGTTCAAATCTTGGGAATTTTTCTAGGTAGCATAGAAATAACTAAATTTTATACTCCATCTATCTCATAAAAATATGTTTACATATTTTTTCATACAAGTTTAAATAAAAATAAAAATTATTATCATTAGAATGCTAAATTTTCATCTTAATTTCCCATTCAGCCCTATAATATTTATTTTCCCAAGACAATTACTACTAATTAGAAGACAAATTACTAGTAATAAGAGAGGTACGTAGGGATAGTTATGAAAATACAAATTTAATCTTTAATACCGCAACAATTCTATCTAAAAGTAAGTCTATATTTATGGGACGATTTTTCTAGACTATGTATAGAGTGAAATTAGTTTATATATAAATCATTGATGAATATTAGTTGTTTTCACTGAAGAGTATTGATTATTTTTATTAAAGAGTATTACTGGTTTACACTGAAGAGTTTTAGTTCATTTTCACTAAACAACTAAGACTTTTTAGTGTAAATCAGTAATACTCTTCAGTAAATACAACTAATATTCTTCAATGAAAACAACTAATACCCTTCAGTGATTCATGTATAAACCAGTTTCACTCTATACTTTCTCTTTTTCAAAGCAAGTAATAATTAACAAAACTCATATCCAAATTATTCACTCCGTGACTATTTATGCCCAAATTTTGTGGATCACATTTAAATACCACACAAATAATGAAAAAGGTGTGACTATTTACGCCCAAATTTTGTTAAATGCGCTAATATGTACAACTAGGGGTGGTTCGATACGGTATACCGTAGTTTTTAGTTCATACCTTATACCATACCGAAAATATCGGTATGTAAAAAATCATACCGTTACCGTACCGAAAATTTCGGTATACCGTAGTTCGGTATATTATCGGTATGATTTCGGTATACCGTTCTTTCCCAAAAAATTTGTAAAATAAACTACTAATAAATGAAAAAAAGACATCTTTGAAATCTTAACAAGCGAAAACCTCGGAGAAAACATATGAATTATATTCTGCAAATAATTCTCTAAAAAGAAAATAGATTTCAGATTTACTCCACATATATTGTTACTATTGTCATGAATTTACTCACTTGACAACAACTGAATAAGACTAACTTCTGGTTTAAATAGAAATTTTCAACGTTTTGGATTCAATATTCGACTACCGGTGTCTTTTTTATCTTTCTTTTTAGCAAAATGAGATTGAGAGAGACAACCTTTGATTGAGTTAGAGGGTAGGGATTGAAGGAGGTAGGAAAGGGATAAGCATAGCGCTTGTATAAGAATGGACTATGGGCCTATGTTTATATTAATTAAGAAAAATAAGTAGTTTGTGCTCTTTTTAAATAATAAGATTGATTGGGCTTCCGCATTTTTAATAATAAGACTACCATCTAATCATTTATAATGGTACAATATTAAAATAATTAAAATTATAAATTAATTTCAGTATTTCGGTATATACCTCGGTATGCCACTTTTCATACCGTTACCATACCGAAATTCTCGGTACGACAACATACCTTACCGAAATTTTCGGTATACCAAACTTTTCGGTAAATTCGGTATTTTTCGGTACGATAAGCTCGGTATACCGATTTTTTCGGTATTTTACCCAGCCCTATGTACAACAATTGATCATAAAAAAAAAATCAAATAAAGAAACCAACATTTCTATAAAGAAGCAATAAAAAGTTTTTAACCTATATTATCCGTGTAAAATGTCAGTGAGCAAACACAGCAAAAATCCTAGTGAATATTACAAAATTTCTACAATTGAGAAACACAGAGTACCAACAAAAATTGCTAAACATGAAGTTGATCTAAAAAAAAAAAAAAAATCAATAAAGATATAAAAAAAACACGTATGGCAAAACGAAGGACAACACAGTTTTATTCTATACATACCATTCTCATCTTCTCTATTCTCATTTGTTTCCCTTCCCTTCATCTTCGTTCAAGATGCGGTTTCTAAAATCGTCCACCATTCGTGGTAACCCGTCTCGTAGGGAGACCTTGGGCTCCCAGTTGAGAAGCTCCTTCGCTTTGCTAATATCGGGCTTCCTCTTGTGAGGATCGTCAGCAGTGTTCGGTTTGAACTCAATAGTCGCGCTAGGGTCGATGGTTTCTTTTACAACCTATTATTTCAGGAGGAAAATAATTAGGAGTTTATCAATTCAGGCCCTGATAGATAGTAAAATTATCGATTCAGGGCCTGAAAGATTGAAAACTATCGATTCAGGGCCTGAAAGATTGAAAACTATTAATTTACGACTTACTCATTTTAAGACTATTTGGTCTTTAATAATTTTTTATTATCCGATAATATTTTTATAAATCACATTTCCAAAAATATAAATATATATTAATTTCATGTGATTGAAAAAATAAAAGTATCAATGAAAAAATAATAATGTATATAAATAAAATAAGAAAATAAATTATAACATGCCAAACATAGTCTTAATATTTTTTAGTTTTAAATTGATAAGTTCTATCTTTCAGGTTCTGGATTAATAGTTTTCTATCTTTCAGGCACTGAATCGATAGGAAAAAAAATTTAGGTCTTGAATTGATAGTTTTACCATCTTTCAGATCTTGGATTGACATTATTCCAAATAAGTAAAATCATGCAAAGTATTGCGTAGAAAATAAAGAATGTAAAAAATGCTTATGCAGGACGAACCTCGGCAAGCTCCAACATAGTAAATTCGCCGGGATTACCCAAATTGAACGGGCCTACGTGCTCACCTTCCATCAATGCCACCAATCCATTGACCTGATTTTAGAAAACGGATATGTAATATTTACACTGTAAGCAAATGCATAAGCTGTTCGTTTTTGTAATATGTGATTCAGAATGATTTTTTATTTACCCCTAATACAATTGTGTTTGTTTAGGAGTTTTTGCATCATTTCTCCCATAAATAAGAAAGCATATTTGGGAACAAACTGTCATGACTTGTCCCCATCACTCCTCTCTCTCACTTGAGTACAATATTTATGGGCTTTATATTTAAATAAACACATCTATGCATACTACAATAATACAAAAACATGATCTGACAAACACCCACACTGGTTCTTACCTCAACTACTTCTCCCAAAACTACCAAATTCCAAAATAAAAACACCCAAAGGAATTACTTTTACTATGACTACATAAACACGGTGTTGGAGGAACGGTCAAGAAGTGAGCAAGCACACACATGAGTGTGCACGCGCGCGCGTGTGAGAGAGAGAGAGAGAGAGAGATGACTCTTGAGCTGAGCATTTCTCACAATTGAGCAGTATATGTTTTATTTGATGAGCAAAAGCAAGGACGGTTTGATACCTATATCTAGATTTGAACTTCCTTAAGACAGAAATTAAGTTCTCCTACGGCAAATGCTTGTTAAAACTCTGTAGTGTACATGATATGATTTTACTAGTTAAGGCTGAACCAGTTCAAAGCAATATTCTTGTCAACTTGATTAACAACCATGGGAATACATTCTGAACAATCAATTAGTTAAGGTGGTACAAAAATGAGAAGTCATCATAACATACCAAGTCGGAAACATATTGGAAGCTTCGTGTTTGTTTCCCATCCCCATACACTGTCATAGGCTGTTTCCGTATAGCCTGCATACAAAAAACTATGTTCATAAGAATCTGTCAATATTAAAGGGGTTTAGCATATCACCGTCCAAACTATTCAACTTCTATATTTGCTGCCAAAATAAGATTCCGTATCTACAGACTAAAAGTTAATTCCAACTATAACATATTTTAATGCATATTCTTTTCTACATCACCAAAAATATTGTTGCACAAGACAAACCTGTGAAACAAAGTTGCTGACAACACGCCCGTCATCCAGACACATACGAGGCCCATATGTATTAAATATACGTGCAATGCGCACCTGTACAGAGTAACACAAGGTAGATTATTAGACGTACCCCCCACTAACCGAAATCCAGAATATTCAACCTTTTACATTATAATGGTCAGAGCAAAGCACACAGTGAAAGGTTATTCTTCCAACACAGGTGTCCCCCCAAAATAGAGAGGCATCTAGATTATATAAATGTACGTATGTATGTGTATATATATATACATATATAATGACATTACAATTGCTAGTCAACAGATTTGTGTTAATTGACATACGAATCAGGACTCGATCAACCTAACATATGATAACTACTGAAACAAATCAATGATAACACGACCTCAATTTCAACTCGTCCCAACTTGTGATAGCCAGAATCAGATCGAACAAATATGCTCGGAAATCAAGAAGCACAATGCATGCCTATTACCTCAACACCAGCACCCCGATGATAATCCATAGCTAAGGTTTCAGCCGTTCGTTTCCCTTCGTCATAGCAACTTCTTACACCTGATTAAGTATCCAATCAATCGATGCAATCAAAGCAGCATAATCAATAACAAACGACGACACTAACCGATTGGATTAACATGTCCCCAATATGTCTCCTTCTGTGGATGCTCAAGAGGATCACCGTAAACCTCACTAGTACTAGTGAGAAGGAACCTTGCACCGATTCTCTTTGCAAGACCCAACATATTCAGAGTTCCCATCACATTTGTCTTGTAATCACAAGTCAAGGATCTCATGTAATCACATTAAACCACGTGGAAAAAAATAAACAGGACTATTTTTCAGGGATGGAGTTAGTAAATTTGTTTTACCATTCATTCATTTGTTTAAAGTCAAATTCATTCGCAATTGCAAGCTAACATACCTAAACTCATGAAAATATAACGATTAAGCAAGTAAATGCAAGAGCAAATATCTTCCACAGTTATAACTAATCTAAGTTGCCATTAACGATCTAAGATATAGCAGCAAAAATAACGATAATAGGATATGATAGTCTTCACAGGATTATACTTATAATGGACGGGAGAAGCAGGGCAAGCCAAATGGTAGATCTGATCCACCTCCAGCAAAATCGGCTCAACAACATCATGCCTAATCAGCTCAAACCCAGGGTTCCCGAACAAATGCACCACATTCTCCTTCCGGCCGGTGAAGAAATTATCAATGACGATCACATCATCCCCTCTCGCAATCAGCTTATCGACCAGATGGCTCCCGACGAATCCCGCGCCTCCGGTGACAACAATCCTCTTCCGCTTACTCCCGATCCCCACCGGCACCCTCCCCACGCCATTAGAATACCGATTATAATTACCATTACCATTACCAACGCGATTCTCGAAACTATGCGTCAATTCGTTGTTCTCGCGAGACTCAACCACCGATTCGCGGCTGCCGGAGGCAATGCGCGGACCGGGATCCGGCGGGGAGAAGACGGAGAAGGACGGCGCGATGACGAAGAAGGTGGAGCCGATTAGGATTCCGACGAGGACGAAGAAGAGGCGCTGCTCCCTGAGGATGTAATTGAGGGATCTCGGGAGAGATCGCGTGTGTTTTAGGGATTTAGGCGAGTACGGCGGGGTTTGCATCTCTTCGTCCTTCTTGTTGCTGGTGGATTGCTTGTGCAATTGTTTCATTGCTGGCGAATCGGAGGAGGAGTTTCTTCCTAGGGTTTGCAGAGGATTTAATCAGAGCTCAGATTGGAGTGAAGAAGAAGGGAAAATGGAAGGTGGTGTGGGGGCATCTCATCAGGTGGAGATGTTTGTTGTTAGAGAGAGAGGAGAGAGAGGAGAGAGAGAAGACGTTTTAGCGGTTAAACTAAATGGGCCAATTAGAGATATTTGTTTCCTTATGGGCCTATCCATTTATGTTAAATTGGGCCGAATCCTGGCCCGCATTGAATTCGGATCTGATATTTCCATAATAATCGATTATTTCTACCCAAATGCAAATGCAAATCCATATCCAAATATTTAATACTTGTTTCATGTGTGAAGCTTGTTTATAATATGAAAATGATATTATTACATGTTTTTATCGCTACCGTAATATTATAAAATGTAATTTCAATTAATAAGATTATTTATATAAGTAATTGAACGTAATGGTATCAACGAATATATGTAAGGTATAAATTTCATGCATGAAACTTATTCGTATGAGATTTTGTGTCATTGTCAAAATTTTGTATACACCATGTGTACTATACAATACATGTGTATTTTTACACAGAATAAATTGTTTTGAGTGAAGGGTTACTGTTGTCCAATTGTTCAGTAAAAACAACTGATATTCCCTCCGTCCATGGAAACTATGATAATTTAGAGTATGTATAGAGTGAAATTGGTTTATATATGAATTTCAGAAGGGTATTAGTTGTTTTCACTGAAGTGTATTAGTTGTTTTTACTGAAGAGTATTACTAGTTTACACTAAAGAGTCTTAGTTCATTTTCACTGGACAACTAAGACTCTTTAGTGTAAATTAGTAATACTCTTCAGTAAATACAACTAATACTCTTCAATTAAAACAACTAATACCATTCAGTGATTCATGTATAAACCAGTTTCACTCTATACTTTGTCGATAATTTATTTGGGCACATGTTTTAAGAAAAAATAGATAAATTAAGAGTTTTATTTTAAATAAAGTGATTGTTTATGGAGATGAATATAGAGTGATTGCTGTCATAAAAGGAATGCACACACTTTTGATGAATAAACAAATAAGAAAAATGAGCACATTTTTTATGAACGAGAGGAGTACTGTTTAAAATACACTTGCATCAATATTATTAAGAAATTCGAATCAAACCCTAACTCCAAATAGATTAAAATATGTCACATTGCTATAGTGTAGTAATAAAGGAACATGTGAATATTTAAGAGAATGTGCTTCAAATTTACACTTTTGGGGAAAATCCGAAAATGCTAGTATATGCAATATCATGAATTTGTTCTAGGTAATTGAGTTTTTATTTTAAAATATACAAGTATGGTAAACCATGCTCGATTGATATTACATCCATACGGAAATCATCGTATGCCGCAAATTAATATATTCACCGCAAATGTGATAATGATATATAAACACTGGGTCTACTGTAATTTTAATTGATAGATTTTATTGTTTATTATACTACAGATAATTATTTCATTTTTTGTTTATTAATTTGCAATTTTATACTCAAGAAGAGAAGGTAGTGAATGTGGCAATAAAATGTTTGATACTTAAATATGGGTCGAGAATTGGGCCAATTCACTTTTATTCTAAAAAATTGGAAGCAACTGTTTTAGGTTTAATTTGTAGAATTGGAGATCTTATCATATTGAAATTAAATTAGTTACTCGGTTTAGTTAGTTGGATCAAAGTAATATTTCAGAGGCGCAGGTTATTTGCACTAGCCTCTGTGTTAAAAACACTACTGGATGAATACACTATTTTTTTTTTCGAAATTCTTTCATTTTTTCGAATATTTTTTCCGAAAATAACTAAATTCACAATATTTCAGATTTTTTTTTTTTGAATTTTATGTTTATTTTCGGAATTTTTTGCCGAAAATGTTTCAATTTTTCGGAAAAATTGATAGTGTATTCATCCGGGTAGAGATAAAGAGAGACTAGTTGGGCCGAATGTTATATACAAGCACAGCCTAAAAATAGGCCCCTTCATAAGGTTTTTTTTTTTTTTTAAGAAGCACAGCACAGCCCATTAATGAGGGAAAATAAAATACGAGTGTGTTCAAATTATTTAATGAAAAATAGTATTTTACATACACCCACGATAATACTTTGTTCACCCACTACTAAATTAACCCACCATGTATATTATTTATTTTTTATTTTTTCTTATTACACCCTCTTAAAATTTACAACCATAACTTTAATATAATATTTACATCATTTATTATACATACACACCGATCAATTTGAAATTAAAAAAATAGCACATCAACAATTATTTTTTATTTTATTTGAACCACCGCTTCCTGCCGTTTAAAAAAAAATCACAATTACTTTTATTTTCATGGTGTACCAATTTATAGATAAACAAAAATACTTTAATCTCATTTAAATTGTGTTTTTATAATTTATACTTTTAGGATTATACTTTTTTTTATCTTTTTTTTTTAATGGTGCAACTGTGAAGAATAGAAAATTCTACGTGAATTTTGAGACTTTGGGGATGGTGTTGAAAAAGCACGAGTGTTTAATAAATATAATGTTTAATTTTTATAAAGAGTATATTAGTATTTTATTAAACATTTTTTTTAAAAGAGGTGGGTAAACAAAGAATTTTCCTGTGGGTGAATAGCAACGCCCTTCACATATTACTTTATATAAAAATAGTTATGCATAAAATACACAAAATGCACATATATAAGAATGATATATAAAATAAAGCAATACTGAAACAAGATAATTTGATTATCTATTTTACTAAAGTAATATCCCTATCAGTTCCTTACAAGAATTTTGTATATTAGAGGCATACCCAGTAACATACTAACATATAGCATTTGTTACCAAATAATGGGAAAAATATCTGTAGTATAATTACACACAAACTTATTACAATATTAACAATTTTTTTAACAGTAGAGCATTAACCATTTGAGCTATTCCACTTCGTTAGCCATTTGAGACATGCATTATTCCTCTTGCAGTTCGAGCTTGAGCTGAGTCTAACCAAATACTCCCACCGTCCACGAAAAGTATGCTCACTTGTTTGCACGTGGTTTAATGTAATATGTTGGAGGGTATTTAGGGGTCTTGTGAGGTCCATTTATGAATAAATTTATTATTTATGGTAAGTATGCATATAAACGTTATCATAAATGGACCTCACAATATTCCATAATACCCTCCAACATATCGCATTAAACCACGTGCAAAAACATGAGCATACTTTTCATGGACGGAGGTAGTACTTGAAATTTGAAGTCAAGCCAAGGTAAATATAAAATTTGACTTGACTCTCTAACGAGCCATCATATATTACATTGAAAGACAAAAAAAAAATTCTCTTATATCAAGTCTAAGTGTCTAACTATTCGAGAGATTGACTCGTTAATTAATCAAGTATTTTACAAGCTCGAGCTCAATTAGTTTATCAAAATAAACTAGTCAAGTTTGAGCCTTAACGAGTTGAATCGCGCTCCTAAGTTGATCAATGCAAATAACAAATTTAATTAATTCTCAAAATTTAAAGGATAATATTTTAATCTCAATTGCCTATCACCAATTTACATTGAGTCGGTTTCCTGTTAGGCTAATATAATTGAAACATGCAGGTAATTATAACTGAGACGAGCAAGCTAATATGATTAAAACGTGCAGACTAGATTTGACTAAAAATGTAAATGAAACGTGCAATCCAGATAGATTTAAAATTAGAGATTACTTAATTTTTTTCATCAATATTGTCTTTTGTCCATAGATAATTGATCGATGCAGACGTGACTCGAATACCGATAAGATGAATCAATTTATCCAATTTTTAACTACACATATAATACTCAGCTTATCTTATCTTAAATTAATCAGATCATTAAATAAGCTCTTGTTAAAAAATAAAGATATAATATGGTGAAGTGTTTTTATGTCATTGTCACCCATAAACAACAATAATTCTCCAAAAGCTTGGTCAACTTAAATTGGATTTTATCATGTTAATAATATTTAAATTGATTATCTTGATATAGAAGACATTGATAAATGAAATTGTACATAAAACAGCTGATAAGCACTACTGTTAAAAGTCATTAGCAAGTTGATCAAGAAGGCTTGACTCTTAATTACTGATCATAATTAATTAATCTCTCCTAATTAACCTCTCCTAATTAATTACATTGACTTAATTAAAAAAAATAAAAGTGCTAGTTGCATGAAATTGCAACTGCATCGTAGTCAAAATAATAGGGTTTTAGGGGTTAATTTTGATACTTTTATATTGCAAGTTGTAATATTTTTGACTTATAAATTCACGTTATAAAGGATTATCATATGAGATGCATTATCAAGTTATCTACTGTAATAAGTTAGCTGAAATATTTTCTGGGGAAAATATCAAAACTGGTCCTATAACTTAGCTTGATTCCAATTCAAGTCCTGTAACTTTTTATTTTCTCAATTTTAGTCCTGGAGTTGTCAATTTTAGTCCTGTAACTTTTTATTTTCTCAATTTTGGTCCTAGAGTTATCAATTTCAGTCCTTTTTGGTATAAAAATTCAAATACTTACCGGAAGAATTGGATTTTTTATATTTTCCAGCAAATTGTACACGTGGACTACCACTAATCAAAACATTAATCGACCATCTAATTATAATCGGCCTGTTTGGAAACAAAAATGGCACCGACCTAAATCAGTGAGTTTTTTTAATTTTGAGGCAATATAAGGACTAAAATTGAGAAAATGAAAAATTACAGGACTAAATTGACAATTTCAGAACTAAAATTGAGAAAATGAAAAGTTACAGGACTAAAATTAACAACTCTAGGACTAAAATTAAGAAAATGAAAAGTTGCAGAACTAAAATTGGAATCAACCTAAGTTACATAACTAGTTTTGATATTTTCTCTATTTTCTGTATATTGCCATTTAAATTTTTTCCCCCTTTAATTAAGTTGCAAAAATATATACTGACAATGGGAAAATATGCCCATATTCATTAAAAGAAATTACTTTTACCCACCTATTTAAAATAAAATATTTTTTTTATCCATCACTCAATTTTATTCCCCTAATACCCTCAATCCCCATCTCTCAACCCTTCAAGCCACCCAAATACCACTTTCATTTTTTTTTCTTATTTCTATTTAAGGACTTCATACTCACTCATTATTAGTATTATTGTTATTATGAGTTTTTTAAAATTTAAGAAATTAAACATTAAATAATGAAATATAAAAAATCGACATTAATTTTATAATTACTATGTAAATATTAAATAATTAAAATTTAATTGTTTACATGCATTTAGATAATAATAATAATAATATGAAAGGTAGAATTTAGGGTGTTTGAGATGGGTCACGTGGGTAAAAAATATTTTGTATAAGAAACGTATTTTAGTCAATCTACTTTAAAATGAGTATAAAATATTTTATGTTAAGTGGATGAGTTTAAAATATTTTATTTTTATGAAAATGGTATTTTTCATTTTTTCCAAATATATATTGGAGGTATAGTAGCACACATTTTTTGTCGTTTAAACTGAGATATGCATCTATCATTTAATTTATTATTATGTGGGTATATGTGTTTTTAGATTATTTTTTACAAAAATATTTGAAAAGAAAATTATTTTTCAATGAAAGCTTGACATAAAGAATAAATGAAATTAAAAGTGGAATAGGATCTGCTAGTACTTTGTATGACATAATTTAATTAAATCAATTGAAAATCAACTAATTGTATTTTGTATCCCTTAAAAATTACATGTATGTTAAAAGTAATAATTATTTTAATGTAAAAAAATACGAATTGTCCAAACATTTGTTTATATGTAAAATTTTTAAGAGAATATGTTTTGATGATACAATGATTTTTTATTTTTACATATGTTATGTTAAAAAAATTATTTTAATGTTAATGATTTTGTTATAAAAATGTTATAATTTTAGTTATATGTTAAAAAATGGAAATTTTTTAGATTTAAAATTAAATTAATTATTTTATTAAAGATTGGTAAAAATACCGTCCGTGCGAAGCACGGGTAGGACGATCACTAGTAAAGAATAAATGAAATTAAAAGTGGAATAGGATCTGCTAGTACTTTGTATGACATAATTTAATTAAATCAATTGAAAATCAACTATTTGAATTTGTTATAAGCAAAATTCTATAGACCATTAATGAATATGAATTAAATAGTCAAAGTATTTTTCTATGTATAAACTCGTTTAGTCCTCATATATAGTTATTACAGTGAGAATAAGTACAAAATTTTTATAACCAACTTGGTAACATTAATTTGAAGTACGAATAAGAATTGAAATGACTACATTTGGTTTTAATTTCAACTCTCAAAAATTTATTATTATTTTATGAAAATAAATGGAATTTGAATAATCTTGAATTTTACTATATCTCACCTTCATGTACAAGACAAAGTATAGAGTGAAACTGGTTTATACATGAATCATTGAAGGGTATTAGTTGTTTTCATTGAAGAGTATTAGTTGAATTTAATGAAAAGTGTTACTGATTTACACTAAAAAGTCTTAGTTGTTCAGTGAAAATGAACTAAGACTCTTCAGTGTAAACCAGTAATACTCTTCGGTAAAAACAACTAATACTCTTCAGTGAATACAACTAATACCCTTCAATGATTCATATATAAACCAATTTTACTCTATACATACTCCATGTACAAATGCCATCATTAATGTATTTAAATATGAATTATATTATTATATAATTGTTGATCAAACATCAATAAATAATGGTTAGATTTCTTCACGGAGCAATATTAAATATATATATATATACGTAATATTCAGCTTATTTTAAAAAATACATTATCATGGAAATTAATACAAATCTGTTGAATCTAACAACTCTCAATTGCAACCGTGAATTTCCACTGCATTATTTGATAGCTATCAAAGTGCAATAAGTCCCCAAAAGATCGTGCAGAAAATGACCTTTATTTATTTATTTATTTATTATCTAGGGTTACGTAATAAATTCAAGTGGATCATCAAATACATAAAAGTCAAGTATTTGTTTACTTATACCTATGCATTTATACACAAATTTTTATTTTTTTATTTTCATATTAGAGTCTAAAGGTGTTAAGATCTTGGTTCTCGAATTGAGAATTGACATCCATAATATTTTTTTTGGGTAGTATATATATAGATTAAAAATAAAAATTGTACTATGAAAAAATTGACATATTTCTATCATTAAAAATAGTCATTAAAATTTTTTAACTAACCGCTTTTAATATTTGTCATACAAATCATTTTTCTTGGCATTCCTTTGGAATTTAGGCCATGATGGAATATTGTTGAATTTTGACATATAATTAAGGTTTTGTTTGGTGATATTTGAAGAAAATATGATATTAGGGCAATATATTCCAAGTATGTATTGCCGTTGATGTGTGAATAATTTTGTTACATTAATTAATTTGGATGTTTGTTTGTTAGGAAAAAAATATTTTAGCAATTTACTGGGTAAATATGTGAATATTGTAAATAATATTGATTAATTTTACAATTTATTAGTTGATATTATTGAAAAAATGTAGGTAAAAAGTGTATTAATATTTGTAATGTGACAATTAAAAAAAAATCATTTTGGATAAAATGAAACAATTAAAAAAGAATGGAGGGAGTGCCTACTTTTGTCTAGTTTGAGATTTGAGATCATTTATTTCTATTTTTTGTTTCTTCATGTATAATTATAATAATAGTCACACAAACTATATTTATTAAATTGCATTATATATAATTAACATGTATCATATTTAAAAGTAATATAATAAAAGATGATTTCTCAAAGACAAAATATAGAGTGAAACTGGTTTATACATGAATCACTGAAGGGTATTGTTTTTTTCATTGAAGAGTATTAGTTATATTTACTGAAGAATATTATTGATTTACACTAAAGAGTCTTAGTTGTTCAGTGAAAATGAACTAAAACTCTTCAGTGTAAACCAGTAATACTCTTCAGTAAAAACAACTAATACTCTTCAGTGAAAATAACTAATACCCTTCAATAATTCATATATAAACCAATTTCATTCTATACATACTCATTCTCAAATTAGAACAAACAAGATCCAACTCTCTAGCCTTTTATTTTCTGTTGTAAATATAAAATGTGAAAAAGAGAATTAGTTAATTAAGAGAAAGTCAAAACACGCGCGTATGGATTTCTTTTTCGACACTGACGCGCCTAAAAATTAAAGCACGTGAAGATTTATTTAATCCCTATTCCCACGTGCAATATAACGCGTTCATATTAATTCACATGAAATAAGCTAAAGTAAAACTATCTGCAATTTTTTTTAAAGCAATATATTATACTATATTTTTATTCTGTAAAATAACTAGTTAGAAAATTTGCTGTGTTATATGTATTTTACATATATTTAACAATAAATTCGACATTTTAAATAGACTTTTTCCAATATAATTATGCCTCTCAATTGCATGAGAAAGTGGGTAATGTATAAACCAAAGCTTGTTTTATTGCAACAATAAAATTATAAAATGACGCAGCACAAACATGATTAAACGTGATAATTCATTAATTCGATATGAATGCTGGAATAACACAAATTAAAACAGAGGAGAAGAGATAAAACTCAATATTTTTAATTCATAAACAACTGAATAATAACAAAGTTACATAGCTCCTATTTATAATAACCATACATATAAATAAATCTAACCTAATCTAATTAAATAAAATATCAAATAAAATATAATATTATTGATTCTCCAAATCTTTATATAATAATCTCCTATCGTTATCACGATCTCGTCTCCATCATAAAAACTCCCTCTAAATCTTTTAATTTTATAGATTAAAAACACTAGATATTTAATTAATTTTTTAGCATGTATATATGTTAAAAAAGAAAAATATTTTATCATGAATGCTAGGTCTCTATAAGCTCTCGAGTGTATATAATGTCACGACTCACACTTCTCACATGTAAACTTTTGAGATCAATAAATAAACACAAAATTTGCTATGAACTAGTTTCATAATATGAAAATTTATATTCACCTCTGATCTCTAATAAATTTCATTTTTTTTAAACATTCCATAGTAACCTTTACACTAAAAAATAGAAATAAAACACTCTCACACTACCAACTTTAATAAATTCAAAATATTCTTCATTCATTAGTAAAAAAGTTAATAAAACAGTTTTTCTTAAAAAGTATATCCACTGCACATATGAAAATTAATAGGTGACGGAGGGGGTATCTTTTTATGTATTTACTAATATCATTAGACATATAAATTGAAATCACAGTATATATAAAATTTTATATGTCAATAAATGTACGTAATGATATTAATAATTGCATATAATTGTAAAACAAATTTTTTATTTATGAACAAATTTCACAGAAGATCTTCTTATATATAAAACACAATTTTAAATTTGTGTTGGTATCTCAACGGGGAGATAAAGTCCAATGAAGCTTATTAGAGAGGGGAAAAAGTGTTATTTCCACGCCCATAAGTTATTTATTTTACTACCCCAATTTCTTTTATGTGTACAATATTGAAAATGGGAAAAAAGAAATTGTAATTAATTCAAACTAATGATCCACCAATATCTTACTTTGGTCACGTTCTTAGATTTTTAGGTGTAAGCATGGAAATTATTATCATGTGATTCATGTCGATCTTGCAATATATTAGAAGAATTGATGAATTATGTCTTTTGTGATTAAAATTATTGCCTTTTGGCATCATAACTTTGACATTTATTATTTGAGGTGATTAAACTCCCACAATAATCAACAGAATGATGTTGATTGCGTCGTGTAATTAATCTTATATGGGAATAAAGAGAAATTTCCACCAAAAAAAATTAATTGTTATTTTGAAATTTGCATATCTCTACATCATATCAAATATAATTATAATTCGTTAATGAAATTAAATTCAACTCCTTAATTATTTTAAGAAAAAGCCTTCATAATATAATTTTTTTCAAATCTTACTTTGATTGTTATTTTTTAAGGAGATTTTACTCAAACTTCATAAATTATTTTTAAATCACATATGAACGAGCTAGCTATTGATTTGAAATCCAAAAATCTTAAAATGAATAAATTTAAATGACATGATTTTGTTAAGTATTGAAAATTCCTTCAATTTAAACTAGGATTAATGATAATTAAGTATTTGAAATTAATCCATTTGAATATGTTATCCAAACAAGTGAAGTAGATTTAGGTTATGAATCTAAAATCCATAGCTCAAATACCTTTATCCAAACACAACTTAAAATAATCTTTAAATCTCTACTCAAAACTTGTTAAAAAAATTTGATCAGAAAAAAAAATTCATTACGTGAGTACAAGGGGCACTCGAACCCAAAAAAACGGTTACACTGTTACAAGATACAACAATAGCTCCTCACCACTTCCAAAGGTCTTATGCCCATTCATGAAAAACACTGCTAACAAACACCACAACACCTTCTAACATCAACTAACCAATTTTGGAAAGATTGATGGGGCGCTTGGTTAGCAATTCTTCAATGGTAATGAGAATGAAAATTTATTTCCATCTATACCCTCATAAGAAAAATGATATATTATGGAAAGAAGTGTTCCAATGGTGACACCATTGCTAGTGTCACGCCCCAATTTTGGAATAGAAGTTGACAACAAATGGTTGTTGGTGGAGAAATGGAGGAGTGGTTGAGGAGGATGATTGTAGGAAGAGAATAGGGTAATCAAAATGGAGTAGTGATTATCTTTTTTAGGAGGAGAGTAGAGGTATTGATTTTGTTCTCATGAACCATGCTAATTACACTAATTTTCAATCTCATTTCTATTACCATTGAAGAGTTGTTAACCAATCTAGCCTTTATCTCAACAATCACCTTTCTAAGAAAGGTAAAGTCCTAGTATTTTTTTTATATCTATCGTGCATGTAACGTGTATTAACAATATACAAAAGAATAAAATAAATTGAAATAGATAATCCTAATTGTGTAGGGTTTCAATTTATATACATGTGTATTGATGTCTATGGAAGAGTTTTAATTCTGCTTTTCAAACCAAAAATCAAATGAGTTATTCGATCAATATTAAATCAAATATATAAATATGATTAATTAGTTAAGTTTACTCTTACAATCTCAGAGACAGAACTTTCACTTTAATATTTACTCCACACTTTATTTTTACATATGATTTGTGTTGGGTCCTAAGCCCAAGGATCATATAATATTGAAGTGAAAAAACTCGTCTCACGAGTAGGTTTTATATGAAAACGTTTCATAATAAGTTTAACATGAAATAGTTTTAGAGTATCATTAATCTCATCAGGAGTATCATTAAACCTGTCAGGGGTATCACTAATTTGGGTCAGTGGTATTATATTGTAATTGTTTTAAATTTTCTTGAACCCAGACTAATGATACCCCTGATGAGATTAATGATACTTCCGATGAAATTAATGATACTTTAAAATTGTTTCATGATAAGCTTATCATGAACTATTTTCATATAATACTTTGCCAAAAAGAAAATGTTAGATGACATTATTTAAAATGAAAACTTGAAAGTGATCCTTTTTTATATTCCCTAACTTGCTTGACTCGTTAATACTTTGCCCCTCACATATATGAAACTGCCGCGTACAACTTTTTGTCATTAATTAATGTTTGTCAAATACCCCAACTAAATTTGGTCAATCTAAAATGAATTATCCAAATAATCAAAATTTGTTTTTCACCTCTAACCCTAATTCTTTAACATTAAACGATTTTCGAACCAAAAATAAAATTATTTCTCTCATTTAATATTTCTAGTATTACATTTCCTTTTATAGTTTGAAGGTACCTTCATCCGCTTTGATATATTAATTATATAATTGCACAGTAATAATTTTTAGGGTATGTATAGAGTATTAGAGTGAAGTTGATTCATTCATGTATTATTGAAATATATTAGTTGTTTTCGCCAAAGATTATTAATTATTCTAACTGAATAGTATTAGTTGTTTATACTGAAAAATTTTAGTTTGTTTTTAAATAAACAACTAATACTCTTCTGTAAAAGTGACTAATACCCATTAGTACAAACAATTTGTACTCTTTAAAATGAAGACAACTAATATTTTTTAATGGTTTATGTATGAATCATTTTTACTTGCATTAATTATCAATTATATATGACAAAAACTTGTATGAGACCGTCTCATGGCATGAGAAAATACAAATTAACACCTACCCCTACCAAAGTGTTAATGAGTCAATGTCCTAGTTACACAAATTCTCATTGTCTCATACAAAACCTACTCATTATATATTTATTTAGATAAACACCACATTAGATAAGAAGGAAGAAAAGAGAGAGTCTATGTACGGTGTAACATGTTCTCAGAGCATTAAAAGTCAACGAAGATGGACAAAAATAGAACCAACATCAAAAGTTAGTTACGAAGCATTAAACAGAAGTTGAAATGAAACTACATAAAATCCATATACGTACGAAATTAAAGCCATGCATGCATATCTTTCCCAATATGATGCCAAGTGTGTGTTTCTTGTTGATGACTCATTTTAACAAGATTTCCTTCAGCCAAAGAAATCAATTCAAGAACATATATTTTTCAATTATTGAATTTTCGACTTCAAATATATATATATATATATGTATTCCAAATAAATAAAACTCTATGTGTGGAATTAAATTGTTGTATATTAATCAGGTGTAACATGTACGTTAAGTTTACAATTCAAATAGTTTTGTAAATAATTCCACTTATGTTAAAATTTTCACTTGATAGAATTTTCGAAAGAGATAAAGTATAGTGTGAAAATGGTTCATACCATACATGAACTATTAAAAAATATTACCACCTCCGTCCCAGTTTTGTTTCCCATTTGCCAAAAATGTCTGTCTCAATTTTGTTTTCTCATTCCTAAAATGGAAACTACTTTATTCATTTAAATAATATTTTATTCACCATTCACCATTTTCAATACTACTTTATTCATTTAAATACTATTTTATTCACCATTCATCATTCTCAATACTATTTTATTCATTTAAATACTATTTTATCCATCATTCACAATACTACTTTATTAATTTAAATACTAAAATTCAACTCTCGCATTAAATTTCGCGCATAGTCAAACGGGAAAACAAAACTGGGACGGAGGGAGTAGTTGTTTTCACTGAAAAATATTAGTTGTATAGTGAAAAAAACTAATACTCTTTTAGTAAATATAATTAATATCTTTAAATAATGAGTAACTCTCTTGTGCACTTGGTGTATGGTGCACTCACTCAACAGTTGACCATGTTTATATTGAAAAGTTTGTTTCAATTACACTGAAAAGTGTGGTTGGATTACATTTTTAGTGTAAATTTTTCAGTGTAATTCAACCACACTTTTCAGTGTAATTGAAACAAACTTTTCAGTGTAATCATGGACAGCTGTTGAGTGAGTGCACCGTGCACTTGGTGCATATGAGAATTTGCCTTAAATGATTAATTGCATGCATCAATTTCACTCTATACATACTCTTCGAAAGATAGACAATTCAACATATAATTGAGAGTATTAGAAAATAATTAACATAAATGAATTAATTTCACATTTCTCTACAAAATTAATTTTTAGATAATATGAATTTCTTTCAATTTTGTTGAGGGTTCTTGTATTAAGCAAGTATATTGGAAATCTTGATTTCAAATTTTTATTAGAAAAACATAATTAATTCATGAATGATGTGATTTATATATGTATGATGTGATTTAATTGCCCTTTCTCTTACATATTCATAAATGTATATTATTACAAAAAATGATAAGTAGGGAAATAAAATTGAAATATAATCGGTTAAGCCTCTTAGATAGTGCAGAATGATAATTTAATTTTGAGTCAAAATTTCTCCTTTTAAAAATAACTAAAGTGACTCGGAGGGGGAATCAGAATGTGTTAAGGTGTATTTACAAAAATATATTTAATATCTTCTAATATAATTTAAAAATAGGTGTGATCTCTCTTATTTTTTGCATTTGCAAATACTACGTAAAGGGAATTTGAATGCTTTCTCCTGGGTAGAGTTTTGTTTAGATTATGTTTTTTTATATTGTCTACATAAAAATAAATATAGATTTAAATTTATTTGGTCTAAATTGAATGGAATATGATAAAATGAAAATTATATATACAGTCCTCCCGTTTATAGTCTTTGCTTAATACTATTATTATTTTTAATAATTTTCTTATATTAATAAAATATTAATTTTAAATATATATGATAAAAAAATCGTGAAAATATCACGATCTCGTTCTCATTTTATAAAAAGCATCATTTAAGACAATTGAATTTTGCCACAAAAATATTATTGTTGACAAAATATCCTTGTAGAATTGAAGAAATTCAACGTCGAAGATACAATGCATCTTATGTCAAGATGTTAACAACATAAATAGAACGTTAACCAATCCAATGGTGACCATGCAATAATTGGTTTTCTATTTCAACATCATGTACCACATAAATTAAAGTCTAACACGACCAATATGTGTGGTAAATATTTGCACATTGAAAAAATATAGTGTGAACATAGTTCATACATAAATCATTAATAAAGGATAAAATATTATATGAAAATAGTTCATAATGAATTTATCATGAAATTGTTTTAAAGCATATCAAATATTTGATCAAAAGTATCGATAATAACATCAGGAGTATCATTAATTTGGGTCAGTGATATGATATTGTAATTGTTGTAAATTTTCTTGAACCTAGACTAATGATACTCCTGGTGAGATTATCGATGAGTTTAAATTACAAATCATCCCATAAGTTTCTGACAAAATAGATATGGTCCCAAAATTATTTTTTTTATCAAATTTAGTCCCAATTTTTCTGACAGGGTCCAATTTTGGTCTCAATTCTCACTTTGAAGTCTGAATTTGGTGATTTCCGGCAAGAGTGATGATGTGGCGTTTATGCACTCTTGCCATAAACCCCCTATTTTGGACTTTAAAACGATGTTGTATTGTCTTTTCCGGCCGATTTGGGACCAAAATTTGACTTTGTTAGAGAATTTGAGATTAAATCTGATAAAAAGTTAATTTTGGGACTAAATTTATTTTGTCAGGAAGTTATGTGACGATTTGTAATTTAAACTCGATTATCGATAGTCCTAGTCAAATATTCGATACTTTAAAGCAGTTTCATGATAAGCTTATCATAAACAATTTTCACATAAAACTTACTCTTAATAAAGTTATTTAGTGAAAACAAACTAATATTCTTCAGTATAAATAACGCATTATCCTTCCGTGAAAACAATTAATATTTTTTAGTGAAAATAACTGATACTCTTTAATAATTTATATATAAACCAATTTCACTCTATACATACTCTTGCAAAATTGATTAATAGAAAGAAGTTGATTGGGATTTTTTACAAAAAAAAATTACCGCACGTGGAGATAATTTTTTCTAGAATAATTCGATTGTATAACAACATTAATTATTTTCATTATACTAAATTACTATTAATTATTTTAATGAAATTATTAATGCTGTTAAAAATACATGTAAAATACAAACAAGTTTCATGTGAAACTGGTTTACAATATACTTTCTTTTTTCCTGAATCATCAATCATCCTTTGGTCCTGTTCTTCAAAAAAGTCTAAATATCCCTTAATAAAAAATAAAAACTAATTAGAAAATATGCAATCGATTTCGGAATTTATTAATGTGAGTATGGTCCAGAGTAATGAATTTCTTTCGTTGCTTCATTGAGGGTTTTTGCTATTTAAAAGATACAATTAATATAGAAATTGTGTGATGAAGGTTCATGCATTAATTTTGATGGTAATTAATATGTGGAAAATAATGTTAAGAGTATTTTCTCAATATCTTCGTTTCTCAATTTTATATATCCTTTTCAATCATACATCAATTCATTCATATAATTTCTTCATAGAATATAAATCAATTTCCTTCTTATAAGGCCTATGTTTAAAGAACTCACTATTGAGCTCCTAATCAAAATTTATATATTTATATATCATTAATCTCATATATATATAAACTTGGTGCACAAATTTTAGATATGTGCATGTATTCGTCATATTTGATCAATTATATTAGTTTGCACGTTTCATTTCACATTTTAAGTCAAATCTAGTTTCATGTTTCAGTTGTATATTAGTATGTACGTTTCAATCCCTGTGTACAACTGGTGTACATCTCTCTCTTTCTCTCTCTCCCTCCCTCCCTTCCTCCCCTTCTTTCTCTCATACGTGAAATAAGACTCCACTATGAATTCGACTGAAGAAATAATATAAGATTGTGTTTTCAAATTAATATGTGAATTCATCAAATCTTAAACAAAACACACTTGTCTCTTTTGGATAATTAAATTAAAAAAAATGGCATGTAAAAAATGAATAGTGTTGAAATTTAAAAACGTAAATTTACTATCGAATTATCCAATATTTAAATAAATATCCTACATCCTTGTAGCAACTAATATAGGGGGAAAAATCATGTATACACAAAGAAATAATAATATAAAATTGTGTTTCCAAAAATTTGAATTCATCGAATTCCAAGCAAAACACTCGTCTTATTTCGATCATTGATTTTTTTTTTTATAAAAAATAAATAGTGTGGAGTTTTTAAAACGTAAATAACTCACTTTCTATCGAATTATCTCATGCTAAAAAAAAAGACAAAGTATAGAGTGAAACTGGTTTGTACATGAATTACTGAAGGGTATTAGTTATTTTCACTGAAAAGTATTACTGACTTACACTGAAGAGTCTCAGTTCATTTTCACTAATGAACTAAGACTCTTCGGTGTAAATCAGTAATACTCTTCAGTGAAAACAACTAATACCCTTCGATGATTCATATATAAACCAATTTCACTCCATACGTACTCTAAAAAAAATTCCTCCAACTTTGTAGCAACTAATATAGAAAACAATTTTCACGTACACACAATGCATGCAATGTATCGAGACGTAATCCACAAGTTAAGGACCGTGTTGTGAGGTGAAAATTCTAAAATAATGGAACACATCAAGTGTATTACTATATTATAGATGAAATAATACGTACGTGTGACTGAATATATGATGGACTAATACTCGAGAAAATGTCAAGCCTAACATTTAGGAATTTTCACGTGTATACTTGATCAAGAATAATAATTAATTAATTAATTAAACAAAATCCGTCAAAAGTCAAAACCATATTATATACAATTTCTGCAGCCGCAACCCGCAACCCAATATTAGGACAGAGATATAGAGAAGGATTGATCTACAATTTTGTTCTATGAAAATTTTCATATTAAAATATTTATACATAAATGGGGTTAAAAGCACAAAATTCCCTTATTATTTTGAAATAGTGAATTCTTTCGTGTGGTTTATTAAATATAGTGAATTTTTTTCCTTCTCTGAGTAAATGTTTTATCAGTTCTTTATTATATTCTTTATATGTTTTGAAATTTTAATATTTTAAAAAATACAAAAAATAGAAGAAATAAATAAAATTGTGAATCCATTTTTTTAAAAAGGAGAAAATTCGTTATATTTAGCAAACTTGGGAGTTTGCGCAATTTTCAAACCACTAGAAAATTTCGCACAACATATCATAACACAAGAGAATTTTGTGCTATTAACCCTATATAAATGTTATAAATGAAGAATGTTGTCTAATATAATTTTAAAATTAAAAAAAAAAATGAAATCCATCCTAGTGCACCTCCACCTAAATCCCTCCATGCAAGCAGATATGGAGAAGAACATCGAATAAATTCAGTACTAATACTTTTGTATATCAACGTATATTATACGAACAAGAGAGAAGAAAGTATATATAATAAACAAGACTAATATATAGTACTCCTTCCACCACGTGAAGTTGTTCACACTTGTCTTATATGGACATCCCGGAAATTTGTTCACACCAAAAAAAAAAAAAAAATTCTCTCACAAAAGTCAATAAAGCATAAAGTTATCATTATTTTATTCAATTCAACGATCACATACTCTCATTTTTCTTAAAAAATGTGTCAAACCCTAGTGTGAACAAATTCCCGGGACGGGGGGAGTATATATTAGGCTCGATTGAGGAGGTGTTTGAACTCGTAACGTTTGATCGTCGAGACATTACACTACTATTAATTCTTTAGATGAACCGGTCCATATTCTATAGAGTCTTGTTATGGCTTCAAACGAATTCTCCACTAATGGACGGTGAGTTATGCATTTAAAAAAAAATTAATTTTTAATAACTGATGAGATTCCGTCATTATAACTTCTCAAGCTAAAATTCTTTAATGGTAGAATAATGATATTTAGTGGTAGATCCTGTTATTATTCTTTGTCACAAAAAAACTTTTAACCAGAGAAACAATATAATCACGAGATTTTATTATTAAAAATCAATTTTTTTTTGTAGTGATGGGTCAGCCGAATTGGTCGGTTCTTGAGCCGGATATCGGGTATAAAAAAAAATTACACCATCATCTAATGTTAGTTAGTTAGGACCCCAGATGGACCCGCAATCTCCACATTTTTATGATATTTTACGTTTTGGGTCGAATCCGTTCAAATTTATTTTTTTGCATTTCTTAGAAGACCTTATATCAATAGAAATACTTGCTTATCTTTATAAACTTCATGATCCTCCTATATTATTTCGATGCGGGATATTGTTTCAACCCAACAAATATATCATAACAAATTAATGTAGCTAATTAGGTTAATTACATATATACCCATTGAAAGGATAAATAAAAAATATATATTACCTATGTACACTTAAAGATATGTGGATGTATAGTAAATAAAATATTAATTGTAAGAATTCAAAGGTAAAGCTATGGTCTGTCAAGCAATTTGCTTAAACTCAATAATTTATATAGCCTGTGTTTGAACAAGAAAGATACGAAGGGTTTACTTTGTCCAAATTAATTAAAAACGTTATTAGGGACTAAATATAGCTCTGGAAAATCAAAAGCGCTTATCATCATCTGACGAAAAGATACGCTTATACAAATTATGTATAAAATAGTCTATGGTGTTAAAGGTGTTTTATTTGACTAAATTATTTAGTTTTTCACGGTTTTTTTAGTGTGTATACGTTTGGACTTTGAAATAGATAAAATAATTATGTTAAAGGTGTTTGGTTTGACAAAAATAATTACTTTTTGACGAAATTTTTTCGTATATACGTTTGGACTTTGAAGGTATTTCAAAACTTTGATTACACCTGCCAGTGTAGTAAAAAAAATTTACACAGAAGAATTTCATATTAAGACCCAAATTTTAGGTTATGTCTCAATTTAAGTGTTCATTTTAAAAGTGTCTCAAATCAAGTCTCAGTTTATATTTTTTTTTCTCAATTTAAGACTTGTTTTGAATTCTTGTGTCTCAATTCAAGACCCAACAAACAATTATTTTTTAAATTAAATTCATTCAATATGAAAAAATTAAAGATATCCGTTATAAATAAAAAAAATTAATTAATTTTAAAAAATATTAACATTTTATTAATATAATGAATATTTCTAATTTTTTTAATATCATCGTGTTAATTTAATTTAAAATTTTAATTTATTGTTTAAAAAAATTGATAACTGGCATTTTAAAATTAAAAAATAAACTAACATTTTTCATATACGATGAGAAAAGATTATACGGGAAAAATGTTAGTTGTCATATTTTTTATAATACTAAATTAATACATGGTGATAATAATTAAAAATTAGAAATATATATTATATTAATAAAAAAACTTATTTTTTTTATAATTAAAGTTTTTTTATAATTTAAGACGAATGTCTCTAATATATCTTTTGTATTGAATGGATTTAATTGTTTGTTGGGTCTTGAATTGAGACATAAGAATTCAAAACAAGCCTTAAATTGAGAAAAAAATAAAAATTGAGACTTGATTTGAGACACTTTTAAAATTAGTACTTAAATTGAAACATAATCTAAAATTTGGGCCTTGATATGAGATTCTTCCTTTTTTACACCTATATATATATATGGATATTTAAAATAAGAATTTTTAAATTGCATGCAATTATTATAATTAGAATAAGTTTTATATGAAAATGGTTCATGATAATTTTATCATGAAATTGTTTTAAAATATTGAATATTTGACTAGGAGTACTATAATCTCACCAAAAATATAATATTTCTGATCCAAGAAAATCTACAACAATTAAGATATAATATTTATGATCCAAATTAATGATACTCCTAGTAAAATTATTTATTCGATACTATAAAACAGTTTAATGATAAGCTTATCATGAACTATATATTTTCATAAAATACTTCATTTTACTATTATTATTATAATATGTTTTATACGATGACAATTCATTGTCTTATTGTGTTATTTAGGGGGCGCTTGGTTAACAATTCTTCAATGATAATGGGAATGAGATTGAAAATTAGTGTAATTAACATGGTTCATGAGAACAAAATCACTACCTCTCCTCCTAAATAAGGTAATCACTACTCCATTTTGATTACCATATTCTCTTCCTACAATCATCCTCCTCAATCACTCCTCCATTCTTCCACCAACAACCATTTGTTGTCAACTTCTATTCCAAAATTGGGGCATGACACTAGCAATAGTGTCACCATTGGAACACTTCTACCCCTAACATATCATTTTTCTTATGAGGGCATAGATGGAAATAAATTTTCATTCCCATTGTCATTGAAGAATTGCTAACCAAGTGCCCCCTTAATGTCATATGTAGGACAAAAAAAAAAAACATTTTTGGGCCCTAAGTTTGTATGTAATTGTAGTATATTATATTTTAAAATCAATCAAATTTGAAATAGTTCAAGTTAAGCTTAGGGGTGGGAATAGGTCAGGCTACCCGACAGGGGCCTACGGCTCGGCCTACCTAAAGCCTAACTCAGCTCGACTCGTTTAATAAACGAGTCAAACTCAAGCTTTTTTAAAAGCCTATTTAATTAAATAGGTCAGACTTGAGCTTTTTTGTAAGTCTTTTAAGCCCAACAGACCGGCCTATTTAACTATATTAATATATTGTTTGAATTAATTATTATGCTATTATTTGATAATTCATTTGTAAATTGCTTTTATTCTTCATTTTAAGATTTAAAGAGTTAATTGTAATGATTTAATAATAATATAATTATTAAATATAATTTTGTAAACATAACCAAAAGGCCCTTAAAAGGCTTTTAGGCCAGACCTATTTATTAAAAAGGCCGGACCAAAACTTTGTAAAAAGCCTATGACAGTTAACAGGTCAGGCTTAGGCCCAAAGATTAAATAGCCGGCTCATGTCGTCCAAAGAGAAGCCTAGCTCGGCTCGACCTATTTCCACCCCTAAGTTCAATGAGTTGCAAGATTTTTCTACATTTAGAGATTTTTGATATATAAATGTAAGAAACTATATATATACATATTTTTTTAATCTGTAAATATAGAATAATCGTGTAGTCCATGTGATATTTCAATTTAATTAGGATTAATTCAGATTCATTGTACTTAATTTGCAAATTTTAAAACATAGTAATATCTTATATTTATATGCCCGTAAAATTATTGTTCTTAAAAAATTCCCAAATTACAGGAAAAAAAAACACTATTATAAACACGTTTTTTCCGTTTAATTTCATCGATAACATTTAAATTACATATGGTATCTAACTGGATTTATTAAAATTTATGTCTATTATATATCTGACGTAACGTGTTGACATATTTTAGCACACTGATTAATTTATTAATTCGTATAATTCATGTTAACGAACGATGACTGAGAGTAAGATCCCAGAACCGACCGGGAAGCTTGTAATTACTTGTGGTAGACATTAATTATTATATAAAGTCAAATATTAAATTAAATAACATAAATATTTTGTATATATATGTCAGCCATCATTTTCATGCCCTTTATAAATAACACAAACATTACTAATTTGAGGTCAGGGCTGACATGGGAGCCACATCAATACTTTTCATTAATTTATTTATTTTTGGGGGGACATACTTTTCTTCAATTAGTTACATAGAATTTGAATAAATACACACAATAATAAAAATCAAAATCAAAATCGCAAAGACGTGAACGGGATAAAGACATAAAGTATATTCTTGAACAATAAATAATCATATTCAATATTCACACGGTCTTTTCAGAGCTGCTATAAATTTTATAGTTTTTTTGTTAAGTTGATAAACTCCTTATTGTTAATGTTTACTCTGGTCAATAATTAATATGTTCGTTTGGGTATTAAAAAAATTGAATAATTAATTGTTACAATTATTAACTTTGATGATTATACTATGCCCATGAAAAAATATTATATATATATATATATATATCCGTCATGTAATTATTTTCACATTTATTTTATTTGAATATCCCACAATTATTTTCACACTCATAAAAATAAAATAACTTACACTCATAAAACTTAATAAACTAATTTTATTATATTAAAATATATTTACTCTCCTACTCATTTATTCATTTTCTTAAAAAAAAATAGTTAGTGTGAAAGAAATTTTGGAACATAAAATAGGGAAAAATTGCACTTTTTTGTCCTTTAATTTTGGTGGACTTTGGTTCGTCCTGTTAACTTTAAAACTTTTGAATTTCGTCTTACTCATATAATTTATAATTTTTTTATCGAAAGAGTTACCCGACAAAAAACATAATTTATTATAAATTATAGGATAAAAATCCAAAATGATTAAAAGACAAAAAAAAAAAATGTAGTTTTAATTATGTTCAAAAAGTCGCAAGATCCGTGTATTTTGTTTTGATTATCACGTACGATCCGTACGGAGATGCTGAAACTTTGAAAAATGTAATATTTCAATATTTTACGCTTCTTTAAACTAATGTTGAATCTCATTTGATTTTAATACCGAAAGGATTAATTATCGACTGATATATATTATCCAACGTGTCTAGCTAATAGAAGTCTGTATTCATGACAAGGATGAAAATATTCGGATATTTCCCCGATATATTCATTTTTTGTGGTTACCGATATCGATACTGGGGGTAACGATATTTCCATAAATTCGTAAAAAAAGTTGGTAATGTCGGTATGCAATATCAATTTCAATTGTATTTTTATACAATTTGAGTCTAATATCAATAAAATATTGAGAAAAATATCGAAGACCATCGTGAAATATCGTAAAAATATAGATAATTTCAATAAATATCGATTAATATCACAAACGTAAATTTTTGCTCTATTTCTATTGTTAAATTTATGTATTAAAAGTTTGTTATTAAATTTTCATAATTTTTCAAATTTACATATATCGATATATCCATCGATATTTCCACAAATTCATGGTCGATTTTTATCAATATTCTGAACCCAAGTGGTCACAATAATTTAAATATATATATATATATATATATATCTCCAAGTTAGGTGTGTGATATTTGAATTTATTCACAAATGAGGAATTGAGATGAAAAGTAATCGTCATAGCTGATTTAAAAAAGCGTGTGTCCTTATTAGATATCTGCTCACGCCTTACGTCTTATCTAAATGTATCAAATATAATTTGATCACCTTTTACATTTCAATTATTAATTCTTTATCAAATATAATTTGGTCACCTTCTACATCTCAAATATTCTTTTCAACACTATAACTTATTTCCTAAATTTATTATTCAATCAAATTTACTATTGATGATGATTAATTAATACTCCCTCCGTCGTCCCTGAGTAAAACTTCCAACTTTCCTTTTCGAGCCGTTCCCCATTAAATTTCTCATTCCATAAATGACAAAAATAACATTTTACTACATATAAACTTTAACCTTCAAATTCACACAATATTACAAAAAATGTCACTCATTCGATTCACTTTTCAACACTATTCATTACTTTATTTCAAAAATCAACATGTGGCCCACCAAACATTAATAAACAAATACATTTTTTTAAACTATTCAACAAAAATAAATGGAAAACTTACTCATGGGCGGAGGAAGTACGTTTTAGTAAAACAATAAAAGTAGTTTTCTTGTGCACTAAATATCCTGTAAAACTTAAGTGCATTTTGTATAGTATTGGTTATTTCACTGAAAAATACAAGTGAAAACAAGTATACTCTCACCGTCCACAAAAAATAGGCTTGTTGTTTTTTTATGTTTGTTAAGAAAGTTAATATAATTTGTAAAATATAAGAATATTGTATCAAATCAAGGTCATAATAAATTATTTTAAAAATATTATGTGTGTATGTTGAAAAATGTAAATAAAATTTATTATTTTCGCATTAGGAAACAAGACTACTTCTTGCGGATGGACAAATACGACAACCAAGACCATTTTTGTGAACGAGAAGGAAATACTTATTAGTGAAAGTAATTGTATGAGTAGATCTTGTATGAGATCGTTTCATGGCTTGAAACAACGAGAATGAGTATAAGTAGAGTATTGACTAATTAACATTTTTGTAGGTGTGGATGTTAATATGTGTTGTTTCATACAAGTTTTTGTCTAACTGTATTTGCCAATAAAAATAGTCGATATTGTACAAAATATGCCCTTGAATTGTACAAAATAGTTTATGTCATTTAAATTTGTATATGAGTTAGCACGATGGAACAAGTAAATATGAATATTTGTCATAAATAAAGATTTATTCATTATATATTTTCGAACGACGGCTGCATGTAAAGACCAAATATAAGACACGTAAATATTACTATTTGATTAGCTGTGAAGGATGAGACAACAGCCGTATATACAAGAAAAACATCAGTTAATCCATTCACATACAGTCAATAGTAAAAAACAAATTCACATACTTCAAAATAAAGCTAATTTCTCATGAGCAATTCTCTTGTACATTTGGTGTATAGTGCACTCGCTCAATAATTGATATTATTTACACTGAAAAGTTGGTTTCAATTACAATAAAAAGTTTACACTGAAACTTGATTTTCAGTATAATTGGAACCAACTTTTCAGTGTAAATAATATCAACTGTTGAGTGAGTGCACCGTACACTTGATACATACGATAGTTTTGTCATTTCTCAATATTTTTAAGTTATTAATTCACAACTCATACGATTCATTATGGGTGCCCATCAAATTAAAAATCTCTACAAAAATAAATAAATGAAGTCCAAAATTTTAGATTTGTCCATACATATATAATATATGAGCTTAATAGATGTAAGAGAGATTTAATCTATTTTTTTTTTTTTTTTTTGCTCTAGAATCTCGATTAAATTAAAATTATTAAATTTCCACGAAACTAATTCCAATTTTACAACGCAATAAACTGTCAACTTACGCAGCCACAGCCCACAAAATAAAAAATCCTTCCCCATCAAGAAACGCGACAATGGGAACTCACTCCCGATAATCGTTAACGCTTTTACCGCCACGTGTCACCCTCACAATTCCACACAAACGTGTCCCTTTTTAATTTTTTAAATTTCCGCTCCAAAAAGTCGTTACAAATTTCAAACTCCTGCCTATAAATACCCCCAAAACCCAGACATTAGCCTCAAATCACAGAATACAAATTAATTATTTTCTTCCAACAAAAAAAACTCAAGAGGAAAATGCCGAGAAAAGGAATGAAAAGTTTGTGTTTCTCCCCAAAAGTACCTTCTTCTTCCTCCTCCCCACACTCTACCTTCGGATCTCCGGCGCGGATCGGTTTCTCGCCGGCTCGGCCGAGCTTCCCCGACTCGGTGATGGACCGGACGCTGGAAATCGCCGAACCGGTGATCGAGAAATGGAACCCTGACTCAACTACCTTCGCGAAAGTAACTTCTCTGTTCTACGAGAACCGGCGAGAGGCGAGGGATTACATCAAAACGGTGCGGAATTTGCAGCGAGGGATGCACTTTCTGGTGGCGGAGAATTCGAGCTCGGAGAAATTGGTTCGAGCTCAGAATTTGATGCAGATTGCGATGAAGCGATTGCAGAAGGAGTTTTACCAGATCCTGTCGATGAATCGTGCGCAGCTCGATCCGGAATCGGTTTCGACTCGGTCGTCGAGGACGAGTACCGGATCTAGCGTGTCGTATAATGACGATGAGGACGATGATGAGAGTGTTGTTAGGCAGGCGAATGAGGCGATTTCTGAAGTTGAGGATGCTTCCATGGTGGCGATGGAGGATTTGAGATTGATTGCGGAATGTATGATTTCGTCTGGTTACGCGAAGGAGTGCTTGAAGATTTATAAAATTATTCGGAAATCGATTGTTGATGAAGGTATTTATAAGCTTGGCGTGTTGAAATTGAGCTCTTCTCAGATTCATAAAATGAATTGGGAGAGTTTGGAGATGAGGATTAAGGATTGGCTTAACGGCGTGAGAACGGCGGTTGAAACTCTGTTTAATGGAGAGAGAATCCTCTGCGATCACGTTTTCCTGAGCTCGGATTCGATCCGAGAATCGGTTTTCACCGAAATCACGAAGGAAGGAGCCATGATTCTGTTCGCATTTCCAGAAAATGTGGCGAAGAACACCAAAAAATCGCCGGAAAAAGTCTTCCGAATTCTGGATATGTACGCCGGAATCTCCAACCACTGGCCGGAAATCGAATCGATCTTCGAATTCGACTCCACCGCCGCCATCAGATCTCAAGGGCTGACGTCACTCACGAAGCTCGGAGAGTTCACACGCGCCGCGCTGAACGACTTCGAAACGCTAATCCAGAAGGATTCCTCGAAATTCGCCGTCGCCGGCGCCGGAATCCACCCCCTGACGTTCGACGCGATGGATTACCTCACAAATCTCGCCGATTACAGCAACATCTTATCCGATCTCCTCGCCGATTCGCCGCCGCAGGCGAAGAAACTGCTGCCGGAAACCTACTTCGGTTTCTCCGACACCGAAGACTCTCCGGCGCCGGCGATTTCTCTCAAAATGGCGTGGCTAATCCTCGTCCTTCTCTGCAAACTCGACACCAAAGCCAAATTCTACAAAGACGTTTCTCTCGCTTACCTTTTCCTCGCCAACAATCTCCAATACGTCGTCGTAAAGGTCCAAACTTCAAACCTGAAATACCTCCTCGGAGACGAATGGGTAACCAAGCACGAAGCCAAAGTGAAGCAATTCGCGTCTAACTACGAACGGCTAGGATGGGGCCACGTCATCGACTCCCTCCCGTCCGATCACGCCGCCGAAACCCCCGAAAAAGTCAAGGAAATATTCAAGAAATTTAACTCGGCGTTTGACCAGGCGTACAGAAAGCAAGCCCTCTGCGTCGTACCGGATCGGAAGCTCCGAGATTTCATCAAAGTCTCTATCGCGAGAAAGATATATAGACTATATCGCGAGATTTACAACCAGCATTCCCAGAGGATGGGAAGGGAAAGATTTTCTGCTGCAATTGTCAAATATACCCCTGAGGATGTGGGCCATCATTTGTCGGATCTGTTTTTTGGGCATGTTGAGTCGGGGAGTTCTTCGTCAGTTGAGTCGTCCCCGTCGAATTCTCTTCACCCGAGATCTCGTTGAGAGATGATATGAGATGAGATAATGAATTGTTTATTATTTAAATAATTATTGTAATCGTGTATAAAAAGTGTGATTAAATACCTTTTTCGGCGATTATTGATGATAAATGAGAGTATATTTATACGTGTTTGAAATGAATTCAAATATTTTTATAAGTGATTGTTAATTAATTGTTATCATATCAAGTATGTATTACAAGATGCATGTTGGATTTTGTTATCCCGGTCTCATTAATAATTGATACTCCTTTTAGCTCCTTTGTAAATTGAGTAAGTTTTATATAAAAATTATTCAAAAAGCAAAGTATTATATGAAAATAGTTCATGATAAGCTTATTATGAAATAATTTTAAAGTATCATTAATCTCATCAGGAATATCATTAATTTCATCAGGGGTATCATTAGTCTGAGTTCAAAAAAATTGTTTTAAATTTTCTTGAACTCAGACTAATGATACCCCTGACAGGTTTAATGATATTTCTGATGAGATTAATGATACTCTAAAATTATTGCATGTTAAGCTTATTATGAAGCGTTTTCATATAAAACTTACTCATCATAAAATTATTTAAAAGTATCGAATATTTGATGAGAATTATCGATAATTTCACTAGAAGTATCATTAATTTGGGTTCAAATTTTTTACAATAATTATAATATAATATCACCAACCAAATTAATGATACTTCTGGTGAGACTATCAATATTTTAATATAATTTCATTATATGCTTATCATGAACTATTTCATATAATATTTTGCCTTCTAATATTCATACAAAATTATTATAATTAATTATGAGTATGTATAGAGTGAAATTGGTTCATACATGAATCATTGAAGGATATTAGTTCTTTTCACTAAAGATTATTAGTTGTTTTTACTGAAGGGTGTTGTTTTCACTGAATAGTCTTAGTTTGTTTTCACTAAACAATTAATATTTTTCAATTAAAAAACTAATACTCTTTAATAAAATAATAAACTTTGATTTTGTTTTTTTCTTTTCATATGTCTGCTCGTTTTCAACTGACAATTATTAATTCTTAAATATTGGCTTGAAAAATAATTAGATACATTAAGTAAAGACAAAAATTAAAATTAAAAAATTAATACTTTAATTATAGTAACTTTTTTTTTCTGACCAATGAAAATATAAAATAAATTTATTTATGTGGGATAGATGAATATTTCTCAACACCTAGATAGTTAAACTGCTGTCTCTTGCAAATTCGAATCTTAAATCAATAATAATAATAAAAACAAATTAAGACGTGATAGTTTTGTCATAAAGATATAAACTAAAAAGTGGTGCTTCGAGAAAGGGAACATTCGAGCACACTTGGGAAAAGGTTGTTTTCAAGTCATAGGATTGGAAAGTTGGTAATAAACAAAAGAGTGGAATAAAATAAACGGGAAGTTGACAGCCACAAATTTGGATAAAATTATTATTAGGACCCGTTTGGTAAGGGGTATTAGGGAGTGTTAGATACACTAACACCCATAATATTCAGTTTGGTAGGTATTATGCACTGTCTTTTCGGCCCTTTATAAAGCAAGGGCCCGGTTTCTACTAAACCAAATTCGTATGACAGTAGATCCCTCGCTCATAGGTGGTATTCATAAAACTATGAATTCTTAGAATCTATTTTTCCCAAAATTACCCTCATTCATCCGATTAAAAATTTCATCTTCCAAACCACATTTCATTGTTTCCCAGGGAAGAAATGAGATACGAAAACCTCCATTCATTTTTCTAAGAAAGAACAAACGGTTATGCATCGACAAAAATGAAACAGAGAATTGAAGTAATCATATACAGTGAAATCCATAGTATAATTAGTAATATTAAATATAATATTCAATAATAATAATAAATTACAATACAAACTATAATCTACAATTTGAGAAAAGTGATCTGACCACTTACCAGGCGTGAGAAACTGGGAATGGAGGATTGCGTTCGTGCGACGGCGGCAAGGGAATGCTGCGTGCGGCGGTGCAGCGGCGCGGCAGCCAGGAGTGCGGTGGTGCAGCGGCGCGGCAGCTAGGAGTGCGGCGGTGCAGCGCCGCGGCAGCCAGGAAGCACTGCCTGCGACGGTGGCAGCCTTGGAGCACTGCGCGGCGGTCTTTTTTGATGGTGAACAGTGCGGAAACTGCAGTCGCCGCCACCACCGCGAGACGAAACTGCAGTCGCCGCCACCACCGCGAGAGGCTGCGTGTGGAAGACGCTGGATTTCTTTTTGACGTTCTTAGTTTTTTTGAATAAGTTTGACTTAATCAACTTTCCTTTTACTTTTTTTTAAGATAAAGATAATTATTAGTAATGACAATAATGTAAATTATGTTTCATTATTAAGGGTAAAAATGACTTTTTCAATCTTATCAATATATTAAAACATACAACCAAATGAACTATAAATTATTGAATTTGGCATACCAAACAACATATATATACAATTGACTGGTCTAATAAATCATAGTTTAAACTATCTTACTTTATCATATACATGCTACCAAACGAGTCGTTAGTATTAATCTGAAACTTTAAAAAATAGACAAAGAAATGTAAATATGGTTTATTTTGAACATAATTAAAATTACATTTTTTTTGTCTTTTAATTATTTTGGATATTGGAATTTTGTCCTATAATTTATAATAAATTATGTTTTTTGTCCTGTTACATATAACTTACAAAAAAATGGTGCTACGTCAGATTTATCGGAAGAGTTACCTGGTATAGCAGGCAACAGAATAAAAAATAAAAAAATTATAAGTTATAGGAGTAGGACGGAAATAAGGATGGCAATGGGGCAGGACGGGGCGGGTACTTGAAGATTCATGCCCGCCCTGTCCCTTGTGCGGGGCAGGGCGGAGTGATCCACTACAGGTCGCGGGGCGGGGCGACCCACTCGGATCATAATAACTTACTTTTATGATAATGATATGTTGATATGTCTTGAATCACACACTTCTCTGAGCTGTAGTATTGGGCCTTAAGCCCAATTTCGGTGTTTTATCTCAGTGCTATATATATAGTCTTTGAGATCTGTAATCTGTAACCTACATCAGTAATAAAATCCGTTCTCCTCTCTGCCCGTGGACGTAGCCAATTTATTGGTGAACCACGTAAATCTCTTGTCTTTTTACGTTTCTTGTTTATGCTCTATAATCCTATTTTGTCACAACAAACTGGTATCAAGAGCCTAGTCGTTTCGATCAGGGTTTTTTCCGCACTATTAGGGTTTTTTGGAGCCGATCGAGAATGTCTGCTTTCAACGTAAAGGTTGACAAATTCACCGGGAGAAATAGTTTTGGCTTATGGCAAATCAAGATGCGATCTCTGCTGAAGCAGCAGGGTTTGTGGGCGCCGCTATCAGGAAAACCTAAATCTGAGGATGCAGATGAAGAAGAGTGGAATACCCTAGAAGAAAAGGCCCACTCGACTATCATGCTATGTCTGTCTGACGATGTTATCATCGAGGTTGCGGATCAGGAAACTGCCGATGGTCTCTGGAAGAAGTTAGAGAGTCTCTACATGACGAAGTCTCTAACCAATAAATTGCTTTTAAAGCAACGTCTGTTCCGTTTACGCATGCAGGAAGGTACACCCATTCGAGATCATCTAGATAAATTAAACAAAATTTTACTAGATTTGCGTAATATTGATGTTAAAGTAGAAGATGAGGACGCTGCTTTAATTCTGTTAGTATCTTTGCCTGAATCGTATGAGAATTTTGTTGAATCGTTTATTACTGGGAAAGATACTCTGTCTCTGGAAGATGTTCGATCTGCCCTCCACAGCAGAGAAGATCGTCAACAGGCAACTGGCTCGGCCACAGAAAATCAGGCATCGGGGCTGTATGTCACGGGTAAGGGACAAAAGAAATCTGGGAAGAAAACTGGAAAGCCGAATCAGAAAGGTTCAAAAGGTCCTAAACCCAATGACATCTGCAATTACTGTAAAGAACCAGGGCACTGGAAGAATGATTGTCCTAAGAAGAAGAGGAAGCAGGAGAAGAAAGAGGGTGTCGGCGGTTCTGCAGCTGTTGCAGAAACTGATACGAATTCTGAAGATGATCTGGCCTTGGTTGCAGCTGAACAGTCACATCGTAATGATGTGTGGGTTCTTGATTCTGGGGCATCATACCATATTTGTCCTAACAGGGAGTTCTTCTCGACCTATGAGCAGATAGATGGAGGAAATGTTACCATGGCTAACAGTGCTGCCTGCAAGGTGGTTGGGATTGGCTCAGTCAGGATACGGACACATGATGGGGTATTCTGCACCTTGGATGAAGTCAGGCATGTTCCACAGATGACGAAGAATCTGATATCATTGAGTCTCCTTGACAGCAAGGGTTTCAGTTTCAAAGGTGAAGGTGGAGTTATGTATGTTTGTCAAGGTTCAAAGGTGGTTCTGACAGGCTTGAAACGTGGTACCTTATATTATCTGTGAGGTTCCACTGTGACAGGTTCTGCTGATGTTGCATCATCTGAGGTTCAGACCATGGATATGACCAGGTTGTGGCATATGAGGCTCGGTCATATGGGAGAAAGAGGGATGCAGATTTTGTCAAAGCGGGATCTTCTATCTGGGCATAAAGTGCAGAGTCTTGAATTCTGCGAACATTGTGTATTTGGGAAGCTTCATCGCAGCAAGTTCCCAAAGAAGGCAGTTCATCAGACCAAGGGGACTCTTGACTACATTCATATGGATTGTTGGGGTCCGTCACGTGTTGAGTCTATTGGAGGCCACAGATATTTTGTGTCTATGATTGACGACTACTCAAGGATGACTTGGGTAATTATGATGAAACACAAAAGTGAAGCTTTCAAGAAATTCAAGCAGTGGAAGGCGTTGGTAGAAAATCAGACTGGGAAGAAGATCAAGAGACTGCGAACTGATAATGGCCTGGAGTTCTGTTCGTCTGAGTTCAATGAGTTCTGTAAGGATGCAGGGATTGCTCGACACCACACTATTCGACATACACCGCAGCAGAATGGTGTGGCAGAGCGCATGAATCAGACATTGCTGGAGAGAGCAAGATGCATGCTCTCGAATGCTGGTTTGGCTAGAAAGTTCTGGGCAGAAGCAGTAAACACGGCGTGCTATCTGATCAACCGTGGTCCTCACACTGGCATTGATTGCCAGACACCTTATGAGGTATGGTCTAATAAACCTGCAGATTATTCTTTGTTGAAGGTTTTTGGTTGTACTGTTTACTATCATGTTAGTGAGGGTAAATTAGAGCTAAGAGCTAAGAAGGGTATATTCGTTGGTTTCGGGGATGGAGTTAAGGGATATAGAATCTGGTCACCTTCAGAGAATAGAGTTATATTCAGTAGGAATGTGATTTTTGATGAGAATTCTATGTTTAACCCCACTGTGAAGTCTGTTTGTACAGAAAATTGTAGTAGTGTTGATAAACAGGTGGAGCTGCAAGTCACTCTCGATGAGAGTAAATCACAACTCCAAGGTGGAGAAGATCAACATACTCCTGCTGAAAGTACAAGTTCTGATGTTCATCCAGAAGCTCGCCAGACAAGCATAGCTGTTGATAGAGCTAGGAGAACAGGCGTGAAGCCTCCTGTGCGGTACGGTTTTGAGGATATGGTGACTTATGCATTACAAGTCGCTGACGAGGTGGAAGAGGAAGAACCATCTGCAGGTGAACCATTCACCTACAGAGAGGCTGTTTCATGCAGTGAGTCGGCCCAATGGCTCACTGCAATGAGAGAAGAGATGGAATCGCTTGCCAAGAATGAGACGTGGGAGCTGGTCAAACGGCCTAAGGAGAGGAAAATTGTTACTTGCAAATGGATATTCAAGAAGAAGGAAGAAACCACACCTGGTGAGGGTGTGAGATACAAAGCTCGGCTAGTTGCAAGAGGGTTCACACAGAAGGAGGGGGTTGATTATAATGAGATATTCTCACCAGTGGTCAGACACACTTCCATCAGAGTGTTACTAGCAATGGTTGCACATCAGGATTTAGAATGTTACTAGCAATGGTTGCACATCAGGATTTAGAACTTGAGCAACTAGATGTGAAGACAGCTTTTCTACATGGAAAGCTCGAAGACGATATCTACATGACTCAGCCAGAGGGGTTCCAGGTTCCGGGGAAGGAAGATTATGTTTGGTGCAAGTCACTCTCGATGAGAGTAAATCACAACTCCAAGGTGGAGAAGATCAACATACTCCTGCTGAAAGTACAAGTTCTGATGTTCATCCAGAAGCTCGCCAGACAAGCATAGCTGTTGATAGAGCTAGGAGAACAGGCGTGAAGCCTCCTGTGCGGTACGGTTTTGAGGATATGGTGACTTATGCATTACAAGTCGCTGACGAGGTGGAAGAGGAAGAACCATCTGCAGGTGAACCATTCACCTACAGAGAGGCTGTTTCATGCAGTGAGTCGGCCCAATGGCTCACTGCAATGAGAGAAGAGATGGAATCGCTTGCCAAGAATGAGACGTGGGAGCTGGTCAAACGGCCTAAGGAGAGGAAAATTGTTACTTGCAAATGGATATTCAAGAAGAAGGAAGAAACCACACCTGGTGAGGGTGTGAGATACAAAGCTCGGCTAGTTGCAAGAGGGTTCACACAGAAGGAGGGGGTTGATTATAATGAGATATTCTCACCAGTGGTCAGACACACTTCCATCAGAGTGTTACTAGCAATGGTTGCACATCAGGATTTAGAACTTGAGCAACTAGATGTGAAGACAGCTTTTCTACATGGAAAGCTCGAAGACGATATCTACATGACTCAGCCAGAGGGGTTCCAGGTTCCGGGGAAGGAAGATTATGTTTGCAAGTTGAGTAGGTCTTTATATGGGCTAAAGCAGTCTCCAAGGCAGTGGTATAAGAGGTTTGACAGTTACATGATCCAGTTGGGATACAACAGGAGTCCGTATGATTGTTGTGTGTATCACAACAAAGCTGATGATGGTTCCATGATCTATCTTGTCCTGTATGTGGATGATATGCTCATAGCTGCAAAGTCCAAGTCTGATATTCAGAAGTTGAAGGATCTGCTCAGTGCTGAGTTCGATATGAAGGATTTGGGTGCTGCCAAGAAAATTTTGGGTATGGAGATATATAGGGAAAGAGAGAAGAAGAAGCTTTTCTTGTCACAGAAGAGTTACATTCAGAAGATTTTGTCTAGATTTGGCATGTCTACCGCCAAGCCTATTGATACTCCAAGTGCTACAAATATTCATTTATCCACTGATCATGCACCAAAATCTGTAGCTGAGCAGGTGTACATGTCTCGAGTCCCATACTCTAATGCAGTAGGGAGTTTGATGTATGCTATGGTCTGCACTAGACCAGATCTTGCACATGCTGTTAGTGTTGTCAGCAGGTTCATGGGACAACCTGGAAAGGAGCATTGGCAAGCTGTGAAGAGGATTTTTCGTTATCTCAGAGGTACGTCTGATGTTGGTCTCATTTATGGAGGTGATGCTCACATTTATGTGACTGGTTATTCTGATTCTGACTATGCTGGAGATGTTGATAGTAGAAGATCTATGACTGGTTATGTTTTCACTTTTTGTGGTTCTGTTGTTAGTTGGAAGGCAACTCTGCAGGCTACAGTTACTTTGTCTACAACTGAAGCAGAGTATATGGCACTGACAGAAGCTGCTAAAGAGGGAGTTTGGTTGAAAGGGCTTGTAGGTGATCTTGGTCTACATCATGATCAAGTTATTGTATTCTGTGACAGTCTGAGTGCAATCTGTTTGACCAAGGATCAGGTCCATCATGAGAGGACAAAGCATATTGATGTGAGGTATCATTTTCTGAGGAATGAGCAGAGAATCAAGGTGATGAAAGTAGGTACTGCTGATAATCCTGCTGACATGTTCACCAAGCCAGTCCCGCATAGCAAGTTTCGACATTGTTTGGACTTGCTAAACGTCACAAGCTGTTAGTTGCCCAAGGAGGGCAAATCTGAGGCAGAAAGGAGGAGTCTGTTTCATCTGGCATTGTAATGATGCATCTGCAAGGAAGATTCAAGTCAAGGTGGAGATTTGTTGATATGTCTTGAATCACACACTTCTCTGAGCTGTAGTATTGGGCCTTAAGCCCAATTTCGGTGTTTTATCTCAGTGCTATATATATAGTCTTTGAGATCTGTAATCTGTAACCTACATCAGTAATAAAATCCGTTCTCCTCTCTGCCCGTGGACGTAGCCAATTTATTGGTGAACCACGTAAATCTCTTGTCTTTTTACGTTTCTTGTTTATGCTCTATAATCCTATTCTGTCACAACATGATACACCGTATATTTTAAGATATTTAACATAAAACTAACAAATACTAATAAATATGAAAAATATAATACTTTTAAAGTTGAAACATAACCATTTATACTATATAAAACTAATAAATATAAAAATATATAATAATATTTTATATTTCATATGTATATCATACATTAAATATAATATATATTTATAAAATTTATATTATATGCGGGTCAGAACGAGGCGGGGTAGAAGTAGTACTCATATCCGCCCCACCCCGCTGCGGATCACAGGGTGGGGCGACCCAAACAGGTTGGGGCAGGGTGGGTCAGCTGCAGGGCGGACCAAATTGCCATCCCTAGACGAAATTCAAAAGTTCAAGCACACTTGAAAAAAGGTTGTTTTCAAGTCATAAAATTGGAAAGTTGGTAATAAACAAAAGAATGGAAGAGAATAAACGGGAAGCTGATAGCCACAAATTTGGATAAAATTATTATTAGTATTACTCTTGAGCTTTAAAAAAAATAGAGAAAGAAATGTAAATATGGTTTATTTTGAAGTCAAAAGATTGAAAATGAAATACGTGAAGGTTCTTCTCCTTCACATTGAGTTTTGTGGGTCAAGTCAAATAACGGCTCCTTACATCCACTGCATATTCAGTTTGTTTTATTATAATTATTATTATTATTTATAGGATAAAAAATGGTAACGTTATTTCCTTTTAATTTACGTGTTCATAGTATTATTACATAGTAAATGCATGTATGGAAGAAAAGAAAAAATAAATAGGGGGACAAAATTGGAATTAGATTGTTTGATTTTCATGGATGGTTACAATTATTTTAGAATATTCTCTTCTTTATAAAAGACTGTTGAAGTATAAGAGTGTAATAATATGCATTGTGCTTCTCAGTCCGTGATGATCAATGTATATATCCATTAATTCATGAAAAATTGACTACTTTTCTAAGATGTTACTTCCTCCGTCCCAGTTTTATTTTCCCGTTTAACTGTGCGTAGAGTTTAATGCGAGAGTTGAATTTTAGTATTTAAATGAATAAAATAGTATTGAGAATGATGAATGGTGAATAAAGTAGTTTTTAATATTGAGAATGGTGAATGGTGAATAAAATATTATTTAAATGAATAAAGTAGTTTCCATTTTAGGGATGAGAAAACAAAAGTGGGACGGATCTTTTTGGCAAATGGGAAAACAAAACTGGGACGGAGGGAGTAATATTTTATAGGGAAAATGATTTTTTTCGTCCCGTAATTTTACCTCATATTGATTTTCGTCCTGCTGATTTTCAAATTTTGATTTTAGTCCTGTAACTTTGGCGCTTTTTTATTTTAGTCCTATAAGGGTTAGTAGGTTGTAGGACCAAAATAAAAAATATATATATTAAGTTACGGGACGAAAATCAAAATATGAAAGTCAACAGGAAGAAAATAAAAAAAGTGGTAAAGTTATAGGACAAAAAAAAAAAAAATTTCCCATATTTTATACTATTAATATGCAATATTTTTACTTTATACACAATATATCCATTTTTTTTAAAAATGGTACAAAAAACGACGTGACTATTTCTAAATTGACGGGAAGAGTACTTATTATGAATTTATCATATAAAAAAAATATCATAATTATCCTTTAAAGCTTACTATCGGGTCTTGGGTCCTAAGTAATTTTTGAAGACACAGTCGTATTATGATTTTTTTTTTTTTTTTGTCTAGATTATATACCATTCCATATATTGTAAATATACTCCACCCAAAAAAATATTTGGTAAAAAATTAAAAAATGTAACAATATTTGAAAAAAATCTGAAAACACATATATTTAGTGTTATTTTTTTTGCATTTTCGGAAAAAAATTCCGAAAATTCTCAAGTTTATCGGATTTTTTTTTTCTGAACATTTATTGGGTATAGTGTATTAACAAAGAAATAGGATTGTACTTAACTCTTTTTTTTTTTTTTTTACAATTTGGTGATACGACTAGTTTTTAAGGAGCTTCAAACATATACTTGAAAGGCATATTTTGATTTTCAAATTTAAGTCGAATTATTGAATCTAAACTTTTAGATGGAGATATTAATGAAGATCAATATTAAAATTTGATATTTATATCTAGAATTAATTTTGTTATATTTAGAATTTATTATGTATGGATTTTTCAACTCTCCAGCTGCATACTTTTAGTTTCTTTCTTTTTAAAATGACCTCATTTTTATTCCATGGAAACAAGACTAGGAAAGAATATTATGATTCCCTTAAATGAATGCAAAGCTCAAGTCTAGAAAAGCTTTGAAGAAAATGTGTGTATTAGATGCCAAATTAAAGTCATTACTTCACCGAGTCAATAACTATCAATGCATAACAGCTTATGAAAAATATCTAAATGACGAGTTCAACAAAAAAAAAAAAAAAAAAAAAAAAATAGTATATACCCTGATCCATAACTCGTCGTAAATATTCGGAATTAGCTACGGGAATTGATGAATTTCACTTCTTTTTTAATGTAAGGTGGTTCAAATGATAGTAGTGACGACTGTGAGTGTGACTAAAATAAAAAATTAGGGGCAATTTTTCCATTAAAAATTAAATTTTCTATCGAAGTGAACCAAAATAGATACTAAAAGAATCAAAATTATTAAAGTAAAAATTTATAAGATTATTTATGAACTCGACAAAATTATATGACCATTTGTGTGTTTTATTCCAAAAAAAAAAAAAGTAGGGGTGAAAAGATGTAAACAAGCAAACCATGTCTGGACCAACCCAACCCAGCCCGGCCCAACTATGCTCCTTGACTGGGCCCGGTAGCCCAATTTCAAGACAACTTCTAGACACACTCGATTAGTCCACTTCTTCATTATATAATTATTATAGCAACTTCAATATATGATTTCTTATTCCAACAACACACCTTTTCACGTTACTTAACTAGTCAATAACTCTCCACAATATATTTAATAGAAGGAACCAAACTATCAAATTTTATTTTAAAAAATTTATGAACTAATTTTATTTTAAAAAGCTCTTAAACTGTATATTCCTGTTTCATTAAATCCCTAAACTATTTTTTTGTTGGGCGTTGCGATGCTAATTGAGCTTGAGTTTGATAGGCACTCATATCAATACTACCTCTATCCAAGAATTACTTTCAAAATTACCGTTTTCTCGTGTTTTGACGAGTGATTTTTTTATTAGTATCTAAAATAATGAAGTAATTTTTAAAGAGACATATCTTAGTCGTTGATCCCGAATGATCTTTTAAGCTTACTCGCCTGATTTCTTTTTCTTTTTTGTTCTAACTTCTAAGGAGGAAATTTCTACAATCTGTAATAGTTTCCAAAATCTATTTTTGAAATTATGAATTTTGTAATATTTCAAATGGTAAGATTTTAAAAGTTATACGATTGTATATTAAAAAATTGTGTATAACGTCGCGAAGATAGTAGCAGGAAAGAGAGTGTCAGAGTTGAGTAGATAATAATAATTACAAGTAGTGACTGAGCCAAAAATATTAGTCAGGTGGTCCAATTTAATAGATAAAAAAAACTATATTATAAATCTAAAAAATTAATCTATTACGTTACAGTTCATTTATTTAATATAATTACATCAACATCGAAACAATATTGATCTCGTTGTCTAAGAAAAAATTCATATATATATAAATCGAGTCATCACATATAAATATGTAATTTAGTAAATACTATTTTTGTCTCAAACATTTTACACAATTAATTTTTCAGAAATTTTAATATGGGAGTTGACTTGTAGTAACAAATAGATAAAATAGTTTTTATGAGAATGTATTGTTATTTTTAAGTGAATGGGAAAAAAAATTTGTGTGTTATTATTAGTGGAATCGAGAATCTGTCTATGGGTGGAGAAGTATTTAAATGTGAACATCAACATTAAATAAGAAAAATGTGGAACTTATATGTATGTATTAGAAAACGTGGCTCCGTGAATAGGGATAGATCCAGGAATTCGTCCCGAGGGCGGCGAAATATATAGAAGATAAAAGAAAATTATCTCAAGAGGGACAAAATGACAAAAATTATCGAGTATTTGGGGATTTGAAATTTTGATAACATTGAATTGGGTTGATTTATCATATTTAATGAAAACATTAATGTAACAAAGCAAAATTCGTAAAAATTCGTTAACCACCAAAAATACTCACAGAAGCACGTAAAAATTATTGTATGTTCGAAACAAGTAGCTACATAACACCACCATGCTGTGTGCATATATATGTGTATATATAGATACAGAATCAATAAAATTATGAAGTTGGTAGATCAGCCGGGCACGGGGTACCTTGCCATCCCGTGCAGTGTTGAAGAAAATGTTTGAGGTCTTCCGACGGGGGCTCGACCGTCCACGCTTCATAGTGTTCCGACGGATGAAATACACTGCTCTCAGTCGGGAGGGGCGTTAAACCCGACTGAGTTCCGGTGATAAATAAATCACCTTCCGATCTAATGCAGCCAGTACACTCCACGGACTTATCAGATGCCTACGCATAAAACGACGAATAAGTCCATCACGTTGCACGACTAAAATAAAAAAACTTATCACCATCATACTGTCATATTCAGCGACGAAAAAGCCGTCTACAGCTTCATGTAAGTACTACGTATCTCTAACAGACGTATTTTTTTCCTACACACGCCCATGTGAGAGTGAGATTATGTGTAAAAACAGCTGTATGCATATACGTAGCTTATTTCCCTCCGAGATTGATATATCAGTGGAGTACCATAGTCGCACTAATAAAATCAAGTGTTCTTATAAAATTATAAGCATCAAAATAGCATGTTAAAACATCTGGAATAACCAATTGAAAAGTTATTGATGTGAATGTGTCCCACAAAGTTTACCAACAAATAATAGCAAAAGACAATGGAAATACAGAACTTTTTAAGTTTTCCATCCATCAGTTTAAAAGGTAACAATTCTAACAAAAATTTAACCCATTTTCTCAGCATGGAATTTCAGATTGCCATTATACAATATAGGTAATGCTAAGATGAAGAACCATGAAAACTGGCCTAGTTATAAAGCAGAGTTATGTGCACAACGGAAAAAAATCAAATTCGAGTATGAAAAATTAAGAAGTACTCTAATTAATACACCAAAACGCATACCTTTTCCGTGTAATATTTAAAGGCAACCTTCTTTTGGCCAGCTTCATAGATGTTGCACTGGGAGTACACCTATACATTAGCAAAAAAAAAAAAAAAAAACCACCTTAGCAATTAAACTAGTGCCTATAAAGAAAAATATTTCGTCATCTCGAAAATAGTCATCACCTGTGACTCTACACTGGCACAAACAGCATAAATTCCCCAATTTCGAGTGTAATTATTATACAGATGTACTCTCCCAAATCTGACGCGTGGGTGTCGCTGTCGGGACCCATCAAAGAAACAATGGTGAATCGTAACCCTTATGCATCTGTCACCCGTGTGAGAAGGATCAGCCCCGATGAGCATGGTTTTATCGTGATTAGAAAAGTGACATCTGCACCCAATGATTAAAAAATAGTCAAGTTAATCAGTTCGATTCCTCTATGCCACTTTTCATATTCCACCTCTGGGTCATTAACACGTATCTGCTTGGTATATACAGTCTGTTGATTATTTTTGGCATAATGTATCAAAAGACCCCCAAACTATCCAATTTTGTTTTAAAAGGCCCCTAAACTAATTTTTGTTTTAAAAAGCCCTTTAATTATACATTTTTGTTTCATCGGGTCCCTAAACTATTTTTTTGTTTCAAAAAGCCCTTAAAATATATAATTCTTGTTTCATTAGACCCCTACTGAAAATCCATTAGAGATACATTTTTTGTTGGATATCGATCATAATAGCAATTGGATTTGGTTGATTTTTCATATTTTAATGAAGAATTTAAAATAATTTAGCAAAATTCGTGAATTTTCGTTACCAAGGGCCTCGTAAAACAAAAATTAATAGTTCAGAGGTTTTTTAAAACAAAAAATAGTTTAGGGGCCTTTCAAAACAAAATGTGATAGTTCAGGGGCCTTTTAATGTATTATGTCATTATTTTTCTACCATTCACGTGTCATACATACAGACCTTGGAATGCAAAAGGAACACCGAAAATTAGTACACTGAAAGACAAACAATAATCGAAATTTAATATGAAAGCGATAGCTGACCGAGAAATGGTGATATCTGTGCTTTGACGGGTAATATCTATCAGCCCGTCATCATAATCGCTGAGGCTGCAACGATCAATCCAAATGTGTTTCGAATTCGGTTTAATCTGAATCCCATCAACATCGTGTCCTCGACCCCCTTCGAATATTAGATTGCAGATGATCACGTGTTCACATTCCTTCAACCTCAAGCCTTTCCCGGTGAATTTGACCCTTTGACCGCGCCCATCAACGGTCTTATAAGAGGACACGCTCAAATAAGATGAGAGTTCGATGGTGCCGGAAACTTCAAATATGATCCATAATGGCTCTTTCCTACGGCACCCATCACGTAGTGATCCCGGCCCATCATCTGGAAACACGTATAACAGGTTGATAAATTACATACTGGTTATTACAGTTAACAAAAATGCTTTCTATATGGAAACGTGATGTAGCGCAGTCCATACAGAAAGACCAACAACGAATACAATACCAGAGAACACACAGAAATTGAAGGAACAACCTTCGTTTTCTCAAATTTTCGTATAATAATTCAAGTGATATTTTACCAATGAAACGCAGAATACATAAATTTTCAAAAAAGAATTCGCCTGGGAACACATACAACGGGTTGACGAGTTGTTGGTTATAACAGTATTCGAATGAAATAAAGAAACTAGCAGTGGACAGCGTAATTATGATAATAATACAACATAAATGCTTTCCATTTGGAGAACAAAATCAAAGGAAGAGTGGTGAGAATTAGTATTGAAACGAAATTACTGCATTATGTGGGAAAAGTGATGTAGCAGTGTGTACAGTAAGACCAAATACGAATACAATTCCGTTGATTCTGAGAATACTGGAGAATGCACAGAGATTGAAGGAACAACCTTTGTTTTCTCAAATTTTCATATAATAATTCAATCAATTTTTTCCCAATAAAATGCAGAAAACACATATGACGGGTTACCAGTTAACGAATGAAATAAAGAAACTAGCAGTAGACAACATAATTGTGATAATAACACAACATAAATGCTTTCTATTTGGAGAACGAAATCAAAAGATGAAAAGAAGAGCGGTGAGAAGTAGTATTGACACAAAATTACTGCATTAAGCGAGAGCTAAAGCAGCAAACTGTCCCTTTTATCAAGGTTTAGGTGAATGCTAGTCGGTTTTCATCTCATCAGATGCCTTTTTTGTGAAGATATAAATGTTACTGCAGAGCCACTATACAAAAACAAAGATCACAAATTCATCATCTTATACTATTACATTGAAAATCCTACAGTTCTTACCTTCAATATTGGCAAGAACAAAATATTTGGCAATTTACAGAATTCTTTCAAGGATTTCAATTCAAAGCACTATTCAAATGCCTAACACCACAAACTCTGATTCAAAATGGCATCATCATAATTACTGGCAAATTCAAAATCAGGATCAGTGATTCCTCCCCTAAAGCAAATAAAACCTAATCAAACCTCCACAACAAAATCGAAAGGAAAAAACAACAATAATCATTGTTATTCCGTACCGGCGAGGGTGGTGACGCGGTAAACCGCGCCGTTTAATCCGCCGACAGCAAACCGTCCGAATCCCTCGGCCTGTCCAGCCAAGGCCCGCAAGCTGAGATCGACGTGGCCGTACGGCAAACGCAACGCCATATTCGAATTTCCGATCGGCCGTGAGAGAGTGGGAGCTGAATTTCCAGGATACGGCCCGTAATTTCCGATCGGGCTTGGGATTGCCGGAGCTGAATTCGCAGAATAGGGCCCGTAATTGTACGGAGATGGAGCAGGACGATTGTGCTTATTTCCCATTTATTTTGTGATTGATAAACAGTTTTTAGAAGTTGAGCTCGTAACTGAATTATTGTAAATTGAATTGTGTTATGCCCTTTAACTTTATGATATTTGATTCCTTGCCCCATTAATTTTCTCTAGTTTTGCTTTTGTCAACTTTAACTTTTTCTTTTAGGGCTTGTTTGTTTCGAGATTTAGGTGGGCGTGTGAAGTCATGACTTTACGCCCACAAGATGTAAAGTCTTGGATGATAATAAAAGTGTGTGTTTGTTTTGGAATTTTAGTAGGGTGAGATTTTACTTTATGTCAAATCATGTATAAAAGTAAAGTAGAATGTGTAAGAGAAAAGTAGGAAAGAGAGTGTAAGTGAGAGAAAAGTAGGAAAAATAGTGTAAGTGAAAGAAAAGTAGGAAAGAAAGTGTAAGTGGGAGAAAAGTGGGAAAGAGAAGTGAGAGAAAATAGGTATTATAGGTGTGAATGAAGAATGTGATGTAAAAACGGGATGTTACATCTCTAACTAGAATGGGGTGGGAGCCGAAAAGTCCTAGTCCTGACCGTGTGAATCCCAAAACAAACAAGCCCTAACTAAATTATTGTAAATTGAATTGTGTTATGCCCTTTAACTTTATGATATTTGATTCCTTGCCCCACTAATTTTCTCTAGTTTTGCTTTTGTCAACTTTAACTTTTTCTTTTATAAAAGTTTCTTTATTCTATTCTTTCAAAGGGACACTCCCACTAGAGCTGTAAATGAGCCGAGCCAAGTCGAACGCACTGGCGTTAAAGCTTGTTTGAAAAGTTATCGAGCTATAATATTTATGTTTGAGCTTGTTTGATAATTATTCGAGTCGAGCTCGAACGAGCTTTAATCGAGCCGAACACTAGTAATTTGATATTTTTACACATGTTTTATTTTTTTTAGTTATCGAGTTCGAGCCGAGCTTTTTATACTATTACGAACATAAATTTATGTTCAAACTTGTTTGATTTCTATTTCAAACGAGCTTTTACCGAACGATCTCTAATCGAGTATCAAATAGCTTGGTTTGATTTGCAGCCCTAACTCTCATATGTACCAGGTGCACGGTGCACTCACTTAATAGTTACAGTTATTTATACTGAAAAGTGTAGGTCAATTACACTGAAAAGTATGATTACATTATACTGAAAAGTTTAAACTGAAAATCGATTCTCAGTGTAATCTAATCACATTTTTCAGTGTAATCAAATCATATTTTTCATTATAAACAATTTCAACTGTTGAGTGAGTGCACCATACACCAAGTGCACAAGAGAGTTGCTCTTTTTCAAAACAAGGTAAATGAAATTTATTCACAGTTACTGTTTTCTCGGGTTTTAGCGAACAAGTTTCTTAAGTATTTGAAATGATAAAATAAATTTTAAAGAGACGTAATAAAGTATTATACATCTTTTTAAAAATTACTTTATCATTCCAAATATTAATAAAAAAATTCACTCGCTAAAACGTGAGAAAAAAGATAATGTGAAAGATTTTATAGGACGAAGGGATAGTATTTTTCAAATTTTTCTATTTCAAATAATCAATTTCAACCACACTTGATTGCAAAATAATCAGTATCATATGCACAAAAATTGATATTAGCTAATTAGTGAGGTGATATTTTGTTTGGTGTTACTTGTAAATAGTAAAATTATGTTTTTTTTTCCTTCATGTTATTATACCTAATTAATAATTATATTATTGAGAGAGTAACACATGTTAGAATATAAGTTGATATGTTATATTTTTTCCTTCACTATTTAGTTGGTAGAATTGGTTTTATTTAAAAAAAAAATCAATTCTACATTGTTTGCAAGCACTATATAACCATTTTAAAATCTATTTTGGAGAAATAGGAAAAACCTGCTTTTGGATTCTGAGAATTGATTTTTTAAAGATATATATTCACTAATTAATTTTTTTACAAACACTTTCACTTTTAAAACCACTTAATTTCAAAATATGTCCAACTTTTAATTTTACTACAAAAATCCCTTAAAATCACTTCTGATTTTGCAGTAGAGTTTCAAAACATACCCTAAGTTGCTTAGGTTGGTCATATGACCAACTCAACTTATTATCAACAACATTATTTTAGTGAAATAATTAACTGTGTCATTTAATAAATATTTTAAATTAAAGGAAAAATACAATTCAATCAATACATGAAACAAATCAATTTTAAAAAACAAAATAATAACCCAATCTTTTTCAATAGCTTCATGACTATACTTATATGAAATGAAATCAACTTAAGTTGTAAGTTTAAAAGTAAATAGTCATTAATGGAATGTATTAAAATTTATGAACGTTAATAACTATAATAATAAAGTAGAACTCAACCCATTACATGCATACAACGTAAATTAGTCCATAACATTTTTATCATGTAAAGTCATAAAGTCACTATTGATATATATAGACAAAATATTATGTACATTAGAAGCATTGGGCAATTTAAATATAAATTATATTAATTGTTTTAAAATATAGTTCTAATTTGTTAGTTTTAGTTATTTTTATTAAAAACATTAGGTGGGTATAGTACACCATACGATTAATCTACGAGAAGAAGGGTGATTAGAAAAGACTTAAAACAATAATGTTTGTGTATTATAAGTAGAATGAAAATATATTTTGAAAAATAGTTAATGCTAATTATATATATATTGAAAAATAAATATATGTATTTATGCTTGTGTTACAATTGAAAAATGAAGGAATTAAACTCGATATTTTATTAAAGTTAGAAATGGCAATAAACATAATGAAATAATTTATATCATTTAAAATTCAAATTAGTAGAAAAGTGTAAAGTTAATTAATTTATTTAATTTCTCAATCCTCCATTCACTCATAATAAAAAATACTTCCTCTGTCCCTCTTAACTTTTAGAGGTGAAGTGGATACACTTTATAAGAAAAATTATTTTATTGCAATTTAATCTAATTTTTTGAATCTTTGGAAACAAAACGCCAACTTAATATTTTGTTGCGATTTAAACAAATAAACAATTTTTTTTTCGTCCGAAAATTATGTTTCACTTATCTAACTATGAATAATTAATTGTATTAGTATGTTTAGATTGATTCGAATGACAACGCATAAAATAATCATCATTTTCAGGCTGATTGAAATTCGTCTTTTGGTTAGAATTGCAACCAAATGTTAAGTTGAAGTTTTGTTGCAAAGTGTTATACCCGAATAATAATTACCCGACTTTTCGGGTAACTGGCTCAACCCATCGGGGAGAAGTAGAGCACAGTCGAGGAAATCCGGATCGCCGGTCTGGACCGAGCAGGCGGGTAGAGGCTCGACGTCTACCCAATAAAGACCCCGGAGACTTATCGGGGAGCATACTTGTTAGGAAGACCAGAGGTCTGTCGGCCAGCGACGAGGCCCCGTAAGACCTCTACCCGCATCCCGTATGAGGTTTCCCGGGTCACTCGCCACCCACTCGGTACCCGGCTACCCGGTTACCCGTCTGCCCGATCCCAGCTCAGCCTGCTGTGAAGTATGGCCAGTACCATCAGTTCAGAGGATGTGACAGGGTCAGAGAGGGTAGTTGGAGCCAAGTCCCATCTGTTCAGGGGCAACAACGCCAAGTGGCACCTTCTCATTGGCCCATAGGGGAGGTTGTAGCCACTCATTACCTCCCAGCTAGGTATAGTAGGGGCCCACGGGTAGTGCTGTTATTCGAGCCGAGCGAGCTCGAGTACTTGATACTCGAGCTCGGCTCGAGCTCTTATCGAGTCGAGCCGAGCTCGGCTCGTTAACATTAACGAGTAATAATTCGAGCTCGGCTCGACTCGTTAACGAGTGTAACGAGCCTATCGAGCCCATCGAGTCGAGCCGAGCCTATCGAGCCTAATGGAATTTTACGAAAAATCTTAGTTATCGAGCCTAACGAGCCGAGCTCGGTTCGGCTCGTTAAGAAATCGAGTATTTTTCGAGCTCGAGCTCGAGCTCGTTTAACCTAACGAGTCGAGCCGAGTCGAGCCTTAACGAGTCGAGCTCACGAGCAGCTCGTTTCGTGTAACAGCTCTACCCACGGGCCCACCAACTCAAGGTGGGGAAACCCACCATGTACACTATAAATATGGTCTTTAATGCCCAAATGGAACACACATCACATTTATTATAAACCTACTCTTGAGAGCTCATTTATTTTTGCATTTATTGCTTATAGTTATCACAAATATCTAGTCCTACCCGCTAGGAACTAGACGGCGAGATCCTCACGAAATTGCTGTCAACACAAAGATTTTAAAAGTTTAAATTGAATTGCAATTTGCAATAAGGTTGCGATTTTATTTGCAATTAACCCACCAATAAATAAATAGTATTTTAAAATAAAATAATTATTGTGAAACATTCATTGAAAAAAATGAAGATTTAGAGGGTAAGGAGAATATTTTTTTATAAAGAAAATGGAATACATGAATAAATATAAGCACACGTGTACATTAACTAACAAATTCAAAATGTCGTTAAAAAGGGAGCATAAATAACGAACGGCAAGCTAATATGGTAGGCCCGGCGGCGTCAACATGCTTTTCCCGCCCACCATTATAAATTCTGTCTCCACCACCACCATCTCCTCCGCCGTCCCTCCTCCGCCGGCCTACAATCTCCATCTCAAAATTCTCAAACCTTCTAATCTACGACAAACATATCATGTTTATTTAGCTGCTAACAATTCCAAAACGACGCTTTTCTCGCCATGGCTTCTCTCAACGATGGAGCTCCCTTCAATCCCCAAATTTCAGGTGATTATTTTTTGTTTTTTTTGCCCTAATTTCGCAATTGGAATCGCTCACGGTAAAACGCCCAAACTTTCCGTCGATTTCTCCGATTCCTCTGTTCAATTAGGGGAAAACGGGAAACGGCGTCGTTTGATATCGATTTTTGCCCTAATTTCGCAATTGGAATTGCTCCCAAATTTTCCGTCAATTTCTCCGATTCGTCTGTTCAATTTCAATTGTTCGATTTCATTTCAAAAAATTTGGAAACTGGAAACGGCGTCGTTTGATATCGATTTTTGGTGATGATTTGTTAACAGGCGAGAGAGATCCGGAGAAAGGCCGCCTCATGCCGTCGCCGCCGTCGCCGTCGCCACGAGCGCCGCCGCTGGTCGTATCAAATTCCGGCAAATTACTAAATCCTTCAAATTCAAGCAAATTACTCTCCTCCCCAAACTCCAGCAAATTCCTAAGCTCCTCAAATTCCAGCAAACTACTCTCCTCCACCAACTCCAGCAAATTCCTCGGTTCCTCCAACTCCGGCCGAGCGCTGGTGGTTTCCAACTCCGGAAAAGCCCTAATCGTCTCGAATTCGGGCAAAAAGTTCGACCAATCTGGGCGGAAGAAATACGTGAAGCAGGTAACGGGTCGGCACAATGATACGGAGCTCCATTTAGCCGCACAGAAGGGCGATGTGGCGGCGGTGACTCAGATATTGGGGGAAATCGACGAGCAAATGCTGAAGACGGCGAGAGGGGCCGAATTCGATGCGGAATTGGAGGAAATGAGGGAGGCGATAGTGAATGAGGTTAATGAATTGGGGGAAACTTCTCTTTTCACAGCAGCAGAGAAGGGATTCATTGATGTAGTGAAACTGCTGTTGCCTTTCTCTACCCCTGAAGGAATTCGGACGAAGAATAGGTCCGGTTTTGATCCGTTGCACATCGCTGCTCTTCGAGGCCACCATGGTAATCGAGCTCTTTCCCTACTTGATTTGAAAATTTGATTGAGTTGGCATCTTTGGATTGACAAACTGAATGATGGTAGTTTTATCTTGTATACATTATTCATATGTTCATGTCAATCGATTTATCAGTGATTCGATATGTTTCCGAAGCAATGCCTTTTGTGGTTGAAGCTATTGAGTGATTCTGTTGTTTCATTACATTATTTAGAGATGCAATATTCCGGCTTAATTTCAATAATTCTCACCTGGGATTACTACAGAGTGGGATAGTTTGCTGTTAAGTTTGTTTACCTCCTGTCGACTTATATGAATTGAAAATCGTTCCATAACTTTTAATTTTTGATATTTTGGTTAGGTAAGCTGATATAGAAGGTGAAACTTCCTGTTAACACTGGCATGACAGAGTCTGATTGATCAACTGGATGTTTCACCTCTTATATCTGACTTTCGGGCCACAATGTCGAAAAAGTGGAAGTTATAAGACCATTTTTTGTTTCACGAAAGTTGATAAGACTGAAATCATTAGAGGCTAAGGGTCGTCTCCATCTTTGTATGATATATGTAAAACAACCTGTGATGTTTCACCTCTTATAACTGATTATCGAGCCACAATGTCGAAAAAGTGAAAGTTATAAGACCATTTTTTGTTTCTTGAAAGTTGATAAGGCTGAAATCGTTAGAGGCTAAGGGTCGTCTCCATCTTTGTATGATATTGTTTCTCATCCATCTTCAAACATTCTTGATTTATGTAGATATTGTTCAGATACTGCTAGAGTACGATCCAGAGCTGAGCAAAACCGTTGGTCAATCAAACGCGACACCTCTTGTATCTGCTGCAACAAAAGGGCATCTAGCAGTTGTGAATGAATTGCTGGCAAAGGATCCTAGCTTGCTAGAGATACCAAGATCCAACGGCAAAAACGCATTACATTTTGCAGCTCGTCAAGGGCATGTGGACGTTGTAAAAGCGTTGCTAGACATCGACCCCCATTTGGCCAGACGAACTGATAAGAAGGGCCAAACTGCCCTGCACCTAGCTGTGAAAGGCGTTAGTTGCGCGGTGGTGAAGTTGCTTCTGCAGGCGGATGCGGCCGTGGTGGCGCTTCCTGATAAGTTCGGCAACGTTGCTCTGCATATAGCTACAAGGAAGAAACGGGCCGAGGTACTCGGATTTAAGGCAGAGCATGGCGAAAAACCTAAACCGAATTATATATAAAACTTGCTGAAATCGAACAGAAATTTCTTAAAACCAAAAATATCGGTTCGGTTTTGGTAAATAACAGAAAAATTGAAATATAGTGGACATTAAAATTGGACCATATTTTTACACTTATAACCTACTAACAACTCAAACCCCATATATATTAATAATAGATTGCAACTAAAACAAATAATCCACAATAAAAAAAAATTAGAGAATGGAGAAGGGAAGACCAGAAGAGAAAGACGACAATAAATTTGAAAATGAGTAAATGTAACTAGGGTTAGAAATTAGATACTTATATATATATATATCTTCTCATTTCGGTTTCGATTATTTTGGTATTTTTATCTAGATATCTGAAACCGAAAATCAGAATTTCTAAATTTTAAAACTGACACCGAACTGAAAACCAAAATAATCGAGCCGAATTGATATTCCGGTTCGGTTCGGCTCGATTTTTGGTTTTAACCGAACTCTGCTGTCCCCTACTCGAATTTGGATATTTAATTCTCTGTAGCTCTTTTTAGGGTGAAATACAAAAATCCACCTCAAGATTTGTTCAAATCACCTAAAGAATCATGTGGTTTGAATAAATGCAAAATTGCAGTTAATTTGGACAAATCTCAAATGGGGTTGGGTAATTTACCCTTCTTTCTATCACCATAACATTGGCCTACTGTTTAGTAGTTTTGTCATATCAAGAATGTGCTCTGTATTGGAATATAATTATGTAAAGGTTCTGTATTCTGCAGATTGTGAATGAGCTCTTACGCCTTCGTTACACGAACGTAAACGCCTTGACTCGTGATCAGAAAACCGCGCTGGACATAGCCGAAGGGCTACCTCTATCCGAAGAGATCGTGGAGATAAAAGAAAATCTAACCCGTTACGGCGCGGTCAGGGCCCGGGAGCTGAACCAGCCCCGCGACGAGCTGAGGGAAACCGTTTCCGAGATCAAGAAAGACGTGCACAGCCAGCTCGAACAGGCCCGCAAAACGAACAAGAACGTGAGCGGGATAGCGAAGGAGCTACGGAAGCTCCACAGGGAAGGAATAAACAATGCTACTAATTCGGTTACCGTGGTAGCTAGTCTCTTCGCCACCGTTGCTTTTGCTGCGATTTTCACGGTCCCCGGTGGGGACGACGAGAACGGGATGGCGGTGATGGTGAGCACCCCGTCATTCAAGGTGTTTTTTATTTCCAATGCGGTGGCGCTGTTCACGTCGCTGGCGGTCGTGGTGGTGCAGATCACGGTGGTGAGGGGGGAGATCAAGTCGGAGAGACGGGTCGTGGAGGTGATCAATAAACTGATGTGGTTGGCCTCCGTTTGCACCACGGTCGCGTTCATCTCTTCGTCGTACATCGTTGTGGGGAGGCACCATCGGTGGGCCGCGATTCTCGTGACGGTTATAGGTGGGGTGACGATGGCGGGGGTGCTGAGCACGATGACGTATTACGTGCTGAAATCGAGGCGGATACGGAGGGTGAGGAAGAAGGAGAAGTATTCGAGGAGTGGGAGTTCGTTCCGACACTCGGATACTGACTCAGAAGTTAATCCAATCTATGCTATTTGATGCACGAACTAATTGGTTTTTTTGATGGATTTTTTTTTGGGTCTTGAAAATGAGTGATTTTGGTGGGTTTAAGGATCATGATTCAGAGGATGATCAAGAATTTGATCTGAGGATATGTAGAGTTCATGTGTGGGTGTTTAATCCATGCTAATTTCCACACGAAATTTTTCAAAATTGTATATTTGTACGTAAATTGATGATGATATTGCATCATTGTACAACGCGTGTATGCGTTGAGTACAACATCGTCCACCATGGTATAATTACTGACAAAGTCTTGTGTAAGACAGTCTCCTGTATAATACAATACGGAGCTTAATTTTATTTTTTACACTTCAATTTTCTTTTAAGCATGATTAAAGTAAGGTCATAAGAACATAAACTACATAATACTCCCCCTCTTTTTTATTAAATGTCATTTTAGATTTTTAACTATTTTTTTAAATAAATGTTATTTTGATGATTTTTCCTTAATTATTTCAATTTTACCCTTAATATTTTTTTCCTTTCTAAACATTTTTTCACAAATTAGGGATTAAGGACAATGTTGGCAAAATTTTATAACCTTAATTTGTTGTTTTATGTCAAAATGATATTTAATAAAAAAAGGAGGACGTATATAAGTATGTTCATTGACTTTTGACAGGTTTTAATAAAACATGGATAAATTATGTAAAATAAGACTATTTTAGTATAATTTTTGATCCATGTATAAATTCAGTGACTGTTTGTGAATATAAAATTAACGACGTGTAAAAGAATAAAGTGATGATTGAAAGGTAAAGAAAAGAAAATTATTATAAAAAAAAAGCCTAAATATATTTTTCGTAGACATAGAGAATATATATATGTGGGTGTGTGAGATGAGAATGCGTTCGATATATGAGTTTGTCTGATACAATTTATTTTTTAATCAATTAGAAAAAAAAAATTGTGAGACAATCTCATGTATGAAAACACCTGATAAACTTTAATATTTGGATTTCATTTTATTTTAAAACCTAATTTTGGTAGAGTTATAAAGTTCATGATTACATAATGAGTATGCATAAATTAAAATTAGTTCCTGCACGAACCATTTTACAATACTTTTTAGATTAATCAACTAATACCCCTTATTTAATTGTATAACCAATTAATACTAAATAACTAATACTCTTCGTACCCTTATAATTAAATACCTTTCCGTTAAAATCACCCTATAGTAAAAACTACTAATACCCTTCAAATGATTTATGTATGGGGCTGAAAATCAAATCAAGTTATTCGATACTCGATTCAAAATTGTTCGGTAAAAGGTCGTTTGAACTCGGTTCGAAATAGAAATCAAACAAGCTTGAACATAAATTTATGTTCGGGAATTGTATAAAGCTCGGTTCGAACTCGAGCTCGATAACCAAAAAGAGATAAAACATGGGTAAAAATGTCAAACTACTCGAGCTCGACTCGTGTTCGGCTCGATTAAAGCCCGACTCGAATAATTATAAAACAAGCTCTAACATGAATATCAAAGCTCGATAACTTTTCAAACAAGATTGAACATCAATGCGTTTGATTCGGCTCGACTCATTTACAGCCCTATTCATGCATGAATTATTTTCACATTTTACATGTAGTAAGAAATCCACGTGTTTAATTCAAGAACGGCCTTGATTACAATACTTGTCACATGTGTTTTTAACAGTGATAATCATAAGTTTATACGTACCTACTTGTCACTATGATAGTCTAATTTAAGCATTATTCTTGCGCGATAGAACTTATTCTTAATTCATGTATGAATAGGGATGTAAATGAGTCGAACCGAATCGAACACATTGATGTTCAATCTTGTTTGAAAAGTTATCGAGCTTTGATATTCATTTTGAGCTTATTTTATAATTATTCGAGTCGGGCTTTAATCGAGAACGGCCTTGATTACAATACTTGTCACATGGGTTAATTATTCTTGCGCGATAGAACTTATTCTTAATTTAATTTCAGAATTAAGAGTCCAACACTATAAGAAAACATAAAATTGCCTACAAAAATTGTTAATATGGCTACAAAATTTCTAACAAAAAAATTCGTAGTTGAGGTTACCTACGAAATTACCTACAAATTTCTTTAATTGTATTGGCATTTTCCTTCCCACCTACAAAAAAAATTGCCTACGGAAATATTTGTAGGCAAATGACATGTAGGTAATTATACCTAGAGATTTTATTTCGTAGGCAAATTAATTCTGTAGATAAATTCTAGATTGAGATATATAGATGCTTTCATAATTAAAAAAATTTATAAGCAAATTGTAGGCAATTTTTACTACGGATTTTTTTGTTGGAAAATTTTTGTAGACAATTTTAATTTTATTGGGAATTTTTTATTTTCTAAAGCATGGCAAAATCAAGAGCCCCACCAATTGGAAATTAAAGAAGATTAGATAGCAACATGTCTTTTTCCATGACTCATAATGCTGACTTTTTATTACTACACTACAAATGTTTTTGTCAAAAACTGCCGAAACAGACCAATCTATTTTTACAAAGTGGGGTCCACCACTCACCCCACCCCCACGTGTGGACCCCTAATTAGTAGGTAGGTAGTATTGACCTTGACTCAAAGGATATTTGGCTTTTTGAGTCAACCCTTTCTTTTTTAAAATAAAAACCTTTTGAATTTCTCCAAATTATATATTCCTCTGTTTATGAAAAATGATTTTCTTATCTTTTGCACTATTATTAAGAAAATATGTATAAAATATAAAATATAAAAAGTAAAATATTGTAGTTAAATAATACTCACTCTGTTCATGAAAATTGGTCTTATTCTATTGTATATAGTTTAATGCGATATGTCGAAGGGTATTGCAGGTATTTTCTGAGGTCTGTTTTTTTAGTAAAACGATCATTTCCGAACTTTCCATTAACGATCATTTTATTAAAAAACGAACCTAAAAGAATCTCGTAATACCATCCGACATATCGTATTAACAATGTGAAATAAAAAAAAAAACAGAACCAATTTTCAGGGACGGGGATAGTACAAAATAAAATATTTTAAAATTATTGTGTATGAGTTCAATGACAAAATGTGTAAATAAATGTATATAAAGGAATAAGACAATACTTCCATTACAAAAAAAAATAAAAAAAATAAGACAATTTTCCACAAACAAAGGAATATGATAAGTTGGATAATTTTTTACTAAAAGAGAGAGTACTAGTCACTGAAATTATTGAAGGATTCACCATTGGTCTTTATTGTTTGAAAAAAAAGGTGATAATTATTGTAACAAACTTCTTTTCAATGTTTTCTTCTTTCTAGAACTATTAATTTCTCCTTTTAAAATCAAACCATGTACTCAAAAGTAAATATTTTTTCTTCTATTGCGACTAACAATTATTGCAGGTTGTGTTTTGAACTGAAAATATCTAGAACGCTCAATAAATTATCTCAGATCCATTGACTCTTTTGATCCTACCCAACAAATTCTAAATAAATTTCAGTATGGTGTGAAATTGGTTTATACATGAATTATTTAAAGGTATTAATTGTTTTTACTAAATAATATTAATTGTTTTCACTTAATAATATCAATTGTCTATACTAAAGAGTTTTAGTTTGTTTTCAGTAAACAACTAATACCCTTCAGTGAAAATAATTAATACTCTTTAGTGTGAAAACTACTAATACCTTTCAATAATTCATTTATGAACTATTTTCACTCTATACTTTGTGTAGCTTTTTATTTAATTCATTTTATAAATATAAGTTAAAAATAGAATGAAGCCCGACACATTTTCCTTCATTATTCTTTCCCAAACAACACACGTAGCATTGTGTGCAATTGATGTACAAAAGACGAACTCTATTAGTAATACTGATAATCCTTCAAAAGATCTATAGGCATTCATATAATTTATCATTTCAACGTGTTAGATAATTGAGAGTGGATTATCTTTTCACTGTTAATATTATATAACAAAAATTTGTGTGAAACGGTTTCACGATAATTCAGTTGACATTAAAACACATTAATAAGCATTTCTTTCAAAATGTTAAATCATCATTTTCAAATTAATCTTATTTAATATAGGATGTGATAACTATAAGGTTGTTAGGTTTTATTCTATTGTAATAAAAAAAAAAAATACTACTAGTCAGCATTTTTTATATTATATTTATATTAAAGCATATTTGTTAGTTCTTTTAACAAAATGGTAAAGAAAAAAACAAACAAAAGAGCATCAACCCATGTGTGGCCTTCAATTTGTTGCCACTTAAATTTGTGTTACTGTTTACCTCACCTGTCTGTGTTCTTCTCTCTCAACCATTTTTCCATCTTTCTCTCTCCCCCAAAAACAGCTTCAAGAAACTTATTCCACCAATTTTGTTGATGATTTTTCAGGTAAGAATCTTGCCACAATAGTAATAACTCTGTCATGTGATTATTATTATTATTATATAATATATTCAACTTGATTATGCTGATTTATTTGACTTAATCTTGAAATAATTTTGCAGTTCTTGAATTTCCAAGAGTGTGAACAGAATTTTGCACATGTTCTGTTACAGATAACGTAATTATATCACAAAAATCACATACCAAATCTCCCATATTCCCCCACGTGTTCTTGAAAAAAGATGCTGTTTCTATAATCTCCCAAGTGATTCTTGATCTGGGCTTTCTCTGTTCCACTCAATTTCTCACCAAGATCACACCTTTTTAGCTGATGTTCTTGAAAAAAGACAATTTCTTGAAAAAATAGTGATGTTTTTGTGTTCTTGTAAGTGATTCTTGATCTGGGCTTCCTCAGTTCCACTCAATTTCTCATAAAAATCACACCTGTACTGCTGATGTTCTTGAAAAAAGCTCATTTCTTGAAAAAAAAAAGTGATTTTTTTGTGTTCTTGTAAGTGAATCTTGATCTGGGCTTCTTTAATTCCACTCAATTTCCCATCAAGATCACACCTTTTTAGCTCCCAAAACCAATTCTTGATCTAGGGTTTCACCAAAATCAAAAGGGGTGTTTCTCAAAATTCCAATTGAATCAAGTTCCATCACCCATGGAGGCTCCCACAAGGCAGCAGAGCAAGCAAATGAAGAAGCAATTGACCGGAAAACGCGACGATTCAGCCCTGCATTCGGCTGTTAGGACAGGGGATTTGGGGGTGGTCTTGCAGATCATTAATAAAAGTGATGGAGATGAGTTGAAGGAGGTGCTGTCCAAACAGAATCAATCGGGCGAAACTGCGCTTTACGTTGCAGCCGAATGTGGTTATGTTGATGTGGTTGAGGAGATGGCTAAGTACTATGACGATGGCTCTGCTGCAATCAAGTCTAAGAGTGGTTTTGATGCTTTTCATATTGCTGCTAAGCTTGGGGAATTAGGTGAAAATCTCTTGCTTTTTTATGTGTTATTTGTTCTTCATATGTTGTCTCATTGTTTCATATGTTAGTTGATTGTATGAACTCTATTTATGGCTCTTTTTATCATGAGAATTATCCATCTTTTATGAAGAACTTGTGAATCAATTGCTTGATTGATTGTATAAGTGAAGTAACTTTGCATTTCTTGATCAATCAATCATTTTTTTTTTTTGGTGTTTCTTGGTAAATTATCAAAAAAAATCCCTTGGTTTGTTTGAATAAATGACCTAATATGCCGTAGAAAGACTAAAAGAATTGCTTGGTTGATTGTACAAGTGAAGTAGCTTTGCATTTCTTGGTCAATCAAGCACTTTTTTTTTTTTTTGGTGTTTCTTGGTAAATTATCAAAAAAAAAAAAAAAAAAAAAAAAAAAAATCCCTTGGTTTGTTTGAATAAATGACCTAATATGCCGTAGAAAGACTAAAAACTTCATTTGGCTTACGAGTAATACAAAATTATGTAACAATTGATCGATGAAAATATGAGAAATTGCCTTTTTTTTGGGTCCTTTTAGGGAGCACTTGGTAATTTGGACTAACTTTGTTCTGGTAATTTATCCATGGTTCTATAATCATTCGTTCGAATCATCATATGTTGATTTCGAATTTAGTCATAATAAGCGAACATTCGTGTAGTCCACTTTCAAGATTTCTAATACTTGATCAAGAATTCTGAATGGAAGATTTTCTTGCAGGAGTTTTGAAGGTACTTATGGAGGCGATTCCGCAACTATTAGCCACCGTCGACCAATCAAACACGACGGCATTGCACACAGCGGCAGCGCAAGGCCACATCGAGGTCGTAAACTTTCTATTGGAAACGAACAGCAGCTTGGCTACTATAGCAAGAAACAACGGCAAAACGGCGCTCCATTCGTCCGCAAGAAACGGCCATTCTGATGTCGTGAAGGCCCTTCTAAGCAAAGAGCCGGGGATCGCGACATGGAGCGATAAGAAGGGTCAAACCGCACTTCATATGGCCGTGAAAGGGAATAGTACGAAAGTGGTAGACGAGCTCATTGCTCCGGACGCGTCTTTGTTAACGATTACGGATGGGAAGGGCAATACGGCGTTGCATATCGCCACGAGGAAGGGTCGCCCTCAGGTATAACGCCTTCTTTGAATTTCAATATGGCTACGAAATTTCCAACAAAAAAATTCGTAATGGGGATTACCTACAAAAATTTCTAATTGTATAGACATCTTCTTTCCCCACCTACAAAAATATTTGCCTACGGAAATTCTGTAGACAAATTGTGTTGTACGTAAAATTTTGTAAGCAAATGAATTGTAAGTAATTATATCTAGAGATTTTATTTTGTAGGAGATTAATTCCGTAGACAAGTTGTTTTTAGGTTGAGAAATATAGAAGCTTCCATAATTAAAAAACTTTGTAGGCAAATTGTAAGCAATTCTTAGTACGAACTTTTTTGATGAAATTTTTTTGTAGGCAAATCTTTATTTTCTTGTAGTGTAAGATGAATCGACTCGTAAGCTACTCAAGCTCGATTCTCGGGCTATTCGATAGTTCTTGAGTTCAAGCTCAGTAATACAACTCAAGCTCAATAATATTTGGCTAATTTTAATTTTTTTATTTAAAAAAAAAACGTCCCTAGCAAAGGCTACATAAGTTATTGAGTCGAGGTCAATATTTTCAAGCTCTCATCGAGTCGAGCTCGAGATCAAAACAATTGAGTTCAATCAAGTCAAGTTCAAACTAGTTTGACACTACTCGACTCGGCTCATTTCCACCCATGATATAGGAAATATGTTGCTTTAAAAAACAGCATGTATTATTGGTTTTCGTTGTTAGCTAATTAACCCTTGGTTCTATGGTTGTAGATTGTTCAAGCTTTGCTAAAACACAAAGGGATCAACAAAGAAGCTATCAACAAGGCAGGGGAAACGGCCCTCGACACGGCCGAGAAAACGGGCCATTCGGATATAGCCACCATTCTCCAAGAACACGGCGTAAAGAGCGCGAAATCCCTCTCCGCGCAGCCACCGAAAAGTGCGGCGAGGGAGCTCAAACAAACCGTATCGGACATAAAACACGAGGTGTGCGACCAGCTCGAGCACACGCGCCAGACACGGAGGCGCGTCCGTGGGATCGCCAAGCGTCTGAACAAGATGCAATCGGAGGGGCTGAACAACGCGATAACCTCCACGACGGTCGTCGCGGTCCTGATAGCCACGGTGACGTTCGCGGCCATCTTCACCCTGCCCGGCCAGTACGAGGACGAGCCGAAGGAGCTCCCGCCCGGGTACTCGGCCGGGGAGGCGAAGATAGCCCCGAACGTCGAGTTCACGATCTTCCTGATCTTCGACTCGTTCGCGCTCTTCATCTCCCTGGCCGTCGTCGTCGTCCAGACGTCTGTGGTCGTGGTCGAGCGGACGGCCAAGAAGCAGCTGATGACGGTGATCAACAAGCTCATGTGGCTCGCGTGCGCATTCGTGTCCGTCGCGTTCCTCGCCCTGTGCTACATCGTCGTGGGGAGACGAGAGAGGTGGTTGGCGATCGGGGTGACAGTTATAGGTGAAATTTCTAATCGTCTCTTGTGAACTCGTTTATGTGAAATTTCTCTTTTAAGTATTACTATTATATATACATATTACCGCTATTATGTATATACGGAAATGATCACATGCCCATCGGTGGACACAAAATTATATACCCACCGCGAATGTGTTAATGACACATAAACAAGGAGTCTACTATTATTTTAATTGATTGTTTATACTTGCTTATGTGTCATTAACACATTCGCGGTGGGTATATAATTTTGTGTCCACCGGTGGGCATGTGATCAATTCCGTATGTATATACTAAAACGGTCTAAAGACTCTTTTATTTTCAAGACAGTGACAGTGTGTATATACACATAACAATAATATTTAAAGAAATCAAGTTCACGTAAACTCGAGTTCATACAAGTTTTTGTTTTAACCTTATTGCATTATTACGTTTTTACTAAATTTCTATTTTTTTTATAGGGACGGTGATAATGGCGACGACGCTCGGGACGTTGTGTTATTGGGTCATCATGCATCGGATCGAGGCCTCGAATTTGAGGAGCCTCCGACGGTCGGAGAGGAACAGCCGATCGCAGTCGTGGTCGGTTTCGGCTAGGTCTTCCGATGTGGGAGAGGATGAATTTAGGAAGCTATATGCTCTTTGAGTTCAATGTGTTTATAAATCACACTTTAGCTCGTGTGTTGTAAAATATGAACATATATGTAATGTAATGTATAATAATGGAATGATGCATTATGCATGCTTTGATCATTTCCTATTTTGATTGACTCTTGATAGTGAGCATTCTTGCATTTGTACAGATAATTTTAAGGAAAGAAAATGTAATATAATAAAGGGGCATTGTACAAATTTTATTAAGGAAAGAAAATGTAAAACAATAAAGGGCTCAATTTACCTACTATCTATCTTTTATTAATACACTTTATTCCAAAAATAAATTAGGCCATTATAAAAATGTCTTTTATTACCTACACTCTATCTTTCGAATTTTTTTAGTGGAAGGTATTAACAAAAAAAATTGTATATAACTTGGGCCATAATAAAAATGTTAAGGCCACGGTTATTTGCACTAGCCTCTATGTTAAATACACTATCTGGATAAATACACTACTTTTTTTTTTCGAAAACTTGCAACATTTTCGAAAAAAAGTTCCGAAAATAAACAAAAAATTCGATTTTTTTTCCGAAATATTGTTCATTTCATTATGTTCGGAAAAAATGTTCGAAAAAATGAAAAAAATTCGAAAAAAAAAATTCGAACAAAAAATAGTGTATTCATCCGGTTAGTGTCTTTAACATAGAGGCTAGTGCAAATAACCTGGGCCAAATGTTAAATGAGTTGGAGTCCTAAGGATTGGTCTAGAAATTATTAGGTTGAGTCCATTTAATATAGGCCATTATTTAGTCCTATCTTTCATGAATACACTTCACCAAATAGTGTTCGAAAAAAAATTAGAAAATTTTGACAATTTTCAAAAAAAAAAAAAATCGAAAATGCAAAAAGAAAAACACTAAACATATAAATTTTCGGATTTTTTTTTTTCGAAAAATCGAATATTTTTTTGGGTGGGGTGTATTCACAAAACATGGGACTTTATTTAAATTGGGCCTTTAATATTTCTAATCGTCCCTTGTGAACCCATCGAGATTACGTGAACTTTTTTTTTAAAATATTATTGTTATGTATATATACTATAACTGTCTAAAGATTGTTTAATTTTTAAAACAATGATAGTGTATATATATACGTCAGCGTGTACACATAACAATGATATTTATAAAAAAAAAAAAAAAGCAATTCATGAGAATTCGAGTTCGTGCACGTTTTTGTTTTAATCTTATTGCTACTTTTTTTCATTTTTATTGATATTATTGTATTTAATTAACGAGTTAAATTATTATGTATTTTTTTTTTTAATTCTATTTACTATCTTCAATTATATTATATTTTCAAAATTTTGAAATTTAATCTTGAAGCTGAATATTGAACTGTTCAGTTAGGGTGACAGAGTCCATTTTTGGAACACACACCCTTCTCTACTTTAGGTTGGTTATCTTGGAAGAGGGAATTTTTTTTTTTTTTAACACACTATTTTATGTAAAATTAGGACACCATCTTTATGGGTTGTAAAATTGGGACATTATCTTTACTAGCTTGCAAATTATGATATTATCTTTACAAGTTTTCAAAATTAGGACACTATCTTTTAATTTTGGCAAATTTAGGTCAAATTTTATAAATTCGGGCCAACTTGACACATCATAATCACGGTTTATTGACTCGTAAAGTGTCCTTATTTTGCAAGATTGTAAAGATAGTGTCCTAATTTTAATGAGTGGATAAAATAAACATAATTTAATTTTTCTATCACAATTAGTCACACACTATATAATTGCACGGAATTCCTTCAAAGAACAAACCATGTTATCTTTGCTTTTAATGGACATGATTGCATTACCCTTTTTCACTCAGCAAGTTGATAATTATTAGCAAGTCTAGTGATGCCACTACTGAGTTTTCACTTTAAAGCACCTTCAAATTCATTCCCCTAGCTAGTTTGGTCATTTGGACCATGACCAATAGCTATTATTCGAATCGAGTAGTTCGAGAGTTCGATTTGAATTTGACTTGTTAATCAAATAAATGAGTCAAATTTAAGTTTGTAAAATACTTGTATATACTAGTAAACTAATTCGAACCCGACTCGTTAGGCTTGATATATGATAATTTTTTTATTATTTCAATGTTATATATATACATTATAAGAAAATAAAAAAATGGTTGTGATTATAATTGCATATATAATTTTCTAACAAAAAAAATTCGTAGTGGAATTGTCTTCTACTTGCCTACAAAATTTTCTAATCATGTATACATTCTCATTCCAAAACCTACAAACAATTTGTCTGCAGAATCAATTTGTATACAGAATAAAATTTCTAGATATTAATTACCTACAAACAATTTGCATACGAAAATATGTAGGCAAATTGTTTGTAGGTAAGAAATGAATATGTCTATTTAATTAGAAAGTTCTGTAGACAATTTCGTAGGCAATCCCCACTATAAGATTTTTTGTTGGAATTAATTTTTTTAGCCATATTGACAATTTTTATAGACAAATTTTACATTTTCTTGTAATGATATATACAAATATATATATATGTTTTTGTGTGTGTGTGTATGTGAGGACTTGTTCGGTTCGATATGCTTGTTTGTGAGGTGATCAGTTGAACTCCAAGGGGGGTTTGTATAATATATGTAAAAAAATCTACATATATAATATAAAAAATTTAAATTTCAAGAGTGGCGACCCCCCCCCCCCCCCACCCCAACAATTTTGTCTCAGTTTGTGAGGTGAGTCGAACTCTATTCCCAGTTCGAGCACCGCTCAATAAAGGCCCGAATTAAATTCGAACTTCAAGTATTTAATTCGGCTCTACCCGAATAAATTTTTTACACAAAATGATGTTTCATTTTGTATTTTATCATATTAGTCCCATAATAGGTGGACACGTGACAATGTTCGAGGAGATTGGTACATGGCCGTGCAATCATAAAACTATCGAAAAAGAGAGGTGAACTTTCCAACTTTAAGGAAAGTGAGAGAGAGAGATGAATGGAGTAGTAGTACATATGAAAGAAAATGATGGAAGTAGGTTCCTTGAATTTTTCCATTATTACATAATATGAACAACCTATAGTGGACTGAGGATTGGTCTTGTAATGGTAAAAGGTGTCTTATCTTTTTGGAATTCCTACTTGCTATATATTAGTGTACTCTTAATATTCTTATGTAGTATTGTACCACCTGTTATGAGAATTTATACTGTATTATTCAGTATTGTTGTGTAGTGTTGTACAACCTGCTATGAGAATTTGTATTGTATTATTCAGTATTGTTGTGTAGTGTTGTACCACCTGCTATGACGTGTTGTACTGCACAATACTCCATAATAGGTGGTACAACACTACATGACAGTGCTGAATAATTATTGTGTAGTGTTGTACCACCTGCTATGATGTGTTGTACTGTACAATACTCCATAATAGGTGGTACAACACTACACGACAGTGCTGAATAATTATTGTGTAGTGTTGTACCACCTGCTATGATGTGTTGTACTGTACAATACTCCATAATAGGTGGTACAACACTACACAACAATGCATTCAGCATTGTTGTGTAGGATAGGTTAAATCTATTTTTGGATAGAACTACCACATGACGTCACACTTATTCAAACGCTAAAAATCCAACTTGGAACCAATTACTACTCCAATTATGACTTGGATATGTATGATCAACATTTTTTCTTCACTTTTTTTACAATATGGTCCTAAAATATGATCATATCTTTTTAGCATAATTCAAGGGTTGATTTATGATTTTGCTCAAGTGACATGAATCTTTATAGTGTTACAACTGGGCAAAATATTACATAAGTATTACTCACTATAACTATTAGCGTGAACAGCAGTTTATTAATACCTTATATTAAAATAAGTAATACCTTTAATAAAAATAACTAATATATTTAATGAAAACAACTAATATCGTTCGTAGTTGATACTTTTAGTGTAATTTACTAACACCCTTCATATAAGTTTCATCGTGACCATCATTCCCATAATATCTTCTCGACAAATTAAGAGAGTAAACTCTTATAAATATTAAAAGTCCAAATTTAAATTTTATTACATATATACAAATGTATAAGTTTAAAAAAATTCAAGCCTGCCCCCTATAAGTTTTCAGGCATCATGTGAAGAAACATAATCTTTGGTTAGTAGAATTTGATGATTGAGAATGTTGCTCGAGTTTATAAATTTATAATCATGTGTATAATGTATAATTGAGTATAATATAATTATATGCGTATAATTAATAAACATCTTCGTATTAGGAATTTTATTTAAATTAAAAATAAGTATAATATTCAACATGTAAGTTGGATATAATTAATAAACATCTTTGATTTAAGTGAGTATAATATTCTACATCTTAGATTTTTAATGTATAAAAAAATGTAAGTTAGATTTAAGTAATATATGTGTATAATTAATAAACATCTTCTTCAATAATTGTAACCTAGACGTACATGTAATTATATATATCTGGCCATTATATAAAGCTGGGTTTTTCTTACATGAGATCTTGCAACATAATAGTCCAAAACTTGGGAAAGATTTGGGGGTAGGGAATAAGATTCAAAGTTTTTGGAACTACACCATTATTACTTTGAATTTCAAAATTTTAGGAGCGTTTCCTTTAAAAAAAAAAATTTTATATATATATATATATATATATATATATATATATGAGCATTTGGTTAGCAATTTTCAATTGAAACAAAAAGAAAATAAAAAAATTAGTGTAATGATAATTTATGAAATAAAACTATTTTCCCCACCTACAATCATTCTCCTTGATCACTTCATTATTCCTCGTCCAACAATCATTGCTCATTTCTGTTTCAAAATTGAGGCATAACATTAATCATGCAACCACCATTGGACAATTATGCCCCTAACATATCATTTTATTATGAAAGCCTAAATGAAAAATAAATTTTCATTACCATTATCATTGAAGAATTTGTAACAAGCGCACCCTTACTTATTTGAAAGATATGAATATGAATCTATACCATTAATTCTATTCTTATTCCATTAACATTTCTTACAATTTTAATAAGCACCTTTACTAGGGAATTAATTTAAAATACTTTTTTTTTTTATATTTGAATTATTATATGAGATGAAATTATTTGATGATATAAGAGTTTTTTTATTCATGCCTTCCTAAATTCAAATGAATTTATATGAATAACTTATTTTCCCATAATCTACCAACTTTTAGGTGAGGTAATTTTTTTCTTCAACTTAAGAATTTTTCAGTAAAAAAAAAAAAATTCATAGAATCAGTTCAACAGACATCTCTATAATTTATCAAGATTGTTAAAATTTTTTTTTAAATAACCTTCATGCAAAATAGTGGCCACGTGGCAAGAGTTATGATGATGATATACTAATTACATATGTTAATGGAAAAATTACAAAATATTAAAAAAAAAAAAAAAGAACCCGAATTATAAATTGATTGAAAAAAAATTATTCTTCAGTGTATAAAAAGTTATACTCTGTGTAAATATTTTAATATATATATGCAATTATTTTGAATTAATTTATAATTATAATCTCTTTTGAATCCGTATTTAAATGTTCATGTGCTATAATTCATGAGTGTGTAAATCAATGGTGGATACATCAGACGAATTATTATGGAGACAAAATTTAGTTCGTTGGGGAGTGCCCAATATCCTCTTTTTAATTTTTATTATTTTTATTTTTAAAAAGCACTTTTTGTTTTAACAACAAACGTTCTGATTTTGATCGACTTCTTGTAGCTTTGATAACATCGACGACGAAATAAGTCGATTTATAATTTTACTCTACGTAGGTTGAAAATTTTCATATTATACTATCAAATTGTAGGGCAAATAAGAAGCAACCCATTACAATTTAGAAATTTTAAATAATATAATATAAAATAAAAAATAAATTAAAGGAGACCACGGTCCTAAACCCCAAGGCTACATGCACGATATAACTGATTTACACTAAATTAATTCATCCCAAAAATGCAATATAATCACATTGTCATTTTTTTTTCAATTCACACAATTTATATCAGATTTTTCTTTCACACCTTTGTTATTCGTTTGTCTTGAGTGTAATTGTATTTATATATTGTGTTTTTTATTTTTATATAAAATATACTACCTTCGTCCCGATATTATTTGCATAAATGAATGATACACTCTTTAAATAAAAAAATTATTTTTGAGTAAAGTATTAACTTATTGGTAAATATGTGTATATTATTGCGCAATTTAATTTTTTTTTTTAAGAATGTGTAAATAATTTTGGGATATACAAATAAAAAAAGTCTACAAATAATAATGGACGGGAGGAGTATTATTTGCAACAGAAGTTAATCTTTCCACTAAAATAATAAACACAATATATGAATGCAACATTATTTGCTATAAACGAATAATAAAAGTGTTAAATTTGATCTTAAACTATAATTGCAAATAAAATTACTATCTTTATGCAAATTGCAATTTAATCTAAACTTTTAAATCGTTGCAAATGTTGATAGGCGAACATCAGTTATTGTTGAGCGAGCAAGGATTAACGATTTAGTAAAGAAAATCAGGTTGGAGTGCATAAATCAATCTAGGAGGTGTATAAAATGACGAACAACATACTGGCGAACAGGTTCTGTGACCTGGGACCAGATATGAACGTTCCATCAGATCACTGGTGACGAGCAACATTATCAAAAGGTGGTGCATCCGCCAGCCTAAGAGGTGTATGTTGACAAACAAAAGACCAAGATTCATAAGTCTATCTCAACAAGATATAAGGGCGAACAACTTCTGAGCCATAACCTCAAAAGGCGAACAACTTTTATTTAAAGATCAATTTAGACCAATCAAGCCAACCATGACGAACAACAATGAGTCCGAGATAAGACCAAAGAAGACTTTGTAACTAAGATTCAGCTTAGATAAGGTCAAACAAGGTCAAATGACACTTGTCTAGCATGCAAGCTAGGAAGTCCATGAGTCTTGGAGACCTCCTATTTGCTGTCTCTATAAATAGTTGTTCTCCAGCTAAGAAATACAAGTTCAAATTCACAAATACTCACAAAACACACACAAACACACCTTAACGTACACTTATACTAAATAAATACGATTTTGACTTTCGTATTTACAATTTTACGATCCTAAGCTTCGACTTATCATTTACGGTGATAATCAATCACACGTTCTTGTTTGGTGGTCCTAAACCGAACTAAACAGCCACTAATCCATCCGATTAAATTCGATCACCAAGAGCAAACAAACCTCAATTTAAAATTTGTTAGCAATTCCAATTAAAAAACTGTTTTCAATCTGCTCGAACATTATGATTAATTATCTGTTGTTATTCGAACCAATCTAAACATATTAATACCATTACTTATTCATTGTCGGGTAGGTGAAATATCATTTCCGAACAATAAATTATTTTATTGTTGGTTCAAATTGCAACCAAACATTAAATTGAGATTTTATTTGCAGAAATTCAAAAATTTCGATTAGATTGTAATTTACGAAAAAGTTATTATTTTATCTGTTAGCAACCCAATAAAAAAACATATTTTTCTTATTCAACATGATTTTAATTTTAAAATCCTTATTTCACCCACCCACCCACCAAAAATTCTAAAATAAACATATCCCCTAGACTAGTGAAACCATTTGTGAAAGACATGTACAATATAGCACCTTGAGAGCCGAGAGTGTGATAAGATGCTTAACCTTCTGACTTCTTTTCATATGTGAAAAGCTACCCCTACTTTTTCTTTACTTTTTACACACTTTTTTACCTTTATTTTTGTAAGCTTTCAGCAGAATATTCTCAATTTAATAAATCCAATAAAATTTAATCAGTAGCTAGCTTTTATTTGCAGCTACTAAGTGCTAGGTCTAGTATTTTTCTAGGAATTTGTCTATGCTACACTGATTGATAGTGCTCAGCAGTGCTTTAGCATGTTGTACTACATGCTTCACTGCTGGGTAGTGCCCAGCAATGCTTTAGCATGTTGTACCACATGCTTTGTAGTGTTGTAGTAGCATGTTGTACCACATGCTTTGTAGTGTTGTACTATAACACTACAAAGCATGTGGTAGAACATGCTAAAGCACTGATGGGCACTACCCAACAGTGTATCATAGATATAATGTCATTTTTTAAAAACTTTTTTGCATATAAGAAATCTCTTTTTAATTGTGAAATCTAGAGCAAACATTTTCGTAGTATGATTTTAAACGATTATTATATAAACTGATACATTATACGTATTCACTAATATTATAATATTTTATAACGTAAAATGATATGATATTAGTCAATACATGTAACAGTATTGATAGTTGCATGTAAATGTTATTTGTTTCATAATAACAATTTTTATTATCTTTTATTTACCATAATATCAATGAACATGTGCAATCTAATTCTAGGATGGACCAATAAAAACACCAAAATATCATAAAAACAACTTTATCCCTATAAATAACTATTACATTAAAATTCTGCCAAAAATAAACGAACAATCGAAAATGGGAGGAGAGTACTCCTTTTTTTAATTTTAATTGTTTTTTTTAGAGAACTAATTTTTAAATACATGTAAATTTTGTAATTAAATAATTAGAATTTAATTGTCTTTCATTTATTTTTACGATGAATCATATTAACTATGAACATGCAATCAAAAGAAAAATAAAATTACATTATTTGGAGTATTAATTGTCTTAATTAGTGTATCTTAAACATCAACTAAAGTGGACAAATGGAGTAATTACATTACATTACACTATTGAATCACACAATTAGTACAAAATTATACTACCCCCTTCCTGAAAATCGATCTTTTTTTTTCACATGTTTAATAGAATACTCCCCCGTCCCTGAAAAATAGTCATGTTTCTTTACACGTGGTTTAATGCGATATGTCGGAGGGTATTACGAGATTTTTTTAGATTCATTTTTTAATAAAATGATCATTTTATTAAAAAACAAACCTCCAAAAACTTTGTAATATCCTTCGGCATATCGCATTAAACCGCGTGCAAAAGAACAAGACCATTTGTTAGGGACGGAGGTAGTATATCGAAGGGTATTACTAGATTTTTTAGGTTCTTTTTTTAATAAAATGATCGTTTATGAAAAGTACGTGAAACGAATTTTCTATTAACGATCATTTTATTAAAAAACGAACCTCAAAATAATCCCGTAATACCCTTCGATATATCGTATTAAACAATTCATCAACATTCAAACTTTTCTTCAATCTTGGAATCATTCTGCAAAGATTTCTTGCAATGAGCAATGGCGGCATCGATCGAGCCTTCAATCTCATTGCTACTGCTACTCCTCCTCAGGAAATTCACACGAACGCCGCTCGAATTGAACGACGAGCACGACGAGGACGACGAAGAAGACGACGTCGACAAACACTTCGTCGGAGAATGCCTCTTAATCGCGCCGGAAAACGACCTCCGGTTGCCGATTTCGTCGCCTCCGTTTCTGTCTATGCTCCTGATGATGTCCGCTATCTTCTTCCCCATCTTCTGGTACTTATTGGCGTCCGCTTTCGCCGAGGATTCGTCGGAGCAAATCGATTTCGTAAACAGAGATCTGAGGTAATTCCGCGAGGATTTCAGCTTCTGCGCGAGAATCGAGCGCTTAATCAGCTTCTTCGACCACGAATTGATCGGATTCCTCGGCTCGTGGTGACGATTCGCGATGAAATTGCTCAATTCGCTCGGCCACTCGAAGAAGCCGTCGCTAGGGTTCAGATCGCAGCTCGCTCTGCACGATTCGGATGGGGAAATGTTGCACGAATCCGACGGCGTGTTCGCGGTGGTGCACGGCGCGGTGGAGAAATTGACGAAGGCGGCGGCGGCGTTCGTGCGCAGGAGGTGTTCGACCATTTGCCGGCGAGGTGGAAGGTGGAGCGGGAGGAGTTTGCCTTTGTAGAAAAGCTCGTCGGCGGGAGAAGGGGAGGTTTCTCTCTCATCGAAGGTGAAGAACTCGAAATCTCTGGATTTTGACGACGGCGAGGAGGTTATTTCCATGTCTATATAGTCTTCTTCATCACCAAAATTGTTTGTTTCCATTTTTTTTCCAGAAAATTGGAGGCGAAAACCTCTGTTATTCAATGTGTGTGAAAATGGCGGACTAATGAGTAATTTGTGGTATTCTATTCTGCATGTGTGTGTGAGAGAGAGAGAAAGGAAAGAGAGAGAAGGCTCTGGTATTACCAGAGTGCGTGAGTGTGTGTGAAAATGGCGGACTAATAATACTATCCGTTACTCAGAGTGTCATGTGTGTGTGTGAAATTTCTGTTATTTGTGAGAGAGAGAGAGGAGAGAGGAGAGAGAGATGCTTTATAAAACATGATTTCATTTTTAATTAAAGAATTATTATTATAAGGAATATTTTTTCTGTAACCAACTCTCGTGAACTTGATCATCTAAAAAATTGTCCTCAATTTGATATTTTATCATTGCAATATAAGTAGAAATATAATATTAAAATGCTGAAAATATTTCATAATAAATTTATCATGAAACTGTTTTAAAGTATTGAATATACTTTTTTTTATCGGTACTCCCTTCGTCCCCTCTTAACTTTCAGAGGCGGGGTGACACAGATTTTTAAAAAAATTGCTTTATTGACTTTTTCAACCAATGAATGAAGAGTATTTTGAATTAAAGTAGGTATTGTGAGAGTGTTTTATTTCCATATTTGGGATGTGAAAATTATTGTGGGACGTCCCAAAAAGGAAAGTGTGAAAGTTATTAGGTAAGTTCCAAAATTCGTACCCAGGGGGAATCGAACCCGGGTCACTCACTTAAATGAGGAACCAGGTGGGCTAAGCTACCTGGCTAAAAGTATCAAATATTTAATCAAGAATATCAATAATTTTATCAGGAGTATCATTAATTCGAGTGGAACTATATTATAATTGTTGTAAAATTTCTTGAACCTAAATTAATGATACCCTTGATAAAACTATCGATATTTCTGGTCAAATATTTGATACTTTAAAACAGTTTTATGATAAACTTATCATACACCATTTTTATATAAAATCTACTCATATTAAAAATGAAGGTTATATTTTATTTTTATTCTCACAAATAATCATTTTATTTATAAATGAAATTTAGGAGGTGTTTGGTAAAATTGTAAGGAATGGAATGGACAAAGGAATGAAATAACTATAGAATCAAAGTCATAGTTCTCAAATATGTAAACTATGGAGGATTCCTTTATTTTTGGGAATCAAAGTAGACTCATAGTAGAGACATTCCAAACACAAACGAAGACTTTGATTTTCATTACTCACCTCCCAAAATCTCCAATCAAACACCCCCTTAGTATACTTTATATATAAACAACTAGTATTTCTTAAAAAAATTGTACAAAATTCATTGATCATTTATATTGTATTCTTCCTTGCTACACAACAGTATATTGTCCATCACAGTTATATAGTATAGATCAAACCTTGGAGTAATATAGACAAGGTCTAATATGTTGTATTCAATTACTTTTCCTTTAATAAAATTAGTGTTTTATTTTAGTTAAAGCTAGTGTTATATTTTACATTTTCAGTTAAATATAATATCATGTTTTAATAAATATTAGTGTCACATATAACCAATTTCATCATTTACTTATCACTTTTGATTAAGAGAGCTAAAAATCAAGGTACCTCAATACTTAAACTGGTCATTTCCAACTTCTATATAAATGTCACATTGTGTACATTTGCTTAACAAAGATTTCACAATAATATTAAAAAAAATGAAAACTAACAAAGGTTTATGGCTGGTTCTTTGTGGTGGAAAATATAATAATAAAGAAAATGCTTATTTAAATTAAATATAATAACACATCCAGAAATTCAAATCTTAGTGGATCTGCTGAGGCTTGTATTTTTATACATGTGTCCAAAAAACATCACTATTTTAATTCAGAAATGAGGATTGAATAATGCTGCCATATACATCCCCTGCTGCAAAACCCACAGCTTTCTCTGCAACAAAAATAAAGATAATTAATAAAAATAAATAAAATAAAATAAAATTGGGAAACAGCCCATTCCTCAAAACCTGGGTTTTTGCACCAAATTTTATTTTTTTGACCAGAAAAATGAAGTCTTGTGCTGGGACGATGGGATCTCCTAGTTGAATTTTGGTCAAAAGATGGGCACTATATGATAGTAGTATTTTATACTATATAGATGTGTATACATACTACACGTTAAAAGTGATACTTATATTTTGTACTCCCTAAGTATTATAAGGATAGATCTACATTCATCTCACAAAAATAATACGTTTGTAATAACTTTCAATTCTTAATTTGTGTGTGAGAAGGAGGAAGTATAATAATAGTATTAGAATCTTTTAAATATGTTTGAGGGCATGCTTGGTTGGAAGGTTTGGAGGGGTGTGGGATGGAATCAAAGTTATCGTGTGTGTTTGGAATTACACTACTATGACTTTGATTCCTTAAGGGCTTGTTTGTTTCGGGTTTTAGGTGGACGTGTGAAGTCATGACTTTACATCCACAAGATGTAAAGTCTTGAATGATAATAAAAGTATGTGTTTGTTTTGGAATTTTAGTAGGGTGAGATTTTACTTTATGTCAAATCATGTTTAAGAGTAAAGTGGGATGTGTAAGAGAAATGTAGGAAAGAGAGTGTAAGTGAGAGAAAAGTGATATTGTATTGGAATGAGTAATAATATTTTTAAATTGTATAAAGTGAATTGTATTGGGATGAGTAATAATAGGTATTTATAGGTGTGGATGAAGAATAGGATGTAAAAACTGGATGTTACATCTCTAACTAGAATGGGGCGGGGGCCGGAACGTTCTAGTCTTGTCCGTGTGAATCCCAAAACAAACAAACCCTAAAAGTGAGGAATCCACCATACCTCTCAAATATGTGAGGTATGGGTATGATTTCATACCCATTTCATTTCTATACACATTCTATTCCTTACCATTTTACCAAGCACCCCTTGAATTAATAGAGTATTAGAAAAAAAATATTGTGTGCGACCGTCTCATGTAATGAGTTTGTGTGTCGTAACCCTACTTAACCAATATTGTTGTTAAGGATAAAAATATTTTAATTTGATTGCACCTTTATATAGGTCGACTTATCTCATAGAATAAAATTCCTAGACGATTTCATACAATATACTCTTTTTTTTTTATGTTAGTAGAATAAAATGTAAAGAGTAATTTAATATAAAAATATAGTATAACATTAAATGAGTTATGAAACAAATAAAAATAAAAATAGTTTTACTCACTTATCAGACTAAAATTTTCTAGTTTATTACTCTCTCCAATTCTATTTAAAGTTAAACCTCAGGCAATCTCTAGAATTTCCTAACTAACGTTCAACTGAAATTACTTTAGCGCCAACCATTGAAAAAAAAAAAAAAACAGATTGTTACGAATATTCCAAATGGACACAATACAACTCCAACTGAAATTGTTGCCGCAGATTTCCAAATTATGGCCCAATGTATATGAAAATAATGAATTGTTTACTAAATTTATACTCCCTCCGTTCATAAAATATAGTTCTGGTTGCCTTATTTGGCTATCTACGAAAAATAGTCATGTTGCCTAAAATGAAAATAATAAACTTTATCAACACTTTTCAACATACACACATAACATTTTTAAAATAATTTATTTTGTACTTGATGTGACACAATATTCTTACTTTTTACATATTATATCAATTTTCTTAATAACCATGCATAAAACAATAAGACTATATTTCATGGACTGAAAGAGTATATGATTATAAAATTTCTAACAAGAATTTTCATAGTGGGAAAATAAATTCTAGCATGCACTTGAATTTTAAATTTAATTTTGATTTTTTCAAAACACACACTAGAATATCGAATAATGTGTATGTATTTCTTTTTTCAATTGGAGTATTGCTGATTACTTCTTGGAAAATTATTTATTATTTTTTGGAGTATTACTAATTTTTGCATGGTATCATTTATACTTCATTTTTGCTTTAATCTTGCTGCACATAACTAGGCAAGGGTTGAACATTGTAATTGTTGTCTAAACATTGTAAAATGAGAAATTAATGCAACCCAAGAAATGGGGTTTTGTGTTCAAGGTCTTGCAATAATGTCCTCTTATCTATTCACCTCTTTGTCTCTACAATTAGGAGACTAACCTCATAAAATAATAATATAATTAATTTGAAAGTTTTATAATTGCATAATTATTGGATAATAATGAATATGATCGATGTGATAATTATTCATATGCTCTTCGAAATTATTTCTCGAGTATTTGGATTTCATTGTAGGAAGGCCCACCTGATGATATGAGAGAGCCAAAATTTATGAAGATGTGTATAATGATTGATCGGTTGGTATTATGTGAACAAATTTTATTGAGAAATTGATTTATAATTAAGGATGGACAAAGTATAGAGTGAAACTGATTTATACATAAATCACTGAAGGGTATTAGTTGTTTTCATTGAAGAGTATTAGTTGTATTTACTGAAGAGTGTTACTGATTTACACTAAAGAGTCTTAGTTGTTCAGTGAAAATGAACTAAGACTTTTCAGTGTAAACTAGTAATACTCTTCAGTAAAAACAACTAATACTCTTCAGTGAAAACAACTAATACCCTTCAATGATTCATATATAAACCAATTTCACTCTATACATACTCTTAAGGATGATAATATTGGCCTACTTTTTGGATATCCGCTCTGACTTGAGCATATGGGTCAGGCCAGGCTCGCCCCATTTTGGGAATGGATCAGACCGGTCCCACTCTGTTTGTGAACAATTCGGGTTTGATTCTTAAATTGATTTGTGAGTACCCGCTCCGCACGTGTATACATATTAATATTAATATGTATATATTAATATATAATTAAATGAATTTATTAACATACTATATTCGTATAATTTGTAAAATAAAAATAATTTAGGGAATAAGAGACTTTTATTTCATCTTTTATTATTTTTCTTTATTTATTCCAGCCTTTGATTGTGTAAATATTCGTAGTTTTATACCGTAAATAAATATATCTATTACATATCTACATTCTATGATTTATCATGATAACAAAATCTAATTTTGTCATAGTATGGTAGTAGGCTATCATAAAAAAATGTGTACCCAAACAATAGAAAAAAAAATAAACATAAGTAAACCGGGTGGGGCGGATTAGCCCGAATCCACACGAAACGGGTAACTGGACGACTATCCAAGACCATTGTGGATCGCACGACGGGTTTGGGGCAAGAAATATAAAAACGGAGTAAGTCTGGGTAAATCAACTATCCCTGAACTAGCCCATTATCATCCCTATTTATAATAACCAACACTTTTTAATAAATAATTAATACTCTCGTCAGTTCATGGTGCAAATCCACCTAAAGTCGAAAACAAACTATGTACACGAGAGCTTAAAAAAAGGAACGTATTATATGAAAATAGTTCATAATAAGTTTATCATGAAACAGTTTTAAAGTATCATTAATCTCATTATAAGTATCATTAATTTCATCAGAAGTTCCATTAATTTGAGTTAGGGGTATTATATTATAATTATAGTAAAAAAAATCATGAACCCAGACTAATAATACTCCTGATGAGATTAAAGACACTTTAAAACAGTTTCATAATAAACTTATTATGAACTATTTTCATATAAAACCTGCTAAAAAAAATATGATATCGTCTATATGATTCTATCCACTATCATATTCAAATCTCATTTTTACATTTATTTTACCAATATAAGTGGTGTATGCCATAACGTACACTAACAAAACATTACACGAGATTAACTGCAGTTTTTGAGTCTCAAGAATAGTTTTATTCATCATCAGGGGACTCTGTAATAATCATCACTTTCATACATGATTGATTATAAGGTTACACAGAAATGAGTGTGTTCTTACACTTGATAATGGGTGTAATGAAACGTACTCTTCAGCTAACGACGGGAAGACAAAAATTAATCGAATTCATCAAGTATACTGGTCGCAAAAAAAAACCTTCCCAGCATCTCTCGCCAGCCGGTCGTCTTCTACAAGTCAATTTCGACCAAGGGCATTTTCCAGTAATTCCATGAGTTAAAATCTTCCTGCACAGACGCGATAGGGTGTTTGTATTACAAACGGAAAAAATGAAACGAACTTTATAATCTTTATCAGTTACAAAAGTTTGCAATTCGATACATAAACTAATTTATTACTGCAATTCGATACATGATGTAAATTTTCGAGGATATTTTATACATGGTGTAAAATTTTCGGCAATATTAAAACTACGTGGCAGCCAAAACTGCCACAAAAAACACGTCACACCTACATCAAATGCCAAATCTAGAAGAAAATAATTTTTTTTTTATATAAAACATTGCTCAAACACGGTTTAATAGTAGTGAAAGATAGTGAAACATAAAAATTATTTTATAGTACCAGTATCGAACAACACCAAAATTTATAATCAATTATTAAACGTGTTTGGACAATATTTTTTATAAAAGAACTTTTTGAAATATTAAAAAAATAAAATTTAACAGATTTGTCATCTGACGTGGTGTGTGACGCGTCTTTGGAGTCGGCTCCGGCTGCCACGTAAACATACATATCGCCGGAAATTTACATCATGTACCGAATTACAACTATAAATTAGTTCATGTATCGAATTGCGAACTTTAAAGATTCATGTTGTAATTGATAAGGACTACAAAGTTCGTGATTTTTTTTGCAATTAACCCTTTTATAAACAATCGGACATTTTCTTGGCAGAAACAGTACCTGCTCGACCAGTGATGTTGGAGGGAACATGTCGTTCACTAGCGTGTGCAACGAAGTGTATGATTTCACATCGATACGGTGATTAATGGCCACCTCTCCCTGTAAGAAAATAAATTGTGTAAAAAAATTCAGGTCTTTGCATCCTTTTGCTCTCAAAATTATGTGAAGAATGACTACCTTGGGATTGATTATAAAGATTTTGCCCTTTGGGATTCCAATTTTCCGGTAACTGAGCTCATCTGTATCTCTGTTTCCAAAACCCGCGTAAAATGGATTGTAATCGGGGGGAAATAGCGCCTTGATATCCTGCAAATCGACATTTCCATCATGCTAAAGATTCACAACATATATATATAGATTAGAGAGAGAGAGAAGCATTAAGATTTACCTCTAAACAAGCAATTTTGAATTCATGGGGAGCTCTTCTTATCACTGACATCAATAAAACATTTGTCAGGTAAAACGAGCAGAGATGCATCTCCTAAACATATGTTGTATTGGTCGATTTCGCAAGACACATAAACAACAGAAATGATTTGATAGCTCATAATAATATCTTAAGAAAAAAAAATCAGACAGTTTTAAACTGAAACCTAGCATTCTATGTATGTGGCTTGATTTCGATAAGACTAATATTATTATTCTCAGGAGAACTCGTAAACATTCTCATTAATCTTTCAACAAATGGCTGCAATTTAATATTTTTCCTCATGTGGCGAATGTCTAACTTCAGCAGAAACGAGCGCAGTATGTACATCACCAAAACAGAAATAAAACACAACGTTCGAGACATAATGCATTGTTTTGAAACAGCATATAGTCGGGTTTTTTTATTTCAGTACAAGATTCTTTTTATATACAATAAGATCAGAATTGATCACCTTCTCGGTATAATGACGGAAATAAACCATCAGGGGAAATAACAACAGGCCCATTCGGTAAGCTTTTCCCATCCTGCCAGCAATTTAACAAATTGTACTCAATAATCCTATTATATGGTAATTACGTCCGTAAGAATTTCAAAAAAGTCATCCCAATAAAGCTTCACAATCAAGAATCACAAGATAACAGCAGAATCTGAATGGCTATCTATACACCATAATATTTAAAAAAAATTGCAACCTTCTATCAAGTACCAAAAAGAAAAAAATTGCCCCAGGGAGTATATTGCAAAAACATACCTGCTTGAGATTGAATAGAAAACTTTTGGTTAAGTATGCTTGAACAATTGCCCGTGCACTCAGAAATAAGAGCTGGTACCCATTCTCCTGTAGCAGAAATCGAGATACCATGACAATAGTAAATAAGAAATTTATATGGAAACAAAAAAGTGGACACAAACATCCAGCTTTCATCAAGTAGTCTTGCAGCCACGGTCTCAGCTCGTGGAACCTCATACTTCCATCGAACTCATCGAATCAATGTTTGTTTTTGGGTTTTAAAATCCATTTTTAGGATTTGCAAACCTAAATCTGGTTTTACTTTGGGATTTTGAAATCCAGTTCTAGAAAACCACCAACACCTATAAACATTACAATCACACTTTCTGATACAATCAATTCTCTCTCCTTACACTTTAATATATTTAAGTCATAACTCACCTCATCCAATCATTACAAAACACTCAACAACAATATGAAATTACAACACCATTCACTCTTACACATCAATTTGACGTAAAGTTAAAACTCACCCTAAATCCCAAAACAAACACACCTTACTATTTATTAGGAATTCAAAATCCCCTAGATTTTAAAGCAGTTTTCAAAAACCACTATAAACTCAAAACCACACGGCTGGCATAAGTTTGGGACTCTGTAGATTTTTTTCGAATTTCCATTAACGCCCTTCCAGATATGTTCTACATATCAGGTTTTTTTGTGTTCCATGCCCCATATATTATTAACAAAAATATTGTCATGTCATAATATCTACGACCAGATGACTTTTTAGGAAAAAAACAAGAGTTACACATGCTCACAAGTCAGTTATTTTTGTTTGTACACTCCTAGTTCAAATTTAAAATAAAACGGGGTGCCCAGAGCGTTTGGCCTTTGAATGCTTACATCCACCTAAGCAGCAGCCATGCTAAATGAACTATAAAGGGCTGTCATATGCTTTATATGCCACCTTAATAAAAAAAAAATAGCTTTCAATTACAACTTAAGAGTCCCTCTTGCTTTTATGCCACCTTATTAGAGGCTATGATAACTCCTCTTCGTTAACATAAAACAATATTTTTTAACTATATAAACTTTACTCCAGTAGTTCTTTTGAATGAGAACTTGGTGCAAATGGTTTGGGATTTACACAATATCAGGGAAGTGGAGATGCCTTGGTGCTGGATAATCAAAGGTTCTGACAACTAGTACAAAACTATTAATCTATTAATATCCATTTTCCACTTTAGCAGTTAAAGATCTAAGGGATGGCATTAGGCATAGAAAACAGAGCACTGAAGAGACTACCTTTATTGCAGAAAAAAGATGAGCAATCCCAGAATGTGTCCAGTCTTTTCCAACCAAAGGCATAAACTGACCAAGAACATCAGACCTAAAAACGAGCAATAGGAATCAAGAGCGTGAGTAATGGTAAAAAATTGTCATGAAGTTGGTTATCTGATCCACTAAAAACACATTAGACAGATTGGAAGTCATTATAGCATCACAAATTACAGTCAGCATTAGAATATTTTAGACAACTTTATAATTTCAGTAGGAAATTTGTCTCTCCAGGAGAGAGAGAGATGACACATATCAGCAAATGGAAAAAACGGACTTACTTGGTAATAGTCCCATCAACGTCAGAAATTACTATCCGTGTATTCCACTTCCACAAGTATATATGAGCTTCAACCTGCTCCATAAAAAATTTAAACGAAATTGAGGATACCAAAATACAACACAACCATCTAACCTAAGCACAAATATCCATCAAGAAAGAATAACCCACCTTTTGGGATCCAAGAACTCTGGTAGAGAAAATAAAATTCACCATATTCTGTCCCTCCTTAAGATTCAATGACGCTATTTGATCACTAGTTGGTACATTCGTTCTTATGATTTGCTTCCTTGGAGAGTCATTGGACAAACGTGATTTTGGCGTTGCTACTGCCAGCTCACTCTGCGAGACAGAGTCAGAACCAACAAAGGCTTCCTCATTCAATGTGTTACTTGTGGTATGTTCAAGTGTCTTAACCCTCCTAAATGGGATTCGCCATAGCCTCCATCTCCTTGATGGAGTAGAAGGCAAAGCAGAATTGTCTTCCTTTGCTACCAATTTTTCTTGTTCAACCTGTTCCACAGGGATTGCATCTTGCAACTCAACTGGGAGATCTAAACCAAAAGCAACCATTCCAAGAATGATGTGTGCAGCTTTACCCCATGGTAAGTACTTCCCCCTTAATCTAACAATTAGGTCATCATTCTTTACAATTGATGTGCCAGAAAGTTTAAATTCGTCCAATGATATTCGATGCGCATTGAAGACATCTTCAGCTTCACTTAAACCCATTCCTGGTTGAAGCAGTTTTCCACATAGAGATATCTCCGGCCCTGATAATAAAAAATATTAAAATAACATGACAGAAAGTAATATTAGTCTAAAATGACTAAAACTCAAACAAGCAAGGGCTTCAATTTTACTGTTACAGTTAAAGTAAATATCTTACTTGTAATTGAATCGGAGATCGTATCACCAATGGATGCAGAAGTATGAAGTTCAACATGAACATGGTCCACTTTACTTGTAACAGAATCAGGAGATTCCTCACCACAGTTAATTGTTTCGACCATTGAACCTACTTCCGCTTGTTTTAGTGATTCTTGATCACTGCTAACAGATTGAACAGGCATGCTATCAGAACCATCATGATCCATATCATAAGTATTTCTTTCATGGGTTGCAGCTTCAACCTGTAACACTGGCGAAGAAACACTGCTCGGATTTTCAGAATCATGGGGAGACAATACATCATCATCATCTCTAGATATTTCAAGATTCTCTTCTTCGTCTTCTTCTTCTTCTTCTTCTTCTTCTTCTTCTTCTTCTTCTTCTTCTTCTTCTTCAAGTTTATCGTTCACTAAAGGACTCAGAGGTGACTTCTGGCTTGCATCGTCAAGACTCTCCACTGACGGACTCATATTTTCATGGTCGTCATTTTCTGACCGTGCAGACAATTCTGAAAACTCCAAGCAACTTTTGAAAACATCGTGCCTATTAAACCTCCTTGGTGTACTTTCAGAACTATTCTCTACGGAAACATCTTTGTCCTGATTAGCCAAGTCCTGCACATGATTCAGATGCTCTCCATCACTTCCACAAGGCTCTAAATCGTTTTTACAAGACAGAATCTCCTTGTTAATGTTTTCATTACTAACTTCACGTGCGGAAGTATCGAGCTGAGTATAATAATCAGATGCCCACGAATCGTCACCTCCGTCAAAGTCTTCAGTCCCTTCGCCCGGTCCAAGGTGAAACTGAGGTGTGCTTAATTGCACATTTTCAGCATCAACAGATGATGATATAGGTGCCATTAGTATATGCCCATCAACACTCACTAAAACCACTTCAGAACTCTGGTTTTCTGATTCCAATGCATGTTTTACACTTTCTAAATTGTCATATCTACTAGAATCATAATCAGAAAAATCAACCGAGCCCTCCAAAGAAGATTGCTCATCTTGAAACTCGTAGAATATCCTATCAGCGTCGGACTCAACTCTCTCTAATCGCTTTACACCAAGAGTAGCACGCTCATCTCGTACCTCTACGTCACTGTGGTTAAACTCATCGCCCTCTTCATCAAAAAAATCATTCTCTTTTGAAACACTGTCATAGTTACTATATTCGGTACTATTATCATCCCTTCCCCCTTCAAGACTTTCCGAATCCTTACCATCATCATCCGGATCAACTTCTCTTACAAAATAAGCTTCACCGGAATTATCAAGACACATATGAAAATTGGCTTCAACACCATTGACTTCTATACGTACAACTTTCTCCGCCCCTTTGAGAACACCTTGGAATTTACCAAACCGAACATACCAAGGCGTACTCCTATAAGTTCCATCGTTCTGCTTAACAACGATTATGTCAACTGCCCCACCAAATGGATGAAATGGTGTGGCAACTGAATACACACCTTGAGTTATGAACCCAGTAACTTTACCAACAATACTCATTTCTTTTACCTACAAATATTCACCCCAAAATTCGAAAAATAGAGTCAACTACTTCACGAAGTAAAGGAATACCCAATCAAAATCAACACAAAATCAACCCTCTCAGTTATGCATGCAATAAGATCAACAATTCAACATACTAAATTGATCATGCAAACAGTTATACCGATTAACTTCGCAAAAACTAAATCATTCCTAAACTAAAAAATTACAAATGTTACGCCTAAATCCAATCCCAAATTGAAACTTCGATTCAATTCCGGGTCAACTAGAGCCCTAAGAACCTGATTTCACATCCAGAAACTTCCTCCGGACTTAGTAAACAATAAGAACGGGACGATTTTGATGCTTAAACGGAAGTGAAATTTGAAATTGCACTAATAAATTGTAGAAAATTAGAATACGTACTTACACACCTTGAGTTATGAACCCAGTAACTTTACCAACAATACTCATTTCTTTTACCTACAAATATTCACCCCAAAATTCGAAAAATAGAGTCAACTACTTCACGAAGTAAATGAATATCCTATCAAAAGATATCTTGTAAATCCCAATCAAAATCAACCCTCTCAGTTATGCATGCAATAAGATCAACAATTCAGCAAACTAAATTGATCATGCAAACAGTTATACCGATTAACTTCGCAGAAACTAAATCATTCCTAAACTTAAAAATTAAGAATGTTACGCCTAAATCCAATCCCAAATTGAAACTTCGATTCAATTCCGGTTCAACTGGAGCCCTAAGAACCTGATTTCACATCTAGAAACTAGTAAATAATAAGAACGGGACGATTTTGATGCTTAAACGGAAGTGAAATTTGAAATTGCACTAGAAAAAATTCTGGAAAAATTAGAATACGTACTTACACATCAATGATTTTGTCGAATTGCCGAAACGATAATTAGTGGTGATGGTTCAATTGGTGTATTTGAATTTGACAGGCGAAGAAATGAAGTAAAATCGCTGAATTTTCTCACAGAGAAGATTCGAAGAATATAACTCCGAGGGTCATTTACTTTCTCTCTCTAAAGGGTAATGTGTTGAGCAGAGCTTCGTTATATTTCTTGAATTTTCTCCTTATGTACAAATAAACTATTTGCGTCATAAAAGAACGTTTATTTATATATTTGTTTCCATTTAATTGATATTCCGGATAAATTTTCCACTTTTTATTTTTTAGACAAATTTTAGGGTGCATCCGACTGCATAACATGCACTTGGATTTTAAGCTCAGTTTTTACTTCAATTTTGATTTTTTCAAAATACACACAAACACACTGAACTGTATATTTTTTACAGTAGAAGTAATACTGATACTTTCTTGGGGTATTGTTAATGTCTTCTTGGAGTATTATCAATTATTTCTTGGGATATTAATTTCTACTTAAGATAAAAAAAAATTCAAAATTCAAGTGCATACTATGCACTCAAGTGCACACTAGAACTACTCTTCTTTTTATGTTATCCCAAATATATATTAATAAATAAATATTTAAAAAAAAGAGTTACTCTGGAATGGAGAGAGTAAGTAGTTGTAAAAACAAAAGGATGATTATTTAATAAAAACACACACTCTCAACGTACACCTGATGCATATGAGAGTGTGTGTTTTTATTAAATAATCATCCTTTTGTTTTTACAACTACTTACTCTCTACATTCCAGAGTAACACTTTTTTTTAAATATTTATTTACTAATATATATTTGGCCAACAAATTGACTTTTGTAAAAAGTATTGGGTAGTTGTGAAAAATAAAGAGGTTGTTGTTTAAAAAGATACTAGTATTTATATATTATATACAAAGTCTTGTTTTTTGCTATTTATGGACGGAAAAACTTATTGTAGAACAGCTGAAAGAGAAAGTAGGAAATTTACTATTGAACAAATACTTTCTTAAAAAAAAAAAAAAGAATAAAGAGAAAAACTTACTTCTGGAACGGAAGAAGTGCAATTTTTTTTTTTTGAAATAGTAAATTGTAAATGAAAATGATTCTTGATAAACTTATTATAAAAAATGAATTTCAAGTATAACAGTATTAAAAACCTCATCATAGGTATTTTTTATAAAAAAATATTTAATATTTTAAAACAAATTTCATAATAAATTGAACATCAATCATTCTATATAAAATTTTATCTTTTTTTATTTTTAAAAGACTTTGAATTTTTGGAAAGTGTTATACTCCCTTATTTTTTCTATTATATGTCTTTTTAGCTAGTTACGAAAAGGTTAAGTAAAAGTTTAAATTTGAATAATTTTTTCCATAATCGATTAAAAGTTAAAGAAAAAATAAAATTTATTTAATTAAAAATTTGAAATCTTGGAAAGAAAATATATATGTAAAGTACAAATTATTATAAACAAAATTTAGAGCCTAAAAAAACACTTTATAAAACCATTATTACTTTTCAATAAAGGTATTACCACATTTAATTTAAATTGCACCACTTTTCAAATTTTTTTGCATTAAATGACATTTTAAAATTTATTTTTAAAATATAATACTCTTCTATTTATCTATTTTTAGTAGGGCTATTTTCTTTTTTTATTTATACAATATGAATATGTCTCTTTTTTAAAATAATAATATTTTACAGTATCAGTTTAAAATCTTCTTTATTTTAACCCTATTATCTTATTTGACATATTTTTTTAGGTGGTATTTACTTTAAAGGAGATCATTTTTCAGTTGAAAAATGACAACGGTCTTACCGTGAAATAGTCTCACAAAAAACTTACTCGTTAATTTATTAGTATTAATTATTTAATTAAAAAGATATTAAGAGTAGCTACTTTATTTAAAAGTGATAGTTGTGAATTTTGGATAATTAATAAATCCAGGTTCATTCATAAATTCATAAAATAGCCAAATTAGGTAATGCCTTGTGTGAAATTAGATATTGAAATGGGTGTTTTGGTGTAAATTAGTCATCGTCCCCACCCACCTACATAATTTATGAATACTTTCCATAACTTTAGTCTATAAATCGATAAGTTTATATGAGATCTAATTTAAAGAAATGACTTGCTTGTCCAATTATAAATGACTGAAAATTTTGGCAACTAAAGTATTATTTTATACGTAAACTCATCTCAAATTTAATAATCATATATAAAGCTCGACCCACTATTTTCTATCGACAAGGTATAGAGTGAAACTGGTTTATACATAAATCATCGAAGGGTATTAGTTGTTTCATTGAAAAGTATTAGTTATATTTACTGAAGAGTATTACTGATTTACACTAAAGAATCTTAATTGTTCGGTGAAAATGAACTAAGACTCTTCAGTGTAAACCAGTAATACTCTTCAGTAAAAATAACTAATACTTTTCAGTGAAAACAACTAATACCCTTCAGTGATTCATATATAAACCAATTTCACTCTATACATACTCTTTTCTATCTGGCAAACTCTCATATCATATGTTCCAAGTGCACGGTACATTCACTCAACAGTTGATCATGTTTACACTGAAAATCAGTTTTTAGTGTAAACTTTTCAGTGTAAGTGTAAATTTTTCAGTGTAATTCAACCACATTTTTTAGTGTAATTGAAATAAACTTTTCAGTATAAACATGGTCAACTATAGAACGATGCATTATACACCAAATGCACATGAGAGTTACTCTTGCTCATTCAAATTCAGTTTACTAAACATCAATAAATCCCAATATAATCATTAAAAACAATCCAACACAATTCGAGTTGGGAAAATAAAAGGGAAAAAAGTATTCTTTTGTCAATAAATAATAGAAGCAATAAAATGAATTAAGCACAAAAAACGTGGCCATCGAGGCTTGTCGGAAAGGAGTTGGGGCTAGGTGGACGGTGGACCTTTGTGCTTCTATTAAAAATACAAATATGTGATTTACTTGAAGTATGAAATATTTGTCTTTAATTTGCATATGCTTTTTTTTTCAAAGTCAAATTTGGGGGATTATTTTATTAATAAAATTCAAATTTGCAAATGACAATAAAGAAATTCTGAAACAAGAAATTCCCTTAGGGCACGGCTATTAACATCCACGGTAATACTTTATTCACCCACTATTAAGTTAACCCACCATATATATTACTTTTTTTTTCTTAATACACCCACTTAAATTTTACAACTATAACCTTAATATAATATTTACATCATTCACTATATATATTCACCTATCAGTTTGAAATGAAAAAAAATAGCACATCAAATTTTTATTTTATTTTAATTGAACCACCATCGTCATCGCTTCCTGCCGTTTAAAAAAAAAACTACAATTCCTTTTATTTTCATGGTGGACCAATTTATAAATAAATAAAAATATTTTAATCTCATTTAAATTGTGTCAATGATTTATACTTTTATGATTTTACCTTTTTTTTTCCTTTTCTTCTTTAATGGTGCAATTGTGTGAAAGAGTATAAAATTTTGCGTGAATTATGAGATTTTGGGATGGTGTTGAAAGCAAGAGTGTTTAATAAATTAATATTTACTTTTAATAAAGGGTATATTAGTATTTTTTTTTCTTTTTTTAAAAAGAAGTGGGTGAACAGAGCATTTTTATGTGGGTGAATAGCACTGTCCATTCCCTTAGTCAAACATATAACTTGGATTATATTTCTTTTAAACATATCCCTTATTATACAATCTCAGTTTAAATTATTAAAATTTATTAGTCAAACATATAACTTGGATTTTGGATAAGATATATTTCTTTTAAACATACCTCAAAATATATCCATAACTATAGTTTTATAAAACTTGCGTATTAATATAATCGAAATGTAAATATTATATTTAATTAAAAATAAAAAAATGAAATGTACAAAGAAAAGAAAAAAGAATCTTTTGATTTTTAGACAATACATTTAGACTACACTTAGTAGTAATGCATAATTTAAAAGAGATAAAGTGGTTAACTAATATGGATGCAATTAGTATGAGAAAATTAGATAAGTGTTTTAATTGGTAGAATGTAATAAAATATATATTATCTTATGTTGCTTGGTAAGGTGTATTACATAGAATAAAGTAATATAAGGAGCGAAAAATCATAATAAAATTGTAAGGGGAGTGGGATGAGATAATTTACCTTGATTTTGGTGCATAAAAACCGGGTCAATATTATTTTTATGTTGTCTAACAAGCAACTTACTAAAATAATAAAGGACGTAATATGACCATAATATGCTCTACTATAGGCTACCAAGCGGAGCCTTAGTGATAGTAAATATGCATAATATTGATAATGTACATACATAACAATGATATCTGAAAAAAGAGTAGGTTTTATATGTAAACGCTTCATAATAAATTTAACATGAAATAGTTTTAGAATATCATTAATCTTATCAGGAGTATCATTAATCTCATCAGGAGTCTGTGATACCCCTATGAGATTAATGATACTTTAAAATTGTTTTATGATAAGCTTATCATGAACTAGTTTCATACGATACTCTGCCCTTAAAAAATCATGTTCATGTAAATTCGAGTTTACACAAAGCGCCGTCAAATACACGACACCAAGCAACCAGCTTCAACGTTTAATTAAAACGTAGCCAAATAATGAAACACCAAAAATAAAAAAATAAATCACCAGCAAAAAGAATTGAATGCCAAATTGCCAACCAACATCCGTCACATGCCTTATCTGGTTGCACTTATGAGTGCCTACCCAGGCACATGCATAATGGTTTAATTATTATCTCAAATTTTTTCTAATAATATTTTGGGATACAGAATTTGATGATATGGATAAGATTAAAAGAAAAAATTGTCACAAGTTGAAACAATTCTATTCCAAAATTATGTTTGACCATGTCATAAATGCAGTATGAGACAAGTATCATTACCACATATCATAAAAATCATTATTGTGGGAAACATTTCTACCTAGATGTATAAATGTTCTAAATCCAAAGCATTATATAAAAATAATTCATGATAATTTATTATGGAACAGTTTTAAAATATTATTAATATCATCAGGAGTATAATCTCATTAGAAGTATTATTAATTTGAGTTTATGGACCACTGATATTATATTACTTCCTCCATCCCAGATCAGTTTTCACACTGATCTGAGCACGGTAATTAAGAAAATTTATTATTTTATATAGTTAAAGTGATAAAGTGGAAACTTTATATTAAATCAACTTTAATTGTGTGGTTGTGGTTTGTTTGTGTAAGAAAAGTAATGACATATGGGTAAATAAGTGAGAACTTTGAAGATAAAAGTTACTCCCTCCGTCCCTCTATTACGTTCCCCTCACTTTTGGGCACAATATTTAAGATGAATGTTAAAATATAGATATAGTACAAGTGATGTGATGGAGAGAGAAGAGAATAAAGTGGAATGTGGTTAAATGAGTGGATGTGAATAAAGTAGATGAATATAATATTATTATTTGATTTCCAAATAAGGTATGAGAAGTTTATAGTGGGACGGACCAAAATGGCAAAAGGGGAACATAATAGAGGGACGGAGGGAGTATAAGAAAACTTTCCTTTTTAGGGTGTGAAAACTAATGTGGGACGAATAGAAAAAGAAAGTGTGAAAACTGATTTGGAACGGAGGGAGTATAATTATTGTAAATTATCTTGAATCCAAATTAATGATATTTCTGATGAAACTAATAATACTCCTGATAAAATTAATAATACTTTAAAACTATAAAATTGTTTCATGATAAACTTATCATGAATCATTTTCCTATGAAACCTACTCTTTTATAAAATGATTTATCATGATTTAAGGTTTTTGTCTTGGGGCTGAATATTTGAAACAATAATTTTCTTAATACACTCAAAAAAAAAAAAAAAAAAATTAATACCACATAAAAATCAGAAAACTGTCAACACAAACTCTAAAGAGTCTGCAATGGCTCCAAATTTAATCAAATAAGTTGCAAAAACCTGGAAAATACTAAATGTCACCTTTCAAAGATATATGGAAATTTGACCCTTTTCAGTTGTGAAAAAATATGTATCCATGTTTTTCCCCCATACAAAATGATATTAACATACTCTTTCTAAGTCTTTTTTCCCCCATACAAAATGATATTAACATACTCTTTCTAAGTCTTTTTTCCCCCATACAAAATGATATTAACATACTCTTCCTAAGTCTTTTTTCCACACTAATGAACATATAGACAGAAGGCAGACATTATAGTCTTTAAAATTTAACCTGATAATAGTTAGCTAGGCTTTTAACAGCTCCTTCAGTAGAAACACCCTCCATCAGCTCTAGTTTCTGAGAAAGCAGTCCCAAAGTTTCGTCCTGTTTCATCGAAAGCGTTTCCTCCTTCGCCAATTGTTGCTGCAACGACGAGTAATTCTACTTATAATGAACGAATTCCAAAAAAAAACGAAGAATGTAGATATAGTTACCTTCATTACGAAAGAAGCTTCTGCAGAATGTTTTTTCACCAGATTCTTGATTTTCATACCCACTTCGAATTCTGGTCCTTCAGGGTTCAACCACCAGCAACGTATCTTTCGTCCCGGTTTGGCTGGACGATCGTCGAACATCTCTAACGTAGCACTCGTTGCCCTCACGGGCCTAGGCATCCCACCAACCATGAATGGGAACATCTGCATCTCAGCTATAACTTGCTTCGCCTGATCCACGTTTTCCATCTCGACTAAAGCAGCTGGCGGGAATCCATTTGGTTGCATTAAAGCGGATATGAACTCAACCCTAGTCACGTTACCAAACTGGTTGAAAGCAGCCTTTAGCATAGGTTCAGTAGCTGCTGGTGAAATGCTGTCTATGTATATAGTCTTGTCCACCCTCTTTAGAAACTCGGCATACTCCTCCGTCGGGTCCATTAATCGAGCAAATGATCCCTAATGCAACAAAATTCCAAAAGAGGGGTTACACACACAACACATAGTCAATTCAGATATATCTTATCGGAGTTTTGAAACAGTATAAGATCAACAAGAAAGCACTGGGCATATGAAGGGTTCCTAACTAGTGAAATGTTGTCTATATATATAGTCTTGTCCACCCTCTTTAGAAACTCGGCATACTCCTCCGTCGGGTCCATTAATGGAGCAAGTGATCCTTAACGCAACAAAATTATCAAAAAAGGGGTAGCTTATCAGAGATTCAGAGTCACTTTCATTTAAACCCAAATTCCCATCAAAGTGACCCCCCCCCCCCCCCCCTCCCCCCAACACACACAACACATAGTCAATTCGGACATAAAAAAGATATATCTTAACGGAGTTTTGAAACAGTACAGGATCAACAAGGAAACAGTGTCGAGCAAATGATCCTTAATGCAACAAAATTCCCAAAAAAAATGGGGTAGCTTATCAGTCACTTTTATTTAAACCCAAATTCTTATCCGAAGTGAACACCCCCCCCCCCCCCCCCCCCCCCCCCCCCCCAACGCACACAACAAATAGTCAATTCGGACGTAAAAAAAGACATATCTTATCAGAGGTTTGAAACAGTATAAGATCAACAAGGAAGCACTGGGCATATGAAGGGTTCCTAACTAGTGGAATGTTGTCTATATATAGAAACTCGGCATACTCCTTCGTCGTGTCCATTAATGGAGCAAATGATCCTTAATGCAACAAAATTCCCGAAAAAAAGGGTAGCTTATCAGAGATTCAGAGTCACTTTCATTTAAACCCAAATTCCCATCAAAGTGACCCCCCCCCCCCTCCCAACACACACAACACATAGTCAATCCGGACGTAAAAAAGATATATCTTAACATAGTTTCGAAACAGTATAAGATCAACAAGGGAAACAGTGTTGGAACAGGGTTAAATTCCAATAAGCAACTGGGGGCATATGAAGGGTTCCTAAGTATCTTTATCTTAAACTATCGAAGAGCTACAGCTATAGCCAATGGGTATACAAAAGACTCGAAAGTTCGATTGCGACATTCAACTCTCAATTCAGGACCAGTAATCCTTCCAAATACATTCTATTTTATCTTAAATCAGCAGAAGAATTCACAGTCTAAAGCATACTGGATTATCATGGCACTCAAACAATAAATTCATTAATTAAAAAAAACACACACACACATTTTCTCCAAAATCAGTTCCTTCAATGTTCGCAACAAAATGTGAATCAAACAAAGAAATTAAAAAGGAAAACATAACAGAAACTTTGAAATTACATCTATAGGATATATTAGCAGAAGAAACAGCAAATCATTCATATTTGTCCACGATAAGCCACACAATTTCAAAATTGTTATAAAAACAGAAATGCTAAAGTTGATCTACAAAACACTTGCAGTATAAAACCATAATCGATGCAACAAAAGTTAGAAATCTATACAGTATTGAAAATTACCTGTATCAATTGATCGAGTTGACGATAACAGGACGAATTCCCCAATCTATCAGATAATCAAACCTAATCTAAACCTCTTCCCGTTCCAATTGCGCAGAAAATTAAGGCATCTTATCGAGGGTTTTGAGAGTGGGAATTGTTTTGAGAATGAAGTTTGAAATTGCGGGAAAGACCTTTTGGTTTCCTACTCTTTTGAAAAATAGAAAGTTAAAAAAGAAAAGGAAAATTAAACATAAAAAAAACTCTTTTTAATAAAGGCCAGGTTTATATACAGTACTATCTTTTGTGAATACAACCCACCAAAAAATAAACGTAAAAAAATTCAGAAAATTTTGGCTATTTTCAGAAAAAAAAAATCTAAAAATGTAAAATAGAAAAACACTATATATGAAAATTGTTATACTTTTTGAAAAAAAAAATTCGTACATTTTTTGGATGTGATGTATTTACAAAACATGAGATTGTATTTAACCTGAGCCTTTAATAAATTATTACTCCCTCCTCTAGTTTTTGCTAGTCCTGTTTTTAGGTTGTTAATTTTTATCATAATTGTAGAAGAATTTTATGAGGTAAGAGTGTATTAAGAGTCTTGAATTCTCAAGGTCCCCTTGTGTTTACTAAATATTATGTTTGAGTGAGTTATCAAAATTATTTATACTTTTCTCATTATGCTCAAAATAAATTCGGAGTTGATAAAATGCAATATTTTTTATTTAATTCCTTTTCCTAAAAATAAAGATTTAGGTTAGTTTCCTTCTAGAATAAATTCTAGAACTAAATTTAGTAGTCTTGAATTTAAGCCAGGTAATATTGGGGAAAATATCAAAACTAGTCCTGTAATTTAGGCATGTTCCATTTTCAATCCTGTAACTTAGTTCATTTTCAATTATAGTCCTCACCATATCAATTTTGGTCATTTTCGGTTGGAAATTCAATTTTTCCCAAATCAATTTGGGGATTTTAATTCCTCCTGCCAAATCGTAAAAAAATATTTAAGTATCTAAAATAAGTATGAAAACTATAAATTAAATCCTAAAATAGGAAAAAAATTATACTAATGTGGTTTTAAATGAACGATTGGTGCTCCACATCATCAATTTGGTCAGAACTTCACCAGAGGTATTAAAATTCCCAAATTGATTTGGGAAGTTTTGGATTTCCGGCCAAAAAAGACTAAAATTGATACAGCCAGGACTATAATTGAAAATTAATTAATTTACAGGAATAAAAGTGGAATAGGTTTATGTTACTGAATTAGTTTTGATATTTTCCCGAAGATATTGCATAGAGAGTATGTAAAGAGTGAAATTGCTTCATACATGAATTATTGGAGGGTGTTGATTATTTTATTAAAGAGTATCTTTTTTTTTCATTGAAGAGTGTTAGTTGTCTACACAACAACTGATACTTTTCAGTGAAAACATCTAATACCTTTCAATAAAAACAACTAATACTCTTTAGTGATAATAACTAATACCCTTAAATGATTCATATACGAATCATTTTTACTCTATACTTTGTCTTGCATAGAATAATTGTAATATTTTCTTAGCATTAGTTGTGTCATCATAAAAACACAAAATATCAAGTAGAACTAAATTTAATAGTCTAAAATTTAAGCCTCTATAGATCTTGAGCGATATTATTATATTAATAATACTTATAATATAAATTTATTACCAAGGATATATGTTATTCTTCATGGGAATGCACATATAATGAACTTAAGAAGCAGGGAAAGCTAAATGGCTACAATATCGGCTTTAACAAGCAACTAATGTATGAATAAGTATTAGTCTTTCTTGAATAAATAATGTTGCAAATTTCCCAAAATCAAACATATAATTAATTATACAAACTCGTCCTGGACCATTGGCAATGGAGATAATTTTCAACAACAATTTAAATAATCACATGAAATCATCGATTTTCAAGAACAATTTAACTAAGCACACATATATACTCCCTCCAATTCAAAATAAATGTCGTTTTAGAGGTTACAGTTTGTTTCAAAATAAGTGTCGTTTTAACTTTTTATTCATGTGTTTTCCCGATTTACCCTGAATTTAAATTCAATATATAAGAGATATTTTAGGGATTATATTAAAATATAACATATCTGTTAGATATTATCAAAATATAATATTTTATAGATTTATAATAGATATTTTATAGATTTAGGTGGGGTATATATGTCAAAATTTATAATTCTTAATTTGTCCTAAAATTACTTATTTTGAATCAGATGGAGTATATAACTACTTCACCAATTTCAAAATATCACATAATAAGCAACTACATTCATATCCAACATTCTTACTACAAAACATCATCCTAATGTCTTAAACCACCCACTTATTTACACTAACCCTTAGCCTTTGTTCTTGTTTTTCTTCTTGTCCTTCCTCTCTTCACTTATTTACACTAAACCTTAGCCTTTCTTGTTTTTTTCTTTTTCTTCTTGTCCTTCCTCTCTTCTAGTTTCTTCTGCAATTGCAACATAAATATAATTAAAATACATCTTAGAAAACACGAATTATCATAATTAAGGGGGCGCTTGGTTAGCAATTCTTCAATGACAATGGGAATGAAAATTCATTTCCACCTATGCCCTCATAAGAAAAATGATATGTTAGGGGAAGAAGTGTTCCTATGGTGACACCATTGCTAGTGTCATGCCCCAATTTTGGAATAAAAGTTGACAACAAATGGTTGTTGGTGGAGGAATGAGGGAATGGTTGAGGAGGAGGATTGTAGGAAGATAATATGGTAATCAAAATGGAGTAATATTGATTACCTTATTTAGTAGGAGAGGTAGTGATTTTGTTCTCATGAATCATGCTAATTACACTAATTTTCAATCTCATTCTCATTACCATTGAAGAGTCGTTAACCAAGCGCCCCTTAAGTTATACATCCTCTAACCAAGCAAGCTATAACACACATGCATGACAAATAAATGGTTTCATATATAAAAATCAAAGTACTCACAAGGTCAACGACGAAGCAGTCTTCCAATGCAGCAACGCTGGGGACATCATCCTTCTTAAAATGATACTCTTGAGTATATAAGATCTCAGCTTCGAAACCGAGGTTTTCTCCTCCATGGTTTTTATTCTCCTTGAACACAGTGATGGTAATGCATCGGATATCTTCAACGAACTCTTCATCATAAGAGTAACCATGATTGTGAGGGATGTCCCGTCTGATAAGCATCCCAGCGTACATATAGCAGAAACATCCATTACCTAAATAACGCAGAAACTTGGACGTTGGATGTATATGACGCCGGGGGAAAGAGGTATGCACCCACTTAGCCCAGTTTCGCTCCACTATCGTGTCTTCACCAGGGATCGACAGGGATTTAAACCAAATCCGTCCTCTATCTTTTCACCTTTATCAAAATGGTCCTCTATTTATTTGCTTTATCAATTTAGTCCTGTATTTATTCAAGTTTCGCCAAAATGATCCTAATTGGCCTAAAAATGTACAAAACCTCACCATTTTTGTCCTATATTTATTTTCTTTACCAATTTAGTCATGTATCAATTCACATTTCTCCAATTAGGTCCTAATTGAACGCATAAAACATAAAATGCCACATTTTTAGTCATGCGCACTAGTTTTTTTTTCAATGTGGCACTAGCGGTGGCCAGCTTTGCATATAGACCCAGTCGTTTAACTAGGTTCACATTTTTTTTCAGTTTGACACCGGAAAACTCCTCCACACCGATTCACCTGGGAACATGGTTCTGATAACATAATTAGGGCCCCCGATGGACCTCCACCTCTGCATTGGTATGATATTGTTCGCTTTGGAATGAGCTAGCCTGCACAAGTTTATTTTTGGGTCTTCCAAAAAATATATCATACCAATGGAGAACTTGTTCATCCTTATAAACCCCAAGAAACTCCCATATTATTCTGATGGGATTTAAACCAAAATCATCATCTATCTTTTCACCTTTATCTAAATAGTCATTTATTTATTGTTTTATCAATTTAGTCCTGTATTTCTTCAAGTTTCGCCAAATTGGTCCTAATTCGGTGAAAAATGGTTTTATGCTTTATGCGTTCAATTAGGACCTAATTGGAGAATGTGAATTGATACAGGACTAAATTGGTAAAGAAAATAAATATAGGACCAAAACGATGAGGTTTTGTACATTTTTAGGCCAATTAGGACCATTTTGGCAGAACTTAAATAGATACAGGACTAAATTGATAAAGCAAATAAATAGAGGACCATTTTGATAAAGGTGAAAAGATAGAGGACGGATTTGGTTTAAATCCCGGGATCGACATATGGACCAACCCATCAACAGGCTTGCCATTTAACAACTCTTTCTCATCTGGCCAACTTACACAGCCTGATTTTGATTTCAGAGGCGGTCCAGTATAGCAGGTGAGCCCATAAAGATAGCCGTCCTCATAACCCTCCTGATAGGTTAGTCTCTCTGGAGACCAACGATCATCGCGTGTCCATTTTTCTTGTTGAAAATGGTACACGAATGTAACTTCTTTGTGTCCTCCAGTCCGACCAGGGGACTCCCACCCTTGGAGCATAACTTGTTGGCGTTTTCCCAAGACGGTGCATCCTTGCCAACGTACGCCTTTATTGTAAAGACCGCGGCCAAACCCTAATACGCCTTTACCCAAGGTTGAAAATATCAGTATCGATGGATATATCGAGACCTTAAATTTGTGGAAATATCGATATCGATATCGGTAAATTTAAAAAATTATAAAAAATTAATAACAAACTTTTAATACATAAAATCTACAATAGAATTTGACCATAATTTACATTTGTGATACTCCCTCCGTCCCAACTCTATCTTCACACTTTCTATTTTGGTTTGTCCCAACTCTATCTTCACACTCTTAAAAAGGAAACAAAATTCAATATAAATATTCATATTTAACTACTTTATACACTAAAAAGCAAAAGCATCCACTCCTATTGGTTTAACACCCAATAAAGTAGATTTTTCTTAATACCCGTGCCAAACCAATATATGAAGATAGTCTTGGGACGGAGGGAGTATTTAATAAAATTATGGATATTTTCTCGATACTTTTTCGATATTTCTCGATATTTTTTCGATATTTACCGATATTTGAAAGATTTTATGCTCAATTTGCACAAAAATATAGTCGAAATTGATTTTATATACTTATATTTATCGATTTTTTAAAGGATACTATGGAAATATCGTTACCCCCCAATATCGATATCGGTAACCACAAAAAATGGATATATCGGGATATATCGTGGAAATTTCCGGATATTTTCGTCCTTGCCTTTACCCAATGGGGGCAAGTTGTCGAGAACTTGCCACTTGCCAACAGCGGGGTCGAAAGACTCAAATACCTTGATCGGGGGTCGTTCTGCCAAGGGGAGGCATGGAATGCTGGATAGGGCGTATAGCTTACCATTGGCTGCAAAAACTACGCTGGGATCGCGCTTCGGCGCGTTGAGACAGGCGTCCATCTTCCTGAGATCGCCCGTCAATATGTCGAACACGTAAACATCTAGAGGGTATTCCTCATGAAGATCAACACCATCATATATCTTCACCGTCCCGCCCAGAAAGTACAATTTGGATCCTAGGCGCGCACATCTCATTCCTAGTCTCTTGGTATTCTTTTCAAATGGAAATTCAAAAATTTCAGAAATACGAGCACTGGTTGTTGTTGTTGTCGTTGTTGTAGTCAAGTCGAGGTCGATTTTGCATAGAGTTAGAACAGTGTGGGAACCCAAAGTGCTCGTAAAATAGATATAACGATTTTGGCGAATTCATTTGTCACGGCTGGGTTTCAAAATAATAATTATAATGATTACAAAGAATGACAAATACTGTATTTAGAAATTAAATCTATATATATATAAAAATAGAAGTGAGGAGAGAGAAAAAATTATTATTATTGGAGCAAGTGAAGTCCACTTGCTTTATGGTGCAATAGTGAGACCCACTCTCCACCAAAGAGAGTGGATTAATTTTACCATTTTATTTAATTTTACTTTACATCAATAATCTTAAAATTCTTTTAATTTTTTTTTTATTTTAAATCTATTTTCAATACTCTATATATCAAATCAATTGTCTTTTGAACACTTTTAATTTAACATATATATTGCACATATAAAAAGAAAAATCATGTTTAAAATATTTGTTTATTATTTTTAAAGTGTTTTTATTGACTTTAACTATATGATTGATCGAATTTAAATAATTTTTATTTAGACTATATAAGTTTTGATAAATATTTAAATTATTTTTATGAATTTTAGTATTTGTTGTGAATTTAGTACATAATTAAAAATGGTATGATTAATTAAATAATTGTATTACATATATACAATATATTTTTACATATTAATTGGTTTATGGATAAAATAAGTTTAATACAAACATTTTTTTTATAATTAGTTCATTATACAATCTCACGTTTAAAAAGTATAATATCCATTCCGTGCATCGCACGGGAGAAACACTAGTATGGAAAATACTACCTTCTCATTTTGTCATTTTCATCCGTCCACTGTTAATTTCTCAAGGTTTTTTTAAACATACACTAATTATATTTTATTCATACACTTTAATCATTTTCACTCATTTAAACACATTACATTTTATTTTTGTGCCCAAAAAATAACAGAAAATTAATACCGGGAGTAGAATTCATTTTATTTTCTCGAAACAATCAAAGAATTATAAATATTCACCTGCAGCTTGGGTGTTTGTCCCGATTCAACACCTGATCAAAGAAAAAAACCACTATTGATTATTCATATTGATTATTCTCATATATAATCAATATATTTTCGAACCAGAGAATAAAATTATGTTGTCAAAAGAAAACAATAATAGAGGGAAGGTATGTATACTCACAGAACCAGCACACCATCAATTGAAATTAAAGAAAACCATCTCCCAAATAATTAACCATTTTCGCCTCCAATTTGGTAAATGGGTGTGTGTTAATTAATTAATTAAATATAATTCGAATTCCCCGGCGAGGATGTGGGTGGAATGGGTCTAAATTTGACCTATTATCTGTCTTGATTTGACCTTTTAATAAAAGACAAAGTATAGAGTGAAACTGGTTTATACATGAATTAATAAAAAATATTAGTTGTTTTCATTAAAGAGTATTAGTTGTATTTACTGAAGAGTATTATTGATTTACACTAAAAAATCTTAGTTGTTCAGTGAAAATGAACTAAGACTCTTCAGTAAAAACAACTAATACTCTTCAGTGAAAACAATTAATACCCTTCAATAATTCATATATAAACCAATTTCACTCTATACATACTCTTATTAAAAATATATGGTCAGCAAATTTTTGAGGGGCGAATAAAAATAATTTGGCAATGAATTACTCTTCTATTCTTTTTAGATTAAGTTTTAATTTTAAAAAATTAATTAATATAAAAAGTGGTAAAGTTGGGGCATTTTGATCATTAATATTTTATATATGGTAGGCTAGTTTTTTGTTTAACAATAATTTACAAGATTAGTCTTAGTATTCGCTTGAGTGCATGATATGCACTTAAGTTTAAAGAAAAAAAAATTCAAAGTAAAAATATGTAATAACCCAAGAAGTAATCAGTGATATTCCAATAAGTAATCAGTAATATCCCAAGAAGTAATCAACAATACCCCAACTGCCACAAAAAAAAATATATAGTTTGGGGTGTTTGTGTGTATTTTGAAAAAAATTAAAATTGAGCTTAAAGTCAAAGTGCATGCTAGAATTTGTGATATTACAAAATAAAGTATCTTTATGTGTAAATAAGAGATGTTTGTAAGTGGTTAAAATATTTTTTTTCGTAGTTTTGAAAATTTAAAAAGGGTGGATGGAGTATAAAATAATAGCATCGTAACAAATCAATCAAATATTATTATTATTATTATTATTATTATTATTATTATTATTATTATTATTATTATTATTATTATTATTATTATTATTATTATTATTATTATTATTATTATTATTATTATTATTATTATTATTATTATTATGCATTACAAAGAAAGACAAATACATATGCATAGAGTGAAATTGGTTCATACATGAATCACTGAAGGGAATTTTGTTTTACTGACCAATATTAGTTAATTTTGTTGAAGAGTCTTAGCTTATTTTTAATAAATAGTTAATGTACTTAAGTAAAAATAATATTTTTCAGTGAAAACAATTGGATAACCTTTAATAATTCATGTACGTACCATTTTCACTATATCCTGCATTTAAGAATGAAATATCTAAAGTCAAGACTTCCCCTATAGAAGGACTTCACATTCCTTAAAAACTACTCCCTCCGTCCCAACTGAAACGTTCCATTTTCATTAGGCCAAGGTTATATACAGTCCTATCTTTTATTAATACAACCCCATCAAAAAATATTCGAAAAAAAAAATTGAAAGTTCTGACAATTTTTGAAAAAAAAAATCCGTAAATGAAAAAGGGAAAAAAAAAACTAAACATTTGAGTTTTCGGAATTTTTTCCGAAAATTGTTACTTTTTTATAAAAAAATTATGAACATTTTTTTGGGTGGGGTGTATTCATAAAACATGGGACCGTATTTAATCTGGGTCTTTTCAATTTCGTCCTAATACAAGTTTCAGCCCAAATAAAGTTATGGTTTTTGACCAAGTGTCTGTGTATTAACGCAAAATTGCAAAGGCCCGGGTTATTTGTACTATACTCTATTTTAAAGATACTCCCTGGATGGATATATTACTTGTTGTTCGGAAATTTTTTTGGACTTCTTTTCATTTTTTCGAACATAATAAAATTTACAATATTTTGAATATTTTTTTCGAATTTTTTGTTTTTTGTTTTTTTTTGGAAAAATGTTGTAATTTTTAGAAAAAATAAGTAGTGTATTTATCCAGGCAGTGTATTTAACAAAGAGGCTAGTACAAATAACCTTGGTCAATTGCAAATCAACTACATTTTCAGAATAGTTCAGACTATTGGATATGGGCCAAGTGTATATATCAAAACTCAACTCGACTTGATTCGTTTAACAAATAAATTAAACTCAATTTTTTTTTAAAAGCTCATTTATTTAAATAGGGTCAAGTTTAAACTTTATTATAACTTTTTTGAGCTCAACAAATCAGTCCATTTAATTGTATTACTCCCTTCGTCCCTTAATAACTTTTACACTTTTTTTAATGTTCCATAATAACTTTCACACCCAAAAAATATAGAAACAAAAAACTCTCATAAAACCATCTAAAATTAATGACTTACAAACATCTCTTATTTGCATTTCATATTGCTTCGTTTTGCAATTCATTGTTAAATAATGAACTAAACTACCTAAATAAAGTAGTAAGGACTAAAATACCCAAACTTTACCCATTTTAGTACTAATGTATAAAATTTTCATTAAAATTTGTATTTTTTCATATGAGCAATCTAAATATGGGTGAGGAGTACTCCTTTGGAAAATTATTTTCATTTTTCATTTTAAAATTTAAAGAGTTAATTATTATTATTTGACGATAATATAATTATTGAATAGTATAATTTAGTGAACATGTGTCTCCTAAAAGGCTTTTGGGCAATATCTATTTATTAAAAGAGTCCGGTCAAACCTTTAGAAAAGAACCTGTAACAAATAATAGGTCAAATTTAGATTCAAAAATTAAATAAAAGTATCAGGTTATTTATATTTATGGTTGTTTATATTTATTTTTCCACCCCTATTTTTCTAAATTGGTTGTTTATATTTATGCTAATTAATTAACACACGCAGCAGTGCAATTTCCCATGCCATCTATAAATGTGGACTCGAAAATGGCTATTATGGAGATAGTTCTTTGAGTATACATACCAATTCCATTTTCTTTTGGTAGATCTATTACTATTTGTTGTAGTTAGTTGTTGCAAATATAATTTTATCTTTGATTCAAAATACTTGTTAATAATGAATAGTGGTTTTTTTCTTTGATTAATCTTTGATCAGGTAGTAGAATCACTTCAAACCCTAGCTGCAGGTGAATACCCCCTTCACTTTGATTGTTTCGAGAAATTAAAATGAATTCTAGTATTAGATGAAGAGAAAAATAGTTTTTTTTTTGTCACGTAATTTGTTTAGTGTCCAATTTTGATCCCACAACTTATAAAATCGTCCTATTTTGGTCTTATAGTGAAAAACGGTGCTGTTTTGGCACTTACCATCATCGTTTTTGACTTTCGGGTGAAAAAGACCAAAATTGGACGATTCAATAAGTTATGAGACCATAATTGAAAAGTTAAAATTTTTAGGGAAAATAGGTTTTTTTGTCCTTTAAGTTTGGTCAATTTTGTTTTTCGTCCTCTAACTTTTGACTTTATTTTTTAGTCCGATAACTTTTAAAAAATTAACATTTTCGTCCTAAAACCGATAATTTTTTAGTCCTAAAATTAACATTTTAGTCCGATAACTTATGTTTTAGGACGAAAATGTTAATTTTTTTAAAGTTATCGGACTAAAAAATAAAGTCAAAAGTTAGAGGACGAAAAACAAAGTTGACCAAACTTAGAGGACAAAAAACTCAATTTTCCCAAATTTTTATGACCAAAATTAGATACTAGACAAGTTATGGACAAAAAAACTATTTTTCTCATTAAATGTATTTGTCATTCTTTGTAATCTTATTGATAATTTTAAAATTCCTGCCCTAGTAAACAGTCGTAACAAATGAATTCGCCATCGTTATATCTATTCTACGAGCACTTTGGATTCCCGTACTGTTCCAACTCTCTATGCAAAATCGACCTCGACTTGACTAGAACAACATCAACACCAACACCAACACCAATTGCTCCTCTTTCTCAAATTCTGGAACTCCCATTCGAGAAGAATACCAGGAGAATTGGGATGAGATGCGCGCGACTGGGCTCCAAATTGTACTTTCTAGGCGGGACGTTGAAGGTATCAGACGACGACAAGGGTAATTTCCACGAGGAATATCCCGTAGATTTTTACGCGTTCGATCTGTTAACAGGCGATTTCAAGAAGATGGACGCTTGTCTCAACGCGCCGAAGCCCGATCCCAGCTTAGTTTTTGCAGGCAATGGTAAGTTGTACGCCCTGTCCAGAATTCCGTACGCCTCCTTGGAAGAACTACCCCATATGAAGCTATTTGAGTGTTTCGATCCATCCATTGGCAAGTGGCAAGTCCTGGACATGCCCCCATTGGCAGAAACTTGGACAGGATGCACCGTGTTGAGAAAACGTCAACAAGTTTTGATCCAAGGGAATAATGGCGGCAAAGTAGTTACATTCGTGTACCATCTCCAGCAAGACAAGTGGACACGCGATGACCATTGGGGTCCAGAGAGACTTTGTTGGAGATTTTTGGTATTGAGTGTTCTAGTTTATCGGGGTGTATTTAAAATCTCAAAACCAAATATTGGTGAGTGAGAAATTAATACGCAAAGATAAGAAGTGATCAATATTTTTCAGGAATTTGATAAATATTTCATGGGATTTGATTTGTTCTTATCCGAATATTTTCTTAATCCCCACGTTGGGGAGTTCCTAAAAACAAGGACCACTATTTTAGTGATCCCTCAATTATCTCAACAACCCAGAGTGTTGAACGTATCTATAAATTAGGTCTCATATGCATTAGTTTCGTGAAGTGGCATGAATTTTCTCTGCATACAAAAACTGCATACACTTTTCTTTGCATCCATTTTAGAGTAGTTCAGTTCATAACTCTGTTTTCGTTCGTTGTTCCTCTAAATTCAGTGGTGCTACTGATTTAGAGACGTGAAACCGTTTTACCTTTGGGGACTTATACGCACGATCCTGTAAGCACTATACAGGGCGTATTTAGTCTTGCGGGAAAAGGATGTTTCCTTGACTCGGTTTCGATTGTCTAATTTTGTTTCACATTATCGGATACACACCAATAACAACAGACTTATCTTTCAGGAGGGTCATGACGACGACTATCTTTATGGGCTCACCGGCTATTTTGGACCGCCTATTAAATCAAAATCGGGTTGTCCCGTCGATGGATTGGCCGCGATCCTTACATTTACCCGGCGCACACCTTGCTGCGTCATCTAGGGAATGGCTATTTCTGCTACATTACTTCCGGGATGCTTCTCAGCCCCGACAGTCCTGGCGAAGAGTTAGGAGAAGATATTCGATGTGTTACCATCACCGTGTTCAAGGAGAAGGAAAACCATGGAGGAGAAAATCTCAGTTTCGAAGCTGAGATCTTGTATACTCAAGATTATCGTATGCAGAGGGATGATGTCCAGAACGCTGCGGCATTGGTAGAATGTTTCGTTGTTGACCTTGTGAGTACTTTGCACTACAAGAAAATAAAAATTTGCCTAAAAAAAAGGGAAAATTGGTTTTTTTGTCCTTTAAGTTTGGTCAATTTTGTTTTTCGTCCTCTAACTTTTGACTTTATTTTTTAGTCCGATAACTTTAAAAAAATTAACGTTTTCGTCCTAAAACATAAGTTATCGGACTAAAATGTTAATTTTAGGACTAAAAAATTATCGGTTTTAGGACGAAAATGTTAATTTTTTTAAAGGTTATAGGACTAAAAAATAAAGTCAAAAGTTAGAGGACGAAAAAACAAAATTGACCAAACTTAAAGGACAAAAAAGTGTATTTTCCCTAAAAAAAATTCATAGTTGAATTACCTACAACTTGTCTGCCTACAAAATATTCTAATCATGTAAGAACCTTAATTCCTCAGCTTACAAGCAACTTGCCTACAAATCAATTTGCCTACGGAATGAAATTCCTAGGCATTAATTACCTGCAAAAATTTACGCACAAACAATTTGCCTACGAAAATTCCGTAGATAAATTTCTTTGTAGGTGGAGAATGAAACGAAACTTTTGTAGGTAAATTTTTTTTTGTTGGAAATTTCGTAGCTATATTGAATATTTATGTAGGTAAATTCATGTTTTCTTGTAGTAGTGTTGATATTTCAAAATGCATGTAGATTAATCTTTTATTCCATGCATGTGTATTAAAATTTGCTTGGTTTTACACTTGTGTTTTCTGAGATGTGTTTTAATTATATTTACGTTGCTACTGCAGAAGAAACTAGAAGAGAGGAAGAACAAGAAGAAAACCAAGAAAAACAAGAACAAAGGCTAAGGTTTAGTGTAAGGATAATTGAGCGGTTGATGTTTCATGTTGTAAAATTATTGGATACGAATGTTTTTGCTGGTATCATCATATCATATTAAGCATTTTGTTTTATATCGTAAGGATGTTAGATATGATTTCATATCCTTGGCTTTTGATATTAAAAGTATAGGGAAAATGTACCTTTTTTGTCCTTTAAATTTGGTTGACTTTGAATTTCGTCCTCCTAACTTTTGAACTTTATATTCATCCTATAATTTATAAAAAAAATTGATTATTTTGCCCTGTGACATACTATTCTCGGTCACTTAACTGGTCAAAGGCTAATTTGGCACAATATTTTCCTTTTTGTATTTTATTAAGATAAATATTCCACGTGTGAGTTGCTGATTGGTTGATGGATATATATATATATATATATATATCAAATTATATGTTGAAAATTCATTAAATTGGGATTTAAACCAAATTCATCCTCTATCTTTTCACCTTTATCTAAATGGTCCTCTATTTATTTTATTTATCAATATAGTCCTGTATTTTTTAAGTTTCGTCAAAATGGTCCTAATTTGGTGAAAAATGGTTCTAATTGATTTTTTTTATTTTATTTCAAGTGTTTTTTTTATTTGGCAAAGATGCCCATCTAGCTTGCCACATTGATAAAAAAAAAAACAAAATCATAAGCTTCCCCCGAAAAAATTAGTGCACATGACTAAAAATGTGGCATTTTATACTTTTTGAGTTCAATTAGGACTTAATTGGAGAAATGTAAATTGATACGGGACTAAATTGGTAAAGAAAATAAATATAGGACCAAAACGGTGAGGTTTTGTACATTTTTAGGCCAATTAGAATCATTTTGGCAAAACTTGAATATATACGGGACAAAATTGATAAAGCAAATAAATAGAGGACTATTTTGATAAAGGTAAAAAGATAGAGGACGGATTTGGTTTAAATCCCCAATAAATTAAACAACAATTCAGTCAATTTACACAAAAATATGTGCCTGTATTTATTATTTTAGATTTTTTTTAATTAAATTATTAATTGATAAATAAAATCTAGAAATTAATCAAGCTGAAAGATTTAGTTTGATATAATTTTAAATTATTCATCTTCAAACATGCGTTCCTAATATCCATAAATTAGAAACCATATACACACATAATTTTTTAATAACCAAAAACTTCCCAAACTTGAATTAAATAACAAGAAGAATTCCTAAAACACCCAATTCCTAAAATTCATAAATGAGTATATATAGAGTGAAATTGGTTTATATATGAATCACTGAAGGGTATTAGTTGTTTTCACTTAAGAGTATTAGTTATTTTTACTGAAGAATATTACTGGTTTACACTGAAGAGTCTCAGTTCATTTTCACTGAACAACTAAGACTCTTTAGTATAAATCAGTAATACTCTTCAGTAAATACAACTAATACTCTTCAATAGAAACAACTAATACTTTTCAATGATTTATGTATAAACCAGTTTCACTCTATACTTTGTCTTCATAAATCCTAGACCCAATTAAAATAAATAAATCTAGAAATAGAAGCAAACAGAGCATCGGAAAGGAACAATAAAGGAACTAGATATTCACAAATACTCTCCCAAAATTAAACATTGTGACAAAGTCGTCGTTAATTGAAGCAACCCACTCTCCACCTGTTATAGATTTGTACCCTTTCCCCAATCGCAGAATTAAACATTGGGAATGGGGATATTTACTTAATAATTAGTCAAAATAAAAATAGAAAAAATAAAACCAAATGCCACACAATTCTAAAACAAAAAGGAAATGAAAATAAAAGTCACGTCAGCATATGACCTGAAGTGTAACCTGTAGTAGCAAGTCATAGGACGTAAATATAAAATATTTGTAAAATATTGGACGAATTTCAAAATTTAAAAATATAGGAGGACGGAAATCTAAGTCCACCAAACTTAAAGGACAAAAAAGTACATTTTTCCTTAAAAGTATGAAAGAAGTATTGATCCACTCATTTGCAAAATTGATGTCCATCTTAGGAAAAAAAATGTTTTTCTAGTCCAAGAATTAAGGAGCGGCTGTTTTTTAAGGACTATATTTTCAAACTTATAAATGTAGGAAAATATTTCTTCATGTTTGTGAAAGTATGACAATATATTTTCGAGTTTGTTAAAATAAGACAATATTTTTTACAAATTTACACGAGATAATATCCTGACCTCAGTTGCTTGGCATAATAGTTGCTCGTCCAAACCAACATGAAGCCAGGCTAGGGGGCAAATTGATTACATATTTATTTTATATGTGTGCGTTTTGTGGTGTATGAGTGTGTGTAGGAGAATTTTTTGTGTATTTGAACTTATTCTTCATTAATAGAGAACAGTTTATTTATACAAGTCATCAAGTAGGTGGTGGACTAGTCTTTTGGACTTTCAAGCTTGCATGCTTGACATGTGTCCCTTTGACCTAGTTTGACTTTATCTAAGATTTAAGTTAGTTACAAAGTCTTCATTTAAGCCTTATCACGTCCTTAGAGCTGTTTGCTCGTGCTTTGTTTGTTGATCTCCGTTATGTGTTTTGTCTTGTAAGTTGTTCGCCTCTTGAATAGGATGAGTGTGAAGTAGTTCGCCTATCATTTCATCATGACTTGGGAAATATGGATCTTCAACTTTAGTGGGTGTTGCTCACATTAAAGCTGTTCGTCAAGTATGTTGGTTTATATTTCATACACTCTTCTGATTGATTGATTGATTGATTGATTGATTGATTGATACACCAAGTAGGACAATATGTTTAAAAAATCAGTAAATGTAAGACAATTGAGCCCAAATTAGAAGCCCGAAATACACCTCACGGGCTTAATTGTTCTACGTTTACAGATTCTTAAAGTATATTGTCCTACATTTACAAGCCTGAAAAAGTTAATGTCCACTTTTACAAGCTCGAAAACATATTGTCATTATTTTACATGCCAAAAAATATATTATCTTATTTTTACAAGCCCAAAAAGTATATTGTTCTTAAAACATAATTACCCCTAAGTTACCGACCTAAAACAAATATTTTTCCATTTGTCTTGACATGACAGAGCTTCACTAAAGAAGTACTCCCTCCGTCCCAGACGAATTTGCACACTTTCCTTTTTTGGATGTCCCAAACCAATTTGCACACTACCTAAAAAGGAAGTATCGATTTGCGTGCACACTCACATAAATATACACATATTTACCCATATGCCACTACTTTAACACTTTTCTTAATATATGTGCCATCCCAGGGGTGCAAATTCCCCTGGGACGGAGGGAGTACAATATAAGCTGCACCTGGTACAGGTGATTAGCAATACTTATAGTTCATTAATACATGTGCTTGTGAAATTGGTAATGCATAATTTCATTGTGTGTATGCTAAATCAATTTTATGATGCTCGATGTTCTCAGGCTAAATAGTAAAAAATTCCCAACTATAATTTACATTACTTATTAACATGAATTATTCAAAAATTATCAATAGGGATTTTAGAAGTATTATACCATTTTTCATAATTAATCACCCGACTTCTCATATTTAAAGTAATCTTGAAAAATGTTGTTTGCTATATTTTTGGACTATATATAGGATGGATCTTTAGAGAATCATTAAATATTTTGACAAAATTTGAAACATTCTTTGAAATTTTTATAAGTACAAAATAAATATAATTCAAAAAATAATCTACTATCTCCGTCCCCTAATAATGTTCACACTACCTTTATTTTCGTATTTTAGCAAGTGAATTGTTTATTAATATTTGAAATGATAAAATGATAAAATGATTTAAAAAAAGGATAAGATAGATTCATCTCCACTCTATTATAAAACACTTTAAAAATTAATTTATCATTTCAAATACTATTAAAAAACTCGTTCGCTAAAACACGAGAAAACCATTAATATATTTATATCACAAATCTTTAGGAGATTAGCAAATGTTTTTGAGTAATATCATTTCGCTTATCTATAGAATGTTTATCTTGGATATTTAAAGAATATATAAGAAAAATTACTCTAATGTATATTTATTCATAATATATGGATTTTAAATTAAATTTGGACTTTAATTTTGAGTAATATCATTTCGCTTATCTATAGAATGTTTATCTTGGATATTTAAAGAATATATAAGAAAAATCACTCTGATGTATATTTATTCATAATATATGGATTTTAAACTAAATTTGGACTTTAGTTTTGAGTTTTTTTTTTTTTAAATAAGCACTAACACGTCAAATTGTGTGATTTTTTACAATTACGGTATTACTGATTTTCTTTTTGAATAGTACTATTTTTCGTTTGAGATATTTTTTCTTAAATTTAATTACACATTAGAACTACGCTAGATTTAAAATTACCATAAAATACAAATAAATTAATTACACGAAAAAACGGATTTTAACATGATTTTGCCTTTTTATATTGAAAATAAAAAGATAAAGAAATAGGAGGGCAGGTCCAAAATCCCCGCAAATCAAGATCAAATACTATAAATACGTCTCAATTTCAAATATTCTTTTTAACTCTATCTATGGTAATCTAATCTTTCATCCCTTTTTATATGCTTGAAATTGAAATTAGGGTTAACATTCATATCTTCTGGACTCGTGAGCTTCTCCGTATTACTTCGTTTCAGATTCCGTACGTTTTTGCTGCTTTCATGAGTTTTTATTATTGCTTTTCTCTCCAAATTTGGCCAGTGATATTGGATGATCTGTTATTACAGAATTAGTTTAATGTTAGACTAATTTGAAGATATATCTAGAAATTGTTGTTGGGAATTATTTCTTAGGGAACTTATGTTTGATTTAGATCTGCGGTTTTTGAAATTTTACTGAGAAATTTCTTGGAAATAGTTCTGTTATTCCAGAATTAATTTAATGTTAGATTAATTTGTTGATATATCTAGAAATTGTTGTTAGGAACTATTTCTTTGGGAACTTATGTTTGATTTAGATCTGCGGTTTTTGAAACTTTACTAAGAAATTTCTTGGAAATAGTTCTGTTATTCCAGAATTAATTTAATGTTAGATTAATTTGTTGATATATCTAGAAATTGTTGTTAGGAACTATTCCTTTGGGAACTTATGTTTGATTTAGATCTGCGGTTTTTGAAATTTTACTGAGAAATTTCTTGGAAATAGTTCTGTTATTCCAGAATTAATTTAATGTTAGATTAATTTGTTGATATATCTAGAAATTGTTGTTAGGAACTATTCCTTTGGGAACTTATGTTTGATTTAGATCTGCGGTTTTTGAAACTTTACTAAGAAATTTCTTGGAAATAGTTCTGTTATTCCAGAATTAATTTAATGTTAGATTAATTTGTTGATATATCTAGAAATTGTTGTTAGGAACTATTTCTTTGGGAACTTATGTTTGATTTAGATCTGCGGTTTTTGAAACTTTACTAAGAAATTTCTTGGAAATAGTTCTGTTATTCCAGAATTAATTTAATGTTAGATTAATTTGTTGATATATCTAGAAATTGTTGTTAGGAACTATTCCTTTGGGAACTTATGTTTGATTTAGATCTGCGGTTTTTGAAATTTTACTGAGAAATTTCTTGGAAATAGTTCTGTTATTCCAGAATTAATTTAATGTTAGATTAATTTGTTGATATATCTAGAAATTGTTGTTAGGAACTATTCCTTTGGGAACTTATGTTTGATTTAGATCTGCGGTTTTTGAAACTTTACTAAGAAATTTCTTGGAAATAGTTCTGTTATTCCAGAATTAATTTAATGTTAGATTAATTTGTTGATATATCTAGAAATTGTTGTTAGGAACTATTCCTTTGGGAACTTATGTTTGATTTAGATCTGCGGTTTTTGAAACTTTACTGAGAAATTTCCTGGAAATAGTTATGTTATTCCAGAATTAATTTAATGTTAGATTAATTTGTTGATATATCTAGAAATTGTTGTTAGGAACTATTCCTTTGGGAACTTATGTTTGATTTAGATCTGCGGTTTTTGAAACTTTACTGAGAAATTTCCTGGAAATAGTTCTGTTATTCCATAATTAATTTAATGTTAGATTAATTTGTTGATATATCTAGAAATTGTTGTTAGGAATTATTCCTTAGGGAACTTATGTTTGATTTAGATCTGCGGTTTCGAAACTTTACTGAGAAATTTCCTGGAAATAGTTAGAAATTGCATAAGAAATTTGTGTAGTTACGGTTATCTCTGTTTTAGATCCAGGGTTTTGAAATTTTACTGAGAAATATCCGAGTTATAGTTACTTAGAAAAATTATTTGAGGATCTTGATATCTGGATTGAATTTCAAAATCAGGAATTTTAACTTGAGATTTATGTAGTGTACGATTTAATTTTACACAGTATGTGTAAAAGTGGATGATAGTATACAATTATATTATTTATTATAATGATTGAATAATTGTTTAATGAATAAAGTGTTTATAGTTATGGTTATCGATGTTTTAGAGCCAGGGTTTGGAAATTTTAATGAGAAATATCCAAGTTATAGTTTCTTAAAAAATTCATGTTTGATTTTGGGATTTGGGGGATCTTGAAATTTGGATTGGATTTCGAAATTAGGAATTTTGTCTTGAGATTTAAGTAGTGTACGATTTAATTAGTATGTAAAAGTGGATGATATTATACAATTATATTATTGTGGGAGAGTGATTATAATGATTGGATAATTGTGTAATGGTTAAAGTGTTTATAGATAAATATCAGTAAGTTTCTTATAAAATTCTCTAGGGGATGTTTGATTTGGAATTTAGAGGATCTTGAAATCTGGATTGGATTTCAAAATTAGGAATTTTGACTTGAGATTTAAGTAGTGTAATGATTAAAGGGTTTATAGGTAAATATTGAGGAGGATGTTAAAACCCAATATTAAAATTTCTAAGTAGAACACTATTTAGAATTTGAAATCTCAATCCGGTTTTCACATTCCAAATCGAACATCCCTTGTGTAATTATGAACATCTTTGTTTTAATGAGTGGGGTTTATAAAAACCAGAGATATTTGTGATGTAGTTAAGAAAAGTTGTCCATTATCGATCATAAGTTCGTTAAAGATGAAAGAAAAGTTGTTACTTGAACATATGCATCATATTTAGATTTCTATGGCTGCATATTTTTTTCATAAATCTTGTAAATTTTGGTCAACCCATTAATTAGGCCAAGATTCTAACCTTAATGCTGTATGCCATCTTATATAATCTTCTGTATTTCTTTTTTTAATAACTTTACGTTGGTTTTGCAGCAAAAAATGGCCCGTTATGGTTGTAATTGTAAGACTCGCCTCCGTGTTAGTAAGTTGTCTTCAAGAACCCGTCAACGGGATCTTGAGCACATTTTCGGAAGATATGGAAGGTATTAATTTAGAGTGTGTATAGAGTGAAATTGGTTTATATATAAATCCCTGAAGAGTATTAGTTGTTTTCACTGAAGAGTATTAGTTGTTTTTATTGAAGAGTATTACTCGTTTACACTGAAGAGTTTTAGTTCATTTTCACTAAACAACTAAGACCCTTTAGTGTAAATCAATAATACTCTTCAGTAAATACAACTAATACTCTTCAATGAAAATAACTAATATCTTTCAGTGATTCATGTATAAACCAGTTTCACTCATTAATTAATTCACATATACCTTAGTTGTTTATTTACACATGTTGTTAAATTATGGTGGCTTACATTTTCTTGCAATCATACTTACAGAGTACGCGATGTGGACATGAAACGAGACTACGCTTATATTGTATGTACAATCTGGATAATCTCCTTGAGTATGTTTTAGGGAAATTGATTTTTTTCGTCGTCCTACTAAATTTTGATTTTAGTCCTATAACTTTACAGTTTTTTTAGTTTAATCCTGTAATTTTACTGTTTTTTTATTTTAGTCCTATAAAGGTTAGTAGGTTGTAGGATCAAAATTAAAAAAAATATGTAAGTTATAGGATGAAAATCAAAATTTGAAAGTCAGCAGGTCGAAAATAAAAAAGAGATAGAGTTACAAGACTAAAATCAGAATTTAAAAGTTAGCAGGACAAAAATCAAAAGGGGATAAAGTTATAGGACAAAAAAAACAATTTTACCGTCTTTTTTATATACAATCTGGGATGTGATTCTGATGTTACGATGCAGGAATTTAGTGGTCCAAGGGACGCCGATGATGCACGATATAACTTGGATCGAACAAATGTTGATGGACGATGTATTACTGTGGAATTCGCTAGAGTCAGTAACTTTTCCTTGCTTGTCCAAGTTCAAAGTTTTTAGCAGGGAAAATTATTTTTTTCGTCCTATAACTTTACCTCTTTTTTATTTTCGTCCTGTTGACTTTCAAATTTTGATTTTAGTCCTGTAACTTTATCTCTTTTTATTTTGGTCCTGTTGATTTTCAAATTTTGATTTTCGTCCTGTAACTCACATATATATTTTTTTTTTTTTTGTCCTACAACCTTCTAACCCTTACATGACTAAAATAAAAAGCGGTAAAGTTACATGACTAAAATCAAAATTTGAAAGTCAGCAGGACGAAAATAAAAAGAGTATGTACGTTATAGGACTAAAATCAAAATTTGAAAGTTAGTAGGATGAAAATAAAAAAATGAGGTAAAGTTATAGGACAAAAAAATCAATTTCTCGTTTTTAGCATGTGTAACACTCTTGCACACCAGTTGTACAATTCACTCGCTCGTTCTTATGTTGATTCTTGCTTCGGTTGCTGCAGGTTCGATGTGGCGAAAGAGGTTGCAAAGAAAGAAACGGAAAAAACAGTTCGAAACCGAGGTTGTTTCTATTAATGGGGCTATAATGATTTCTTATCCATTAACTTTAGTGGTTTCTATGATGATAAGTTCGTTGTTCTTGTCTTGATTAACCTGTTATTTTACTTGGTTTTTTTACTATTTTGAATCACAGGCGTGGTCGTGGTTATTCACCCTCATCTCCCCGTCGTTCTCCTCCTAGTCGAAGTCCAAGTTACCGAAGGTTAGTACTGGCTTTTTGGAGAAAAATAGTTTTTTGGTCCCGCAACTTGTCTAGTGTCCAATTTTGGTCCCAAAAAATTAACTTTTCAATTTTGGTCACTTAGGACCAAAACTGGACGATTCAGTAAGTTATGGGACCAAAATTGAAAAGTTAAGTTTCTTGGGACCAAAATTGGACACTAGATAAATTACGGGACCAAAATAACACTTTTATGCACCTTCTTAATTAATATTTTACTCTAGGATTATAGTTGATACAATAATGTAAAGTCCATTAATTTTGAGATTATCCGGAATATAAAAGACGATTAATATGTTAATTCCATTGATATAAATACAAATATTTGAAAAACATCTATAAAACATGAAAAAAACCCATTATTTTTCAATTCCAATAATTATTATTTAAGATGAATTACAAAGCTCCCATAAAATACTAATAATGAAATTTTAATTACTAACTAAGAATTTAAATTGCCATAGAGTAAATAAAATAATAAATTAATAATTTTCATATAAATTTTGATTCTCCATATCTTCGTAAAATAATTTCAAATTGCTATCATGATCTCGTCTCCACCAGTAGTATATAAATGATTATTACAATGATTATTTTAGAGTATAATATGAAATTATAAGATTGGAACAACGCTCATACTCGTCATCAATATTCTAGAGAATGTCATTTTATCTTCCAAAATCTAAATATATAATTAATTAAAGAGTGTTTGATATATGTGTATGTGTATGTGTGTTTGTGTGTGTGTGTATATATATATATATAAAAGGTGAGAAAAGAAAAAAAATTAATGAATACGAAAAAATAATTTTTTGTCCCTAACTTGTTTGGTGTCCAATTTTGGTCCCAAAAATTTTAATTATTCAATTTTGGTCCAGTAAATTATTAAATTGTCCAATTTTGGTCCCATTTGAGACCAAATTTGGACGATTCAATAAGTTATGGGACCAAAATTTGAAAGTTAATATTTTTGGGACCAAAATTGGACACTAGACAAGTTGCGGGACCAAAAAACTATTTATCTCTGGCTTTTTGTTATAACCTGAGTAGCCTTTTATGTTTTCCTTCCCCAGATTTACTTAAATTCCTCAAACAGAGTTATGGTTACTTGTTTTTTGTTATAGCCTTTTCAGTTGTCCCTGATTCCTTAATTTTCTCAAACATAGTTAAGAACCCCCCCCCCCCCCCCCCCCTCTCCTTTTGGCTTGGAAAGACTGAGATGTCATTAATATTGTTTATTGAGAAATATGTTTGCTGAGAGGGTGGATGGTGTGATTTGCTCTTTTGGGGCATATTGGGCAGGTTCAAATTTATATAAAGTGGCTAGTTCTCTTTTCTTTTCTTTTTTTTGGACAAGCCAATATGTTAATAGTAAGACCTATGTTATTCAAAAGTAACGTATTTTTATATGTTTATTATAATTTTTTTGGCAAAATCTTGTATGAGACCGTCTCATGGCATGAGACTATACAAATTAACACCTATCCCTACTAAAGTGTTAATGAGTCAATGCCCTAGTTACACCCATTTCCATTGCCTCATGCCATGAGACGGTCTCATACAAGATTTACTCAATTTTTTTAAATGACAGGTCCATTTCGCCCGTTAATCGTTCCGATTCGGCTTTTTCTCCCACTTCGCCCAGTTATTCTCCCGCTTCGCCCGGTTATTCTCCTATACACGCACCTGTGAGGTCTCCTTCTTCTCCCCATGAAGGGAGTCGAAGTTTGATTCACAGGTTAGTTTATACGTGTTCCACAACTACGCCTTTTTCGTTCACTGCTTGCCCTGATTTACATAAAATTTTAATGAGTGAAAATGGTTCATACATGAATCATCGAACGATATTAGTTGATTTCTCTCAACAGTATTAATTTTTTCCATTGAAGGGTATTACTAGTTTATACTGAAGAGTCTTAGTTGTTCAGTGAAAACAAACTAATACTCTTCAGTGAAAACAACTAATACCCTTTAGTGAAACATCTAATACATGAACTAGTATCACTCTATACATACTCTCTTTTCATACAGTGTCTTGAAGTTTTTAGCCACTTGTTCAGAAAGAAAATTAAAAGTAGGCATAGCTACTTGTGCATGAAAGACTAAAATATCCTTAATAATGTTTTGACTTTAAAAGAGAGCACAAGCAACCGGTTTCTTAACATGCATAACTCAATAAAATTGGCTTGGTTTAGTTTTTCCCCAAAGAAGGCTAGTTTTTCATCCTTCGACCGGAAAAAAAAAAAAAAGACTTGACCATTTTACTTGGTTTTTTAGGAGTTTTATCAATTTAGAACCTGAAGGATTGAAAACTATCGATTCAAGACTTGAAAGATAAAACTATTAATACTCATTCATTTTAAAATCGTGTTTGATCTATAATAATTTCTTGTTATCCATCATAATTCCAAAAATATAAAAGTTAATTTCACGTAAAAAACACAAAAAATTACGAAAAATTAATAATGTATATAAATAAAATAAGAATATAGATTATAATATAGCAAACATGGTCTTAATATTTTTAAGTCTTAAATTAGCAGGTTCAATCTTTTGGGTCCAGAATTGATAGTTTTCTATCTTTCAGGACCTAAATCGATAGAAAAAAAATTTAGGTCTTAAGTTGATAGTTTTACCATCTTTTAGGTTGTGAATTGACATTATTCCTTTCCTTTTAATATAAATTCACAGGATGTATAATTCGCCCTCACGCTCACCCTCACCTTCACCACAGAGGTTCGATTGGACTCGAAGTATGAGTAGAAGTCGGAGTCGGAGTCGGAGTCCAAGGTTGGTTTATAACTACTCTCTCCGTCCCCTTTTAATATTCACACATTCCTATTTGAGATGTCCCACAATAATATTCACACTCCAAGTATGGAAATAGAACACTCTCACACTACCTACTTTAATTCAAAATACTCTTCACCCATTGGTTCAAAAAGTCAATAAAACAGTTTTTCTTAAAACATGTGCCCACACAAATGTGAATATTAATAGGGGACGGAGGGAGTACAATTTTAGCAAGAAAAATTTTCTTTTACTTTCGAAATGCGATTTAAGTCCTCTACAAAACTCTTACTACTTTAGTAGGCATACTTCCTCCCCATCAGTCTCGTGTCTAAACAGCCGATCGCGGTCTCCAGCTAATCGTTATAGAGGAGGCGAGTCGAGAAGGAGTCGTCGTTCATCTTCTGATGCTGCGAGAATTCGTTCTCGCATCATCAGCCGATGCAGCCCCAGTTCGGTCGATAACTGCCCGAAAAATAGGTGAAGAATGTTATCCCCGGGCAGTGAATCTCCTCAACATATAGAAAGCATGAAAAGATGATTTTTAAGTTATTAGTTTTTTTTTTTTTTCCTGTTCTATTTTATTAGTCCCTAGAGTTTAGTAGCTTCCTTCTTTGTGTTAAGGAATTTATTTACGTACTTTGGGGGTACATTCTTGATTTTTTGCGTGGCATTATTCTTGATCTTTTTTGTTCATCTGCTATTTGATAATTGTTTTATTTAATTTAAGATTTTTTTTTTTTTGGTGTAAAATTAGTTGTATATATTTCAAATTTGGTGTGAAGTGAAAATGATCTAAAATAAATTTAGTATTGTGAATTGGAGATGAGCCAATGCAGTAGTGTTGGATAAAATTTGTATGAATTTGATTCACAAATTTGAGATCAGTAAATTCTATTGGTCTTACCTTGAAAACATTGGTGTTTTTTTTTTCTTTTTGAAAACACAGTTTAATGTTGTGGTGATGGTTATATTAAACTCTTTCAATTATTATTGTAAAAGGAAATTTAGATCCTCATTTTAGCCTGTTTAATAAAGTTCGTTAATATAAACACTACAGAAAACGCTGTCTTTAACGACGGGATTAGCGATGAGTTTTACGACGGACAAGGACCCGTAGTCAAATCGACCGTAGCTAAAATTTACGATGGTTTTTGGAATGCCGTTGTAAATTTACGACGGACAAAGCCGCCATAAACCTGATCCCTCACCGACCCGGTCCGGCATCAAACTTTACGACGGACCGTACCCGTCGTTAAAAGTTGTCCGAATTTCAATTTTTTAATCAGTCAGAAAAAATTTACGATGGGCACAACGCCGTCGTTAATTTATGATTTACGACAGACACGTGACCTCTCTTGAATATAGAGAAGGCATGAACCGTTAGAACACTTATTCTTTTGTTCGATTTCTTGCAACTAATTGTATATATATATATCTAAATTGAGTCATTCTTTTTTTATTATTTATCAAATCAATTCCTTTTCGTTTCTATCTTGTTTTAATAAATGTTGTTACCAATTATATTTTTTATTTTGTAAATTTATTTAATTTGAAAAACGTGTAATTAATATTATAATTCGTTCTACGTAATTAATTGTATACGTATCTAAACTGTGTCATTCTTTTTTCATTATTCATCAAATTAATTCCTTTTTTATTCTAACTTGTTTTAATAAATGTTGTTACCAATTATATTTTTTATTCTGTAAATTAATATTTAATTCGAAACACGTGTAATTAATATTATAATTCGTTCATTCGTTTCTAACTTGTTATATATACAATAGTTCAATAACTCTAATCGTCATCCTCTTCCTCTTCTCCATCATCTTCATCTCCATCTTCACCATCATCTTCATTATCTTCATCATCTTCATCTTCATCCTCCTCTTCACGCTTTTGTCCGACATCCTCATCGTTTTCTATCATTATCATTCCTGAATTTGAAGCTAGTAAATCCACAAAAATATTTATATTTTCTTGATCGAGCACTGTTTGAGCCTCTTGTACCTCATTTTGAAATGGTTCTGTTGGTTCAGTGGTGTCTTTTTTAGACAAATGAGAAATTTCAACCAAGGATCTTGTCATCACTTTGCAAACAGACCTTATGTTGGGCTTGCCCGATCCCGGGTATTTGCAGTAATATACTTGTGATGTTTGTGTTGCAAAAATATATGGATCGTATGCCGCCGGAAACTTGTGTCGGGTGTTGATATCAATAATCTTGTAGTTCTTGTCGACTCTTGTTCCATGTCTCCCTGGATCATACCATTTACAGAAGAACAAAACCACTTTCCTTGAGGGCAAACCTGAATATTCTATTTCAACTACCTCAAGCAAGACTCCGTAGTAATCGATTGGTTCTTCGTTGCAAATTCCAGCATTCACGCAAACACCACTGTTTATTGATGATTTTGTTTCCATCTACAAGCTCTTGTGTATAAATTTGTATCCATTTGCGTAATATCCTTGGAATGAAACAACTTTACGTAATGGTCTATGACTCAGAGCTTGTAGATATGGATTGTCAATACATGAATTCACCACGGATGGACTGAGAAACTTCGGCATCAATGATGCCTGGTTCTTGTGCACGCTTATACTCACAGAAAATCCTTATATATCAGAAAAATAAATTAATAATTTTTCAGTTATAAAGATAAAACATAGAGTACTATAAAAATATTACTTACTCTATGTACGGTTGGACTTCAGGGCAATTCATCAAAATGTATGAATGTATCGTTTCTTCTTCATTATTGTTCTTAAAAGGTCGTCTGGTGCCCTTGCCCATTGTTCGACCCGGATGCAAAAATATAGATAACATACCTTCAACATCACGAAGGGGATGATCTACTCCACGACCATCGTAGTTGCGAGGCACATTTCTGATTCTGGTTTAAACTTGATCATCGAAGTAGTAAGAACAAAATGCTCCAACCTCTTCAGTAAGATATGCATTAACAATGGATGCTTCAATGTGGGCCATGTTGATAGGCGAGCATAAGTCAATAAATGGCGAACAAGGATTAAAGCTACATCAAGGATTATGAAGAGCCAACCTCAAATCAAGGGTGATCAACAAAGAAAATCAAGTTGGGGTGCATCTACCAATTTGAGAGGTGTATAAAATGACGAACAACTCCCCGACGAACAACTAATGGGCGAACAGGTATTTAGACCCGAGACCAAGAATGAGCCAACTGTGAAGTCATCAATGACGAACAACTTGGTCAAACTATAATATAACAAACAGCCAAAGAAGTGTGTACAAGTGAACAAAGGACAAAGATCTCAAAGCCAAGCTGAACAAAGCCATAAGGCGAACAACTTCCAAAGTACACCCTCAAGAGGCGAACAACTTTCAGTTGAAGGGTCATCAAGATCATTCAAGCCGACCTAGGCGAACAACAGTGAGTCCGAGATAAGGCCCAAAAGAAGACTTTGTAACTAAGATTCAGCTTAGATAAGGTCAAACTAAGGTCAAAGGACATATGTCAGGCATGCAAGCTAGGGAGACCAAGAGTCAGTAGCACCTCATGCTTGCTAGCCTCTATAAATAGTTGTTCTCCAGCTTATTGAAATAATTTTAAAATTTCAGACAAAAATACACACAAACACACCCAAACTCACACATACACGAAATAAGTCCAATTTCGACTACCAAATTTACAAATTCGATAAATTCATATCCCGATTTACCATTTACGGTGGTAATCAATCACACGTTATTGATTGGTGACGTAAAAACGGATTAAAACAGCCACTAATCCTTACGATTAGATTCGTTCACCAATAATTTGGCGCTAGAAGGAGGGTTCGAACCTTCGGTTTAGTATGATTACTCAAGAACTTCAAGTTGAAAACTTGAAGATTCATAGGAGATCTCAAGAAATATTTGAAGATACAAACAAAAGTGTTCTTGGTGTTCTTGGTGTTCTTCAATTTATAAATTAAGAAGTAATTTAAATTGAAATGCCTCAATCTAAAGAGACCCAAGGATCACGTTTGTCAAAAAGAGCATCTCAGACCCGGGCCACGTCGGCCGACCACCAGGACCGTGACCCAAGACATGCAAACAGGTCTCAACATACAGCCATAACACATAACCTCCCCCCTGAGATGGAGGCTTTGGCGAACAACCCCAACGAGTTGGCCAAAACCATAGCTGCTCTCCAGGCCCTCCAGAGGCAACAAGAGCAGGTTAGGCCAACACAAGCAAGGCCAAGGGACAAGTCCCTAGAAGTTGTTAGACCCAGGACTACTAGGGGCGAACAGCGAGAGGTTGATAGCGCCCAAGTCAGACAGAATAAGGGAAAGGCCAAGGTGGTCGACCAAAGAGAAGTACAGGCTGAGTCTGGTCGCGGACGAACAACTATGTCTAGCCATGGAACAACACGTTCCAGTGCCCAAGACAGGCTTAGCCAACCCCAACAGGAAGCTGCTCGCCGGGGAGCAGAAGATGGGCGAGCAACTTTTGAACAGCCACGCCCATCAGTCCATGAAAGACTCTCCCAGTCAGCCTTTAGGCGCCTAGGGCCAAATGCGGCGAACAACCTTAGGAGGCAAGCCCAGGAAGTGCCCACTCCAAGCGAGGGACTGCGACGAGCAGAAAGGCTAATGCCTTTGCTCGCCGAACAGCCTCCAAGTCAGGGGGCACCTCTTGATGAATTATCAAGCCTAAGGAGGGTTGTGGAGAACATGCAGGGGCAACTAGACCAACAGAGGGGGATGGGAACGACCAGCATGCCATCCTCACCTTTGGCAGCTCACATTTTGAAGGCCCCGATACAGAAAAAGGTTCAATTTCCGGCTAGCATTCAATATGAAGGCATCGCCGACCCCCGGGTCCACTTAACGAAGTATACGGACTACATGGTCTCCGTGGGGGCCAGCGATGCCACCCAATGCCGAAATTTTCCTTTAACATTGGGCGATCGGGTTCACAAGTGGTTTTCATCAATGCCGCCGGCATCAATCCACTCGTTCATCCAACTAAGTCGAGAATTTCTTTCTCACTTTTCAACGGCGGGGTCGTATCTTTCCCAAAAACACCGGCTGTCAGATTTGAAGCAAAATGATGATGAAACTGACCGGGCGTTTATGGAAAGATTCGATAAAGTTTTACTAGAAGGAGAACCGGTGAGCGAAGATACAAAGATCGTCGCTGTGATGGCCGGATTGAAAAAAAGGTCGAAGTTATGGAAGGAGGTACGTCTAAAGTGCCCAAAGACTTATGCCGAGTTCAGAAACCAAGCTGGCATTTTCGTTTCCATGCACGAGGCCCTACAAACAAATTTGGGGGAGAATAAAGCTGATCCTAAGGAGAATAACAAAAAGCCCGTCGGGACAAGCTACAGGGTCCCAAAAAATATGAAAGCATTCACCGAAGGATCGGATTTGAAAGAAAAATTGAACCAAGTATTGACAGTATCAGTTAATACTGTGTATGAGAACGTAAAGGAGAAAGAGTTGCTTTCCCCACCACGTGAAATCCGTCAGGATACTGGCAAACTCAACCCAAACAAGTATTGTGCCTACCATCAAAGTGTGGGGCATTTTACGAGTGAGTGTAGAGATTTGCTTAAGCAACTCTGGCGATTTTATGAGGAGGGAAAGCTCTCCGATTTCGTTAAAAGACAACCTGGGAAAAGAACCCGGGAGAACAACTCAGAAGACGAAGAGGATGGTCAACCTCAGAGAAACAACAGACCCGGGCGACCAGTTCCCAGTATACCAGCTCAACCTTTAGAAGATCTTTTCATGATGGAACACGCAGGTCCCGCGGGAGGGTGTTTTGATGGACAACCACCCGACTCTAATCGGAAGAGGAAAGCGGAGCTACGAGCGATTGGCCAAGTACAAGAAATGGGAGTTAAGCCGTCTATCATGCAAACGGCGGAATTAACTTTCACCGAAAAAGACCTTGAAGGTGTCTTAACTCCGCACAATGATTCGCTCTTAATCTGCGCAAAGATTATGGGGACCAGAGTCCACAGACTGTTGGTGGACACCGGAGCCTACACCAACATCTTATTCAAGAAGACCCTCGATAATCTGGGAGATTATTCGGGTTATGTTCGGAATACAACACATAGAATCATAGGCTTCGGGAATGCTGTGACAACACCGTTGGGAATTGTAACATTAGCAGTACAACTTGTAACGGCTAATGAACCCGAAAGAAATATAACAAGAATGGTAGATTTCTTGGTTGTAGACCAGGAGTCGACCTATAACGGGTTTCTTGGCCGACCTTTTCTCAATGAATTTAAAGCTGCGTGTTCTACTTACCATTATTGTTTGAAATTTCCAACAGCCAGTGGAGCAGGCACAATTAAAGGAGACCAACGGAGAGCACGAGAATGCATTCAACAACTACGAGCAAAATTTATACAAATATCCATGATGGAAGCAACAAGTTATCCCGTCGATGAACCATCAATACTGATGGACATGGACGACCACAAGGATACGAACGAACAACACTTGAACGAGCAAGTGTTGGACGAACAACTCGTTACCACCCACGAGGAACCTCCATCTGACGAACAACAAAGGGGTGATGACGAACAACCCTCAGTGGGGGACTTGGAGGGCCAAGTACAAACGAACAACAATGGGACTGTTGGTCCCACTCGATAGATTAATTGCGGAAGCTTATGTAATAATGTATTTCCAAAATCTTTTATAAGAGATCAATAAAACAATATTTAAAATAAAGCGATAAAAGACACAAGATATATAGTGGTTCGGATAAATATCCTACGTCCACTCTCCCTTATCACCAAGGGGTCTCACTAACAACCAACTCACAGACTTACTCACTGGAATTTCTGAAGTACCAGCACCTTCTTACAAACTCTTTAGATCTAACTTCGATCTAAAGATAAACTCACTCCAACCTTATCTTAACAAGATGAACAGGTTGAGTGTATAAACTCCTTACGAGTAGATAAGTAATTAAGAACAAAGTGTGAGTGCAATATACGTAGTGATCACAAGCTTAGTATGGCTATATGCGCGTGAATACTTCTAGAGCTTTTTCTTGATCTGCACTCAAGTATATATAGAGGGGATTAGGGACATAGCCGTTGGGAGGCTAATCCAATCAGATCCTCTATATATGGAAGCTTCAATCAATGAATTCCCTAATTGATTGATTGGGTTGGTGAGATCTTGATTGATTGTCTTCATATCTTCTCAATCCAATCTTGTTTGACTTGATTTGAATCACCAACGGTCAATGCTTCCAATTGCCTAACTCTGATTCTCTCCAGAGAAGGCAGGACCAGACACCAGGCAACCTAGGTGTCTTCTGGTCCTTATCTGGTGAACAACCAGAATACTCAGTAGAATAAGAGGATCAAACTGAGCATCTTTTGTTCCACCAGACTTGTCTGGTCCGGACTCGTCTGGTCTGGGGAAGGTCATCTGCCTCTGGTCTGATCTCCTCTGGTGAAGTCCTCTGGAGGGGTCTTCTGGTGACTCTTCTGGTGAGGTCTTCAGGTCTGGCAGTTCCCCCTAGACTAAGTCCTAATCTAGATCATCATCTGGCTAACAGGTCCAGATGGTCCTATTACATCTTCTGGTTTGTTTTAACTCATCAAAACTAACAAATTTTTATCCTAACAATTTCCCCCTTTTTGATGGAGTTAAAACACTACCAGAACTGATCAAAAGTAAACTTAAGCAAGAAAATAATAAAGGGATGAGACCTTAGAATAGATCTCATCAGGCAAATAATAAGACAACAAGGAGTTGTCTTTAGAACATAGAAGATATGTATTTTTCATTAATGATCAGAGGACAAAATAATTACAGATTACATTGAAGTTCATTGTCCTATTCTAGGCATATCTTCTGTTCTCTTTAGGGACAAGAAACCAGTCAAGGAACCTATCCTGGACGGCCTTCAACTCTGCAGAAGATGTTGGGGTGAAATTCACCAACACCTTGGTCTTGTAAAGCTTCTTCAGTTCTGCCCAATCCACCTGGTTCCCAATCATGGGAGTGTTAAGATAAGTAAATTCAGGAGCAGTCACCTCCAGGTTGAACTCAATGGTTGAATCCATCAGCTGCTTGTACAAGTCTGCATCATAGGCTTGCATCCAAGAATGGAAGGTTCTGTTGATCAGCTCATCATCTTCTGGTGCTGGCCTCTGGATATAATGCTGAATGAACCAGAGGGTCTTGGCTTCTCTCCATCTCTCAATCAGAGGATAAGGCACAGTAGAGTCAAAAGACCCTTCTGTCCTTAGTGGCAAGATGTTCATAACCTCCACAGGAGCTTTCCTCTTCTGTCCTGAGCCACCTGCACCAGAAGGAATACCAGCTTCTCTGGCCTTCTTGTTCTGTCTCCTAACATATCTGAGCCTCTGCTCTTCATCTATGTTCTTCCTGATTCTGGCTTGCCTCTCCTCTGGAGTCTCTTCCTTGTATCTCTTCTCTGCTTCTTCGACAACAGATTCAAGGAAACTCTTCTTTACTTTTCTAATCTTCCTCTTAGCAGGACCAGGAATGGTAGAAGGATCCTGCTCAGCTTCAGATGACTCTTCTTCTGCAGCAAGTTGTTTAGCCATAGATAGAGATTTCAACTCTTCTTTCTTCTTCTTCTGCAACTCAGCCTGGGCCAGAGTGTTCTCCAACAGGTCCAGACGAGCTCCATGGCTAAACAGAGTCTCATTGGTGGTCTTCGCCAGATCAGTTCTGGCCTTCTCTTCCCCCTTTTTAACTTCATCAAGGAGGGGCTCCACTACCTGCCTTATGAGATCAGGCAAGGCAGTGTTGGAGGAAGAGTGAAGATCACGAAGCTGCTTGGCCTCCTCCAGGTAAGCCTTAGACTCTGCAACCAGTCTCTCTTGCTTCTCCAACATCTCCTGGAGGGAGTCCTTCAGTCTAGCAGTCTGAATCATCTGGCTGGCCATTTCCACTTTGAGTACAGAAACTGGCCTCATCTGCTCCATCACATGCTCTTGGAGCTGCTTCTGGCTGTGCATAACATCTAGCTTGACAAACAAGCCATTAGCCTTGAACGAAGCTTTAACCTCTGCCAGAGAGGACTTGAGCTGCTTCATGAAGATTCTCCTCTCTTGCTTAATCTGGTGCTCGATCATAGCAGGGGCCATATGTTGGATTGCTTTGGAAAAGCGCCCTATCTGCATGATCTGCTCGTTGAAGAAGGCCTTCATCTTCTGGAGCACAGCAGGAGACATTTCAAAGTCCTCCTCGTCTGAATAAAGCTCTGGAGGGAAGACAAAGTGAGGACCAAACTTGTAAGTGGGGCCCTCTGGAGTGAGCATGACTCCTCTTTGGATGAGCAAGGTGCGAATCAAGACTTTGGCTGCACCAGGAGTCTCCAGCTCTGCTGGATTCTGAATGTTCATCTTCTGCTTCAGCTCAATCTCCCAAGCAGTGAAGTTGGAGGCACCCATTTCCTCAAGCAAAAGCACCAGGTCCTCCACATCTTCAAGTCTGGCCTTGCTCCAAACCTTGGCATCAGTAAGCTCTGCCAGAAGTGGTAAGTGCTCCAGAAGAACTGGAAAATGCTCTCTTAGCCAGAGCTGAGCACTTACACTCATACTCTGCCTAATGGGACCCATTTCTGCAGATGAGAAAGTGAAGGGTTTGGGCCCAGAGGCAGAGGAGGAAGGGGCTAAGTCAACAGGCTCAAGTGAAGCTTCCTCATCTTCACTATCATCGCTGGATAAACAGGTTGGAGAGCGGGGAGGGCCAGCGAATCCCAGAGCCATAGAAATGGTTGGGTCCTGGTCTGTATGAGTTTGGGGAGGGTTTGGATTTTGTGAAGTAGAGGTGGTAGGGATTGGTTGCTCTGCACCAGAAGAGGAAGGGATATCTGGTACAGAATGTGTATGGGGGATTTGGAAGGTGGAAGTGTTTGAATGGGGGGCTTCTGCACCAGAGGAGGTTGAGGGTACCTCTGATACAGAAGGTGGGGGAGAGGGATTAGTGGGGATATGTGTTTGGAAATTTGGGGGAGAAGGTGTTTGTGTAGGAATGGTAGAGGGAGTATAGACGGGTGTATCTGGAATAGTCTGCTCTGGTGGTAGAATGGGGTTACCAGAGGCAGATGGGGTTTGGGGAATGTTATCTGGGGGAGAGGTAGAAGGGGAAACAAGATTTATGGGGGAGGAAGAGGGAAAGGAAGGGTTTACCTCTGCTGGGTCAACACCAACAGGCATAACAAGCTCTGGAGCATCCTCCATCATCTGGGTGGCATCCTCAATGGCCTTCTCCAAGGCCTCTCCAAGATCAGATCCAGAGTCTGAATCTTGAAGAAGGGCTCTCTTGGCCTTGGATTTCCTCACAAGAGGCACTTCATCTTCTTCCTCTTCCTCTTCTGATGGCTCATCCACCAGAAGGGTTTTCTTTGCCTTTCTGCTAGTCCTCCTCTTCTTAGCAGAACCTCTCCTGGCCTCGTCTGGCTGCTTCCTCTTGGCTGCTCCAGCCTTCTTTACAGCTTTATCATCATCAGCCTTCTTCTTAAGCACATCAAGAAGGGGAATTTGGTCCTCCTCTGAGGAACCAGAAAAGGCAACGGCTGAAGAACCAGTTGCTCCAGCAGCTTTCTTCTGTGTCTTCTGCTGCTGCTGCCTTCTCTGCCCCTTAGGAGGAGAGGGAATCGATTGAATAGGAGGGGCAGGGATGGCTTGCTCTCCATCAGAGTCAGGATGGCCATGGAGAGGACCATCCTTGGAGAACATAATCTTGGACTTATGAAAGCCCTTACACCAGGATTGTCTCCATTTCTTCTCTGGAAGAATCGAATCCAGAATTAGAGTGAGTTTTGTGCCCAATGAAACATTAGCATTGAACACAAATTGTTGCTCTCCTGGCAACTGGGGGCATTCTTCCTTCTGTATTTTCACCTTGTTCTTCCTCAGCACCCCCCAGAAGAACTCAGCCCAGTTACATTGAACACCATCCAGAATGGCCCTCATAACACAGAGCCTGCCAACGAAGATGGCATCTGTGCTATGGCTCTCACACATGAGAATCTTCACCACAATATCAAATAACACTTTATACTTCTGCCTAAGATGCTTGTCCAAGAAACCCTTGGTAATATTCTGGCATGAATTTCTGGCAAACATCTTGAAGGATTCCAACGCCTCTCCTTCTTTGTACTTCAGTGGGTCCACTCCTTCCGCAGAAAGATTACCAAAAAGACCACAGAAGTCTGCCTTAGAGAAAACAAGATCTTCTGAATCAATCTTGGAAGAAACATAGTTTTCATAGATCTTCATCCGGATAAGAAACTGTGCAGCATATCCATCCAAGGTACGCAGATCCTTGGGAACCTTTGAGATCAACTCCTCCAGCCCAGAACGTCGGAGAAGTTCCAAAATCTCCAAAGCGGCCGGATTCTTAGTGGAATAGAAGTCCACCACCATTTCTGACTTGAGTTTCTTGCAGACATAGTCTGGATCAAAATTGCACTTGGGTGCCATAACTGTGAGAGAGAGAGAGAGAGAGAAAAAAAAATGCTTTGCAGAGAGAGGTTAGGGTTTGAATAGTATGGAAACGTGAAAGGACAGATTGAAAACAAAATTGATTTAAATAGAGTAATACGCGTGGCTTGAAAATTAAATGAAGAGTGAACGCGTGTTGTTTCAAATTCAATTTAGGAAACAAAATCAATTTTAGAATTGATTGACATTTTGCACAGTGATTAAATCCGATGGCCATGATGAAAGGCGAAATACAGATTTAATCTGGTGCGTTGGCATAGTCATTGGGACTGGGTATAAAGGGGTTTTGTGGCAGTCAAGAGAAAAAGCGAAATGATTGCCTAGGCCCTATACCCTAGTCTTAAATACACTCCGAAGGTGAAAGGTTTTGAGTGTACTTATTAATTTGAAAGGTGTATCCCAATGATCAGAGGCCAGATTAGAAAAGACATACCTGTCACCTGATATTGTAACCAGATGATACCACAACTAGTCTGGTGAAACTTCTCCTCTGATGGAACTTATCTGGTCCTGGTCAATAAAGACTTTGGACATATCTCTGACTCAGCACCTCATCTGGGATTAGTGTCACCTGGTGTATACCTCATCTGGAAGTATACCCTCTCTGATATATCTAGTCTGCAGGTATGTTAGCATAAAGAAAATTTATGAAGAGAATTAATAAAGTAAGGATACTTCTCTGATGTTCCCCCTAAATCAAATCTGTCTCTGGATCCAACAATCCTAACTCAAAAGCTAACTCTTTGAATCTGGTCTCAGCCAAAGGCTTGGTTAAAATATCTGCTCTCTGCCTCTCTGTTGCAATCTTTTCCATCCTTATATCTCCCTTCTCAACATGATCTCTGATAAAATGATGCCTTATATCAACATGTTTGTATCTGGTATGAAGAACTGGATTCTGGGTGATTGCAATGGCACTATTACTGTCACAGAAAATAGGAATATCCTTAGCTCTAATCTGGTAGTCCCTAAGCTGTTGACTAATCCAAAGAAGTTGAGAACAACAACTCCCTGCAGCCATGTACTCTGCTTCTGTTGTTGATGTAGCAACTGAAGTCTGCTTCTTGGAAAACCAGGATATCAATTTGTTCCCTAAAAATTGGCATGTACCACTTGTAGATTTCCTATCTATTCTGCATCCACCATAGTCTGAATCTGAATAACCACTTAATTCTAAATTGTCATCTGCAGGATACCATAATCCTAAATTCACAGTTCCCTTGAGATATTTCAATATTTTCTTAGCTGCTTCCAAGTGACTCTTCTTGGGGTTAGCTTGAAATCTGGCACAAACTCCTACAGCAAAAGTAATATCTGGTCTGCTTGCAGTCAGATACAAAAGAGAACCAATAAGTGCTCTGTACTGAGTCTGGTCCACACTCTCTCCAGACTCATCTGGATCCATGTTGAAATTTGTCATCATAGGAATCTTGGCTGCTCTGCTAGATCCTATTCCAAATTTCTCCAACATGTTTCTGGTGTACTTAGCTTGATTAATAAAAATTCCCTTCTCTGATTGCTTAACCTGCAAACCCAAAAAGTAATTCAATTCTCCCATCATGGACATCTCAAACTGTCCCTGCATGAGTTCACCAAACTTCTCACACAGCTTCTTGTTAGGGGATCCAAATATGATGTCATCAACATATATTTGGACCAGAAGGATGTCCTTTCCTTCTTCTTTCCTAAACAAGGTCCTATCAATCTTACCTTTAGTAAAACCATTGTCCAGAAGAAATTGAGAAAGAGTGTCATACCATGCTCTGGGTGCCTGCTTCAGCCCATAAAGAGCTTTCTTAAGCTTGAACACCTTGTCACCTTGTTCAAAACCAGGAGGTTGTTCAACATACACTTCCTCAATGAGAATCCCATTAAGAAAGGCAGATTTCACATCCATCTGGTATACTTTGAACTTCATGTGAGCAGCATATGCTAAGAACAATCTGATGGCTTCTAGTCTGGCAACAGGAGCAAAAGTCTCATCATAGTCTATTCCTTCAGACTGAGAATAGCCCTGGGCCACTAGCCTTGCCTTGTTCCTAGTAATGACATCATTCTCATCTTTCTTATTTTTGAAAACCCACTTAGTGCCTATCACCTTTTGATGTCTTGGTCTGTCTACCAGCTCCCAAACATCCTGTCTGGTGAATTGATTCAATTCCTCCTGCATAGCCACAATCCAATTTGAATCTTTCAGTGCCTCCTTGATGTTCTTGGGCTCAATCAAGGACACATAGCAACTGAATAAGGCAGCTAAGTTAATAGTTCTCCTAGTCTGGACACCCTTAGTTGGATCTCCTAAGATCAGGTCATTGGGGTGATCAACCAGGGTCCTCCTTCCCGTGGTCTTGCCTGGGTGATCATCTTCTGCAGTACCTTGGTGATTATCACCACCTGCAGAAGAGCTTCCCCCTACAGGAGTTCCAACCTCTTCTGGTTCTGCTCCTTGTGAAGGCTGCTGCTTCAGAGAACCAGGAGATGGGTCCTCATCTGAATCTGAATCTGAATCAAGAATAGGTGGATTGACCTTGATAACTCTGGGTGTAGCCTGATTCTGGGTCTCATCAGAAGACTTAGGATCCACCTTGCACTCAAAAGTAGATTCATCAAAAACAACATGAGGTGTTTCCTCCACACAAAGTGAATTCTTATTAAAAACTCTAAAAGCTTTACTGGTGCTGGAATATCCCAAAAATATTCCATCAGCCACTTTAGCATCAAAGGTTCTTAATTTAGATTTCCCATTGTCATGGATGAAACACTTACATCCAAAAACATGAAAATATGAAACAGATGGGGTTTTACCTTTCCATATCTCATATGGGGTCTTATTGTGTCTCTGGGCAATCAGGCACCTGTTCTGAGTGTAACAAGCTGTATTGATGGCCTCTGCCCAGAATCTCTGTGGAGTGTTGTATTCTGCCAGAAGTGTTCTTGCAGCTTCTTTGAGAGTCCTATTCCTCCTTTCTGCAACTCCATTTTGTTGAGGTGTTCTGGCAGCAGATGTCTCATGAAAAATCCCATGATCCTTGCAATAATCTGCAATATGTGAGTTCAAAAACTTTGTTCCTTTGTCACTCCTGATCCTGACAATGCTCTGGTTCTGCTCATTCTGAATCTGCTTGAAGAACTCTGGCAGCTTAGTTATAGTTTCATTTTTCTTAAACAAGAACACTACCCAAGTGTATCTTGAAAAGTCATCTACTATTACTAGGGTGTACTTCCTTCCACTGAAACTAAGAGGAGAAACAGGTCCAAACAGGTCCATGTGAAGTAGTTGAAGTACTCTGGTTGTGGTTGTGCTCTGGACATCCTTAAAGGAAGTCTTGGGTTGTTTACCCTTCTGGCATGAACCACAAACCTGATCCTTCTTAAACACTTCATTTGGAAGACCTCGAATGAGACCCTTTCTGGCAATCTTGTTCAATGTTTTGAAGTTAAGATGACACAGTCTCTTGTGCCAAATCCAGCTGTTCTCTGCAGATCCTTTAGCAACCAGGCAAGCATTCCTTGGGCAACTGCTAAAATCTGCAAGATAAATGTTACCCTTCCTCAAGCCTATTAGCAAGATATCATTATAATCAGAAGAGAAAACAGTGCATGAATCACTAGAAAACTTCACTGAGTATCCCTTGTCACAGAATTGGGATACTGAAAGCAGATTATGCTTGAGTCCTTCTACGTAGTAGACTTCATCTACAGATACTCCATTGAAGGTCAACTTTCCAACTCCTCTGGTGACTCCATAGTTGTTGTCACCAAACATCACTCTTGGTCCATTCAATGGCTTGAAATCTTGGAGATTATCCTTCTGGAATGTCATGTGCTTGGAACATCCACTATCAATGTACCAGACATGGTTGCTTGAAAATCCTTTCTCCAATGGACTCTTATCTACCTGCAGAGAGATTAATTAGGTCCCCTACTAGTGCTGGGTCCTGATTGGTTAGTTGCAGGTTTTGTAGGAATCCATAGATAAAGATCATCTCTTGATGGATGAGGAGATCTTATCTTCCTTCCAAATCTATCTACCAGTACATGTCCTCTTACTATGACATATTGAGCTACTGGTCTGATAAGGACACCTTTCCTATAAACAGGTCTGGTGTACCTTTTCTCAAATTTGGCCTTTGGAATGGCCTGCCTCAAAGACATGGTCTTAAAGGTCTGGTTGTAAGGGTACATCCTAGAAGAACCATCTCTGGTATCATAACTTCCCAGATCAGTTGGTTTTCTATAGATGGGTCTGGAAGACCTCCTCTGGTTCTGATAATTAGACCTGTTCTGGTGATTATAGTTCCTTTGAGTATACCTATTCTGGAATTGATTTTTCTGAGAAAATTGTCTCTGGGGTACCTGGTTCTGTTGAACATTGTTCCTTCTCTGGTAGTTATTACTCTGATTGGTATTCCCCCTTTTTGAGTGTTTCCTTTGAGGATTTCTCTGGGGTCCTCCAATTTGAGTAATTCCTACTCCTTGGGACTCATTGTTCACAGAACCATTAATCTTTAATGGTTCCCTTTTTTGACACTTATTCTCAAGCATCTTCTCTTCCAGAGTAGTCAACTCTTCTGGACCATTAGTTAAGTGATTAACAGAGTGATTCCTTTTCCAATCAGGATTGTGAACCACCTTGTAACCATTACCAGTTAAGTCTTTATCATTCCAGATTTCTACCACTTTACCAGCTCTTACAGACTTGTCTTTGTTATAAAAGTACTTGTGAGTCTTAGTGGTAATTCCAGAATATCCTAAACCACTCTTATCACAAATGCGCTGAGAGGACTCTGATATGATAGATACAACAGATGGTATCTTAGGAGCTTCTCTGGGCATAGGTATCTCCTCTATGTTGTGGACAACTTGTTTTCCCTTGATAAGAGTTTGGTATTTGGCTCTGAGTTCAGTGATCTCATCCTCTTGAGAATTCCTTTCTTTCATGAGTTGATCTACCAGAGTATCTCTTTCTGTGATCTTATCCTGAAGTTCAGAGACTTCTTTGGAATGATCTTTCATGAGTTCTCTGGTGGATTTGTGCTCATGAGAGAGAGATTGAACTTCTGCTCTGAGCCTACCATTCTCTTTCTCAAGTTTTTGACAGAGTTGGACACAATTTTGGAGATCTGATAGCATTTGTTGCATATCAGACTCTCTGGAGTTACCAGATGAATTAGAGGATTCAGTACATTTGGAATTAGATAAAACAAGAGTAGTTTCATTTACCTCAGTGATGTCTGCCATGAGACACACATCATCATCTGATCCAAAGTCAGAAGAAGAAGAACTGGAACTAGTATCCTCCTCCTCTGCTTCCGCCAGCAGTGCTCTCTTATCTGCATATCTCCTATCTCTCTTGATTCTTTTCTCTTCTCTTTCCCTAGGAGTAAGCTGAGGACAATCATAACTGTTGTGACCAGTCTTGTTGCATGTGTAGCAGGCATTGTCTCCTCTGGGACTAGGACTTGGCTCTCTCCTCCTCTGGTTGTAGTCTGATCTGGCAGGGCTACTTTCTCTCCTCTGGTAGTCAGGTCTGCCAGAGCTACCATCCCTCCTCTGATGATCTGATCTCCCAGAGCTGCCAGGGTTGTCATCTCTCCTCCTCTCTGGAGTTCTGAATCTGGTCTCCCTTGAGTCTCCAGATGTCTTCTCCTTCTCTGCAGGCTTGAAAAAACTCTTCCTGTTTCTGGTAGACTCCTTCCAATGCCTTTTGTACCTGCCATATTTTGAACTCATTTTGTCTAATTTATGAGTTAGAAGTGCTACCTGCTCCTTGAGGCTCAAGTCATCTGCAGTGGACTCCTTTGGCATGGCATCAGATTTGAGAGTTGAAGAGAATGCAACTCCTTTCTGGCCAGAAGAGGAAACCTCTTCTGTTTGATCCTCCTCTTGAAGATCATATTCGTAAGCCTTGAGATCAGACAACAGAAGATGGTGATCCAGAGTGTTGAGATCCTTGTTGTCCTTGATCACAGTGACTTTAATTCTCCACCTGCTTGTTAGTGAACGTAATATTTTACTATTAATCTCTTTTTCAGAATAGGTCTTACCTAAGGCACTAGCCTTGTTCAAGAGATTCGTGAGACGCATGTCCAGCTGGTCAATGGTCTCGTCTGGTTTCATCTTAAATGTGTCAAAAGAGTGTTGAACAGCTTGGAGCTTGTTATCTTTAATCTTCTCTGTTCCTTCACAGAGCAGAGCTAACTTGTCCCACATCTCCTTTGCAGTGGTGCACGTCCTGACCTTTTCAATAACTTCTTTAGTAAGAGTGTTGATAATCTCAGTCCTCGCCACCTGGTCCAGGTTATGTAGCTTTCTCTCATCGTTGTCAAGTTCGTCTTTCTTTTTGAGGATTCGTTGTCTGGGAACTCTATCCTCTGCAGCGTCGCTAGTTTCTTCTCTGGACTCAGACCTGCCACTATCAATAGGAGTCCAATAAAATTTAATGGGGCCACTTTCAACCACATCTAACATGCGGTGATGAATAGCTCCAAGATGATTACTCATCATGAAGCTCCAGTGGCTATAATCCTCAAAAGAGAATTCTGGCAATTTGCGACTCTTATAAGAAGATTTCGAAGACATATTGATAAGAAATTTTAGGGAAATAACAAGAACTTGAATAAAATCACTAAAGAGCAATGGATCTGCCCGGTGACCACCAAAAGCTTTTCAAAGCAGTGGTCGTGGACACACTGCTCTGATACCACTTGTTGGTCCCACTCGATAGATTAATTGCGGAAGCTTATGTAATAATGTCTTTCCAAAATCTTTTATAAGAGATCAATAAAACAATATTTAAAATAAAGCGATAAAAGACACAAGATATATAGTGGTTCGGATAAATATCCTACGTCCACTCTCCCTTATCACCAAGGGGTCTCACTAACAACCAACTCACAGACTTACTCACTGGAATTTCTGAAGTACCAGCACCTTCTTACAAACTCTTTAGATCTAACTTCGATCTAAAGATAAACTCACTCCAACCTTATCTTAACAAGATGAACAGGTTGAGTGTATAAACTCCTTACGAGTAGATAAGTAATTAAGAACAAAGTGTGAGTGCAATATACGTAGTGATCACAAGCTTAGTATGGCTATATGCGCGTGAATACTTCTAGAGCTTTTTCTTGATCTGCACTCAAGTATATATAGAGGGGATTAGGGACATAGCCGTTGGGAGGCTAATCCAATCAGATCCTCTATATATGGAAGCTTCAATCAATGAATTCCCTAATTGATTGATTGGGTTGGTGAGATCTTGATTGATTGTCTTCATATCTTCTCAATCCAATCTTGTTTGACTTGATTTGAATCACCAACGGTCAATGCTTCCAATTGCCTAACTCTGATTCTCTCCAGAGAAGGCAGGACCAGACACCAGGCAACCTAGGTGTCTTCTGGTCCTTATCTGGTGAACAACCAGAATACTCAGTAGAATAAGAGGATCAAACTGAGCATCTTTTGTTCCACCAGACTTGTCTGGTCCGGACTCGTCTGGTCTGGGGAAGGTCATCTGCCTCTGGTCTGATCTCCTCTGGTGAAGTCCTCTGGAGGGGTCTTCTGGTGACTCTTCTGGTGAGGTCTTCAGGTCTGGCAGTTCCCCCTAGACTAAGTCCTAATCTAGATCATCATCTGGCTAACAGGTCCAGATGGTCCTATTACATCTTCTGGTTTGTTTTAACTCATCAAAACTAACAAATTTTTATCCTAACAGGGACGGAGCCAATTGATGATCTAGAACCCCGCCTGGGGGCAGAGCCCATGAACATCGAAAATGATTCCAACCCTGAGGAACCCATACTTGATCCCCGTTGGAAGGGACAAAAACGACGAGCGACTCCAGTCGAAGAGCTGGAGGCGTTCAAAGTTAATCCCGACAACGAAGATCTTGAATTATTCATAGGATCTGAGCTCCCAGAGCCTTACAGATCCCGAATGAAAGAGTTCCTCACCAAGAATCTAGATGTCTTTGCTTGGTCTCACGCAGATATGGTGGGGATAGACCCGAAACATGCTTGCCACAAGCTGAACATAAATCAAGCAAGAAAGCCCGTCCATCAAAAACGAAGGAAGTACGGCCCGGACAAATATCAAGCGTTGAATGAAGAAGTTAAAAAGCTGTTAGACAACGATCTGATCCGTCAAGCACTTTGTCCACAATGGGTAGCAAACCCTGTGCTGGTGAGGAAATCAAATGGAACCTGGAGGCTATGCATAGACTTTACAGATCTGAATGCAGCATGCCCGAAGGACAACTTTCCTCTCCCGCACATCGATCAATTGGTGGACAGCACTGCGGGTCACGAAATGCTAACATTCATGGATGCTTTTGCAGGATATCATCAAATCCCGATGCATCCTGACTGTTGATGAGCGACCAGGCGAGCAACAACGATGAAGAATTAAAAGAACTAAAACTAAAATCAAGAAAGAGGCGACCAAGGACGTACAAAGTTGAACAAAACTGTTGGCGACCAGGAGCGTAGTCAGACAAGTGGCGACCAACATAGCAAAGTATAAAGAATAAGTTAATATAAGGAGAAAAGACAAGTGGCGACCAGCAGGTCCATAATACCCCGCAAGGATATACAAGCCAGCAAAAGGCCACCAGAGAAAGCAATTGAGTCATCTCAAAAGACCAAGTACAACATTGAGAACTCCAAGAGTCACTAGTCTAGATATGATCCAAGTGTCCTGACACTTGGCATAAATCTAATGGTTAATATCTTAGATGTTGTACAAGTGTCTCAATACATGACAAAAATCCAATGGTTAAACCATTAGGGTAATGACACATGGCTTTCTTGTGTATCTATAAATACCCCCTCATTTGGATGAAGGAGGGGATTTTTCCCATAATTCAAAAATATTACCAAGACTCTTGCAAATTTACTTATTGCATATTACTTAATCAAATTTTATGATCTTGGATTTTGTTTGGTGATCTTAACAAAGAGAAACAGCCACTAATCATCATTGATTAGGAAAGATCATCAACAATTGGCGCTAGAAAAAGGGTGCCGAACCTCCGTTTCACAAAAAAGTCGAAGGAAAGTTGAAGAACTCCACCGGAATCTGCAAAATCCGGCAGGACTCCGGGAGAAAGCCATCGGAAATCGAATGTACACATTGTTTGAAGCAAAATCAGCCATCTATACATTACTTTGAGAGTTTAAATGCATGTATGTATGAACTAGGGTTTTCAAACAACCATATTCATACAAACAAAGCTAGTAACTCTTACGAAAGGTATTTGTTGGAGATAAAACCACCCCATTCGTCCGCTTACCACTTGTCTTTCGGTAACCAAAATGGTTCGATCACAAGAAGAACGACATTTGAGCACATCTCCAAGTCGTAGGTCAAAAACTAGGGTTTCGTCTACTGAAGGACATGCACGTACAGTAAAAGTAACTTCACAAAGAAATGTCCAAGTTACCATTGATACAATCCCGCCGGAAGTAGAAGCTCTTGCTCAAAATCCCGAAGAGCTAGCAAAAACGATTGCTGTTTTACAAGCATTGCAAAGACGACAAATGGTCGGGCCATCAGGGACGCAGGCGGCGACCAACAGGGCGAGCGAGCAGCGAAGCGAAAGAAGAAAAGACGCACGAAATGACGAGGTTGACAGCGAAGAAATCCGTAGGAATAAAGGGAAAGCTCCTTTGAGTGAAAGACTTGGAAGCCGAGGAGAGTCCACTCCGGGGACAGGCGAGGAGTCGAGCAGCGGGGACACAAGGAGTATAAGCCACTACCGCACAAGAAGAGCAAGTTATCGCGGAACACATAGGGACGATCAGCTGAGAGGCGAGGAGCGAGCACCGGGGCAAACACACCCTGCTGCTTGCCGTTCAGTGCATGAAAGGCTAAGAAGATCAGCCTTTGGGCGACTAGGTCCCAATGGAGCCAGTAACATCGCTAGGCACGCCACTCAAGAGAAACGTCCCGTTAGCAAGGGACTGCGTCATGAAGAGGTCATTGAACCTAATCATGACGAACAGCCTTCTAGCGGAAAAACATCTCCAGATGAGTGGCAAGCTCTAAAGAAAGCGGTGGAAGAGATGCAAAAACAGTTGGAGGAAAGGAAAGGCGAAGGATCAACGATGTTGCCATCATCACCCTTGTCCCCGGATATCCTTAATGCGCCGGTACAAAAGAAAGTACAATTCCCAGCCATTAATTTGTACGAAGGAAATTCAGACCCGAAAGTACACCTGTCCAAATATACCGATTACATGATATCGGTTAAAGCATCTGATGCAACTCAATGTCGGAATTTTCCGTTAACTCTTGGTGACGGCCCTCACAGATGGTTTTCTGCAATAACTCCAGGCTCCATCAGTTCGTTCATGCAACTCAGCAAGGAATTTCTCTCGCACTTCTCCACGGTCGGGTCTTACCTCACCCAGAGACACAGACTAGCAGACATTAAGCAAGGAGACGAAGAGTCGGACAAGCAATTTTTGGAAAGATTCGATAAAGTTCTATTGGAAGGCGAGATGGTAAGTGAAGACACAAAAATAGTTGCAGTAATGGCAGGGCTGAAAAAAGAAACCGAGTTGTGGAAAGAAATGCACTTGACGTGTCCAAAAACATACATGGAGTTCCGACACAAGGCTGGGATTCATGTATCGATGCAAGAGGCGTTGCAGAAAGAGCTGGGTGATAAGAATGATCCCAAGAAAGCTGGAAAGAAACCCATGGGGAGTGATTACAAGGCTCCGAAAAACATGAAAGCTTTTAACGAAGGAGCAGAAATGAAGGACAGGTTAAATCAGGTGCTGGCTACGTCAATAGAGGCGGTGTACAACAACGTCAAAGACAGAGTCATGTTGTCGGAACCAAGGAAGATCCAGCAAGAACGCGGAAAGTTGAATCCAAACAAATACTGTGCTTACCACCAGAACATCGGACATTTCACTAGTGAATGCCGTGATCTGTTGAAACAATTATGGAGGTTCTATGAGGAAGGTAAACTGTCCGAATTCGTGAAGAGGGAACCCGGAAAAAGACCTAGGGAGGTCAATCTACCTAGTTCGGATGACGAGGACAGTGACGACCAACCAACCAAAGCAACCAAGAAGGGAAAGAGAGTCTCAACAACACCAGCAGAGCCGATGCGGGAAGTTCTTATGCTCGAATCAAGTGGACACATCGGGGGATGTTCAGATGGAAGGCCTCTGATGTCAAAAAGGAAGAGGAAAGCGGAGCTAAGGGCGGTAGCCCAAGTGAGAGAGGTAGGAGTCAACCAGGCCACCAAGAAGACGGGAGACCTAGTATTTTCAGAAAAAGATTTGGACGGAGTGCTCACTCCACATAATGACTCGCTGATCATATGTGCTAACGTCATGGGAACCAGAGTCCACCGACTACTTGTGGACACTGGATCATACACCAATATTCTGTTTAAAAGCACATATGATCAAATAGGAGATTGTGAGGAATATGTGAAACAATGTAATCATAAGATAGTGGGATTCGGTGATGCTGTAACCGATCCCCTAGGAGTAGTTACATTATCAGTCGAACTTGTATCGACCGAGAATCCTGACAGGAGGATGACTAGAATGCTAGAATTCTTAGTAGTAGATCAGCAATCTTCCTATAACGGATTTCTCGGTCGTCCTTTTATCAATGAATTCAAAGCGGCTGTTTCAACGTACTACTATTGTGTCAAATTTCCGACATCAAAGGGATCAGGTACAGTTAAAGGCGATCAAAAAAGAGCTCGTGAATGCCTCCTGCAGATGCAGCCTAAAGACAACCAGGTGTCAATGGTGGACGAACAGCCGAGCAGGAGCGCTGGAAATGAACCTTCAGTATCCAACGATGTTATGGGATCCATCGATACAGAAATGATGGAGATAGATGAACAACAGAGCGACGAGCAGGAAATCCGCGGCGAGCATAAGGAACAAGAGATTGCATCTTGTTCAAACAAAAATGAAGACATCGAACCACGGATAGGAGCGGAGCCGATGATAGTTGAAGATGAACTCAACTTGGATGGACCCATCATCGATCCTCGATGGAAAGACCAAAAAAGAAGAGCAACACCAGTTGAAGAGCTGGAAGCAATCAGAGTTGACCCGAACCGAGAAGACTTAGAACTCTTCATCGGATCTGAGCTCCCAGAGCCTTACAGATCCAAGATGGAAGAATTCTTAAAGTCCAATCTCGATGTATTCGCATGGTCACATGCAGATATGGTAGGCATCAGCCCTGGGCATGCCAGTCATAAGCTAAATGTTGACCCAACTAGAAAACCGGTGAAGCAGAAGAGGAGGAAGTTTGGACCCGATAAATACGAAGCATTGGATGTGGAGGTAAATAAGCTTTTAAGCAACGACCTTATCAAAGAGGCGCTATGTCCCAGATGGGTGGCAAATCCCGTATTAGTGAAAAAATCAAATGGTGCGTGGAGACTGTGCATTGACTTCACGGATTTGAACGCTGCGTGCCCAAAAGACAATTTCCCGTTGCCACACATAGACCAACTAGTGGACAACACGGCGGGACATGAACTCCTCACGTTCATGGATGCATTTGCGGGCTACCATCAGATACCCATGCACCCGGACGACCAGGAGAGTACGGCTTTTTACACCAACAAAAATTTGTTATGTTGGAAGAGAATGCCGTTCGGGTTAATCAATGCAGGTGCCACGTATCAGCGACTCGTCAACAAAATGTTCAATGAACACATTGGCAAAACAATGGAGGTATACGTGGACGACATAGTCGTGAAAAGCCCGAGAAAGGAAGACCATTTGGAACACTTAACACAAACGTTCGAGATACTCCGAGCATATAACATGAAGCTGAATCCTAAAAAAAGCAGCTTCGGAGTCCATTCAGGCAAATTCCTCGGACATCTTGTTAGCCAGCGAGGCATTGAAGCAAATCCATCAAAGGTGAAAGCTATTCTGGACATGCAGCCACCAAGATCCGTCAAGGAAGTGCAGCGGCTTACAGGATGTCTAGCTGCTCTGAATAGATTCATATCAAGGTCTGGTGACAAATGTCGCCCTTTCTTCGATGCTATAAAGAAAGGTGGATTCCAATGGACAGATCATTGTCAGAAGGCATTTGAACAGTTGAAAGAATATCTTGGTGATACCAAAATCCTATCCAAACCGGTCCCAGGAGAAAAATTATACCTCTACTTGGCAGCCTCAGAGGTGGCCATCAGCTCGGTTTTGGTTCGTGCAGAAGGGAAGTTTCACCTGCCTATATACTATGTAAGCCAGGCGTTGCATGAAGCCGAAGTCAAATATTCCCCGATGGAAAAACTGGCATACGCGTTGGTGATGAGCGTCAGAAAATTACGGCCATATTTTTTCGACCACCAAGTAGAAGTCCTGACAACTTTCCCGTTGAGACAAGTTCTGCAGCGACCAGACACTGCTGGTCGCCTCCTTAAGTGGTCCCTTGAAATAAGCCAATTCGGGATATCATATGCACCTCGAACAGCGATCAAAGGACAAGTGTTAGCCGACTTCATAGTCGAACTAACCTTTCCTCAAGATCCGACGAGAGGTCATAATCATCCGTGGCATATGTATATCGACGGATCATCCACCAACATGGCATCAGGAGCTGGAATAGTGCTAATCAGCCCAGACAGACAAATTTTTACCTCAGCAGTGCGATTTGATTTTATGGCAACAAATAACGAGGCCGAATATGAGGCGCTGATAGCCGGACTCCGTCTGGCATTAGCAGTCGGGGTAAGGAGGTTACAAATATACGGGGATTCGCAATTGATAGTTAACCAAGTCCGAGGAGAATATGAAGCTAGAGATGAGAGCATGGCACTATACCAGAAAATCGTAGCCCATCTTGCTTCCATGTTTGAACAAATATACATTGAACAGGTACCCAGGGAAAACAATGCCCAAGCAGATGCGTTGGCTCGCCTGGCCACCAGCACGGGTCCAGCAGAGTTGTCAGAAATCACCATCACAAAAATATGTCGTCCATCAACATTTGACTATAAAGTGAATCAAGTAAACGAAGAAGGCGAAGAAGATGATTGGAGGGCACCTATTGTCAAATACCTCCAGGATGGTGAAGTATCGGGGGATCCTCAGGAAGCAGCCAAAATAGCCAGGCGAGCAGCAAGATTCACAATCATGGACGACCAGTTGTACAAAAGAGGATTCTCGCTTCCGCTATTGAAATGCCTAACAAGAAGGCAAGGACAGGAAGTTTTACAGGAAATTCATCAAGGCGTCTGCGGAAATCATGCTGGGGGGCGTGCATTGGCCTACAAGACAGTCAGACAAGGGTATTACTGGCCAACACTACTGCAAGATGCTATCAAAGTAGCAAGAACTTGTCACAGATGTCAAATATTTGCACCTAACATCCACAAGCCACCAACAGAAATGATAACAGTTAACAGTCCATGGCCATTTGCAAAATGGGGGATTGATATCATTGGACCCTTCCCAACTGGAAAAGGAAATGTGAAGTTCGCCGTGGTAGCTGTGGATTATTACACAAAATGGGCTGAAGCGGAGGCACTCGTAACAATCACACAAGAAAAGATGATAAGTTTTATATGGAAAAGCATCGTATGTCGGTTTGGAATCCCACAAGCAATCCTGACAGATAACGGACGACAATTTGAGGGCAAGAAAATAAGAAATTTTTGCGAAAAATGGGGAATTAAAAAGCATTTTTCAACCCCATATCATCCGCAGTCCAACGGCCAGGTGGAAGCAGTCAACAAAATAATCAAACATATATTGAAGATCCGGTTGGTGGATAAAAAAGGAAAGTGGTCAGAAGAACTACCAGAGGTGCTATTGGCATATCGAATATCCTACAGGACAAGTACGGGAGAGACCCCTTTCACCATGGCGTTCGGAATTGAAGCAGTGATACCCGTAGAATTGAAGGTCCCAACGGAACGAACAGCAACATTCAATGAACAAACAAACGACGAAACTTTAGCTGCAGAGATGGATTTGGTTGATGAAAAAAGAATTTCGGCGGAAATAAAGAACGCGGTATACAAAAGAAGGATCGCAAAGTATTACAATTCACAAGTAAAGGTCAGAGAATTCAAAATTGGAGACCTCGTGCTCAAAAAGATTTTGGGAACGTCACCAGGAGTATTTGGACCAACTTGGGAGGGCCCATACAAGATAACTCAGAAATGGGACAACGGCACTTATGATCTAGAAGACATGAAAGGCAACCCGGCCCAATACTCCTGGAATGCAGCTTTGCTGAAGAAGTATTATCAGTAGACAGGAAGTTGCAAAGAAAATGTAGAAATTTAATTCAAAATTCCATGACGTTTCGTGTCTATCTGAAAACACAGTTGTAAATACTATGGAAAATATTCAGGATCTTGTATATTATAAATATATATGTTGTATTGCAAAAATAGTTGTCAAAATTATTCGCTTGATAAAGTAAGTTGTTCGCTCAAGACAGTCATGCAGGAGGCGAGCAACAGTGCTAAGAGCGAACAAGACCCAAGGCTAAATCCACGCGAGGATAACAAAGCCCCGATTTAAGGGCGACTAAGAGAGAAACATTCAATTCAAAGCCAAGTCCATGAAGGGACCAAAAGGCCCAGTTATTTAAGGCAAGTCTTTTTAAAAGACAAAAAGCCCATGAAAACCGATCAGGCGAGCATTAAGGCACAAAAGGTTTATTCTAAAAAAGAAAAATGCGCGAACAAGAAAGAAACAAAAGAAATAGAAACAAAAATTCAAACTTTTCATTCATTAAGAAAAAAGGTTATTACATCAAAAGGGGAATGAAAGAGTACAAACTAGCCTTAATACAAATTTAAAAAGAAACAAAAAGTACAAAATCTTCAGGCAGGAGGAGCTGGAGGCGCATCCGTAATCGCCGGAGCAGAAAGCGCTTCTTCAGTAGTGGCCGCCACAATCGTGGTCGCCACAGCAGAGGTGCTCGCTCCTTCAATCGGGGTCAAGGGGAGAGAGTGAAGGCCATCGAAGATGTCCGCCTCCTTACTCGGCTGCTCGCCGGAAGACTCGGGAGGAACAATTTCAACGCCTTCACCAAAAATGTCCAAGGAAATTCCCATCTCCCCAAGATCAGCCAAGGGAAGCCTAAACCCTTCACCAAGGGGATTGCGTTGAACATAATCAACAAAGTCCTTTTTTGCAGTGGCCAAAACGTCTAAGTTATGGTCCAAGGCGAACTTCACCGATCTTAAGTTCTCAGCATAAGCACAAATATACCCCAGGTTGGTATTGTCCGCCACATCCTGAGCATAAAGATCGTAGGCGACCATCCCGACATTCTCCTGCTTGAGGCGAGCAACCTCGGCTTGAAGCTCCTCCACTTGGGCGACCATGGCTGTCTTTTCAACCTCTAGCGCTCGTACTCGCTCATCGACCACTCCTAACTCAAGAGAAAGCTTCTCCGATTGATTCAGAGCAAATTGCTCGCTAGCCAAGGAAGCGTTATACATTTGCTCCAGATTTGCTATCGCTTTTGAGTGTTCAGCTTTCTCCTGGGCGAGCTCCTCATCCTTCTTCTTTAGGACAGCCGCCTTCTCCGCCTCAAAGCCTTCAATCTTGCGGCCAAGACTACGATTGGTCCTTTCCAACAGAATAATTTGATCCAGTAGTCTTTGGGCCGCCACAGCTTGATGACTGGCATTGTAGGCGACCAAGCGAGCATTGTCGCTGGCAGTTTGATCCTGGATGATCTCCTCGGCAGTCTTGGTCCAAGCACGAGGAACCATTCGGTCGCCCGGCGAACATGAGAATCCGGTATGTCCAGGTATGGAGGGGGAGTTTTGACATAGCTAACACTGTGAAGCACTTCTGTTCGCCCGGGATGCTCTTCAGGTTTATACCTAGAAAGAAAGTAAAGTACTAAATAAAGTGAAAAAGATTTAAACAGGCGACCATCGGAGAAGAATTTAGGAACTTACTCCCTCAGTTTTACAGGGTCGTATCCCAAATACGTGCGATCATTTGATGCTCGTTTTTTCACCAATATAGCAGACACGGTTTGTTGCTCGCTCACGACCTCAACGGAAGAAGGCCTTGAAGCCGGAGAGTTTGGATCTTGGCTGCTCGCCTCAATCGTAGTTTTAGAACGTTTGGATGGTCGCTCGGTGACCTCCTTCTCGCCACGAGAACTCTCTCGGGGAGCCTTCTTCGAACCTTTTTCTTTTTCTCTTTCCCTTCCCCCACCACGGGAGGGAGTAGCAACCTTGGGGGCCCCCTTAGATTGGCGACCAGGAGCGCCTGGCTTTTCCCCAGCCCGGAGACGCATAAGGGAGAGGGGTGGATCCTGTCTCTTTCTTGTAGGTGCTTCGGTGGCCATCTGTTTTACTCGAGCGGCCAACAGATGATAAGACTGTGGAATAGTTGGGATGGCAACGGTCACTCGCCGATCTGTTTTTAAAAATCAAGATAGAATTTAGATGGGGCGACCAGGCGGGCAAGCGAACAAAGAAGTTAAGCAATTTACCTTCAGGGATGTCTGCTTGAGCCTCCAAGTGATGAGGACTCGTGAAGAGTTGAGCAATCTTCCGATGATTGGCTTTCAAAAGATAATTTATGTCGCAAGTAGCAGGATCTCGCAACACGATCAAGGCCAAAGTGAAGAAAAACTCGTCACTCAATGCTGGTTGTCCCCACCTCGCAGCTCTGGGTCCTGCAAAACAACAAAGAGACAAAAATTAAAATTAGTCCTCGACGCGGTCCCAAAAGAAAAACAAGGATGCCTACGTTTCATCTTCCCAAAACACTCAGGAGTATTAATGCGCGCCTGACCGCCAGAGAAATCCGCCGATGCTCGCCAATCTCCTCCAATGAAGAAGAATTGGTTATGCCAACTCTTAACTTTGTTGGCGACCCCAGTGATGAGCTTCACCCCAGTCCTCGCCTTTACATAATACCAACCATCACCTTCTTCGCTACAGGCTGAGATAACTAAGGCATAGTGAATCTCCGCCGTGCTAAGCTTGTTTTTATACCCTTCAAGGCCAAAAAGGGTCATCAATGCAAGCAAATTACTCCACCCGATGGGAGTAATTTGGGTAATTGCTAGATTGATGTCCTCCAAAAAGCGACCAATGAGGGGATGGAGCGGCAAGGGAAACCCCGTGTTAAGAATGTCAAGGTTGATCGCTGTACAGCCTGGAGGGGGGCGATCAGCAGTTTCTCCTTCCTTGGGGGCATAAAGAAAAATGTCGTATGGGATCTTGTAATAAGACCTGAAACCCTCCAAGTCGTCCTCAACAACTAGGCTCGAAATCCTGCTCGCCGCATAAGTGTTGATATTCTTTTGAACGGGCACGATTGCACGGGGGCGAACAGGAAAAGCACGGGAATAGCGAGCAGCATACTCCTCCCACTCATCTTGGCGAACAACGCCTTCAGGGATTTGAGATTCAGGAGCCACTCTGGAGGTGGGAAAGCCAATCTCCTCAAGGAACTCCTAAGTGACTGACAGTGGTGGTCGCTCCACTTCAGACTGGTCGCCTTCCGCATCAATCTCAGCGGCCACTTCCTCTGAATCTTCTCCCAAGTCAGAAGAAGTCGCTCCTCCAGCATCAAGGCGACCAGCAGGATTCTGGACCTCATCATCGCCAGAATTTTCAGAGGCGTGTTCTTCGACTGAGCGAACAACAGAAGACGCCTCCGAACCCGTCTCTTCGTCGAGCAGTAGTGTCCTTGGATTTTGTGCCAGAGCTTGTCGAATCGATCGGCGAGGAGCAGGGGAAGCGTTTTCTTCCATGGGACGTTTCCCAGGGTTCCGTTCAAAAATCTCGATTGAGGCACCCTCATTCGAAGAGGACATTGTGGGGAATAAAAGAGAAGAAAGGAAAACGGAAAGATATAAAAATTTTAGAAACGCCGGGAGACCGACGGCGGCGCTGGAGAATGAGCAGCGGCGGCGCAAAAAATTTTCAATAAGGCAGATTAAATACGAAATCAAAAGCAAAATCAAAGAAAGAAATAAGTTTAGGAAGTAGTAATCAAGGACTACCTGGAAATTGCACGTGAATTCGATCGGGAACTCGACAAGAATGGACGGCGAAAAGCTCGAAGGGGCACTTTAATGGCGGAGGAAATGAAAAATTTCGAAAGAATGAAAGGAGGGAGAAGATGAAGTATTTATAAGGGTTAAAAACGGGGGCCAAAATAGAATTTACAAAAATTCTATAGGCCCCTACCCGCAAAAATAGCATGGACGTGGGCGGCAGTGATGTCACCTGCCGCCCACGACGCTTCGAATCCCGAGATCATTGAGAATCCAACCGTCACATATACGTCTAATACCTTCATGCTCGCCCAGATGACCGGATGCTCGCTTAAAAGTTCCTCACCTAACGAAAGTTAAGATCTGTTGCCCGCCTAATAAATACAAGAGGCATTCTATCAAAAGGTGTGCCTTGCTCCTTATTAGTCAAATACTTTCCTAATAAAGAACAAGTCAGGGGGCAATGTTGATGAGCGACCAGGCGAGCAACAACGATGAAGAATTAAAAGAACTAAAACTAAAATCAAGAAAGAGGCGACCAAGGACGTACAAAGTTGAACAAAACTGTTGGCGACCAGGAGCGTAGTCAGACAAGTGGCGACCAACATAGCAAAGTATAAAGAATAAGTTAATATAAGGAGAAAAGACAAGTGGCGACCAGCAGGTCCATAATACCCCGCAAGGATATACAAGCCAGCAAAAGGCCACCAGAGAAAGCAATTGAGTCATCTCAAAAGATCAAGTACAACATTGAGAACTCCAAGAGTCACTAGTCTAGATATGATCCAAGTGTCCTGACACTTGGCATAAATCTAATGGTTAATATCTTAGATGTTGTACAAGTGTCTCAATACATGGCAAAAATCCAATGGTTAAACCATTAGGGTAATGACACATGGCTTTCTTGTGTATCTATAAATATCCCCTCATTTGGATGAAGGAGGGGATTTTTCCCATAATTCAAAAATATTACCAAGACTCTTGCAAATTTACTTATTGCATATTACTTAATCAAATTTTATGATCTTGGATTTTGTTTGGTGATCTTAACAAAGAGAAACAGCCACTAATCATCATTGATTAGGAAAGATCATCAACACTGACGATCAAGAAAGCACAGCTTTTTACACTAACAAAAACTTGATGTGCTGGAAAAGAATGCCCTTCGGCCTCATCAATGCCGGGGCAACTTATCAAAGGCTGGTGAACAAGATGTTTGACCAACAAATCGGAGACACGGTGGAAGTCTATGTAGACGATATCGTAGTCAAAAGTCCCAAGAAGGAAGACCATCTTCAACATCTGACTCAAGTGTTCGAAATTCTTCGACACTATAACATGAAGTTGATTCCAAAGAAGAGCAGCTTTGGAGTTCACTCAGGGAAATTCTTGGGCCATCTTGTTAGCCAGCGGGGAATTGAGGCCAACCCTTCAAAGGTTAAAGCCATCATGGATATGCAACCACCACGTTCGGTGAAAGAAGTGCAAAGACTCACCGGGTGCCTAGCAGCGTTGAACCGGTTCATATCCAGGTCAGGGGATAAGTGCCGTCCATTCTTCGAGGCCGTCAAAAAAGGAAAGTTTGCATGGACTAACAACTGCCAAGCGGCCTTCGATCAACTTAAAGAATACCTGGGAGATGTCAAAATCCTATCAAAACCAATCCCAGGAGAAAAGCTCTTTCTATACTTAGCCGCATCAGAAGTTGCCATCAGCTCTGTTTTGGTGCGCGAAGACGGCAAATTTCACCAACCTATATATTACGTCAGCCAGGCTTTACACGAAGCAGAGATCAAATATGCTCCAACCGAAAAGCTGGCGTATGCTTTGGTTATGAGTGTGAGAAAGTTACGACCATACTTCTTTGACCATCAAGTCGAAGTTCTAACAACTTTCCCGCTCAGGCAGATTCTCCATCGCCCCGACACTGCAGGTCGTCTCTTAAGATGGTCACTGGAGATTAGCCAATTCGGGGTGACCTATGCTCCTCGAACAGCGATCAAAGGGCAAGCATTAGCCGACTTTATAGTCGAACTAACTTTCCCACCAGATCCGACGAGAGGACTTGATCATCCTTGGCATCTCTATGTGGACGGATCATCAACCAATATAGCCTCGGGGGCAGGAGTAGTTTTAATCAGCCCAGATAGACAAGTATTCACCTCGGCAATCAGATTTGGTTTCATGGAAACCAACAACGAAGCTGAGTATGAAGCTCTTATTGCTGGTCTCCACCTATCTCTCGCAGTTGGTGTCAGACGCTTGCAAATATTTGGCGATTCACAATTGATCGTGAACCAAGTCCGAGGTGAATACGAGGCAAAGGATGATCACATGATCGAGTATCAACGGATTGTTGCTCACCTAATGTCCATGTTGCAGCAAGTTTTCATACAACAAATTCCAAGGACGAGCAACACCCAGGCAGATGCGCTTGCTCGACTAGCAACAAGTGAAGGCCCCGTAGAGTTGGCAGATATTATAGTTACAAAGATGAAAGATCCATCAACAGTAAGCTATAATGTCAATCAACTCGACGATCAAACCAGTGAAGAAGACTGGAGAACAAGTATAGTCAAATACTTGAAAAGTGGGGAAAAACCAAACAATCCTTTTGAAGCTGCCAAGCTAGTAAAGCGAGCCGCCAGATATACTCTGGTGGGCGAGCAACTCTTCAAAAGGGGAATATCAGTCCCACTTCTCAAGTGTTTGCCTAGGGGGCAAGGGCAAACAGTACTCGAAGAAATTCACGCCGGAGTATGTGGAAATCACACTGGGGGGCAAGCCTTGGCGTACAAAACCATCAGGCAAGGGTATTATTGGCCGACATTACGTCAGGATGCGATCTAGAAAGCAAAAACTTGCCATCAGTGTCAGATTTTTGCCCCGAATATTCATACCCCGGCCCAGGAGCTCGTGTCAGTATACAGCCCATGGCCTTTTGCAAAATGGGGGATGGACATCATTGGTCCTTTCCTGGCTGGAGTAGGAAATGTTCGATTTGCCGTTGTGGCAGTCGATTATTACACTAAATGGGCAGAAGCAGAGGCCATGGTGAACATCACGCAGCAGAAGATGATCAACTTTATTTGGAAGAACATTGTCTGTCGTTTCGGAGTTCCACAGGCAATTGTGACAGACAATGGTCCACAATTTGATGGACAAGAGTTGAGAGAATTCTGTGCGAAGTGGGGGATCAGAAAGCATTACTCCACACCTTATCATCCCCAGTCAAACGGACAAGTTGAAGCTGTGAACAAGATAATCAAGCATACATTAAAAGTAAGACTGGCGGAGAGCAAAAGTGGTTGGTATATCGAACTCCCGGAAGTCTTGTGGGCATACAGAGTTTCTCCCAGGTCTAGCACCGGAGAAACACCCTTTGCTATGGCTTTCGGAACAGAAGCAGTAATACCTATTGAGTTAAGGACCAGTACGATTAGGACGACCAACTTTGATGAACAAGCAAATAATTCTGCTCTAAGTGCTGGAATGGATTTACTCGAAGAAAAAAGACTCAATGCTGAGTTAAAAAATGCAACATACAAGCAAAGAGCGGAACGTTATTATAATTCCCGTGTAAAAGTCCGGGAATTCAGAGTTGGAGATTTGGTTCTAAGAAAACTGCTCGCCCAATCTTCAGGAGTACTGGGACCAGCTTGGGAGGGCCCATATCGTATAACGGAAAAATTCGTAAATGGCGTATACGATCTCGAAGATATGGAAGGCAAGCCGGCCTCATACTCCTGGAATGTCGTACATCTCAAGAAGTACTATCAATAAATGGGCGAACAATTATCTTGGGGGCAAGTATGGCGAATGAAGTGAATCAAGCAAATGGAATGGATCAAGGATCAAAAAACTTGCATAATTTTTTGAAAATTTGGTTAAGTATAGATTAAAAAAGTTGCTCGCCACATTTGTATAGTCTGGTGCTGCGTCTTGAATAGAGTTGCTCGGCAAAAATCTATAAGCGAGCAAGTTTTTAGTTTGTGTTCAAAGTTGTTCGTCATATTGTATATGTAAGTGATGAACAGTCTTATAACACTTGTAATTTGTTCAAAATGTAAATATAGTAGTTGTTCGTCAGCAAAGGAAAAAGTCCAAAAGCTCGAGGTACAAGTCCATTCAAAGGTCGTTCGTTCTACAAATGAACAGAACCTAAGGACCAAAGCCACTTAAAGGTTGTTCGTTTTTTAAAATGAACAGAACCTAAGGCTGAACCCTAATTCCACTAAAGGCAAAGTTCAATTCGAACAAAAGCCCAATACAATATGTTATAATTGCAAAAGCATTTCATGAAAATGTAAAGGCAATTAACATATAAGAAGATGAGCGAACAAAAGAAAGACATTCCATTAAAGAAAGGCTTTAAGCCCAAAAAATAGTACAAGCTGGAAGCAGCCATTACAAGTACTACAAAAAAAAGAGACGAACAGCTATTACAAAAAGTAGTCTGGAAAAGACTAACTCCTAAAAATATTGTTGCTCGGCAATGGGAGGATCTTGAGTTTGCTCGGCAGGAGGGTCAACAATCAAATCTTTGGCCAAGTCCTCCGCAGCCTTCCGCTCAACCTCTTCGGTATTCTGCTCGCCCGCGGCAGCCGGCTCCTCTTCCTGCTCGCCGTCATCAACAATTGGTGGAGGTTGAGTGATGGTGATGCTGGGGTCAAGTTTAACCCCTAACACGGCCAAGTCTGCCAACTGGATTTCAATGTTGTTCGGCGGAGGATAGTTCTCAAGGAACTCGTTCAAATCCTTGCTCATTTCCTCCACCATATCTTTATAATCATAGGCGTCGGCCGTACGGATGCTATCCGCATAGGCGCAAATATACCCAAGGTTGGAAATGGGGGCAGTTCGAGCCTGAACTTCAGCTTCAAGTTGCTCGCGTGTAAAGGAGTTAGCTTCCATTTCCCGCAGACGAGCATTCTCCGCCTCAAGCTCAACAATTCTTTGCTCGGCCGCTGACAGTTTGATCTTCTCCTCACCAAGCAAGGTCTCTTTACTCTTCAGCTCGGCAGATAAGCCTTGAATGTCTTCAAGGTGCTTTTTCTCACCGTCGATATAGAGGGAAAGCTGGTCATTGAGCCGAGCAATCTGGCCATGCAAGTTGTTCGCCAGTTTGTCTTTTTCCTCGGAGAGTTGCCGAGCAGTACTCGCATAATGGCGAGCAGACTCTTCTTGCTCGGCAACTTGGGCGATTGCCCTTTGGGCAGTGACGAGGCCGTTGGCGACGGCGACGAGCATCATCGAGAGGTGGAGATTGTCCATTTGCCCCTGTTGGAGGATGGCTTTGTCCAAGGGACGCGTCCAGGCTCGGGCGACCAACTCCGTCGCCTTGCGAACATGTTCGCCAGGAATCTCCCTTATGTTAACGGGAGTTTTCGAGCAAGCGTACTGATGTACAACACTTGCTCGACCGGGATAATCATCGGCCCGATATCTGCGAACAAGAAAAGAAATTGATACTTAGAAAAATTAAAAATGAAAGTTGTTCGGCAGAAGGGGGTAGATACTTACTCGGCAAACTTCCGTTCATCCCATCCAAGGAACGTGAGGTCTTCTGGGCCACGGGGTGAGCCCACATCTTTGCTCGCCTTTCCCGACCTTTCCGTAGGTTCCGCGGAAGAACGCCTAATGACATCCCCTTCGTGGCGAGCACGACTTTGGCCCACCTTTTCCTTCCCCTTGCCAAGGACATCTTCGGCCAATGGGGTCCCGTCTGCCTTCTTAAGACGTTTCCCACCACGAGGTGGGGAAACAGGAGGGGAACGGATTTGAACGGGGGGGCCGCCTGTCTGGGAACTCTAGCCCCCTCAGGTTTGTTCGTCATTGCAAGCACATGGGAGGGGGGGTCACCTTTCCTCTTCTTTCCTTTTGGGGGCCCCATTTCAGATACCCTACGCTTGAGGAGGGCGTAACTGGGGGGAACGGCGACTGTTACTTGCTCGGCTAAAAAAAAAAAAATGTATTTAGGCAAGCAAGTTAAACAAATCAATGACGAACAAGACTGGAATCAAAAATTATAAATTGTCATACCTGGGGGCACCTCAGCTTGAGCCTCCAGGTGGTGAGGGTAAGTCAAGAGGCGAGCAGCTCTTTGACACCTTGCTCGGCAAAGATAGTCAATAGTCCTATCTGCCCTATTTCGGAGGCACGAAGTAAACAGAAACTCGGAGCTCAACTCCTTCTCTTTCGAATCCCACTTGGGTAGACGAGGGCCTGCGAACAAACAAGAAAAGTTAAATTAGAACTACTTAGCCCAAAGGCGAGCAAGAAACAAACTTACGTTTCAGTTTTCCATAGGCTGCTGGAGAATTTATTCGTCCAGGGCCGCCGTGTGGACCAGAAGATGCTCGCCAATCACCCCCAATCCAGAAGAAGTGTTGCTTCCAGTCACGAACCTTGTTCGGCACCTCTTCCACCATTTTCAACCCAGTTCTTGCCTTGAGATAATGATAGCCTTCTTCTCCTAAGGGGCAGCTTGTAATTGTCATCAAGTAGTTGATCTCTTCCGCAGTGATCCGATCAACATACCCCTCCAAGGCGAACAAGCACATAGAGCCTAGAAGGTTCATCCACCCAATTGGAGTAATTTGGGTGATGGCCAAGTTGGTCGCCTCCAAGAATCGACCAACAACGGGTGGAAGAGACAGCTTTAGTCCGGCAATCAAGGTGTGAAGGTTGATCGCCGTGCATCCTGGGGGTGGGCGATCAGCTCTTTCCTTTCTCCGAGGGGCCCACAGGTGAATATCGTATGGGATTTTGTAGTCCTTCCGGATCGAGTCCAGTTCATCTTCGCGAACAACACTTTTTATCTTGCTCGCCTGGTACTCAGTTTTCACCTTATCCATTATTTGTCTCTGGGGACGGGGAAAGCTGTTCGCATACCTTTCAGCATATGCTCGCCATTCGAATAGCCGAGCAACCCCAGCTGGGATCTCATTTTCCCGCATCTTTGGGGATGGAAAGTTAATACTCTCCAGGAACTCGCGAGTGAGATCGTTAAGATCTGGATCTCCAGATTCGGCAGAAGACGAAGAGCTATCGTCCAAATTGTTGTTCGCCACAACTGTTAATTCTCTCCCAGATGGGCCCGCACCAGTGTTTTCCACAGAGCGAACAACTGAGTCCACGTGAGTGTTCGACGCTGAGGAAACCTCAAATGGTTCCAGATCGCGAGCAACAATGGGAAAAAGGGGATCTAGGGTCTCCTCAGTTTTATTGCTCGAGTGCGAAGACATAGAAGAGGAAGAAAAATCCGAGCGGCGGTAGAAAGAGTTGCAGACGGTGGCGCTATCCCGGAGAAGACGGTGGCGCTCGGGTCCACACGGCGGCAGAAAGGATTTTCGAGAGAAAAAGATAGAGAGAAAAAAGAGTAACTACCTGGGAATTGAAGTTTGAAACCAAAAGCGGAAAGGCGGACGTCGGAAAGCTTGGTATCGCCGGAGGGAGGAGGAAGTCGCCGGAGCACTGTAGTAGGAGAAGAAGAAGTGGGAAAAATTTCAGTTTTCCCACTACTTATACCCCAAATAAAAACGGGGTCCCAGACGTAATTTCCCAAAAGCCCCGGGGCCAAATTGAGAGAAAACAGGGTAATTTCCAAACAAGTTCAAAAATTTAGGGACCTATATGTAATTATAGGGGCGCGTGGCCTCGGGATTGCTCGCGCGTGGGCGGCGCACAGCCATGCCGCCCACGTCATCTTCGTACAACTCCCAGACCTTGGGAAGACGAAACGACAGACCATATGTTGCTCGCCCAAGCCAATGATGTTCGCCCCAATCCTCATCATTTTGATATCCTAACTATAGTTGCTCGCCACAAAGTTGCTCGTCTGGGGCAACATAGCCAGGATAGGGGGCAATTGTTGATAGGCGAGCATAAGTCAATAAATGGCGAACAAGGATTAAAGCTACATCAAGGATTATGAAGAGCCAACCTCAAATCAAGGGTGATCAACAAAGAAAATCAAGTTGGGGTGCATCTACCAATTTGAGAGGTGTATAAAATGACGAACAACTCCCCGACGAACAACTAATGGGCGAACAGGTATTTAGACCCGAGACCAAGAATGAGCCAACTGTGAAGTCATCAATGACGAACAACTTGGTCAAACTATAATATAACAAACAGCCAAAGAAGTGTGTACAAGTGAACAAAGGACAAAGATCCCAAAGCCAAGCTGAACAAAGCCATAAGGCGAACAACTTCCAAAGTACACCCTCAAGAGGCGAACAACTTTCAGTTGAAGGGTCATCAAGATCATTCAAGCCGACCTAGGCGAACAACAGTGAGTCCGAGATAAGGCCCAAAAGAAGACTTTGTAACTAAGATTCAGCTTAGATAAGGTCAAACTAAGGTCAAAGGACATATGTCAGGCATGCAAGCTAGGGAGACCAAGAGTCAGTAGCACCTCATGCTTGCTAGCCTCTATAAATAGTTGTTCTCCAGCTTATTGAAATAATTTTAAAATTTCAGACAAAAATACACACAAACACACCCAAACTCACACATACACGAAATAAGTCCAATTTCGACTACCGAATTTACAAATTCGATAAATTCATATCCCGATTTACCATTTACGGTGGTAATCAATCACACATTATTGATTGGTGACGTAAAAACGGATTAAAACAGCCACTAATCCTTACGATTAGATTCGTTCACCAACAGGCCAGATTTCCAATATTGAGCTTCAAGTTATGCAAATACCTAAAAGAATTTTTGTTCGTGAATATTCATCAATAATAATGTAAAAGGCTAAATCTTAAAAAACAATTTATAATTACCTCTCAAAAGGATACATCCATCGATATTGTACTGGACCAGCAATTAAGACTTTATAAGCTAAGTGTACGGGTAAGTGCTCCATCGAGTAAAAAAAGCTAGGTTATAAAATCCGCTCAAACTTCCATAAAATAACAGGGATCTCCCCATTCAAACGCCTCATGTCCTCTACTGTAATTGTTGAGGTCGTTAAGTGTCTAAAAAATAGATTTAATTATGTGATGACACTCCATACATTCTTCACAAGTGAGTACCGAAATGCAATCGGTAACAACCGCTGCATGAACATGTGACAATCATGACTCTTCATCTCAGACACCTTCCCGATTTCTATGTCAACCCTGTCCCCCAAATTCAAAACATAATTGTCAGGGAACCTCAACTCTTTCACCCACTTACACAGCTCCTTCCTCTCTGCTTTACTAATTGTGTAGGAGGCTTTTGGATACATCTTTGTGCGCTCATTCTTGTGCAGTTGTTTACGAGAACAGAAGAGGTGCAACTCATCTCTGGACTTTGAAGTGTCTTTGGTCTTCCCTTCAGTACCCAAGACTGTATGAAACAAGTTGTCGAAAATATTATTTTCTATATGCATCACATCCAAATTATGTTGAATCAACAACTTGCTCCAATAAGGCAAATCTCAAAAGATACTTCTCTTCTTCCAACAACCTTTTATTTTTTTATCGTTCTCCATTGCACCAAACTCATTTGTTTCCATCAATCTCATGACCGTAATCTCATACAACAATCTTTCATCTAAAATAAATTGTTTGGGGTTTAGTTAGAACAAAACAAAACAACTATACATATCGTTATGAATGTCCGGTCTTTGTGCACGTATTGCATATATACCCTTAAGAAAGTATATCTTGTTCCTCCGAAAGGGATGATCAGAAGGAAGAAACTTCTGATGGTTGTCGAACCAAGACACCTTCTTACTCAATGGGAGATAGAATGCACCAGATCTTTCCATGCAGTTCGGACATGCTTGTTTTCCTGTTGTCGACGTCCCAGATAACATAGAAAACGCTGGAAAATCACTAATGGTCCATAAAAGAGCAGCCCACATCGTAAAGTTCTGCTTCCTATGAACGTCGTAGGTCTCCACTCCCGTATGCCACAAAGATATCAATTCTTTAATCAGTGGTTGAAGATATACATCAAATTTATGCTTGGGGTTATGAGGACCAGGCACCAAGATAGTAAAAAATATATGTTGAGGCTTCATGCATAACCAAGGAGGTAGATTGTATGGAGTCAATAGGACAGGCCACAGTGAATACTTTTTTCCGTGCATTCCGAATGGAGCAAATCCATCTGTGCACAAACTCAACCTCACATTTCTCGTCTCCTGTGCAAAATCTGAAAACTCATTATCAAGATGTTTTCATGCCTCTGAGTCTACAGGATGCCGCATCTCCCCATAATTCTCATCAAAACACTCCTCAACATGACATGTCATGTCTTTAGCAGTGGCACTAGACTGATACAACCTCTCCAAACGAGGAGTGATGAGAAGATAATACATTGACTTCCAAGCCTTCAACTGAACTTTCTTCCTACTTTTGGTACGACTAGATGGTTTGTAACGGGGGTGACCACACATTTTTCAACGATCCTCATTCTTACCCCAAAACAACATACAACCATTTATGCAACAATCAATCTTCTCAAACGGTAGACCCATATCCTTCAAAAGCCTCTTGCTTTGATAGAAATTATCAGGCGTCGTGTTTTCTTTAGGTAGATTATTTTTGAACAATTTAGCAAATTGATTGAACACTTTTTGACTCACCTAGCCTTTAGTTTTGATGTTCAACATCTGAGCATTGAATGACAGCTGTGTCTCAGTATCACAACCAGGAAAGAGCTTTTGATCAACTGTTTTAAGCATATAAAAAAACTTCTTTGACCGATAATTTGGTTCCTCCTCCATAGATATTTCATTGAATCGACCTCGACCGCCCAAAACTGATTCTGCAATTATCATCCGGTATCTATCAGGTTCGTCCTCCATATGTGGTTCGAATTGATCATAAGGAACATGACTTGAACCACCAACATTATAACTTCCACCACCGCTCCAACCAGTATTATAATAGTATTTTATTATACTAATGTCAATATTCCACCATTCTTCACCATGACATGTCCAATTGTTGTAATAAAAGGGAACAAAAGCGGACATCGCAAGATGAGTTTTAACCTCATCAATACTCAGAAATCTCATATTTCTGCATCTTTTTTCTTTACACGGACACCTAATATTACCCATATAATCCTTACAGTACGGATGTTGTTCTGCAAACTCAATAAACTCATCAATTTTATTGCAAAAGACAGGATTAATGCATCCTCTTATCTTTCTAGGTATTGAGTACATCCAACCACGATCTGAAAATTGCATTTGTTACAGTTTAAAAGTAATTAATATCATGAGTAGTAAAAAATTAGGCAGAGTTTCGACTAAAAATAGAGATATACAGATTTTTCCTTCACATAAATCAATTCATATATATCAAATAAACATATATATCACACACCCATCATCTAATAAATATATATATTTCAATCATTATCTAATATTGTAGCCAAAATTGAAACTATAAAACAAGACATTTAAACGGTTAAAAGTGTGAAAATGTACGGTGAAGTTGAAGGCAATGAGTAACAGAGTTGTTCTATAGCTATGAACACTTCAACGCAATGTTCAACATCAATTATACGCCAAGAATGGATAAAAAAATGTGTATAGTGTAGTATTTTTCGTGAGAGTGAAAGAAGTGAGAAGAGAAAAAAGTTTCTGCCATAAAACAACAGAATTAATGACAGACACACAAATCCATCGCTAATTTTTAGGGATGTAAATGAGTCGAGCCGAGCCAAATACCATCAAGCTCGAGCTCAGCTCGTTTGAGTTTTTATAGGCTCGAGCTCGGCTCAAGCTCTATTAGTTGAGCTCGAGCTCGGCTCGTTTGCAAATTTTTAGGCTTGCGAATAGCTCGGGCTCGGCTCGTGAAATATTCGTTAACCAAGTAAACGAGCTCGGCTCGAAAAAAGCTCGTTTTCAAATTAATCAAGCATAATTCGAGCTTGAGTTCGAATAATTCGGCTCGAAAGGCTCGGTTCAAAAAGCTCGGCTCGAAAAGCTAATTAAAATTTTAAAAAAATATACAAAAATAACACATCTAAACTATGTCTACTTAAAAACATAATAGTTCATACTCCATAATAATAAATTTGTCCCTAATAACACATAATAATACTAATATCATAATAAATTTGTCTCTACATTACATTCTTATGGATATATTTTTTAAAATATTTATATAAAAAGAAAAAAATTAATTAAACGAGCCTGCTCACGAGCCTATTCGCGAGCTCAGTAAACGAGCCTATTCGCGAGCTCAGTAATCGAGCTTGTTCGCGAGCTCAGTAAATGAGTCTATTCGCGAACTTTCGAGCCGAATACCATCAAGCTCGAGCTTGGCTCGATAAAATAATCGAGTTCGAAATCGGGCTCGAGCTCGGCTCGTGAAACTTAACAAACGAACTCGAACGAATATTTTTCGAGCCGAGTCCCGAATAGCTTGCGAACAGCTTGGTTTGATTATATCCCTACTAATTTTAATGTTTTGCAACGGATAGTCCGTCTCTAGAACTAAAATTATCATGCGGGTCAATTATTGCTCACCAACCCGCCTCCTAGAAAAAAAAAGCGCGATTAGTAGGTATTAACGACGGGCGTACGTCGTAAAAAGTATCAAAACATCGGCGTTTACTCTACCCGTCATAAATATCCGTCGTAAATTTACGACGACTTATTGATCCTGTCGTTAAATTAGTCAAATGTCGTCCGCTTGACTACTACCGTCATAAATCCTTCGTTAATTGTTAAATTTGCGGCGGATATTGGAGTCCGTCGTTAAATCTCTTCATTAAACGACACATTTTTGTAGTGAAACAAACAAATTCGAGTGCCAAGAGCTAGATCGTTGAAAGTATAATTAATAATTTTGTTTGATTTTATAATTCTCACAGTTGATATTTAGAAAACGTCTTGCATACTATTGTATTTTTTTTATTTATACTTTTGATATTTGAATATAAAAAAGGAACATACAAGATTATCATGTTTATTCATGAGACTATTACATTATAAAGAAATTATGCTATCTTTACAATGCACAAAGGCGCACATTGATATCAAAGTTTTTTATTATCGAAGTGAACAAATTTCATCACAACTTTTTAGAAAGATTCACTTGATAGCTCGATTAGCATCCATGAATTTTTATAGACGGACATTACATCACAAATCTTTATTCGTAAAAAATTGTATATTAGTGTTTCCTAATAATTCAATTCTATTAGTCCTATTTTTACCTTTTTATATATGTATTTGCAATACATTTTATGAAACTTATATCTAAAACCACATCAAATAGGAAATAGTAGAGTGGTTAAAACAGGTCAATAGTGCAGGACGAATTAAAATTTGCAAAAGCTATTTTTTTGCGGGGCGGACCAAAAATTTGGTGGACTGTGAAATCCCCAACCCACTTATTGGCAGGCAGACCCAACTTTAATTTTTTTATATATTTTTTATTTTAAAAAATTATTAAAATGCAATTTAAAAGGTCTAACACATAAAATCCATCAAAATCAAATGTAATCAAACAAGTTGTCTTGATAACCATAATTATAATATTATTAAAAATTACTTATGGATGATCTACTCTCACAGCTTTGCACTTGCGATGCTTAATGGAATTATTTACTGCTTTTGAAAAAAACAAGTCATTCTAACATAACTCAACTACTAATAAAAGTAATTTTTTCTCAAATACTTTAATACTAATTTACTATAAAAATCAATTAATATCACTATCTTATAATGGTTGAATTTCAAAAGACACTCTCAAAGTTAGTGGTTTTGATTTCTTCTCATTTCTTTACTTTAAAAAAAAAAATTCCAAAAATAACATAAAACATTAATGGGCCAGTTAATGGGCCTTTAAATTTTCAAATGCTATAAATAAGACTCTGTTTCAAATATTTGTGTCGCAACTTTTACACAGCTCCACTTACCAAAATTCAAACCCTTTTGCTCGCTTTGATTTAGGGTTAGCATTCACATTTCGGAACTCGCGATTTTTCTTGGAATTGCATTTTAGAATTCGTAAGTTTTGGTTGCTTTTATGTGGTGTAAAAATTGGTCTGTGATTTGATTTCTGTCATATCGGAATTAGTTCGTTGGGTTTTACGTTTTAGATTTTGTAACTTTTGGTTGTTTTCATGTGATTTGTTGTGACGATTGGCCCGTGATTTTGATTTCTATCATTCTGGAATTAGTTTAATGTTAGGTTAATTGGCCAATTTATCTGCGAAATTATTGTTTGGAATTCCATATGGAATTTATGTGGTTATGGATGTGTTTGATCGGAAATAGTTGATTGGTCTTTTGAGTTCCTTTATGCGTATATTTTTTATTGAAGGGAGGGTTTTGAAATATACACCGAAGATCTGGGAAAAAGTTTGTTGTTCTTGGGAATTACAGAAGAAACATGTGTACTTATGCTTTATCTTTGTTTTTAATCCAGGATTTTTTAAATTTTATTGAGGAAAATATCCAATATATAGTTGATTGTTTTTAGAAAATTCTTGTGGAACTTGTTTAAGTATGAATCTCTGTTTTCAAAATTTTACCAAGAGATGTTTTGGAAATAGTTGAGAAAAGTTGTCCATTATCAACCATGTATTGATTAAAACAGAAAGGGAAAACTAGTTTCTTGAATTCATGTATAATATTTAGATTGTTATGGTTGCATAATTTTGTAATAAATCTTTCAAAATTTAATCAACCCAAGGATTATGCCAAGATTTTAACCTCATCATCTTAAAATCTTATGATTTTTATGTTAAACTTTTGTATGTTGGTTTTGCAGCAAAAATGGCCCGTAATGGTTATTATTATTGAGACTAGGTTTGTTTAAAATATAATGTTGGGGCTAAATTTGATTTGTCAGTGAGTTATGGGTTGTAATTTAAACCCAACAAAAAATTAATGGGTTAATTGCAAAAAAAAATCACCAACTTTATGACTTTATCAATTACAACATTAACTTTTTTCTTTGCAATTTAATGCATCAACTTTATAAGTTTTGCAATTTGAAAATTTTGCTAATTTTTGTCAACAATTAACTTGTCAATAACTTTATAAGTTTTACAATTTGAAAGTTTTGATAAGTTGGATCGTTGGTATTGGGTCTTAGTGTACAATCCACTTAAACTCCATACTCCAATAGATCAAAGATTAATTAAAGAAAAAATCACTATTGATTATTTACAACAAGTATTTCGAATGAAAGAAATAAAATTATGTTGTCAACAACTAACTACAACAAATAATAATAGATTTAGCAAAAGGAAACACTAATAGATGAGGGAATTGGTATGTATACTCGCATATATTTTAAAATAATCAATTATATAATATTTGCAATCATTATTTTAAGTACTTAAAATTATTTTGATCAAAAAAATATTCTTTTGAATTTCAAAAAGTCATACTAACATAACTAGTAATTACTCCTACAAATAACTACACAATTATTAATAAAAATAATTTTTTTAAATACATTACTTCCTCAAGTTAGTTAAAAAATTTTAAAAATATTTTTAATTTTACTATAAAATTCAATTAACATCACTATTTTAAAATAGGTCAAAAGTCAAAACACAATTAAGTGGTTTTCCTTTTGTATTTCTTCCCGTTTCTTTATATTTTTTTAAAATTACTTTCCATAAATAAAATAAAACCCTTTTACTTGGCCAACTATAAATATGTGTCAGTTTCAAAGAACTGGGTCCCAAGTTTTACACAGTTGTAGCCGCGGTAATCTCCTCTTTCCAAAATTCAAACCCTCTTACTGCCTTTGATTTAGAGTTTAGCATTCAGATTTCGGAACTCATGATTTTCCTAAGAATTGTGTTTTAGATTTCATAAGTTTTGGTTGCTTTCATGTGATGTGTTGTAACGATGCGATTGATCTCTATTTTTCTCTGATAAAAATTGGTCCGTGATTTTGATTACTGTCATTCTGAAATTTATGTGTCCATTCTCAGGTATTTTCTCATGAAACATTAGTTAATTTGTTGTGTCTTTCAAGTTCTGAGACCCTTTGTTTTTTTTCATATGAATATCAACCATTGCCTTTATCAAACCCTATAATATCATCAACAAATTCACTAGTTGGCCGACGTGCATTGAAGTCTTGAATTTCATTCAATGGACACATCTTCAATAAGTTGGTGTCATTGAACGCATCATACACATGGTCTCATATGCTCGGTTTAAGCGTCAACCAGTCCGAGAGCGTGACTTCATGTTTAACTTAGTCTTGTTTGAAACTTGATTAGACTAAAATTGTTGAAAATGATATGAGGCATCTTCGTTTTGAATGGTCACTTGACCAAATTTTTCATACCAAATCGAAATGTGTCCATAGTTAGCCCATTGGAGCCTATTAGCCTATTTTCCTTGGAAACCCACAAAATTTAGCCTAATTATCCTTCGATTGAGCCTAATTTTTCCTATGAACTAGTGGGGCTTGAATGTTGATGATGAGGTTGAATTGAGTGAGGTGAAATTGTTTGGTTTGTATGAGAAAAATAGGAGAATAAAATGGGTTAAAAAAATGGTACATACAAAAGTGAGTGGTTTGAAAAATGGGTTAACTGCAAAAAAAATCACAAACTTTATAGTTTTTATCAATTACAACATGAACTTTTAAAATTTGCAATCCAATACATGAACTAATTTATTATTGCAATTCAGTACATGGTGTAAATTTTCGGGGATACTCCACACATGATGTAATTTTTTTGGTAATACTAACACTATGTGGTAGTCTAAGCCGCCACCGAAAACACATCACGCGCTACATCAAATTTCAAATCTCAAATAAAAAGAACTTTTTTTTATAAAAAATTTAATTTTTTTTTTAAATAAAGCATGGTTCAAACACGGTTTAATAAGAGTGAAGATAGTAAAAAAATATTGTTTATAGTATTTGTAAAAAATTATATGATGTGAGACATATTTTCCTACATAAACTAGACAACACCAAAATTTATAATCAATTATTAAACGTATTTGAGTAATGTTTTTTTATAAAAAAAACTTTTTGAAATATTGAAAAAATAAAATTTTGTAGATTTGACATCTGACGTGGCGTGTGACGCATTTTTTGTGTCAACTCCTACTGCCACGTGAGCTTACATATCTCCAGAAATTTATACCATGTATCGAATTGCAGTAATAAATTAGTTCATGCATCAAATTGCAAACTTTAAAAGTTCATGTTGTAATTGATAAAGATTACAAAATTCGTGATTTTTTTTTCAATTAACCCTTGAAAAATTGAAAAAAATGAAATGAAAACTCTCTTGAGTACCAAAGTTTGGTTGAACTTGAACGTCAAAAGAGGTTGATATGGTGTGGTGAATAGGAATGTGCGTGAAAAATATGAAAAAAGTGAATTGTTGGAGTATGGGATTTGGGTTGCAATCTGATCAGTTGAGATTTTCTCTTTTGTGAATTTAGAGATCTACTGTGACGTCTTGACCTCTCGCTCCAGTAGTTTATGAGTCACTTTATTAAAAAAATTCTCCACCTTGACCAAAAAGGCCACAATACAACATTTGAAAGACCATTTTGATTTGATGATTGAAGCTTAGTTAAAGGTGGAGAACTTAGATTAAGGGCAAGCTTATGGTTTTGTGATCTTGTAAGATTGACTTGTTTGAGTGAAACATGTCCTTTAAACACATGAGTGAAGAGTGAAACATACACCTTGTGAGTTGGTGGATGTGAAGTTAAATTTTGCATTGTTTTTAAGCTCGAGGATCATTTCAATGATAAGTGATTTCATGATTCGATTGGTCATACATTGAAGATAGCTTGAGAAAGATCATATATCTTTGAGCATAGGTCAAATCATTCACACTTCTTCCCCGTGTTCTTATTTTTCTTTGCTTGGGGACAAGCAAACCTTTAAGTTTGAAGGGTGATTTGGCGAAAAAGTGTCCATATTTTGACTCCTTTTGAATGCATTTGGTGCTTGGTTGTGCTACGAATCTTACTAAAATACTTAGTTTGTAATATTTGCCTAAATTCGTGTTTTCATGACATTTGTAGGGATTAAAGTGAAGATCAAGAAGAAAAACACGAGTTTACATGTCATGCAAGCCGTAGATTCCAAGTTTGAAGAGCTAGGGATGGAGAAACGAGCAAACGGTGAAATTATTTTGCGAAAAGATTGAAAAAGACAATTAGTCATGCAAGCCCTTTGATCGAGCAAGGTGGCTTTTGCAAGTTACCTCCGCGTTGTACAGAAAGTTTCACCATTTTTTGCCTTGCACGACCAAGTATTTTGGTCGTGCTATTCAACACGGTCGTGCACGCCTTAAGGGAGAAGAAATTACACCTTTTAAAGTCATGCTCGACCAAGCCTCGTGGTCGAGCACGAGGGCCCTCGTGAGTTAGAACCGAATTGTATAGAAGATTTGTGAAAAATTGGCCGTGCACGACATGCAAATCGACTCGGTCGTGCATGTGTTAATGAAAAGCTAACTGCACCTTTTGAAATCGTGCACAACCAAGAGCCTTGGTCGTGCAAGCCAACACGGTGTGTTAGGGCAAAAACAACACTACTCCAATTTTGACCTAAGGACATGTGTCAAACATCGAGAGAAGAGCATAAAAGGGCTAAATTCAAATTTTGAAGGCAACATTCATTCATCCATTGATACCAAGTGATACTTTGGCCTCCATTGATTTTTCTTCCATAGATTAGCTAGTTTTTTTTCCATGGATTACTTCAAAGTTCATTGTAATTCAATTTTAAGCAAGGAATAAGGAGTTTATGCTTTCTTTTCCATTGTGTAATCAACCAAAAGGTGATATCAATTCTATATTTCAATTTCAATCTAATTTCATTATGCTTTTGATTCAAATGTTGTGTTTATCTATGAGTTTTGTGATATTAGCCATGGGCTATCCCCAAATGCTTTGCGTGTTGAAATTATAGTGGAATTTATTTTATTATGTTAGTTTGGTTTGGATTATGCTATTGAATTGGTTTGATTGTTTCTATTGATGTGTTCCTTTTTATTAGATTAATTAGTTGAGTTTAGTAGCTCTTGTTAGGTTGATTCGTGCCACAATAAGAGTTGGGTGTGGGTTGATTGACCTTGTAGTGAGGAATTTGATTAGTTAATTGGATTCACATAGTAGATTATTGGGTTAATTTCATATAAATTCACCACATTTATGCTTAGTATCAATTTAACCACGGACTTTTGAATTTTTGTAAAAAGACACAACCTTTGACATTGTTGCAATTTGATACACGTTTTTTTCTTCCGGCCGGCAACCGCTGATGTGACTCGCTGGAGCGTATGTCATCTTGTCACGTAGGGTTGCACATATTTATTTTATTTACTTTATAAATTCACATTACAAGTAACACTTACAATTTAAATAACACATTTCTACTTAAAATTAAAATAGCAATCAAATAAATTAAACAACCACCAACATAAATTATATGTAATATTTCCCTTTACGCTCTTAATTTTTTAGATTTGTTTGGTTGCTATTTTAATTTTAAGTAGAAAGATATTATTTAAATGGTAAGTGTTACTTGTGATGTGAATTTAAAAAATAAATAAAATAAACATGTGTAACCCTACGTGGCAAGATGACACACGCTCTGGCGAGCCACATCATCGGTTGCTGGCCTAAAGAAAAAAAAATGTGTATCAAATTGCAACAATGTCAAAGGTTGGGTTTTTTTTATAAAAATTTAAAAGTTCGTGATTAAATTGATACTAAGCATAAAGGTTGTGAATTTATATGAAATTAACCCTAGATTATTTCATAGAGAGAGGGTAAACAGCTAGATCACCATCAATAGACACTAGGTGCCTTAATTCACAGGTTTAGGTGCTTAGTGAAGGGAGAAACGTTGGAGTACATCGCGTGCTTCGACGAGTTCACTATCTTAGGAACTTTTGGTAATTAATTAGGTGCTAGTTAATGATATCGAACACCCAAGTGACTTGAAGCGACTACACTAGCTTCTACTAGTAGCTACCCCGCAAGAGAACGGGTTCACTGTAGTATGGGCAAGTATAGGGACCAAGTATTATCGAACCCAAGGGATGGTATATATGCGAATAGATCCCTGAAGATCTACGCGTCGTAGTTAATATGAGTGAAATGTTTTTTTGGTTTTTTGGAAAGATTAATTAAGCTAACGAAATTATCCTACGAATGCAAAAGGAAAATTTAAACTAAGTATCTAAGGTGTATATGCAAGTATGAGATGGTGATGCTCAGGATAGGAATCCCTACGTATACTAACGGAGCAGGTACATAATCAAAGTAATCGTGACAAACAAGGATTAACCTAAGTAAAAGAATGCAAGGTGAAAGCTCAAGATTCTAAACCCTAATACTTTACCCTAACACTCGACTTCACTAATCCACTAACAAGTTAATGGATTGTGCTCAATTAATGAGACCCTAATTTAACTAAGGTGATGCGGTCGTCCTCCTTCGCTAAACCGGTAGATGAATTAACTTTCCTAAACCCTCTCGTTAAGACTACTAATTGTTATTGAGTGATGCGGTCGTCCTCTCTCTAACACTTTCGTACGAAATTCAAAGGTAGAGTTCAGATTAATTATAAGAATTCATTAATTAAGAGAATTAAAACTAACGTCACGAATTACCTTAATTACGTACCCACATCCTACTTCTACGAGTTCATCCTAACCTAAGCATGCAAGGGTTTTAGCCGGACATGGTTTTAACAAAACTAAAAGCAATTAAAGAAACAACGAACATAAACATATTGAATTGAAGAAAGAAAATACGAAACATAAACTAGGGTTGAAAGAGAAAATAAATACGAAGAACTGAAATTGAATTGATAAAAACGAAATTTAAACGTGTTCAAAGTAATGAACTAATGAAAAGAAACTAAGAATTGAAAAGAAACTAGAATTCGTATGAAAAACCTTAACACCGTAAAAGTAAAGCTTGCTCGTCTCCTTCCTCTCCAAAAACTAAGTCTAAAATTATTTCTAAAAGTTGGGGATTCTTCAAAACGTGTTTGGAAGAGGTATATATAGGCACGGGTCGAAACGGGAGTTAATGGGCCGAAAATACGAATCCGGAGGCAAAAGTATATGGGCGCTCGAGCAAAACGCTCGAGCGGTCCCGCTCGAGCAGTGTAGCTCGAATGATGCATTCGCTCGAGCGGTCGCGCTCGAGCTGCTCGAGCGCTGAAATGACTGTATGTTTTGGGCGCTCGAGCGATTCGCTCGAGCGGTGGCGCTCGAGCTGCTCGAGCGCAAGAATTGTTCTGTACGTTTGCGCGCTCGAGTAAGGCGCTCGAGCGGTGGCGCTCGAGTAAGGCGCTCGAGTGATCTCTAATCTTTCCAAATGATACTTTTCCTCGTCCGCACTAATACCGATCGTATTTCTTCAATATCTTCTCATCCGGGCATCCGTTTGAGTCGATTCAAAGTCCTACGAACTCCGTTTTTCGTCCTCTATTCCCCTATGCAAACCAAAGAGACAAATTAATAATTTTATAAAAATGATACTCATTTGACTCCAAGCACTCATCGAAAACACTCAAAACATGAGTAAATCGGGCACCAAAACATAACAATTTCACGCCTAATCAACCCCCCCAAACTTACCATGTTGCTTGTCCTCAAGCAACGAAATAATAAGTCAAGTGAAATTGTTAGGAATGAATCAAGAATCAAATCATGCAAGTAATTGAACTCGAGCTGCAAAGATCAATCACCCGTATACTCACTCACTTTCTTTTATCGTACTCATGCAACAATAACAAGAAACACCAAGATCAAGCATGGATGTGCACTCAACGGTGTGTTTCACTCCCTCACAAGTGTATAACAGTGTTTAAGGGACTCACTCAATCAATCAATCACACATATTGGCAGCCATAGGCTTGTAAGCACTCTCAACTCCGACCATACTCTAGAAATCAATGCCGAATCAAAAAGGATTTTTCTCAAGGTTGTAATGTAGGCTCTTTGGACAGGTGGGATAACAATATGGGTAAAGTGACTCAAGTGAATGGAGAATAGAAATTCAAAACTTCGGTACTTCGATATTAAGAACGAACTACTTCAAACGTATTCAATCAATACACTTTCGCTTTCAATTCTCTCAACACTTCAATTTTTTCTAACTCTTTTCACTTTTTTTTTTCAATCACTTCATTTTTTATTTTTTTTCGCACAAACACATGAGCTCATTTTTTCTTTTGCTCATTCTCAAATTTTTTGTTCTTTCCCACAACTCAAATCTCATCACACCTTTTTTCTCATATTCACTCAACAAATAACCTTCTCCTTTTTTCAACTCAATTCACTCCCTTCATATTCACACTTTCCTATTCTCCACTCAAATTGGGACAAAAAGGCTTAGGAATTGGAATAGTGTTCATATGTGCTAGCAAATAAAATAGGCTTTAGGCTCAACGGGGCTAACAAGGGATCAATGTCATTGGTAAGGAAAATTTTGGCTAAGTGACTTATTCAAATCAAAAATGGCCTAAGATCCTATTCGGCATATCAAACTAGACACAATCTAGAAGCAAGAGCACATGCACGTTCTAGCATCCTCTAAGGTGATGATCCACTCACAAACGAAGAGATTAATTCATGCATTTAAATCTCGTAAAGCTCAACTCTCACGGCTTTCACATCCATGCTAGTCCTAGTGCATTCTCACTCTCATCACACAAGTACTCAAAAGAAAACTTATAAGCATACGGGTTCTTTCTCAAATCAGCTCAAATTCAAACACTCACACAAGAAAACTCCTAACTCATCCTCACAATTCACCCTACTCATCAAATCATACTCAAAGATAGCAATCAACAAGCATAAGGTGATTGATAGGCATAAAATGTTGAGTAACAAAACAAATTAATAATAGCCCAAGGAGCATCTCAAGGCACCAAATAACTAACTCAACTCAAAGATAAGGGGTGCTCCGGTGCTATGTAACAATAAAACATATAAAACTCCACCCCCCAAACTTCGACCTTGCTAGAGGTCTAAGTTTGGGGTTGTGGGTTACCTCAACCGAACAATTCAGTTTCTCTCAATAGCTTTGCACACTCCCTTGTCTCAAGTTGGTTCCTTCAATCTGAGTAACTCCATGATACCTTTACTCCTTTAGAGACAAGCCTACAAAATAAAACTCTCAAGTACGAGGTTAAAATACGACTCAAAATACTCCCTAATAATATAAAAAGACACTAAAAATAAATGAAAGCAAATAAAAATGGGTTGCCTCCCATTCAGCGCTATTTTTAAGGTCCTCATGCCGGACCAAGTTCAAAGGAGCTTATGGGACATCAAACTCAAATTTACCTCCCTCACTCTCATAAGAGTGGTGTTTGCATTCTTTTCCTTGATGCCCCTCCATCATGAGCTCTTTTGCTCTCTTCTCATCCCCAAGTGTTATGGGTCTCAACTCCTTCTCACCTTTATCTGGAGGAGTCTTACCACACAATTTCTTGAGTTTGGACTTTTTCTTCTTAACTCCTCCTTTCCCTTCTAACTGGACCACGTCCACTTTCTTCACCTCTTCATCCTTCAACTTCTTCACTTTATCCCTATCAAAATAATCAAGATTATAACGCTCATGGGTTAAATTATCAATTGAAGGACTAACAAAATCATGAATATGAGAAGGATTAGGGATAGAAGGCGTGTCTTCAACACGAGGATCAATTGCATCCATGCAATACAAGCTCTCATCCTCCCTCGGGTGTTTCATGGCTTCATATAGGGAGATCTTCACTTCTTGATCGTCAACCTTCAATGTAATCTTCCCATTTGCCACGTCTAGCACCATCCCCGCCGTAGCTAAGAACGGTCTTCCCAAGATTAGGGGCACGTGCTCATCTTCCTCCATCTCTAGCACTACAAAGTCGGCTGGAAAGATGTGATCTCCAACTCTCACTAGAACGTCTTCAACAACACCTTGAGGTCGAGTAATAGACCGATCGGCAAGTTGAAGCGTCATCATTGTGGGTTGAAGTTCACCACCTTCCAACTTCTTGAAAAGCGACAGGGGCATGAGATTGATGCTTGCCCCAAGGTCGCACAACGCTCCCTTCTTGATCCCGTTCCCAATATCACATAGGATCGTGAAGCTCCCGGGATCCTTCAGCTTTGGTGGAAGCGCCTTGTGCACTAGTGCACTCACCTCGTGGTTCAGCTGCACCAACTTCGGCTCATCCACTCGCCGTCTTTTCGCAATCAAGTCCTTCAGAAACTTCGCATAGTGTGGCATCTGTTCCAAAGCATCATAAAAGGGAATATTAATATGTAGTTGTTTAAAAACATCAAGGAACTTAGCGAATTTCTCATCGAGCTTTTTCTTCATAAAGCGTTGTGGATATGGGACGGGTATCACAGATTTGGGTACCCCCCACTCATCTCTTTCTGTTTCTTTCACTTTCTCCCTTGCTTCATTTGCCTTCTTCCACTTAGGAACTCTCTCTATCTCCTCAAAGTCTTTCCCCTTCTGGGACTCATCCATATCTTCATGCTTCTCAATCCCTTTACTTTCAATCCCCTTCTCAACTTCATCTCCTTTAGGCTCAATCTCTTCTTGGGGCGTCTCAGAATCAGCAGGCATCTGAGGACCTTCGTAGTTGGTTCCACTTCTCAGCTGGATCGCCTTGCAATGCTCTTTCGGGTTCCCCTCCGGCATTCTATTTACTGATTTTGCAATCTGGCTCATCTGGAGCTCTAAAGAGGTGAACCTTCGATTGTTCTCTTGTTGAGTTCTAGTCCACTCAACATTCATCTTCTGGAGCTCTTGATCACGTTGATCACCCTTCTTATGCAGCTCCTTCACATCGTACTCCAAGGATGACAACCGCTTGCTACCTTCCTCCACCTTCTGAAGAATAGCTCTCAACATCTCCTCGGTTGATGCACCGCCTTCTCCACCAGGAGGTTTAGACCCCGAATCAACACCTGCAGGAACGGTAACACCAGCTTTTGGGTTAGCATAAGAAAAATTATCATTTTTCCTCCATGTGTTTTGAGGGAGCTGCTGGCCTCCTTGAACTCCTTGTGTGTTCCTCCATTGATTTTGAAGTGGCTGAGGGCCTGGAGGCACAAATGGTTGGCCATAAGAAGGCCTTCCATACTGATTTCCACCTTGGTAGCCATTCTGATTGTAATAAGGACCTCCCATGTAATTGGCTACCTCTTGCTGTCCACTTGGTTGGTCTACTCTCTCATTCTCTACTGCATGCTCTCCAACCAAACTCTTACCCAACTCGAGGTTGTTGATCTTTTCCATCATGGCCATCAGCAGCCTTCTAGTCCCTTCTCCCTCCTCAACCTGATGCACTCTCTGAAAATCTGCATCTCCACTCCAAGCACCGGCATTCGTGACAATGTTGTCAACGATCTCTCTACACCTCTCTATGCCTTGATTGAGGAATGCTCCACCCGCACAAGCGTCTAAATGGTCTTGCCCCGTCTTGTTGGCACCACTATAGAAGAACGCCATAATGTCTCCCTCATTGTACCCGTGCTGCGGGCACTCAATCAGCATGTTTGAGTATCTCTCCCACGCTTGGCGTAGGTCCTCTCCTTGCTTCTGGCGGAAGGAAGAGATCTCAATCCTAGCCTTGATCGTCCTAGATGGAGGGTAGAATCGCTCGAGGAACAGACGCTCGAGCTCGGCCCAAGTGGTAATACCTCCCCGTGGGAGCGTATTATCGTACCACTCCTTGGCTATTCCCGTCAATGAGAATGGGAACAGCCTTAGCCTCTTGGCATCTTCAGACATGCCATTGTAATTAAATGTTGAGGCTATCATGAGAAAACTCCTCAGATGTGTATGAGGATTCTCCTTCCCGATCACCCCCTTGAACTGGTTCTCGGTAAGCAACTTTAGAATTCCCGGGGAAATCGAGAAGTTATTCGCCTCCACAGGAGGCAAAGCCACTCCATCATAGTACCGCTGTGGCTGCGCTGCGAACCTCCCTCGAATAGCTATATTGTGATCTACGTTCATAGGAACGTGTTGAGGATTAGCAGCAGGTACTGGTACTTGTTGGGGTAGTGGTGGGTAAACAGGTGGTTGGTTGTAGACTGGGGGTGGATGATATGGATATGGTGGGTAAGGATAAGGTGGGTATGGGTAATGTTGGTATACTGGGTTGTTAAAAGGGTTATTTGGGTTTTGTGGGTAAGCAGGGTTGTTAGTAGGATTATGGACAAGGTTCTGAGCTGGGTTCCCTACGTTTTGTGTACCCGGGTTTAGGCTCTGGCTATCCCCTAATGGAATTTGATTCTGGCTACCACTAACTCCAGTGCCTTCAACTCGGTCTACTGCCTGATTGAAATCATTGGCAGCATCGTCCAACTCATTATTGATGTCCATTGGTTCCTTTCCTAAGTCGGCAGCGTTCATTCTTCTCAAGAAGGCTCGGTTCCTTCTAGCTATTGTCTCAGGATCTGCAGGTAATCTCTCTTCGCTCGTATTGCCTTGTGAGCGTGTTTTCATAAACCTGACACACTAGCAGAAGGATCAAAACGCAACTGCCCAATTGAGTAAAAATAAAAATAAAAACAGAAATTAAATCACCCACTACTAACTACTAAGCTATCTACAAGTCCTATTCAAAAAGCATAAAACGCCATCCCCGGCAACGGCGCCATTGACTTGAAGCGACTACACTAGCTTCTACTAGTAGCTACCCCGCAAGAGAACGGGTTCACTGTAGTATGGGCAAGTATAGGGACCAAGTATTATCGAACCCAATGGATGGTATATATGCGAATAGATCCCTGAAGATCTACGCGTCGTAGTTAATATGAGTGAAATGTTTTTTTGGTTTTTTGGAAAGATTAATTAAGCTAACGAAATTATCCTACGAATGCAAAAGGAAAATTTAAACTAAGTATCTAAGGTGTATATGCAAGTATGAGATGGTGATGCTCAGGATAGGAATCCCTACGTATACTAACGGAGCAGGTACATAATCAAAGTAATCGTGACAAACAAGGATTAACCTAAGTAAAAGAATGCAAGGTGAAAGCTCAAGATTCTAAACCCTAATACTTTACCCTAACACTCGACTTCACTAATCCACTAACAAGTTAATGGATTGTGCTCAATTAATGAGACCCTAATTTAACTAAGGTGATGCGGTCGTCCTCCTTCGCTAAACCGGTAGATGAATTAACCTTTCCTAAACCCTCTCGTTAAGACTACTAATTGTTATTGAGTGATGCGGTCGTCCTCTCTCTAACACTTTCGTACGAAATTCAAAGGTAGAGTTCAGATTAATTATAAGAATTCATTAATTAAGAGAATTAAAACTAACGTCACGAATTACCTTAATTACGTACCCACATCCTACTTTTACGAGTTCATCCTAACCTAAGCATGCAAGGGTTTTAGCCGGACATGGTTTTAACAAAACTAAAAGCAATTAAAGAAACAACGAACATAAACATATTGAATTGAAGAAAGAAAATACGAAACATAAACTAGGGTTGAAAGAGAAAATAAATACGAAGAACTGAAATTGAATTGATAAAAACGAAATTTAAACGTGTTCAAAGTAACGAACTAATGAAAAGAAACTAAGAATTGAAAAGAAACTAGAATTCGTATGAAAAACCTTAACACCGTAAAAGTAAAGCTTGCTCGTCTCCTTCCTCTCCAAAAACTAAGTCTAAAATTATTTCTAAAAGTTGGGGATTCTTCAAAACGTGTTTGGAAGAGGTATATATAGGCACGGGTCGAAACGGGAGTTAATGGGCCGAAAATACGAATCCGGAGGCAAAAGTATATGGGCGCTCGAGCAAAACGCTCGAGCGGTCCCGCTCGAGCAGTGTAGCTCGAATGATGCATTCGCTCGAGCGGTCGCGCTCGAGCTGCTCGAGCGCTGAAATGACTCTGTATGTTTTGGGCGCTCGAGCGATTCGCTCGAGCGGTGGCGCTTGAGCTGCTCGAGCGCAAGAATTGTTCTGTACGTTTGCGCGCTCGAGTAAGGCGCTCGAGCGGTGGTGCTCGAGTAAGGCGCTCGAGTGATCTCTAATCTTTCCAAATGATACTTTTCCTCGTCCGCACTAATACCGATCGTATTTCTTCAATATCTTCTCATCCGGGCATCCGTTTGAGTCGATTCAAAGTCCTACGAACTCCGTTTTTCGTCCTCTATTCCCCTATGCAAACCAAAGAGACAAATTAATAATTTTATAAAAATGATACTCATTTGACTCCAAGCACTCATCGAAAACACTCAAAACATGAGTAAATCGGGCACCAAAACATAACAATTTCACGCCTAATCACCAAGCCTCAAAAGAAATTGGTCTTCGAATTAATCGTGATAGCCCTTAGTTGGAACCAATAAAATAACATAAGAAAAATGAGATTAACATACGTAGCATTGATATCGTATAAGGACGACACCCGAAACATTACTCTCCACTTGCACTTCTAGACGAAGTTTTAAACCGCCTTTTAGTTTAAGTTGTTTGCTTTATTTCTATTTGTTAATTTAGTATTTTTTGTTTAAAATCAATTAGTTTAAATATTCAAAACATGTAGCTATAATACTAGGACAACTCTTAATTATAGGGATTCACCGGTCTCTTAGGTTTTTGGTTCGATAAATACTTGGTTGCTACTTGCATTTGCATCAATCTCATCTACTTTTGGGTTGTGACTGTTTAAAAAAGTTGCAAAAATACGAAAAATTCATAAGACCTCTAAATACCCTCCGACATATTGTATTAAACGACGTGCAAAAAATAATGCATACTTTTCATGGACCGAGTGAGTATATCACAAACCCAAATCCCATATTCCAATCTAGCTCATCGTCACCCATATTCCTTTAAAAAAAACACTTGCATCAAGAATTATGAAACTAGCAAACCTTAGTATAAAATTAAACCAAAAACAATTATAACAAAATAGAATCGAATAGAAAACTTATTATATCAACTTATATCTACTACTAGCCAATGAAAACCTAACATTTTCCAGGAAAAAAAATTGATGACCAAATAAGTTTATTTGAAACAATCTAGCTAGAACATTCATTTACGATTTTATCAAAAAATAAATAAAATTTGAAAAATATTGTTAGCTATATTTTTGGACTATATATAGAATGGATCTTTAGAGAATCATTAAATATTTTGACAACATTTGTAATATTCTTTGAAATTTTTGTTGGTACAAAATAAATACTCCTATAATTAAAAAAAAAAAAACTACTATATTTACATTACAAATATTTAGGAGATTGTTAAGAGTTGGTAGCTCAATTGGTTGAGCCCATAATTAATTATGTTACGTAATTATTATAATTAATTATCTTTTAAAAAAGGTCTTTAGGAGATTAGCAAATATTTTTTAGTAATATCATTTCGCTTATCTATAGAAGGTGTATCTTGGATATTTAAAGAATATAAAAAAAATTCACTCTCTTGTATATACATACTATGAAATTAATATTATTACTTATATAAATTAATATCCATAATATTTTATAATATAATATTAATTTTGAGTTCGAGTCCATAACATTCACTTGAATTTAAAAAAAAAATTAATTTTAGCTTTGACTTTTCTTTGTAAGACACACTAACATGTTAAAGTGTATATATTTTTTTTTTGCATTACTTTTTCAGGTACTATTAAATGGACACTATAACTACGCTTAGGCCCTACTTGGTAGGACATATAAGTTTACATTACCACATTTAATACCACCTCAAATTTGCTTGGTAGGGCATACTAATTTAATATGGATCCGAATATAATATTTTGATCCGGTACAATAAGAGGCTATAATATGGGTTTGACACTATTTTCTTCAACAAAAAATGTAGGGTCTTTCCACCTTTACAATTTTATTATGGATGTAAAAGATTTTTTTTTTCCCCATCTTACCCTCTCTACCCTTCTTCTCTATAAGGGCATTTATTTTTTTTACCATTTTTTTATGTATTGTATCATTTTTATTATTTTCTACCAAGTGAATGTGAGGATTTTCATAAATTAATACTCCCTCCGATTCAAAATGTTTGATGTTTTAGGATTTGTTGTGAGAATTAAGAAGTGGTATATAATGACTATTATACCCTTATGATATATTGATTGAAAAAGAGATATATGGAAGGTCAAATAGTTTATTTATGGTGTAACATTATTAAAAGGTAAGGAAAAATTATAAGTGATATTTTAATGGGGATTTAAATAGGGGCATAATAGGAAAATAAGGTGCAAAATACCCTAAAACATCAAATATTTTGAAACAAAAAAACACCATAAAACATCAAACATTTTGAATTGGAGGGAGTACAATTTTTTATAATATGAAGTACCAAGCAATATCTATAATACCTTTAAAAGTGACAATCACCTGTAAATCATTTTTGGACGACTTTGCCCTTGTCCTTTTTTGCTTTGCTCATTTTTGCCCTTCCTTGCATCAAATTGTGAACGACTCTCTGTGTCTCTCCATCGCTGATTTCTTTCTCCCTTTTCTTCCGCCTATATTCATCGTCCTCCGCCGCCCATGACCATTGTTTTTCATCGATGCCTTTTCATCTCCGTTTCCTAACGTTGCGGTACACTCCTGGCGTCAGGTCCTTCATTCCGTCTTAATCTCTTCTCCTCCAGCCGTCTTAATCTCTTCTTCCTTCTCCAGATAAGAATCCGATTTGTCCCATTCTCCCCCCGATATCGCCGTGAGCCTTCTCCTCTTCTCACTGCGTTGCTAATCGGATGGCGAAAGGAAACATAGAAGGTTTCAGCGTACGTAATGCAAGACGTTCTGTATTCCTAATTTTCGCGGCGGAGTTTCGGCTACCCAAATCTCTATCCAAATCGAAGAACAATCTCCGCGTGCAAGCCCTAATCGATAGGGCTTCGGATCGCCGCCAAGACGGTAATCGTGTACCAGAGGTATGCCTTAATTTGCTTGATGAAGCCTTGCAGATTGTCTATCCTTCTTGGTGGTGTTAAGTCCTAATTCTTCCCGTTCTATGTGCCTTGTATTTGATTCTTTCTTCAATTTGATGGATACTTCAAAGATGTTGTCTAAGTGCCAATGAGTCGGTACTTAGTTGGATTTTCATGTTCCTTGCAATTTGTTTGATAGTTTGTCTTACAGTGATGTTTGCGATGTAGGTTCTGTTGGATTTTATTAGGCAACTGAATGATGATCAAGGGTATGCACTTGCATCTAATAAATCTTGTAGAAAAAAAATGTTCTTTTTATCACTTGGCCAAACATTTGGAAGCCATTTCTGTTCTGAACTTAAGTTACCCCCAGGCCCATGGAGGAGCAGCGGCAAAGATATGGACCACCTCTGTATAGACTTAAAAAATAGTTCATAGTTTTCGACTGTTCATCTCTCTTCTTTGGAGGCGTCTTGAAGCTGGAAAATTGTGAGGCTTGTTAAGATTCTTGTACTTTCAGTTGCTCCGTCTGTAACATGTTAAAAATTTGTTTGATGCTACCTTATAATTTGATGCTTCTGTGGTACTTTTGTAATTCTCAGGCAGAAACTCCATATATCTATTTTGGAGGAAGCAACTGATGTCTACACTTCTGAGCTGGAAAGATTTATTATATTCATCGGGTACTGTATCCTTATCCTCTTGGTTTTTCCTGTAGTTCCCTTAGAAATGTGATGTAGGCTTCCATTGACCAGTTCAATTTCCTTCATATTTGGGCTGCAAGCATATAATTATTCTTATGCTGGGAAAATATATGATGTCATTGGAGGGGTTTTATATTCAAGATTTAAGTTTCTTCTGCATTTGGTTCTCTTTGTTGATACTTGATATCTGTTTTACAGGGAGGTTTTCTCAAATTCCCACTTTTCATTTCTGCAGAAGATGCTGGTGCATTAGCTGCCAGGTTTGTCCTCTACCACACTTTTGTTAAATTTGTGTCGTCTGGGCAGAATGTTTATTGCTTAATATATATATTTACGTGTTTGTTTCCTTCTTGTATCTTGTCTTTGGATGGTTAACAACAAGTTGATGCTTGCAGGAATAATGACGAATTCAAGGAAATAAGTGTTCTAGCAGGACAGAATCACGAGGTTTATTTTCTAGAACCCGGGTCAGATCTTCAGCTCTCGGTGTCCTGTAATGTGCATCCAATATTATCATAAAGTGAATCAAATCATCTTTAAGTAGTGTAACTAAATAGCATGCCATCTTTAATTAGTGAAACTACTAAACAGTGCAAAGTGAATCAAGTCATGATGTTTTTTGTACATTTTGTGACTTGATGGATCTTACTGTTTCTATAGGTGTCTCTAACAGTTGAGTCATTAAACTCGTACATTGCTTGGGATTTCTCGCTGGTACAGGGCAAAATGAATATGGTATTTTTCTTAGAACTTCTGTTAATTTCTTGTTTGTGGTAACAATACTACCAAGAGGAATGGTAGATCCATTTAGTATAAATTACATCTTCTATATCTGTTTTACAGGGAGGTTTTCTCAAATTCCCCCTTTTCATTTCTGCAGAAGATGCTGGTGCATTAGCTGCCAGGTTTGTCCTCTACCACACTTTTGTTAAATTTGTGTCATCTGGGCAGAATGTTTATTGCTTAATATATATATTTACGTGTTTGTTTCCTTCTTGTATCTTGTCTTTGGATGGTTAACAACAATTTGATGCTTGCAGGAACAATGACGAATTCAAGGAAATAAGTGTTCTAGCAGGACAGAATCACGAGGTTTATTTTCTAGAACCCGAGTCAGATCTTCAGCTCTCGGTGTCCTGTAATGTGCATCCAATATTATCATAAAGTGAATCAAATCATCTTTAAGTAGTAAGGAATTATGAAGGGGCGAATGCAAATAACAAACATCGAGTCATTGAATGTGTTGTAGGAGCGTCTTAATCAAAGTATTAATGGAGAAAAGGAAGGAATCTAGGTCTGGCATGGAAATTATGAGTTTATTGCAGGTGAACATCTGATTTTAGCTTCTGTTAAGTATGTAATTTCTTTTCTAATTAGTCACATCTTGACAATAGAAAGAAGGCCGGCGGGGGGGTGGGGGGGTATGGAATGGAAAGAAGACTGGTAATGAATTCCACAAAAAATATTGTAAGTCGTGCTCGACTAATTTGACTTGTGCACTTTGAATTTGATGCATGACATTTCATGCTTGTAAGTGGATCCTTATGAAGCAAAAAATCAATAACTTGTAGCAGAGAAAGCTGATTTGAGGGCATTGCAACGTTCAAGGCAGGTATCTCATAATCCGTGCAATGTTTCTCTAAACTACATAAATTGTGAAAAGTTGGCCCTCCTCCCTATTTCTAAGGCATACATATTTTTATTTTTTTTGGGAAAATTGGCTTTGCAATGATAATGAGTGCCGACACTGGCTGCAGCGTCTAAAACTGTTGATCGTCTTCAGAACGTTCATAGTTTGCATGCTTACTTCGTTTTTCCTGGAGATCTCGAGAGTAAGTATTCAAAACCAGTTTCCTCAAATACTTTTCCTTTTTGTGCTAGCATTGAGCACCTAAATGGGTATATAACATAGTTTGCATTATGTTTTCTAATTCTACCAAATTGTCAAGTCTCTCAATAGACAATCTAATGGTTTCAGGACCAATTATATATCAAGTGCATCGTGTACGTGATGGGAAAAGCTTTGCAACCCGAAGGGAAGAAGCTATACAGAGAGGAAACATTGTATTTACACTAATGACTTCTTTCCATGTAATCCCATCTATTTAATATGCGACGCTCTTACTAAATCTCCATATTTATATGCGACTTACTAATATGAATATTGCTCTTATGGTGTTGAAATTATTGTAAATAGTGAAATATGTGCTGAGTAAATAACATATCGCAATAAAGTTATTGGGGAATTAAAGTAGAAACATGTTATTCTTTATTGAAAAATTGAACTCTGTGCCTTCTTCAATTGAAACCTTGATCTGTTGACTTTCGGACTTGAAATATAATAAAATGTTTATAGGTTCCTTGATCTGTGGATTCATTGAGCCTGAAGGAATTCCATGTGGACCTGCTCTTATTTTGTGATGTTAGGGCTGTGCATTAAGAACAAGCATGTTGTGAGATTCATTAAATACTGCAGTATTCATCTTTGTACATTTATAATCATGGGCTCATTTGCTTCACAAAATGGGATGAATTAATATAGTAGAATGAATGAATTAATTGTGATAGAATCTTGCTATGTGTTTGCATTGCTGAATTACAATTTTTATATTTAGGTTGCTCTTAATTCGAGAATTCTTCAGTCACCGGTTACAGATCGATTTCCATTTTTTAACATTTTAGATTTGATTTTCTTTAATTATGGATATGGAGGGCTTAGTTTCCTGATTCATTATTTGCTGGAGTTTTTGCAGTCAGTGCTTGCAGTCTTCGTGAGGTGTTTTTCCCCTGGTTATGTGCTTATGAGGTGAGTGATCTTTGTATTTTTTTTTACCTCATGATACCTTAAGTAATTTGTTGTGTGGATGAAAGTTTCGGTATTCTTTGTATGGCATACACGCCCAATTTTGTTACTGCAGTACTCTATTTTTTCTCCTTGTGTTTTCGACATTCTATCTCTAAGATAGAAATTACTGTCAATTTTTCTTTAATTTTGAAACAGAAACTTCAAGAATTTTGTCTTTTGTCATTTGATTTATCATTTTATTGAACTGTGCAGGTTATAATTTTAAATTGTTTGTACTGATGCAAACACTTGAAGCCAATTGCTTTTTCTGATTGAATGTTTCGAAGTTTCCAACAGTCCCAAATAGGTTGACAAATCTCCTATCACTCTTCATCAAGGTAATTATATATGCTATATCATATATTTGCTGCTCATCTCTAATTTTTATACAAATTACTTCGAATTTGGTTTTATGTGAGAATCATTTGATAGATTTCGCCTATTTCTACCGTAATTTGTTCGAAATGAGATTATGGGGTTAGTAATCCCAGACTGCGGATGCGTCTAGAATTTTTGGAGTAAAAAATCGATTCCTGATCTAAAGTTTGTGTTCATTTTAATTGGGCGTGTATGCTATACAAAGATCAGTTTATGGCTTTTGGAAACTGCATCTATGCTGGTAATATGATCTTGAGCCTCAGTTAAAATTAACTACTGCAGGCCATTAATTGTCTTAAATCATGAGCATTGCTTCTCCAAATGTCATTTTATGATGAACGAAGCTAAACAAGAAGTTCCTACGTGGTTGCTCGATTATGCCAACAATCCTTGCGACTACACTGGCGGTGGTGGTGGTGGTGGTGGTCGTGGCGGCGGTGGCCGTAGTGGTGGCCGGAGCTACGGCAGCGACTACTCGAATCAGTATGATGCTGGTGGTGGTGAATATCCTTATGCAGTCAACAGTGATCCATCTGATGCTTATGGAAATGGGGCTATGGCTAATGCTTATGTTGGTGATTCATCCCAGCCTTTGTCGTGCAATTATGGGTTTGATTATGCTTCTGTGAGTGCTACCGAATGGGAATAGTCCTTAGTTAATCTGCTTACTTTTTTGATGAACTCAGTTTTGATTACCTAATCAAGTATATATATATATATACACACACGTAGGATTGCTGAGAAAGTGACCAGGTAATAGAATAGTTGTAGAGGTAAATCATGAATGATGATTTGGGGAGAAACTGAAATTGGAGAGCAGTATCTGATGCTCGTTTTTTTGTATTTGTTGTTCTCCCTCTACCTTTTTGTTCACATCTTTTGCTTGAGCAGCCAATTTCTTTTTGTTCACAATAATTTGGCCTATTTTTATAAATTTACCCATATATATGTCCTTTGTACTTTCATAATTTAACATCAATTTGTTACGTGTTTATAATTTGGTTATATTATTTAACATTTATATGAAAACCCCTTTACTGAGCCCCAATAAATATAATGAACTTTTATGCATTTGTTGTGCTTTGATAACCAACGAAACTCAATATATATTTTTGAAATGAAAGTAGAATTTATCTGAAGTTTTTACATACCCAATATTAGATGGACCTTCAACCTTAGAGATCTTTAAGATTAGGAAAATTAAAGATAAAAACTCAATTCACAAAACCTTTGATGAAATCATAATCTTTCTCTTCAAATAAAACTCAACCGACAATGATTCTATTTTTTTTGTCATACAGAATCAATCCATGATCACTTGGCAATAAAATAATATAAAAAATTACGCCCAACGTGCAACGCACGTGTTGCCAACTAGTAATACATAAAATCAATACTAAATTTATACTCTCCCTTAAATTAAAGCTAATTACCATAAATACAAATAAATTAATTACACGAAAAAACGGATTTTAACAAGATACTATTGCCTTTTTAATTTAAAAGGAAAAAAGAAAGAAAGAGGGCGGGTCTACAAATACTATAAATACTCAGCCCTTTTGTATCTTCGAAATTGAAATTAGGGTTAACTTTTACATCTTCTGGTGAGTTCTCAGAATTGCTACGTTTTTGATTCGGTGCGTTTTCATGAGTTTTTGTTTCGAAATTTGTGTAGTTACGGTTATCTCTGTTTTAGATCCAGGGTTTGGAAATTTTACTGAGAAATATTAGTTTCTTAGAAAATTCATGTTTGATTTGGGATTTGGATGATCTTGAAATTTGGATTGGATTTCGAAATTAGGAATTTCGACTAGAGATTTAAGTAGTGTGCGTTTTAATTTCTGGATGATAGTATACAATTATATGATTTGTTATAATGATCGGATAATTGTTTAATGATTAAAGTGTTTATAGTTATGGTTATCTCTGTTTTTCATCAAGGGTTTTGAAATTTACTGGAAAGAGTTAGAAATTGCATAAGGAATTTGTGTAGTTATGGTTATCTCTGTTTTAGATCCAGGGTTTGGAAATTTTACTGAGAAATATTAGTTTCTTAGAAAATTCATGTTTGATTTGGGATTTGGATGATCTTGAAATTTGGATTGGATTTCGAAATTAGGAATTTCGACTAGAGATTTAAGTAGTGTGCGTTTTAATTTCTGGATGATAGTATACAATTATATTATTTGTTATAATGATCGGATAATTGTTTAATGATTAAAGTGTTTATCGTTATGGTTATCTCTGTTTTTCATCCAGGGTTTTGAAATTTACTGGAAATAGTTAGAAATTGCATAAGAAATTTGTGTAGTTATGGTTAATTCTGTTTTAGATCCATTGTTTTGAAATTTTACTGAGAAATATCCTAGTTATGGTTTCTTGAAAAATCATATTGTATGTCATCTTAAGATCTTGTGTTTTTTCTAAAAAACTTTTGTATGTTGGTTTTGCAGCTAAAATATGGCCCGTAACAGTTATAGTAATGGCAGTAAAACTCAGCCCAGCGTTGGTAAATTGTCTTTGGAAACCCGTCTACGGAATATCGAGCTCATTCTCAGAAGATATGGAAGGTAATAATTCACGTATTCCTCTGGTGAAGAAAAAGCCCGTTTGTCAAAGCTTAACATAAACATCTCAAGGGTGTGTTTGCAAAAGATTATTTTGTGGATAAGTGCTTAAAATTAGTGATTATGGAATAATTACTTAAATGATAAAAGTTGGTAGTGTTTGTAAAATTTGTTATTATACGTAAATAAGGGCTGTAATCTGTTAGAAGGGGGGGAGCCAACTTTTGGCTTATTGCTTTTTACAGCTTATTTAAGTTTTTAATAGAGAAACAAAACACTCAGGCTATGTTCTTTTCGGGTTTTAAGTGGTTTTTAAAAATCGATTTTTGAAAACCAATGGTTTTTGTGATCTATGGTGTTTTTAAAGTCTGTGTTCTTTTTGGGTTTTGAGTAGGGTAGGTTTTAACTTTATGATGAAAAAGTAAAGGAGTGTTGTATAGGTTTATTTATAGGGTTAGCATTAGGATTTCAAAATCCAAATCCAAGTTTTTAAAACCCAAAAAGAACATAGCCTTAAAGTTATTTTAAAAAGTGATTTTAAGTGATTAAAAGTGGTTGCAAACACACCCTAAGTTGTTTCAAGGAGATTATAAGCTTAGCCAAACGGGCTCTATGTTGCATATGTCGTTTAGTTATGGTGGCTTACTGTTTCTGGCAACCGTTTATGCAGAGTACGTAATTTGGATATGAAGCGAGACTCTGCATATGATGTATGTATAAACTCTCTTCTGAGGATAAGCTTTTGGGACTGTTTTATGTACAAACTCTCTCTCACTTATGCTGATTCTTGCTTTTGTATCTGCAGGTTCAATGTGGCAAAAGAGGTCACGAAGAAAAGGACTGCGAGGACAGTTCTAAGAAGCCTAGGTTTGTTTCTATTAATGGGGCTGTAATGATTTTGTGGTGTTTCACATAAATTAAGAAAATTATTTTATACCAAGATTTTTGTATAACATCATTAACATGACTAATATACCGTTATAATGTTTTACGTAGATTCTTGTATTTCAATAAATGAGGCATGTTTCAAACATTAAGAATATGAATTAACCAACACCAACAAATAGTATGGAACAAATCCTTTTTTCTAAAAGACAGTTTGTTTTAATGGTTACTTTGGTGATTGCACTAACTATTTACATTGTCCTGGTCCTGATTTTTTTTTTTCAATAGCAAGATATTTTACATGAATATTAACTTTTGTTGAATCACGGCATGATGGTGATTATTCAGCCTCACGCATGAAGTCTCGTTCTCCACTCCATGGTCAGAGGTATACTAACAAATAGATAAGTCCCACAATACAATTAATAAATACTGGTTGTTTTGATAACTGCACTGTCATTGTTTGAGTCGAGAAAAGAGACAGGTTTCTCGAGCAAGCAGTTCTTTGAGACATGTTTCTCAAGCACGCTAAGCTCAAGAAACCAGATTGCTGATAGGTGGGTGGTGTTTTAGTCTTTTGGGCTCTCTTTCTCGCTTTTTCTGGACAAATATGTTAAAAATACCAATTTACTGTTTTTCAAAAGTAATCTATTTTACATGGTCATTTCATTTGTTATTTTTTTTAATGACAGGCCTATTGCACCTGGTTACTCTCCCACTTCGCACGGTTCTTCTCCCCCTTCACCCAGTTACTCTCCTACTTTGCCTAGCAACTCTCCCACTTCGCCAACTTATTCTCCTTCTTCGCCCGCTTATACTCCCCGTTCGCCCAGCTACTCTCCCACTTCTCCCGCTTATACTCCCCGTTCACCCAGCTACTCTCCCACTTTGCCCGGTTATACTCCGCCCAGCTACTCTCCCACTTCGCGCGGTTGTTCTCCTCCTTCACCCAGTTACTCTCCTCCTTCGCCCAGTTATTCTCCCGCTTCACCCAGTTATTCTCCCCCACCTTTGGCCAGCTACTCTCCCAATTCGCCTAGTTATTCTGCCCCACATTTGCCCAGCTACTCTCCCGATTCACCCAGTTATTCTCCCCCACATTTGCGGGGCTACTCTCCCAGTTCACCCAGTTATTCTCCCCCACATTTGCCCAGCTACTCTCCCAATTCGCCCAGTTATTCTACCCCACATTTGCCCAACTACTCTCCCAATTCGCCCAGTTATTCTCCCCCACCTTTGAACAGCTACTCTCCTAATTCGCCCAGTTATTCTACCCCACATTTGCCCAACTACTCTCCCAATTCGCCCAGTTATTCTCCCCCACCTTTGAACAGCTACTCTCCCAATTCGCCTAGTTATTCTTCTCCACCTTTGAACAGCTACTCTCCCAATTCACCCAGTTATTCTATCCCACAGTTGCCCAGCTACTCTCCCAATTCGCCCAGTTATTCTACCCCATATATGCCCAGCTACTCTCCCAATTCGCCCAGTTATTCTCCCCCACATTTGCCCAACTACTCTCCCACTTCACCCGGGAATTCTCCCCTGCCTTCACCCAGCTACTCTCCCACTTTGCCCGGTTATTCTCCCCCTTCCCCGAGCTACTCTCCCAATTCGCCTAGTTATTCTCCCCCATCTTCACCCAGCTACTCTCCCACTTTGCCCTATTATTCTCCCCCTTCGCCCAGCTACTCTGCCACTTCGCCCAGCTACTCTGCCACGTCGCCCGGTTTTTCTCCTCCTCTCCACGATCAGGGTCAAAGTTTCATTCGCAGGTTAGTTTGCACATGTTCCACAACTATGGTTTACTTCTATGATTGCACCAGGCTTTTTCATTGACTCGTCCTGATTTGCCTAAGTTTTTCAAACAGTTTCCAATTATGGTATTTGAAAATTAGCCACTTGTTGAGAAAAGAGAACACAATTAACATGTATTTGTGCATGCAAACTTAAAAAAAAAAAAAAAAAACTGGTTATGTTCAACATTTTTTCTGGAGTTGCTAGTTTTTCATTTCTTGACAAAGCCATGTGGCTAAAAAAAGACCAATTTATTGTTCTTGCAAAGCAAATTAACTATTTTACTAAGTTTTCTTTTTGTTTCGTCACAGGATGTTTAATTCACGCTTACGCTCACGTCAGAGGTCCGAGTCTCCTGTCTCTTGTCAGAGTCAGGAACGAAGTTTGAGTAGAAGTCGAAATACGGGGTTGGTTCTTGTTTTACGCAGAATAGATAGAAGTCCGGAGTCGAAAAGGAGTCGCCGTTCACAGAGCCGTTGTTCCAGCTCAGTCAATAACTGCTCAAAAAATAGGTGAAGAATTTATTGCCTCAACAAATTTTAGTAGCTTCATTCTTCATAGTTAGCTGCTGATTTGCTCTCTGTGCAATAAATATTTCGAGTTTGTTGATATTGTTTTTATTTTTCCCACATTTTGTTGGAGGAGGGAGTATGGTTAGGGGCATTCTCGACTTTTGACATTGAATTTGGTGTGATAATGGTTTACATGTTGTAGCAATTTTTATTTCTAATGAAGTTTTGCATCAATAACTGCCCAAAAAATAGGTGAAGAATTTAGGGTTAATTTCATATAAATTCACAACCTTTATGCTTAGTATCAATTTAATCACGAACTTTTATGCTTAGTATCAATTTAATCACGAACTTTTAGATTTTTGTAAAAAAATCCAACCTTTGACATTGTTGCAATTTAATACACATTTTTTTTCTTCCAGCCGGCAACCGATGATGTGGCTCGCCGGAACGCGTGTCATCTTGCCACGTAGGATTACACATGTTTACTTTATTTATTTTTTAAATCTACATCACAAGTAACACTTACAATTTAAATAATATATTTCTACTTAAAATTAAAATAACAACCAAATATATTACTTAAATGGTAAGTGTTACTTATGATATGGATTTAAAATATAAATAAAATAAACATGTATAATCCTACGTGGCAAGATGACACGCGCTCCGGCGAGCCCCGTCATTGATTGCCGGCCGGAAGAAAAAAAATGTGTATTAAATTGCAACAATGTCAAAGGTTGGGTTTTTTTACAAAATTCTAAAAGTTCGTGATTAAATTGATACTAAGCATAAAGGTCGTGAATTTATATGAAATTAACCCAAGAATTTATAATTACTTCAACAAATTTTAGTGGCTTCATTCTTCATAGTTACCTATTGATTTGCTCTCTGTGCAATATAATTATTTCGAGTTTGTTATTATTGTTTTTATTTTCCCCACATTTTATTGGAGGAGGGAGAGATGGTAGGGGCATTCTTGACTTTTTGACATAGAATTTGGTGTGATGATATAGCAATTTATATTTCTGATGAAGTTTATATGCATAATCTATTTTGTACTCCTTAGTTTTATTTAGTTAATTTTGAATTTATGTATTGTAAATTTGGTGGTATAGGTGGATAGAGTTGAACAGAATACTATTTAAATCATATTTAATTAGTATTGAGAGTTGGAGGTGGGTTTACGATTATGAATGAAAACAATATGAGTATGTATAGAGTGAAATTGGTTTATATATGGATCATTGAAGGGTATTAATTGTTTTCACTGAAGAATATTACTGGTTTATACTGAAGAGTCTTAGTTCATTTTCACCAAACAACTAAGACTCTTTAGTGTGAATCAGTAATACTCTTCAATAAAAACAGCTAATACTTTTCAGTGAAAACTACTAATACCCTTCATGAATTTATGTATAAACTAGTTTTACTCTATACTTTGTCAAACAATATACTCTACTCCCTCAATTTTATTATGTGACGATGTGTTCTTGAAAAATTATACCTATAATTGAATGCTAAAGTGATTTCAATGTAATGATCCTGTTTAAGTTAATTATAAAATCTAGAATTTTAGAACTGATATGAGTGTGTTTTAATTTAATTATATCTTCTCATTAATAATTTATTTCGGGGTAGTTGCAACATTGCACCAATTTTCCTCTGTGTTTTAAAAATTGCATAAAAATTCTTCATGGGTTTTTAAGTAAATCAAATTCACCGTTTTTTTCTTCATAGAAATGAGTTAATGAAGTTATCAATTTTCTTTATTTTCGTATCTTATTTTTTCAAATATTGAAGTTTTAGCGCCATGTTAAGGAAGACGTAATGGAAAATAGAAGAAATTAGGGTTAATTTCATATAAATTCACGATCTTTATGCTTAGTATCAATTTAATCACGAACTTTTAGATTTTTGTAAAAAAAACCCAACCTTTGACATTGTTGTAATTTAATACACATTTTTTTCTTCCTGCCGGCAATCAATGACGGGGCTCGCCGGAGCGCGTGTCATCTTGCCACGTAGGATTATACATGTTTATTTTATTTATATTTTAAATCCATATCATAATTGTAACACTTACCATTTAAATAATATATTTCTACTTAAAATTAAAATAGCAACCAAATAAACCTAAAAAACTAAGAACGTAAAGAGATTTATTACATATAATTTATGTTGGTTGTTGTTCAAATTATTTGGTTGTTATTTTAATTTTAAGTAGAAAGATGTTATTTAAATTGTAAGTGTTACATGTGATGTAGATTTAAAAAATAAATAAAGTAAACATGTGTAATCCTACGTGGCAAGATGACACACGTTCCGGCGAGCCACATCATCGGTTGCCGGCTGGAAGAAAAAAAATGTGTATTAAATTGCAACAATGTCAAAGGTTGGGTTTTTTTACAAAAATCTAAAAGTTCGTGATTAAATTAATACTAAGCATAAAGGTTGTGAATTTATATGAAATTAACCCAAGAAATTATCAAAATCGTTAACTCGATTTTTTTTTAAAAAAATGAGAGAATTTGCTTTATGTAATTTTTTTATCAAACAAATTTTGAAAATGCTTATCACTTTTACCACAAAGTATTCTTTTTCTCAATCACTAAATTTAATAACTTTCACAAAACATAATTACAAACACATCTGATGGGTCCAAATTAAAGTCCAAAGAAAATTATACGAGTTTACCCTACACAGAATTGATACCATTTGGAAGTATCGAACTTAAGAATTAGAAATAAGTATACTCCTAAGTCTCAATTCTATATGATTTCAATTTACAAGTCTAATAATATCAGTATAAACATATAATAATATCAGTTAATACATCTAATGATATTAATTTCATACAATGAAATTCGTTCGCATGTGAATTCGTGTTTTGAAATATAATTTTTTTTAATACACAGCTGAACTTGAAACATATGGCAAAATGACACTTTACCAAAAAAAAAAAACCACTTTTACAAAAGAAAATTGAAAAAATCTAATTTTACCATATTTCCCAACATTATTTACAAAATTATTTACATTAAGTTTTTTGGGTCCCACCCAAATCCCAATTCAAGAATCTATCCATCTAAACGGCTAAACCCTACAGACCAAGATTTCAATCCAAAAAAATTGGGAATTTTAAATGTTACGCGCCCTGATGATATCCCCACCGTGCGCCGCCGCCGTTCGTGCGGCGGCGAACAAGAGACCTCCGCCGTCTCAGCCTCCAAAAAAAGCCCAGAAACCCAACTCCCACGGCTTCGGCGGCAAGAGGAAAGATCCGGTGTGGCAGTGCGTGCAGAATTGCGGTGCTTGTTGCAAACTCGATAAGGGCCCCACTTTTCCTTCCCCTGAAGAAGTTTTCGACGACCCTTCTGATATCGAGGTCTATTTCCACAACCTTCTTCCAATTGTGTATTTATATCGAATTTGGGACTGTAATGTTGATATTTATGAACCCTAATTTCATATCATAGCATTGTGTTAATAGTTGCATTGTAGTATAGAGAAAGGTATTATATAAATGGTAGTGAAGTGCATTAGGTATTATGGTATTAGTTGATTTCACTAATGATATTAGTTGTTCAATATAAGGTTTTAATAAATTATTGTTCTTACCGTGAAAGAGAATTTTGATTGTTATATGATTTTTGGGTATGTGGAAAGAGAAGGTATTATAAATAGTATGTATAGCGGGAATTTTGTTCATATATGAATCATCGAAGGATATTACTTGTTTCACTAAAGAGTATTAGTTGTTTCCAGTGAAGAGTATTAGTTGTTATAATTGAAGAGACTCGGTTTATTTTCAATAAACAACTAATAGTCTTTAGTGAAAACAACTAATATCCTTTGGTGAAAACAATTAATACCCTTCAATGGTTCATTTATGAACTATTTTCACTCTATACTTTGTCTTACATAAATGATATTCACGGTGAAATTTGTTTGAAGGGTATTAGTAAATTACTCTAAAATATCAGTGAATTGCACTAAATGTATCATCTCCGAATGACAGTTAATTTTACTAATGACATTAGTTGATTCAAGATAAGGCACGGTAACTATTACCGTGAGTATCATTCACATAATTTGATGGTTATATGATGTTTGGATAATTTGTTTCAGCTGTACAAAAGCTTGGTTGGCCAAGATGGGTGGTGCATACACTATGATAAGAGCTCAAGAAAATGTTCCATTTATGCTGGTGAATAATGCATTCTTGTTTTTCCAGATTCTTGATTTTCCGAAATTTTGATCCTAATCATATTATTCGAAGTTTCGAATTCGCCGTTGAGCATATGTTCATTCCTGTTCTTCTTGGTTTTCGCTTTAGAGCGTCCGTATTTCTGCCGAGTTGAGCCGGAGGTGTTCGACACTTTATACGGGATCGAAAAGAAAAAGTTCAACAAGGAAGCTTGCAGGTATACAAACCTAACCCTTTTGGCTTCTTTTGATCTCAATGTGAGAAAATGTCGTGTTTTAACACGTGCCGTAAAACTCAGCTGCTGTATAGACACAATCAAAGCTGTGTATGGAAAACATTCGGAAGAGTTGGATAAGTTCAACCGTGCAATTTGGGTCAACAGTTCGGAGTGATGAATCGGGTATGCATTTCAATTTATCCCTCGTCGGATAACTCCTTAATTCGGGCCTGTAATTTCGATATGATAGCATTGCTCACTCATTTGGAAGGCTTTGTTTTAAAAAGTTAGGTTCAAATAGCTTGGTTTGATTTTCGATTCTTGATAACATCTTACTCTGTCTCGTTGTGTCCTCTTCGAAGGCTATATATCAAAATCTTTATATTCGGGCTTTAGAAGTATCTTTACTCGCTCATTTGGGACTTAAATTTCACAGGAGGAGTCGTCTTAACGAGTAGGCATGCACACGTGGTTTGCTCAGAGCATTTCGAGGGGAGTCTGCTGAAACTACGAACGGGCAAGTCATAGAAACGAGCGAAAGAGACGTGAGTTGATCTGAACGTAATGTCAAAACGTCCAAGATTTGATATTTAATGGATAGGCTTTTTATTATATTCAGCTGATCAACGTCTCGTAGATTATGTACATTACAACGAGGACGAAAACCCCAGATTTTCGTCGCGGACAGCTTTGTATAGTAGAGATTCAGATGCGGAGTTTCAGTTTCTAGGTTTTTAAATGCAAATGTGATGCTTTAACACAAAATTATAGGAACTGAATTCATTGTAAAGAAGAATTCAAGTTTATTTTGTGCTGTCCAAATGTGCTAAAAGGTAATAGTGATGGAAATATGAATATCTCAAGTGTGTATAAAACAGCTCCCATAATTGCTTTTTTCAAAAGTTGTGAGAGCTAGCTTTGAATAAAGAATGATTATGGAAGTTGTTTTAAGCATTTCAAAACACACCCTAAATTATACTACAAATTATACAGAGTGAAAATTGTTTATTTAAGGACCATAACTTTTTCGGATGGCAAAATGAAGATCATAACTTTTTAGATTGATAATTCAAGAATCATAAGTAATTTTTAAAATATTGCAAATAAATGTCAAGTTCAGCCCAAAATAAGACCAAATTGAACCAATTTGGATCTGAATTATATCCCAAATCAGGCCAATTAACCCGATTTGCATTGATTAAGCTGGTTTGCCCTCAATTTGCCACATTTTAAATTCCTTGTCCTCATTTTGCTAGCCCGAAAAGTTATAGTCCTCATTTTGCTACCCCTTAAATTAGTCTTCCCTTATACAGATGACACATATTGACAAAACATAATTTGGGAATCTGAAACCTTAAAAACCTCTCCAAAACCTTAGAATTTATACAGCCGTTAAAAGTTCCCATTGCTATATCTATGTGAAAGATGATCAAGAACATCCAGGGCCTGTTTTTCCTATAAAAAATTGACCTATTAACATCTAGTTAACTAGCAACTTTGATATACAGAAGAAGAGTGGGAACTCAGAAGAACCTTCTTGCAGTTATTATTCATATTGTGTGGCTAAGAGGGCCTATACCCAATTCATCCTCGATATCATCAGTATCTTCGAAAAGTTTAAGGAACTGAGCCTGCTGTTGTTGCCTCTTTCGTTTTTGCCAGTATTTACAACCGGCTACCAGGCCGATGATAAACAAAACAGAAACGGCACAAGTGATGATGATAATTAAACCCCAATGCATCAACCCTTTCGACTTGTTTTTGGGTTTAGGGGTACCGTCCCGACCTGGAAAAACAAGCTCATATTAGCAGTTTGCTGAAACGAAGAACCCTACTTGCATATTTATATACATGAAAAGAAGATACATATGTTTCTACGAAGGCATAATACATTAAAAGGCCCCTAAACTATTATTTTTTGTTTCATGAGGCCCTTGGTTACGAAAATTCACGAATTTTGCTAAGTTATTTTAATGTTTTTCATTAAAATATGACAAACCAACCAAATTTAATGTTATTATGATCGATTTTCAACAAAAAAATGTGTCTCTAATGGATTTTCAGTAGGAGTCTTATGAAACAAGCATTATATGCTTTGAGGGTTTTTGAAATAAAAAAATAGTTTAGGGGTCCAATGAAACAAAAATGTTTAGTTTAAGGGTTTTTTAAAACAAAAATTAGTTCAGGGGACTTTTAAAACAAAATTTGGTAGTTTGGGGGCCTTTTGATACATTGTGCTTTCTACAAATAAGCAAATCATTATCTCCATGATGTCCATCAAGATATAGAATTTTGACATTTTATGTAAATTGAGATGCCATGAAGCAACGACACTGACAAATAATTAGCAAATCACCAATAACACGTCAAGTCTTGCATCGAATTAACAAAATTGAAGACGAGCTGAAAGATAAAATGGAGACTTACCCTTTACGAGAGCAACACATTCTGGACAGATAAATGTGGCGTTGAATTCTTTGTCTTTGAAATGAGTGTATTTGCCATCGGACGTGAAATCTTCCGCACACAATTCCCACTCATCGAATTCGTCATCTGGTTTGAGAGCATCTTTCTCATAGAATCCACAACGTTTGCATTTCAAATCTCGAAGTTCTGTTAGAGGCTGGAATGTACAAAAGGAAATTGATATCACTTTTGAAGCTATAAATTCCACAATTCATACAGTGAAAAAGATAAGCAAATCTAACTGACTGGAATTATCAATAATCCAACATTAAACACCAACTGGCACAATCAAATAGGAGGTGAACATTAGTGAGATGTCATTATAGCATATCCAATAATAACTTCATGCACTGTTATAAAAGAGTATAGTTCGGATGCTATATAAAAAATGATATACTAGTTCGGAAGCTATATTAAAAATGAACACAAATAACAGGGGAATGATGGAACAAACAATTTTAAAGCAAAAGAGGTTTCTTCTTCTAGGAAGGGAGCTGGACAAGCAGTGTGAAATTGCAAGAAGGAAATGGGCTGATACTTTTTAACATAGGTAACAGAATCAGAAACTGTAATGGGGTCGTGGATACTTTCATAACAGACACATTAAGAAAGAATATGGCATACAGACTAAATTATTACAAATAACTTGAAAACATAATCAAACTCTAGAGACATCAATTTTCCTGAAAAAAATACAAACCTATATAAATGGAGGAACTGAGCAATCAAACGTAGATCCGTAAGTAGTCTAAACCAAGATCATTTTACCTAAAATAAAGCCACAACGAAAGGATTTTGTAGCAAACTTAATTGATAAAAACAGACAACTTACCTGCCAAGACTCTTCACCTTTAAAGGTATAATGTACACGCTTTTCTTTAACATCTGGTAATACTATCTTATCCTCCCCTTTACAATGAAAGAAAACTGTCGGCTTCGAGGGAATCCATTCGTGGGTTTTGAATATTTCGATAGAACCAAGTGTAACAACTGCAGCCGATATTAACACTGGAGACGGGGAAAAAACCAGGAGTAGAAAAATTACAATCAAATAAGCACAATTACTTCAAATGTATCAAAAACATCATCTATTCTTCTTCTCATTACTCAAAAATGCAAATAAGAACACAATGTAGCAAGAGAACGAAAATCGCCTCCTCTAAAAACTCATTACTACTAAACTATATTGTTCGGGAATTTCAACGCAATCGCCTCAAATCACAATCCCCCTTTTACTATTCATAGACCAGAGTAGAAAATCTACAATCTAATCAGCACCATTACTTCAAATGCATCAAGAATATCACCTATTCTTCTTCTCGTTACTCAGAAATGCAAATAAGAACAAAATGTAGCAACAGAACGAAAATCGCCTCCTCTCGCACTCATTACTACTAAACTATATTGTTCAGTAATTCAACGACAATCGTCTCAAATCATATTCCCTTTTTACTATTCATAAACCAGAGTAGAAAATTTACAATCGCATCAGCACCATTGCTTCAAATGAATCAAGAACATCATCTATTCTTCTTCTCATTACTCAGAAATGCAAATAAGAACAAAATGTAGCAACAGAAAGAAAAACGCCTCCTCACGAAACTCATTACTACTAAACTATATTGTTCGTTAATTCAACACAATCGCCTCAAATCATATTCCCTTTTTTACTATTCATAAACCAGCGTAGAAAATTTACAATCAAATCAGCACCATTGCTTCAAATGAATCAAGAACATCATCTATTCTTCTTCTCATTACTCAGAAATGCAAATAAGAACACAATGTAGCAAGAGAACGAAAATCGCCTCCTCTAAAAACTCATTACTACTAAACTATATTGTTCGGGAATTTCAACGCAATCGCCTCAAATCACAATCCCCTTTTTACTATTCATGGACCAGAGTAGAAAATTTACAATCAAATCAGCACTATTACTTCAAATGTATCAAGAACATCACCTATTCTTCTTCTCATTACTCAGAAATGCAAATAAGAACAAAATGTAGCAACATAATGAAAATTGCCTCCTCTAGAACCTCATAACTACTGAACTTGTTCGGTAATTCAACGCAATCGCCTCAAATCATATTCCCCTTTTTACTATTTATAAACCAGAGTAGAAAATTTACAATCAGCACTATTACTTCAAACGTATCAAGAACGTCACCTATCTTCTTCTCATTACTTCAAATGTATCAGGAACATCACCTATATTGTTCGGAAATTCAACGCAATCGCCTCAAATCATATTCCCTTTTTTACTATTCATAAACCAGAGTAGAAAATTTACAATCAAATCAGCACTATTACTTCAAATGTATCAAAAACATCATCTATTCTTCTTCTCATTACTCAGAAATGCAAATAAGAACAAAATGTAGCAACATAACGAAAATTGCCTCCTCTCGAAACTCATTACTACTAAACTATATTGTTCGGTAATTCAACGCAATAGCCTCAAATCATATTCCCTTTTTTACTATTCATAATTTTCATTTTTGCACTATAATCTCAAGATCAAAATACATGTCCACATGATTCGAATTCGATTTTGTTTCATCACTCATGTTAATTTCAGTATACACAAACTGTATCCATATGGCGAATGATGTTGATAACCTATACCTAATTCCTCATTCTTCAAAACTAATTCAAATTTATCAGATCAAATCAACACATAATAATTACCTAGACGTTAATCAGTAAACTGAGTCGGAATTCCTTTTACCTGGAGAATAGCTGAGAAGAATCGTGCATGAGAAAAACAATAAACACGGAACCCTCGGTACCGAACGACGGCGAATCATCGTACAGCCAATTCCCGCCGCCTCTGTATTCCGATTCCGATCAATCAATAATTAAGCAATGAAATCGATTCCAGTGGATCGAAATTAGGGCTTCTGAGATTTTTCCTTTGAACGCTTATAGCTGGGGGAGAAGAGAAACGAAATGGGCTCGCGCGTTAAACGGTTGATGTTCTTTAAAGGTTGTACTTCTCGCATATAGTGTTGTACCGATTAAGAATCGTTATATATTGGGAAATTTCGAAAATAGAGAAAATAAATAACAATTGAGATATTGAAGAGAGATAATGTGTTGTTATTTTAGATGAATTAATATTTTAAATTATGAAGATATGGTGTAAATTATATTCACAGTGAAATTTATTTGAAAGGTATTAGTAAATTATATTAAAGATGTTAGTGACTTGCACTAAGGTATAAGTTTCAGTGAGTATTAGTTGTTTCATTTCTCGATTTTTAAATGATAATTTTTGTATTGTATTAAAAATAAGTAATGCTTATGTTGGATTTTTGTTTCAAAATAAATGATGTTTCAAATAATTTTTTACATTTTAATACAATAATACTTCCATAATACACTTCAATTTCGAATGAATTATCTTTAATAATCTTCAAGTCTCCAATCAATGTCCCTAAATCTTCGAGAAAGCCTTCAAACTAAAATAAAACTGTGATTTGTCAAGTGTTGGTAGCTCAAGTGGTTGAGGCCACCACCTAAGACCCAGAGGTCTTGGGTTCGAGACACGGAGAGGGAATTTATTTCCCTCATGTGGTGGGGTGGTTGTTCCCCTATTGTGGTGGGGTGGTGTTCCCCTCTTGTGGTGGTTGCGGTTCCGGCTGCAGTGCGGTTGTGGTTCGGAGTTGCGGGTTCGGGTGGTCTCCCTCTTGTGGTGATTGCGGTTCCGGTCTACAGCGAGATAAAAAGATGTTGTCATGTACCCGGTGGTCGAAGGAACTATTGTAATTGATTATGTTAGGAAACTATTGTAATTGATTACCTTTAAAAAAAAATGTGATTCAATTAATAAATAAACAATATAAAAAAATTAACACCTACAAACCTTTCATAACTATTTTTAGTGGTCAAATTACGGAATTCTTCCTTATGTGTGCGCGATTGGAGAGTATTAATAGCGATTGTTACCAAGTTTCCGAGCTTTGTGCAATGGAGGGGCAACAACAATATAGTGCAACTATAACGGCACGAAGAATGAGACCAAACAATATAAAAAGGGTAAAGTATTATATGAAAATAGTTTATGATAAGCTTATCATGAAACAATTTTAAAATATCATTAATCTCATCGGGAGTATCATTAATCTCATCAGGGGTATCATTAGTCTGAGTTCAAGAAAATTGTTTTAAATTTTCTTGAACTCAAACTAATGATACCCCTGCCAGGTTTAATGATACTCCTGGCGAGAGTAATGATACTTTAAAATTATTTTATGTTAATCTTATTATAAAGCGTTTTCATATAAAACCTATTAAAAAAAAGGTGTAAAGTACAAACCTTAGATAAATATATTTAAAAAATTTACAATGATTACAGAATATCAATGAATTTTACATATTTTAACAAAAATGAAATTCCTGAAAAAAAACCGAATACATATACTATGATTTTTTTGTCTAATATTTAACCTCTGACAAATGGCAGAAGAACGAATACGAAATAACTATTCTAAACTATAAATTGATCTCCATCCAGTGGTTAAGAAAATGAGGTTCCAGAGGAGTTTAAATAGGCCATAAACCTAATTATAATCTAATCTATCATAATTACTAAATAACAAAATATGAATGGTGGTGATGAAGTGATGAATTATTGATCAACGACCAATAAACTTTCCCGCTCAAACTAAATAAGAAAAAAGACTAGTGTAAAACCAGCGTATTACGCGGGGTTGGAAATAAATTTTATTGGTGCAAAATTTGTTTGTTACGCATGATATAAGACAAAATTTAAATATTAATGTCTTTAAGTAATACTTAATAAATTCATTATGCATTAAAATACTATATAATTTTAATATATTAAATGTGTATATGATGAATTTAATTTATAAATGTTAGATAATGTATGACGTGTAACTTTTAACCTATTATATTTTGAAGTGGTGTAAATTATGGATTTATAAGTTTTTACAATAAGCAGAGGAAACATATTGTTCATAAATATAAGGCTATAAAAATACTGTGAGGTGATCTAATTAAAAATATTGTAATTGTAAAGTAGTATTATTAAAGACTTGAATAATATTGAATATTAAGATATGCATAGTTGGAGAAAATCCCATTTTTCATCTCTTGTCACTAAACATGCTTGCATGCCATGGAACACCTCCAAACAACATTTTTTTTTGTAGGGGAGCATTAAAACGGTTACAATAGTAATCTAACACTGTACATTATACTTAAGAAAACAATTACTTTATTTTTATAAAATATATTGTTCAATCTTCTATCATGGTCAAAACTATATAATAAACAAAACAAAAATTCGTATATTGAAATAATATGAGACTGTCAAAATCTCTCTCTCAATTGAATATTATAGTATCACCCTCATAAATAACAAGTATTTCTTTATAATGCTTAACTGCCTAAATTCATAGAAGAAAATATGAAATTTAACAGCAAACAAGAACTGAATAATCTTTATGAATGGTGAATCACGTAGACAAAATTATAAATGGAACTCGACTTCAAGAATAGTAAGATGATCAGAGTCATGGAATCATCCCATCTGAGAGAGTCAAACTTTCAAAAAATCTCCATACAAAATAAAATATTCCCGTAGATATATGAAGGTTGCAATTACTGAAAGTATGTAAACCGTGAGTGGAGTGAACCAGTGAAACCAAACTTTCTGTAAAGAGATGGAAACTCCAAACAAAAAATATTGAGAAACTCATTTTTGATGATGCAGCCATAATTCAATTTAAGAACTTGAAAAAATAGAAAAGATTGGTAGGGGTCGAGTGTTAATATCATAAACTTAAATAAATAAATAGTTGTGGAAGGATTAAGGAGATCGGGAGCCAAAAATGGACGGATTTATGGCAGTTATGATAATAAAGGATTTTGAAAAGAAGTTATGAGAAGATTTTTGTTATAAGAAGTTATGGTGGTTATGAGAAGTTTTCGATAAAATTAAATTAAAAAACTAACTTAAAAATGTGGACTCATTAAAATACGTAATTTTGAAAAGAAGAGCAAATAGATATGCCACGTAGGAAGAAAATATTGACAAATAGAAGGAGTATGATAGGATAGGATAAGAAGAAGACGGGTTGATTTGCAGTTCCTTTTCCTTTTTTTTTTTTTTAAGTATACGAAGAATACGTGCGCCAGTTTCCTTTTTTTTTTAAGTTTAAAATATGACACAATAATATTTTTGCGGTTTTTTAGTTAGCATATTTAAAATATATGTATGGGATCATTATAGATTGACTAAGTCTTAGTCCCAAAAGTAATTATTAATATTTTTTATTTTTTTACTTCTTCTTTGTCCGTTTTAATTTAATTTCTTTTATTACATAAATGTTAATTTGGTTTTAATATTGGATGTTGTACATGTGACAATTATATATATATATATATATATATATATATATATTTTTTTTTTTTTTTTTTTTTTGTATATAAAGACATAACAGCCTTAAAGTATTTGCTACAAAACACAAAAGAGTGTTGGCAATAATGGTAATATTTTGTTTTCATGAATTCATAGTGAAACAGTAATGTGTGTATATATATAAGTGTACACATCGAATGAACAGTGGACGACACTTTAATTTAAAATATCATAAATATTTTACAGAGCATTTCAGAAAATTTATAGGAAATGTTCTAAAGAACATTCATTGCACCAATATTGTTTACGAATACATATATTATAACAAACAACAACATCCATGAATATACTATACCAAGTTTTTAAAATAAAATTTTCCAGTACACAGGAAACATAAACAATATTAAGCTATATTATGAATCTATTGCTTGTATGTATATTTTCCAACTCATATCTTCTCAATCTTGACTTTCAGCACTTGATTTGTGTTAGGCATTTGAGATTCACTGCTACATTATCCATTTTATGTGTAGTCGTCGAGAAATAACTTTCTCTTGTTTGTGCACGGTGTTCCCTCAGACGCATTGAAACGTCGATTATCTGTAGATGAAGATGACGCATTCTGCAGACATTTAATTTCTCAAAATTTTAATTTGAGAGTATATGTGTACAAATCATTTATTTTTGTTGAAAGTCGTGCGACATAAAAGATTACCTGTTCAGTTTGATCCTCAATTGGTGTCACACCATCTGGAGTCAAACCTGGATCATCCCTCGTGATTTACTTAAAATATTAAAATGAAATTATTTCTGTTAATGTGTAACATACCACATTCTATAAAACACATTTAACTATGTAAAACGTGTTTAAAATCTGCAAAACATACTTAATAATTTCCACAGAGTTAACAATTATGAAAATATGTGTGAAAGTAATGAGAAATAGTCATTGAGGATGTACCTTAGTTGAACAAATATTTTTTTCCAATTTTTCAATCAATTTCACGTTGGTGGACATTTTAAGAACAATATACGTACTCCAGCATTTCTCTAAATGTTGTTTGGATATTTCGAAATGGAAAATATATTTTCCGGCCAACCAAAACATCAATCTCTAGTAGTAAGGTATCAAATAAACCTCTCTACATTATCCACAAACCAAGACATAAACTTGTATATTCATATTAGTTGTTGTATAATACATATAACTTATCTTAAATAGAAGGGTATACGTAGTACGTAACATTATATTTTCCAAATCATTCAACATTTGCTTTGATGTTATACCAATAAGTGGAATGAGATGTTTGTCACATAAAGTCAAACATGTTTCACCAGTGTGATCAGCAACGCGTATCACCAATTTGTACCTAATACAGGTAGTGCATTAAAAAAGACGTATTGTTTTTAAAGAATGACTGTTCACGTGCAACTAAAAGTATTTGTAAAGTTAAGTACCTAATGTTGAATACTTTTAGTTGAATGTTACATTTTGTGCATTCCAATTTTCCATCAGGATCATGATTTTTTTTACTACACCTGGAGCAAGCTTTGTAATACCAACCGTATTTTGCCTCAATATTTTCGACATTTGCTACAATAACACAATTGCATTCCTTAAAAGAAGGTGGAAGGTGAGTTTGGTTTATTTTGCGGTTGAAGAAGCAGATATATGTTTCTGTTAAAGTAAAATTGTTACCATGAAAATTTCTTCAATGTCCACAATGTAGTTTATATTTGTATTCTCATTGAAAGCATCATAAGCACATGAATGACTAATTTGGACTGACATTGAGGTAGCTTGTTAACATAACATACACATTAAGTATTATGAAATAAATTTATTAATTCACCTTTGCAAGAATGGTTGGACTTCAGGAATATCTGGATTTATTGTATTCGACCCGCATGTATGGAGTTGGACAAAAAAAATCCTCATGTTAGAAGTAAAAAACTTATTCAATAATTTTGTAAGTGCAAAAAGGAATAAAATTATTAAAAATAATTACCCTGAGGACGCTTCTGGACTTTGGCATATTGTAAAAGTGGTGCATGGAGGTGGTGGTGCGTGGAGCAGAGCAGCACGGAAGAAGAAAGAGAATGGCGTAGAATGTCCGGTGATCTTGCCTGTAGAGCGGAGTAGAACGAAGAAGAAAGAGAATGACGTAGAAAATAGGGAGAAAAAGTCGTGGAAATTAGCAGTGGAAATTAGGTCTATTAAAAGTGAAAAGAAAATAGAAAGTGTAATAAACTAATAATGAAGGGCAGAGATTAAGTTTGGAAGATGAAGGATGAGATTTATGATAAATGGAGAGAGAATGCATAGGATGACAATATTTTAAAATAAAAGATTGTGGAGAGTTGTGGAAAATCCACAAATATATGGAATGAAAGATGAGTAGTCATTGAGATTAAATGGTAAAATTTAATCTTTTAATTATAATAATTTTCATTTCTTAATTTGTGCAAAAATACTTGTAAATTTATCTTTGTGGCGCGAAGGGAATATTTCACAATGAAATAAATCTCATTCTTCCCATATTAATATAAGCATGGCATATTTAGTAGATAATAATATAAAATATGAGAAAAAATTCAAAACTTTTCACCATATAATTTAGTGTTAAGAAGAATATGATTAACTTTGAATCTAGCACACCTAATTTTGATTTTAAATTTAGGCACATCTAGAATTATTTCCTTAATGTCGTGGTTGATACGAGGTAATAATTTTATAATGAAATCAACACTAATAATATAAAACAAAACACGAGATGAAATATAAAATCGGCTTTGCCATAACATATAAAAAGACTAACACTTTCACATAGCCAACCCTCATTCTTTTTTTCCCAAAATACATGTCCAAATCCTTTCCCCCCAAAACCATGGTGAATGTGATCAGAACAACAAGAATAAAATTCACAGCTTCAATCCAAAGAAAACACCTTAGTTTCCAACTGATAAGCTTTGGTGAAGAAGGAAGGCCAACATAGATACGTCGAAGCAATGCTGCTAACCGTTGAAGCCCCGACGAGCATGTTCATCACTATGATCTGCAATCGGATGGCCTCAAGAGGCGACGCTCCGCCCATTATGAGGCCAGTCATCGCACCAGGAAGTGAAATTAGTCCGACGGTCTTAGCATTATCCAAGACCGGAGAGAGCGCTATCACAAGCGCTCGTTTCACTTGTTGTAATGTCGCTTGACGAGGAGTTGCCCCTAGAGCCAGTGCTGTCTCTACCTACATAGAAAGGAAATATAGTGATGTTTAGATAGGAATTAACATATACGGTAGAGCTTGACCAAATCAAACTATTCGATATTTTAATTTGATATTCAATTAGTACGATAAACTTATTCCAATTTTGATAGGTGAACAACGGATAAAAGTTGGAACAAGGTAAGGTTATTGACGGGTTCATCTATAAATAAAGTGTCTGCTTAATAATTTTTAAAAAGAGAATGAAAATAAATTCGGGGGACAAAAAAAAAAATATATTGAAAAAAGAATAGAATAGTCCACAACATACTTCAAACAAGCTAGAACCAAAATGTGGGCGATCCTCACTATTTTATCCCTACCCAAGAATGATAAAATCATCCTTAGAAACATTTTTTTCCTATTAAAAAATCAAACTTTCTTACTCCTACTCCTTCTCTTTCCTACTATCCACCTAAAATGATTGAAATAAAAAATACAAGATAGTGAAAAAATTAATTTTGCTCATTAATTTAGTGATAAAAAAATGTAGACACAAATTATCAAAAAGAATCACCATACCAAATTCATCTGAATCTTGATATCATCACGGAGCTTCTTCATGGTGACACCAGTTACCGTCATCGCATTTCCGACCATCATCCCTGCTACGGGGATGATGTACCTCGGACTGAAAGGAAAAACACGTAAAATCACCAGCAAAAACATAGTGATCGCTGTTCCGGCCAGGATCGACACTCCTGCTACGTACTTCCCTCGCGGTACATGTTTCGCTCGTTGCCCCGCTGTGTATCCCGCAACACACACCTACACGATACGCCCACACATCCATCAGTGACGAGTAGGTCTCATCATGTGAACCTAATTTACATGAATTTTTTTTTTCTGAAGCTTTTAGCCATAAAAGACACATTCAAAAAATAGATTGACTTTATAAATTATTTTTCTCAAAATCACTAATAAATATTAGTTAAGTCTACCGTTAACTTCTGCGAATTTTGTTTATTGAAGTTTTTATCACAAGTAATTAATAAATTTAGGTGTAGTTCGAAATTGTCTACCCTACACATGGGGCAATGCACAACTGTACTGTAAGTGTTGTACCACTTATTTTGATAGGTTGTACATTACAACACATCAAAACAAGCGGTACAACATCCCACAACACAACTGTGCACTGTTTTGGTGTGTAGGATAGAAATAACCATGTAGTTCTGCGGAAGACCGTCTATATTGGCGCACAAGGCCTAATCCAACCCAACCCAACCCAACCAATACTCCCTCCATCCCAATTTTGTTTACCCAAAAGCTCAAAAAAGGAAAAAAAAATTGTTTACCCATTTTCTAAAATGACAAAAAACAATATTATTTTTTCAAACTCAACCCTTAAAACACTACTTCATATTCAAAAAACTACTTTATACTCAAAAGTGTTAATAAACAATTTATTTTTTAAAAATTATGTCATTTTAAAATGAATAATTAAAATGGGAACAGAGGGAATATTTCTTTCCCTTCATAATGGTTACATGAAGGTACATCCCACGAACTCATTTCGTGGAATGATCTCACTCAAAACTTAAATTGAATAACGTGTTGATGCAAGAAATAGAGAAATATTCAACTATGAATTATGTCATATTAACTATGAATATGTCTAAGCTAATATATATAATTTTCTTTTCTATAAAAATCATTTGGGATGTTGATTCAATTGCATACGTACATCCACTTGGTTCAGAAATTGTTATTTTTTATTCGTGAGTGACATAATTTAGAGTATAAGTGCATTGATTATCGAGACAAGTAAGATCTTACAGCCTCAGCAATTAATGTCAACATATAGTATTAATTAGGAATATTCTTTTATTTTTCAAACGGAAATCTCACTCTTTTGACATTAACAAAAAGAGGTAACATAGTCTGCAAATTAATCACACAATAATTCTTGTTAATTTCTAAAAATGAAGCTGAAAATTAAATTACGAGAGGGTGAAAATTTACATCCATTAATCCATGGAGGCATGAATTATCAACTCGACCATTATAATCTAATGTCCACCTGTTTCATTTTATCCATTCACACAAATCAATTTATTCTATTTATCAGGGTATCAAAAGATACAAACACTCTTCTCTATTATTAAATGATAATTACTTCTACTGTTTATTAGGAGCATTATTGAAAAAAATAGGTAAAATAAATACATTCATATAAATAAAATGACAATTAAAAAGAAACACAATTTTGAATAATATTGAACAGATAAAAAGGGATGGAAGGAGTATTAGTGATATTTTGATCGGTTAAATTAAGGGTGGTTACCGACTTACTGTTTCGAAATTTTTAGTATGACAAAATTCATATCGATATTGTATCGAAAATTTCGATATACCGAAAGTCGGTTTACCAAAATTTCGGTATATCAGATTTACATATTGTAAACCGTACCAAAAATTAGTTATACCGTATCATACCGAATTTTCAATATATACTAAAATTTACAGAAATATGGTATACCGTTTCATAACGAATTATGGGTATACTGTTCACACTGAAATTATTTATAAATAAAAAATGAATTATTTTGTAGATTTTGATACAGTATATACCGGTATTACTAAATACCAAATTTATTTCAATAGTGCCGTATGCAAATTTTCATATTATTACCGTACCAATTTTTTTTTTTTTTTTTTTTTACAAATACGATATTTTTAGTACGGTATACAGGGGTGTATCCTCCCTATATGGTGTGGGGGCTTTAGTCCCCCCCCAACTTTTCAAAAGCTTCTTAAAATATATTCTTAATATTAGTTTTATCTACTAATTTAAATAAAAAACAATTCATTAAAGGTATTAAATTTGTTGGGTATAAATTATTTTCACTAAAGATTGTAAGTTGTTTCACTGAAGAGTATGAAATTAAATATTTTCGCTAAATGGTTATTTGTTATACTAAAAAATACTACAAACCAGTTTCACCATAAACAAGTTTCACACTATACACATTATGAATTATAACTGATATGATAAAAATTTATTTGTAGCCCCTCAAATAAAATTGTCTAGCTCCGCCCCTGACGATATACCAAATATTTCTATATTTTTCCACCTCTAGATTAAATATTTAAATAAATCAAGTTGTGACTCGATGAAGAAAGAAAAAGCATTGAATTGAACTTCAAGCAAACACGAGAACTTCAATAAAATTATAAAAAGACATGATCTTTTCCAAGGAAAAAAAAAAGGCATGATTAAAGACAAAACTAACTAATATATATATATATATATATATATATATATATATAAAAGAAAAGAAAAAACATACCATGAAGAGATAAGCCATGACAATCCAAAGAGCATTATCTTGATTGAAAATGAACTGAAGAACAAATCCAATGATGGAAAGCTGCACAAAAGACCTGAAAATGGAATAAATCATTTCACCCTCTAACCCCAGCTTCTGAAAGTAGGACAGCGCCACCGCCAGCGCCACCACCGCCAGCGCCGCTGCCGGTTTTATCATTCCGTTCAAGAAATCCACCACCCATTGAAATTCCATTTTTGCCCCTGGCTCTTGGACAAACTTGTGACAACGTTACAAACTAAATCTACCGAAGGTTGCAGGTACAAATAGGTACGAACTTATTTGAATAGATTAATTAATTTTTTTTAAGTGTGGGCGGGTGGGGCCCGTTCTATTCCTCTGTTAGTCTGTTACATTTTAAAAAATTATTAGCACATGTTCATCTATTTATTTTGCTGTTAGAAAAATAATATAAAAAATTAATTTCACACTCTTTTATAGAGAAAAATAGTTTTTTTGGTCCAGCAACTTGTCTAGTGTCCAATTTTGGTCCCAAAAAAATTAATTTTTCAATATTGGTCCCACAACTTACCGAATCGTCCAATTTTGATTATCTGGAAATAAAAGACGATTAATGTGTTAATTCCATTGATACAAATACAAATATTTAAAAAATATCTATAAAACATGAAAAAGAAAAACTCCAATAATTATTATTTAAGATGAATTGCAAAGCTCCCATAAAATACTAATAATGAAATTTTAATTACTAACTAAGAATGTAAATCACGATAGAGTAAATAAAATAATAAATTAATAATTTCCTATAAATTTTGATTCTCCATATCTTCGTAAAATAATCCCAAATTGTTATCATGATCTCGTCTCCACTAATAGTATATAAATGATTATTACAATGATTATTTTAGAGTAAAATATGAAATTATAAGATTGAAACAACTCTCATGCTCGTCATCAATATTTTAAGAATGTCATTTTATCTTCCAAAATCTACACACATATATATATATATACACTCAAGGTGAGAAAAGAAAAAAAAAATTAATGAATACGAAAAAATAATTTTTTTTTTGTCCCTACTTGTTTGGTGTCCAATTTTGGTCCCAAAAATTTTAACTTTTTAATTTTGGTCCCGTAACTTATTGAATTGTCCAACTTTGGTCCCATTTGAGACCAAATTTGGACGATTCAATAAGTTATAGGACCAAAATTGAAAAGTTAATTTTTTTGGACCAAAATTGGACACTAGACAAATTGCGGGACCAAAAAACTATTTTTCTCCTCTTTTATAAGTTCGAATCTAAATAAGGTTTTTTTTTTTTATAATATCAGAGCATATGATTCATGCTCAAATTTTGGGTTCGATTCCTATAGTAAGCAACTTCACTCCAAAATGTGAAAATTAAGAATTTAACTGTGAGGGGAGTGTTAGGAAATTAATACTCCATCTGTCCCCTAAATTTATTTTTCTTGGAATGAACACATATTTAAATTTTTTTAGATAAAGCAAAAATATTGTAGGGTTCATTTATATATAAATAAAGTGATTGTTTGTGAGAATGATAATTAGGTAATAATTTCCAAGAATGGAACGCAAATAGATTTAAGGGACATACAATAAAGAAAAGTGAGAATAAATTTGAGTAATATAGATAATTTTATTTTGGTTTGTCCCAAAAAAAATTTGAATGCCTAAAAATAAAAAATATTCATTAAATTGCACCCTCACAATTGTTGATAGGCGAACATCAACTAGATATGGAGCGAACAGTTATTGAAGTCTAAAACAAAGAAAATCACGATTTGGGCGCATTAACCAATCTGGGAGGTGTATGAAGTGACGAACAACTCTCCCGACGAACAACTAATGGGCGAACAGGTATTAAGGCCCGGGACCAAGAATGAGCCAACTGTGAAGTCATACATGACGAACAACTTGGTCAAAATATTATACAACAAATAGCCAAGGAGGTGTGTACAAGTGAACAAAGGACAAAGATCCCAAAGCCAAGCTGAACAAAGCCATAAGGCGAGCAACTTCCAAAGTACAACCTCAAGAGGCGAACAACTTTCAGTTGGAGAACCAACAAGATCAGTTAAGCCGACCTAGGCGAACAACAGTGAGTCCGAGATAAGGACCAAAGAAAACTTTGTAACTAAGGTTCAGCTTAGATAAGATCAGAGGGACACATGTCAAGCATGCAGGCTAGGGAGACCAAGAGTCTTAGACACCTCATGCTAGCTAGTCTCTATAAATAGTTGTTCTCCAGCTTATTTATGTAATTTTGAAATTTCAGACTAAAAACACACATAAATTCACCCAAACTCACACATACACGAAATTATTTCAATTTCGATCTTCATATTACCCGAATTCGTTAACCCAAACCCCGATTTACCATTTACGGTGGTAATCAATCACACGTTATTGATTGGTGACGTAAAAACGGATTAAAACAGCCACTAATCCTCCCGATTAGATTCGTTCACCAACAAATTTGGCGCTAGAAGAAGGGAGCGAACCTCCGGTTTAGTGTGATTACTCAAGAACTTCAAGTTGAAAACTTGAAGATTCAAAGGAAATCTCAAGAAATATTTGAAGATACAAACAAAAGTGTTCTTGGTGTTCTTGGTGTTCTTCAATTTATAAATTAAGAAGTAATTTAAATTGAAATGCCTCAATCTAAAGAGACCCAAGGATCACGTTTGTCGAAGAGAGCGTCTCAGACCCGAGCCACGTCGGCCGACCACCAGGACCGTGACCCAAAACATGCGAACAGGTCACAGCATACAGCCATAACACATAACCTCCCCCCTGAGATGGAGGCTTTGGCGAACAACCCCAACGAGTTGGCTAAAACCATAGCTGCTCTCCAGGCCCTCCAGAGGCAACAAGAGCAGGTTAGGCCAACACAAGCAAGGCCAAGGGACAAGTCCCTAGAGGTTGTTAGGCCCAAGACTACCAGGGGCGAGCAGCGAGAAGTTGATAGTGCTCAAATCAGACGAAATAAGGGAAAGGCCAAGGTGGTCGACCAAAGAGAAGTACAGGCTGAGTCTGGTCGCGGACGAACAACTATGTCTAGCCATGGAACAACACGTTCCAGTGCCCAAGACAGGCTTAGCCAACCCCATCAACGAGAAGCTGCTCGCCGGGGAGCAGAAGATGGGCGAGCAACTTTTAATCAGCCTCGCCCATCAGTCCATGAGAGACTCACCCAGTCAGCCTTTAGGCGCCTTGGGCCAAATGCGGCGAACAACATTAGGAGGCAAGTCCAAGAAGTGCCCACTCCAAGCGAGGGACTGCGACGAGCAGAAAGGTTAATGCCTTTGCTCGCCGAACAGCCTCCAAGTCAGGGGGCACCTCTTGATGAATTATCAAGCCTAAGGAGGGCTGTGGAGAACATGCAAGGGCAACTAGACCAACAGAGGGGGATGGGAGCGACCAGCATGCCGTCCTCACCTTTGGCAGCCCACATTTTGAAGGCCCCGATCCAGAAAAAGGTTCAATTCCCAGCAAGCATTCAATATGAGGGCATTACTGACCCCCGGGTCCACTTATCAAAGTATACGGACTACATGGTCTCCGTAGGGGCCAGCGACGCCACCCAATGCCGGAATTTTCCATTAACATTAGACGATCGGGTTCACAAGTGGTTTTCATCAATGCCGCCGGCATCAATCCACTCGTTCATTCAGCTAAGTCGAGAATTTCTCTCTCACTTTTCAACGGCGGGGTCGTATCTTTCCCAAAAACATCGGCTATCAGATTTAAGACAAAATGATGATGAAACTGACCGGGCGTTTATGGAAAGATTCGATAAAGTTTTGCTAGAAGGAGAACCAGTGAGCGAAGATACAAAGATCGTCGCTGTGATGGCCGGATTGAAAAAAGGGTCGAAGTTATGGAAGGAGGTACGTCTGAAGTGCCCAAAGACTTATGCCGAGTTCAGAAACCAAGCTGGCATTTTCGTTTCCATGCACGAGGCCCTACAAACAAATTTAGGGGAGAACAAAGCTGATCCTAAGGAGAATAACAAAAAGCCTGTCGGGACAAGCTACAGGGTCCCGAAAAACATGAAAGCATTCACTGAAGGATCGGATTTGAAGGAAAAACTGAACCAAGTATTGACAGTATCAGTAGATACTGTGTATGAGAGCGTAAAGGAGAAAGAGTTGCTCTCCCCACCACGTAAAATCCGTCAGGATACTGGCAAACTCAACCCAAACAAGTACTGTGCCTACCATCAAAGTGTGGGGCATTTTACAAGTGAGTGTCGAGATTTGCTCAAGCAACTCTGGCGATTTTATGAGGAGGGAAAGCTCTCTGATTTCGTTAAAAGGCAACCTGGGAAAAGAGCTCGGGAGAACAACTCAGAAGACGAAGAGGATGGTCAACCTCAGAGAAACAGCAGACCCGGGCGACCAGTACCCAATATGCCAGCTCAACCTTTAGAAGACCTGTTCATGATGGAACCCGCAGGTCCCGCGGGAGGATGTTTTGACGGACAACCACCCGACTCTAATCGAAAGAGGAAAGCGGAGTTACGAGCGATTGGCCAAGTGCAAGAAATGGGAGTTAAGCCGTCTATCATGCAAACGGCGGAATTAACTTTCACCGAAAAAGACCTTGAAGGCGTCTTAACACCACACAATGATTCGCTCGTAATCTGTGCAAAGATTATGGGGACCAGAGTCCACAGACTGTTGGTGGACACCGGAGCCTACACGAACATCTTATTCAAGAAGACCCTCGATAATCTGGGAGATTATTCGGGTTATGTTCGAAATACAACACATAGAATTGTAGGTTTCGGAAATGCTGTGACAACGCCGTTGGGAATTGTAACATTAGCTGTACAACTTGTAACGGCCAATGAACCCGAAAGAAATATAACAAGAATGGTAGATTTCTTGGTTGTAGACCAGGAGTCGACCTATAACGGGTTTCTTGGCCGACCTTTTCTTAATGAATTTAAAGCTGCGTGTTCCACTTACCACTATTGTTTGAAATTTCCAACAGCTAGTGGAACAGGCACAATTAAGGGAGACCAACGGAGAGCACGAGAGTGCGTTCAACAGCTACGAGCAAAATTTGTACAAATATCCATGATGGAAGCAACAAGTTATCCCATCGACGAACCATCAATACTAAACAATATGATGGACATAGACGACCACATGGATGCGGACGAACAGCACTTGAACGAGCAAGTGTTGGACGAACAACTCGTTACCACCCGCGGGGAACCTCCATCTGACGAACAACAAAGGGGTGATGACGAACAACCTTCAAAGGAAGACTTGGAGGACCAACTACAAACGAACAACAATGGGACGGAGCCAACTGATGATCTAGAACCCCGCCTGGGGGCAGAACCCATGGACATCGAAAATGATTCCAACCCTGAGGAACCCATACTTGATCCCCGTTGGAAGGGACAAAAACGATGAGCAACTCCAGTCGAAGAGCTGGAGGCGTTCAAAGTTAATCCCGACAACAAAGATCTTGAATTATTCATAGGATCAGAGCTCCCAGAGCCTTACAGATCCCGAATGAAAGAGTTCCTCACCAAGAATCTAGATGTCTTTGCTTGGTCTCACGCAGATATGGTGGGGATAGATCCGAAACATGCTTGCCACAGGTTGAACATAAATCAAGCAAGGAAGCCCGTCCATCAAAAGCGGAGGAAGTATGGCCCAGACAAATACCAAGCCTTGAATGAAGAAGTTAAGAAGTTGCTAGACAACGATCTCATTCGACAAGCACTCTGTCCACAATGGGTAGCAAACCCAGTACTCGTGAGGAAACCAAACGGGACCTGGAGGCTATGCATAGATTTTACGGATCTAAATGCAGCATGCCCGAAGGACAATTTTCCTCTCCCACATATCGATCAATTGGTGGACAGCACTGCAGGTCACGAGATGTTAACATTTATGGATGCTTTCGCTGGGTATCATCAAATTCCTATGCATCCAGATGATCAGGAGAACACGGCGTTTTATACAAACAAAAACTTGCTGTGTTGGAAAAGAATGCCTTTTGGCCTCATAAATGCCGGAGCAACATATCAAAGACTGGTGAACAAGATGTTTGATCAACAAATTGGAGACACGGTTGAGGTCTACGTAGACGATATCGTTGTCAAAAGTCCCAAGAAGGAGGACCATCTTCAACATCTGGCTCAAGTGTTCGAAATTCTTCGACACTATAACATGAAGTTGAATCCAAAGAAAAGTAGCTTTGGAGTCCATTCAGGGAAATTCTTGGGTCATCTTGTTAGCCAGCGGGGAATTGAGGCCAATCCTTCAAAAGTTAAAGCCATCCTGGATATGCAGCCACCACGTTCAGTGAAAGAGGTGCAAAGACTCACCGGGTGCCTAGCAGCGTTGAACCGGTTCATATCCAGGTCGGGGGACAAGTGCCGTCCATTCTTCGAGGCCGTCAAAAAAGGAAAGTTTGCATGGACTAACAACTGCCAGGCGGCCTTCGATCAACTTAAAGACTACCTGGGAGATGTCAAAATCTTATCAAAACCAGTCCCAGGAGAAAAGCTCTTTTTATACTTAGCCGCATCAGAAGTTGCCATCAGCTCTGTTTTGGTGCGCGAAGACGGCAAATTCCATCAACCAATTTATTACGTCAGCCAGGCTTTACACGAAGCAGAGATCAAATATGCTCCAACCGAAAAGCTGGCGTATGCTTTGGTTATGAGCGTGAGAAAGTTACGACCATACTTCTTTGACCATCAAGTCGAAGTTCTAACAACTTTCCCGCTCAGGCAAATTCTCCATCGCCCCGACACGGCAGGTCGTCTCTTAAGATGGTCACTGGAGATTGGCCAATTTGGGGTGACCTATGCTCCTCGAACTGCGATCAAAGGGCAAGCATTAGCCGACTTTATAGTCGAACTAACTTTCCCACCAGATCCGACGAGAGGACTTGATCATCCTTGGCATCTCTATGTGGACGGGTCATCAACCAATATAGCCTCGGGGGCAGGAGTAGTATTAATAAGTCCAAACAGACAAGTATTCACCTCGGCAATCAGATTTGGTTTCATGGCAACCAACAACGAAGCTGAGTATGAAGCTCTTATCGCTGGTCTCCACCTATCCCTTGCAGTTGGTGTCAGACGCTTGCAAATATTTGGCGATTCACAATTGATCGTGAACCAAGTCCGAGGTGAATACGAAGCAAAAGATGATCACATGATCGAGTATCAACGGATTGTTGCTCACCTGATGTCCATGTTGCAGCAAGTTTTCATACAGCAAATTCCAAGGACGAGCAACACTCAAGCAGACGCACTTGCCCGACTAGCAACAAGTGAAGGCCCCATAGAGTTGGCAGATATTATAGTTACAAAGATGAAAGATCCATCAACAGTAAGTTATAATGTCAATCAACTCGACGATCAAACCAGTGAAGAAGAAGACTGGAGAACAAGTATAGTCAAATACTTGAAAAATGGGAAAAAACCAAACAACCCTTTTGAAGCTGCCAAGCTAATAAAGCGAGCCGCCAGATATACTCTGGTGGGCGAGCAACTTTACAAAAGGGGAATATCAATCCCACTTCTCAAGTGTTTGCCTAGGGGGCAAGGGCAAGCAGTGCTTGAAGAGATACATGCTGGAGTATGTGGAAATCATACTGGGGGGCAAGCTTTGGCATACAAGACAATCAGACAAGGCTATTATTGGCCGACTTTACGTCAGGATGCAATCAAAAAAGCCAAAACTTGCCATCAATGTCAGATTTTTGCCCCAGGCATCCATACCCCGGCTCAGGAACTTGTGTCAGTATACAGCCCATGGCCTTTTGCAAGATGGGGGATGGACATCATTGGTCCTTTCCCGGCTGGGGTTGGAAATGTTCGATTCGCCGTCGTGGCAGTCGATTATTACACAAAATGGGCGGAAGCAGAGGCCATGATGAATATAACACAGCAGAAGATGATCAACTTTATTTGGAAGAACATTGTCTGTCGTTTTGGAGTTCCACAAGCAATCGTGACAGACAATGGTCCACAGTTTGATGGACAAGAGTTGAGAGAATTCTGTACGAAGTGGGGGATCAAGAAACATTACTCCACACCTTATCACCCCCAGTCAAATGGACAAGTTGAAGCCGTAAATAAAATCATAAAGCATACGTTAAAGGTGCGACTGGCGGAGAGTAAAAGCAGTTGGTCTACAGAACTTCCGGAAGTCTTATGGGCATACAGAGTTTCTCCCAGGTCAAGCACCGGAGAAACACCCTTTGCAATGGCTTTCGGGACAGAGGCTGTAATACCAATTGAGTTAAAGGCCACTACATTTAGGACGACCAACTTTGATGAACAGGCGAACAACTCTGCTCTAAATGCTGAATTGGATTTGCTCGAAGAAAAAAGGTTGAATGCCGAGCTAAAAAATGCCACATACAAGCAGCGAGCAGAACGTTACTATAATTCCCATGTAAAAGTTAGGGAATTCAGAGTTGGAGATTTGGTTCTAAGAAAGTTGCTCGCCCAACCTCCAGGTGTATTGGGACCAACTTGGGAGGGCCCATATCGAATTACAGAAAAATACGTCAATGGCGTATACGATATTGAGGATCTGGAAGGCAAGCCGGCCCAATACTCCTGGAATGCTGTACATCTAAAGAAGTACTATCAATAAAGTTGGGCGAACAAATGTCTTGGGGGGCAAGGGATGCGTATGAGTTGAAGGAAGGCTAAAAACTTGCCTAATTTTTTAAAAAAAAAAATTTCTTAAGTATAGATTCAAAAGTTGCTCGGCACGTTGTATAGTCTGGTGCTAGTGCTTTTGATTTTATAGATAGAGTTGCTCGGCAAAAAATATTATAAGCGAGCAAGTTTTAGTTTGTGTTTTAAAGCTGTTCGTCGGATTGTATATGATAGTGATGGACAGTCTTATAACACTTGTAATTATTTTGCAATGTAAATATAATAGTTGTTCGTCAAAAGAGGAAAAGTCCAAAAGCTCGAGGTACAAGTCCATTCAAAGGTTGTTCGTTTTATAAATGAACAGAACCTAAGGACCAAAGCCACTTAAAGGTTGTTTGTTTTTTAAAACGAACAGAACCTAAGGCTAAACCCTGATTCCACTAAAGGCAAAGTTCAATTCGAACAAAAGCCCAATACTATATGTTATAATTGTAAAGGCATTGACAGAAATGTAAAGGCAATTAACATATATAAGAAAATGAGCGAACAAAAGAAAGACGTCCATTAATCAAAGGCATTGAGCCTCAAAAATAGTACAAGCTGGAAGCAGCCATTACTAGTACTACAAAAAGGAACGAGCAACTATTACAAAAGAGATGAAGAAAAAGCTAAGTCCTAAAAATTACTGCTGCTCGACGGGAGGAGGATCTTGAGATTGCTCGGCAGGAGGGTCGACAATCATGTCTCGAGCAAGGTCTTCAGCTGCCTTATCCTCCGCCTCTTTAGCAATTTGCTCGTCCGCGGCAGCCGGCTCATCTCCTTGCTCGCCTTCATCAACTGGAGGAGGAGGGTGGGTGATGGAAATACTGGGGTCAAGTTTGTCAAGTTTAACCCCTAGTACGGCCAAGTCCGCCAGCTGAATTTCGATGTTGTTCGGCGGTGGATAGTGCTCCATAAATTCATTCAAGTCCTTGGCCATTTCTTCCACCAGGTCCTTGAAGTCGTAGGCATCAGCCGAGCGGATGCTATCCGCATAGGCACAAATATATCCAAGGTTGGAGATAGGACCGGTGCGAGCTTGAACCTCCTCTTCAAGTTGCTCTCGGGTGAAGAGGTTGGCTTCGGCCTCCCGAAGACGAGCATTTTCAGCTTTGAGCTCGGCAATCTCTTGTTCAGCCGCAGTCAATTTCTTCTCCCCCTCGCCGAGCAAAACCTCCTTATCCCCGAGCACGGCCTCTTTGTCCTTCAGTTCTTTGGACAAAACTTGAATTTCTTCAAGGCGCTTGTGCTCAGCATCAATGTAAACATTGATCTGGTTGTTGAGGCGAGCAATTTTAGCCTCGTACTGGCCGACCAGGCCGTCCTTTTCTTCAGTAAGCTGCCGAGCAGTATTCGCATAAAGGCGAGCAGACTCTTCTTGCTCGGCAACTTGGGCAATTGCCCTTTGGGCAGTAACGAGGCCATTGGCGACGAGCATCATGGAGAGGTGGAGATTGTCCATTTGCCCCTGTTGGAGGATGGCTTTGTCCAACGGACGCGTCCAGGCTCGGGCGACCAACTCCGTCGCCTTGCGAACATGCTCGCCAGGAATCTCCCTTATGTTAACGGGAGTCTTCGAGCAAGCGTACTGATGTACAACACTTGCTCGACCAGGATAATCGTCAGCACGATATCTGCGAACAAGAAAGGAAAGGATACTTAGAAAAATAATAATGATGAATCTTGCTCGGCAGAAGCTGATATGGACTTACTCCTTAAATTTCCGCTCATCCCAACCCAGATGGGTGAGATCCTCGGGGCCGCGACCAGAAATGGAATCCTTGCTCGCCTTGCCTGATCTTTCCACAGGCTCAATGGAGCGACGAGCAGCTTCCCCCTCTGGACGAGGATGACTCTGGCCAACTTTCTCTTTCCCCTTACCTGCAATGGGGACGTCGTGGGCCAGCGGAGTCCCATCCGCCTTCTTTAGGCGTTTCCCCGCGCGGGGGGGGGAGAGATTGGTGAAGACGGCTGGGCAGGGGCTGGAGGAGCAACGGGCCGCGGGACTTTGGCCCCCTCCGCCTTGTTCGTCATCCCCAGAATCTTCGTGGGCGGGTCACCTCTCCTCTTCCGTCCCTTTTGAGGCGCCATCTCGAAGACTCTTTGTTCGAGGAGTGCAAAACTGGGGGGAATCGCAACGGTGACTTGCTCGGCTAAAAAAATAAAAAATAAAAAAAAATAAAAGAGTTAGACGAGCAAGTTGTAAAAGTATAGTGACGAGCAAAAGTAGAATCAAGAGTTAGAAATTTTTCATACCTGGGGGCACTTCCGCTTGTGCTTCCAAGTGATGAGGGTAAGGAAACAAGCGAGCAGCTCTCAGGCACCTTCCCTCACGTAAATACTCGGTGGTCCTATCTGCTTTGTTACGAAGGCCGACCAGACAGGAGGTGAATAGAAACTCTGAGCCGATCTCTTCTCCTTCCGAATTCCACTTGAGCAGTCGAGGGCCTGCGAGCAAACAATAAAAGTTAAATTAGAACAGTACAGTTCAAGGGCGAACAAGAAAATAATCTTACGTTTAAATATCCCATAAGAAGCTGGGGAATTTATTCGTCCATCACCACCGTGTGGACCAGAAGATGCTCGCCAGTCACCCCCAACAAAAAAGAAGTGTTGCTTCCAGTCACGAATTTTGTTCGGCACACCTTCCACCATCTTCAATCCTGTCCTGGCCTTGAGGTAGTAGTAACCTTCCTCTCCAGGAGGACATCTTGTGATCGTCATAAGGTAGTTGATCTCTTCTGCAGTTATGCTATCAACATACCCCTCTAGTGCGAACAGACACATTGTCCCCAGCAGGTTCATCCATCCAATTGGAGTGATTTGGGTGATAGCAAGGTTGGTCGCCTCTAGGAAACGACCAACAACGGGTGGAAGAGGCAATCTCAATCCTGCGATCAGAGTATGAATGTTGATCGCCGTGCATCCTGGTGGTGGGCGATCAGCTCTCTCTTTTCTCTTGGGAGCCCACATATGAATATCGTAGGGAATCTTGTAGGTCTCCCGGATCGAATCCAGTTCATGCTCGCGAACAACGCTTTTGATCTTGCTCGCCTGGTACTCAGTCTTCACCAGATCCAATACTTCTCTTTCTGGGCGAACAAAGTTGTTCGCATACTCCTCAGTGTATGCTCGCCATTCAAAAGGCCGAGCAACTCCAGTTGGGATCTTATTTTCCGTCATTCTTGGTGAGGGGAACCCTATTCCTTCTAGAAATTCACGAGTTAGCTCGTCAAAAAATGGATCTTCTGATTCAGCGCTGGATGAAGAATCGTTCTCCGAATTTCTGCTCGCTGCGATCACTATTTCTCTCCCAGATGGGCGGGCACCAGTATCCTCAACTGAACGAACCACCGAATCCACGTGAGGATCCGATGCCGAGGAAATCTCGAAGGGAGGTTGATCGATGGGGGCCGCGATTGGAAAGAGTGGATCAAGAGTCTCCTCAGATCTGTTGCTCGAGTGCGAAGACATGGAAGAAAAAGGGGGAGAAAAGGAACCAGACGACGGCGTTTCGTCGGAGAAGACGGCGGCGCGAAAACCCACACGGCGGCGATGGCGTTTTCGAGAAAATAAATACAGAAGAAGATAGAAGAAGAAGAATAGCTACCTGGGATTTAAAATTTGAAGCCAAATACTGAAGGACGGATGCCGGAGAGCTTGAAATCGCCGGAGGAGGATGGAAATCGCCGGAGCACTGTAGCAAGAGGGGGAAAAGTGGGAAAATTTTCAGTTTTCCCACTATTTATACCCCAAACAAAAACGGGGTCCCAGGCGTAATTTTCCGAAAGTTCTGGGGCTCAATTGAGAGAAAACGGGGTAAATTCCGAGCTAAACTAGAAATTGAAGGGCCTATAAGCAATTATAGGGGCGCGTGGCCTCGGGGTTGCTCGCGCGTGAACGGCGCGCAATCATTACGCTGGCGTCATCTTCGTACAACTCCCAGACCTCGGGAAGACGAAACGACGGACCATATGATGCTCGTCCAGACCAATGATGTTCGTCCCAACCCTCATTATTTTGATATCCTAACTATAGTTGCTCGCCACAAAGTTACTCGTCTGATGCAACATCTAGTCAGGATAGGGGGCAATTGTTGATAGGCGAACATCAACTAGATATGGAGCGAACAGTTATTGAAGTCTAAAACAAAGAAAATCACGATTTGGGCGCATTAACCAATCTGGGAGGTGTATGAAGTGACGAACAACTCTCCCGACGAACAACTAATGGGCGAACAGGTATTAAGGCCCGGGACCAAGAATGAGCCAACTGTGAAGTCATACATGACGAACAACTTGGTCAAAATATTATACAACAAATAGCCAAGGAGGTGTGTACAAGTGAACAAAGGACAAAGATCCCAAAGCCAAGCTGAACAAAGCCATAAGGCGAGCAACTTCCAAAGTACAACCTCAAGAGGCGAACAACTTTCAGTTGGAGAACCAACAAGATCAGTTAAGCCGACCTAGGCGAACAACAGTGAGTCCGAGATAAGGACCAAAGAAAACTTTGTAACTAAGGTTCAGCTTAGATAAGATCAGAGGGACACATGTCAAGCATGCAGGCTAGGGAGACCAAGAGTCTTAGACACCTCATGCTAGCTAGTCTCTATAAATAGTTGTTCTCCAGCTTATTTATGTAATTTTGAAATTTCAGACTAAAAACACACATAAATTCACCCAAACTCACACATACACGAAATTATTTCAATTTCGATCTTCATATTACCCGAATTCGTTAACCCAAACCCCGATTTACCATTTACGGTGGTAATCAATCACACGTTATTGATTGGTGACGTAAAAACGGATTAAAACAGCCACTAATCCTCCCGATTAGATTCGTTCACCAACAACAACACTCATATAATATAGTGTAACTCATTACACTTTTTTTTAATCCCCGTGCCAAAAATGCCTCAATGTCTTTTGTGACCGAAAGAATATAAATAATTATTTTTAATTTTTCTTATAAATTCGAGCTTTTAAACGAAATAAAATTGGCAAACTCTCATATGCACTAAGTACACAGACTCAACAGTTGATCATATTTACACTGAAAAATTTGTTTCAATTACACTGAAAAGTGTGGTTGGATCACGCTGAAAACTGATTTCCAGTGTAAACTCTTCAGTGTAATTTGAACAAACTTTTCAGTGTAAATATGATCAACTGTTGAATGAGTGCACCATACACCAAGTGCACGGGAGAGTTGCTCAATAAAATTATGGAAAAATGATTTTTTTCGTCCCGTAACTTTACCTCATTTTGATTTTCGTCCTGCTGACTTTCAAATTTTAATTTTAGTCCTGTAACTTTACCTTTTTTCTATTTTCATCCTGCTAACTTTCAAATTTTGATTTTTGTCCTGTAACTTTATCGCTTTTTTATTTTTGTCCTATAAGGGTTAGTAGGTTGTAGGACCAAATTCAAAAAAATATATAAGTTACCGGACGAAAATCAAAATATGAAAGTCAACAGGACGAAAAAAAATGAAATTACAGGACTAAAATCAAAATTTGAAAGTCAGCAGGACGAAAATCAAAAAGTGGTAAAGTTATAGGACAAAAAAAATAATTTTCCCTACAATTATTTCATCCACATGAAATACAAATTAAATATGACACAAATAATTTCATTTGTGGTGGGGCCGGTGGTGGGGTGGAATTATGCATTTATGCTACGTATTCTTTATTTTGCAGAAAAAGCCTTCCCTCGATGGAGTTGAATTTGTGGGAGGAGCCGGTGGAGTTTGTATGTGAGGGATTGAGTTGGATTCCAAACATCATTTTGCAGTAATGATAATTGATGACACGAAGTGACGTGTAACAGATATTTAGAGTTATAATTTATTATTTGAATGAGTTGGTTCGAACTTTTGATGGTTTGTGTTTTGACTTATATCAAGAAGACTAAATTTATCTAATGGATTGAAAATACAAATCAATCAGTTATTCATCAATTCTATTAATTAAAGTGTGGACAAACTGTTATATGAGAATAGTTTATGAAATTGTTTTAAGTCATAGAATATTATTAAGTTGGGTTAGTAGTTTTATGTTATAATTGTGGGAAGAATTTCATATCAAGACCCAAATTTTAGGTTATGTCTCAATTTAAGTACTCATTTTAAAAGTGTCTCAAATTAAGTCTCAATTTTTTTTTTTTTCTCAATTTAAGACTTGTTTTGTATTCTTGTGTCTCAATTTAAGACCCAACAAACAATTTTTTTTAAAATTAAATTCATTCAATATAAAAAAAATTAGAGATATCTGTTATAATTAAAAAAAACTTAACTAAAAAATATTAAACTTTTATTAATATAATGAATATTTCTATATTTTTTCAAATCATTGTGTTAATTTAATTTAAAATTGTAATTTATTGTTTGAAAAAGCTGATAACTAGAATTTTGAAATTAAAAAATAAAACTAACATTTTTCATATACGACGGGAAATGATTATATGGAAAAATGCTAGTTGTCATATTTTTTAAAATACTAAATTAATACATGGTGATAATAAATAAAAATTAGAAATATATATTATATTAACAAAAAAGTTATTTTTTTATAATTGAAGTTTTTTATGATTTAAGACAAATGCCTCTAATTTTTTTTTTTTGAATGTCTCTAATATAGTTTTTGTATTGAATGAATTTAATTGGTTGTTGGGTCTTGAATTGAGACACAAGAATTTAAAACACGCCTTAAATTGAGAAAAAAATAAAAATTGAGACTTGATTTGAGACACTTTTAAAATGAGTACTTAAATTGAGACATAACCTAAAATTTAGGCTTTGATATGAAATTCTTCTGATACTGAAAATAATTTTATAATAAACTTAATTATTATAAACTATTTTTATATTAAATTTACTTGTATTATACTCAATGGGAGTCAGATGGTAAAAGGGGTAAAGTTGTACCCCTAATTGAAAATACATCCTTAATAAATAATGTAAAAACAAAAGTTATAAAAAAGAAAAAACTTGCCCCATCTACTAAAATTAGCCTTAAAATTGTATTAATTGTATTTAGTGCTTCCAATGTTAAATTTCTCAATAGGTCATTGATTGAACTTGTCAAAAAAAAAAAAAAAAAAAAAAAAAAAATATATATATATATATATATATATATATATATATAAGGGAATATACTCTTTTTAAGAAAAAATACTCCATTCATTTTGTTAATCAATGAAAAGTGCTTTGAAACAAAATGAGTATTGTGAGGGTTTTCATTTTCATTTCTAGGGTGTAGAATTTACTGTGAAATATTCGAAAAAAGAAATTGTAAAATTTATGCACGGAGGGAGTATGTATTTTTGTTTAAACAATAATATCTTAAGTAAATTTTATTTTAAATGAAATATTTGCTATTTAAGTAAATAGAGTATACAATATCAGTATGTGGGCTATTACTATTGGTACAAAAATATAAAATAAAACATAAATGAAAATTAATAAAAATGCATGAATTGATGTTAAGGTACGTACGACCACATACGAGTGACGTACACGAAGGGGTACCAATTATAATAATTATTGGACTGATTCCATCAATATTTATTTATCTATTTTAATGGGCAAAAGTGATTTTGTGGGGCCTAGCATAGACATGAGAATCTTGAATTAATTTGGATTGATTATTACTAATAAATACTCTATTCCTCCTTAGCTCGTTTGCATTCTCCATTTAATGTGAGTTATTAGTATTTATAATAATAAAATTACCTATAGAAACAATATGATAAATAAAAGTTGATTATTTATGAAAAAAAAACTTTTTTAATAAGGGGACAATAAAAAATGGAATGGTGGTAGTATCACATAATTTATTTTACTAATATCCATTTTTTTAATTAAAAATCAATATACATCAATGCCATAGATATGAATTGATGCTAATGGAATTTAATTTCAAATGAATGGCGATCCTAATTATCCCAAGATTAGTTCCTAATCAAGCTTATGCAGCTGGGATTTTTAACTAAAGTAATCACCCCGCACATAAAAACTAAAGAATTATAATATAAAATCCCAAATGAGATTTAATATTACTATTTTGTAATGATAACGCTGGTTAATTAATTTTTAGTACAATTAGGAAATTTTAAACCGTATTGTAGGGTTTTTTTTTTTTTTTTTAAGTAAAATGTAGGTTTTCTTTTTAGATCCTAATAAATTTGTATATATAATTCTTACGCTAATGTTTCCATTTGTGATTTGTCAATCTAGTATGGTACTTTGAGAAATAATCTTGGTTGCTCTAACTATTTAAAGCTCTCTTTAAATTGCTTTTATTTATGAAAATTGGGGTGTGATGATGTTGCGTTATGGGCAAAGTATTATATGAAAATAGTTCATGATAAGCTTATCATGAAATAATTTTAAAGTATTATTAATCTCATCTGGAGTATCATTAATCTCATCAGGGGTATCATTAGTCTGAGTTCAAGAAAATTTAAAACAATTACAATATAATATCACTGACCTAGATTAGTGATACCCCTGACAGGTTTAATGATACTCTTGATGAGATTAAGGATACTCTAAAATTATTTTATGTTAAGCTTATTATGAAATATTTTCATATAAAACCTACTATGGGTTATGAAGTCTGGTCAACTGCTTCATTATCCACGATTACGGTAATAAATTTTGAATCTTTTAAGCAGTTTTCGAATTCAATGAACTTTTAGGGTTATAATTCAATTTTGGCTATAAAAAAAACCTTTTAATTTATTGTAGTTAAGTATTAAAAAAAGTAAATCTTTTGAGTTGGTAGTGCCCCAAAACATAGTTATTAATGACAATTGTGTTATTTATTTTTCGTTTTTATTATTTTCTTTATAGTTGTAGATTATATCAAAACGGACAATACGTATGGTACTCACATGCAAAAATATCATGTTACATATAAGATACTGTTTCACATAATTTATTTTGAGTAACTCTATTGTGAACTTGATTTATGGTGCACTCAATCAACAGTTGACACGGTTTACACTGAAAAGTTAGTTCCAATTATACTGAAAAGTGTGGTTAGATTTTACTAAAAAGTTTATATTTGTAAACTGATTTCAAGTGTAAACTTTTCAGTGCAATCCAACCACACTTTTCAGTGTAATTGAAACCAACTTTTCAATGTAAATCGTGTCAATTGTTGAGTGAGTGCACCGTACACTTGGTGCACATGAGAGTTTGTCATTTACTTTTACATAATTATGTTAGTGTGAGATTAATTAAATTGGAAAAGAATTTGACTAGAAAAGAAAAAAGACAAACTCTCATATGCACCAAACTCACTCAACAATTGCTTATGTTTATACTGAAAAGTTTGTTTCAATTACACTGAAAAGTGTGGTTGGATTACACTGAAAAGTTTACACTAAAAACTGGTTTTCTGTGTAAACTTTTCAGTATAATTCAACCACACTTTCTAGTGTAATTAAAACAAACTTTTCAGTATAAACATGATCAACTATTGAATAAGTGCATCATACACCAAGTGCACAGGAGAATTACACAAGAAAAAAAGAATAAAGACGAGTTGGCCTATCAAATATTGCAAATTGCCATTCTTGTCAACTGGTTGGTATTAGTATAGCATCAAAAATAGCTTAGGAACTAGGTTTGGGATACTCCCAAGTCCCAATTCTTATATATATATATATATATATATATATATATATATTGGAATATCTTATCTATATCCCACTTATGTTTAATTGTCGGGTCATGTCATTTCAAAAAGCAGAAAATAAAATTTTATTTCAGTCAAGATGTATTTACTTTATTCAATAGTGCACCGACCAAACTATATTAGCCAAATCGGACACTAAACCGAATTTTTTTTTTTACAAATTAAAAATCGAATCATATTTTTAAAAATCGTTCGAACCCAAACCGAAGTTTTTTACACTACTTTTTAGTTTCATTTTGTTTAGCATCAACACACTTGTTTTATTCAATTACTTGCAACATATCAACATCTAAATGATAATTCAAGCAAAAATGCATCAATAACCCTACAACATAATCGGAAAAAAAACATAAACACAATAGTTTTCAAAAGTTACGCAATAATTTGAAAAACACAATCAACACAAAACACCACTTCTCAAATATTTTTTGCAAAACACAAATCAACTCAAGTCTTTTATGCGTGAATCTAAATTATCTAATATTAATATAATATATTAAAAAGATTTCGGTTCGGTTCGATCTATATGATTTTTAATTCGCAAAAATCGTAAACTGAATCGAAATAAAAAAATTCAAATTTCAAAACCGTAAACCGAAAACCGGACCAAAATTTATATTTCGGTTTGGTTTGGTGGGTTTTTTCGGTTCGGACAATATTTTGCACACCCCTACTTATTTATGAAATTGATGAATTAAAATCTTAATACTCTTACTTTAAAAAAATAAAAATCTTGATACCTTTTCTTCGTTTTTATTTTTAATTAATAAAAGGAGGGAGTAATTTTTGTACAAATTGGTGGGCTCAGTGAGCAGGACTTTTGTCTTAAAATTAGTGACTACCAAGAAAAAAAATAAAAAAGAGAGAGTGAAAGAGACCTTGTCTATTTGCTTATCACAAGACATGCAGGATTGTACTGGACTTATCACTACTGGGCAGGTCTTATATAATGTGATTTTATAGTTTCAGAATCTTAGAGCCACTTGAGATTGACCCCTCATGAGTCATGACCTAGTTGATTGAAGAAAAGAAAAAAAAATTGAAGATTTCCTTTTTTACACAATTTTTTAGGTGGGAATACCACAAAATACGGGTTTGGATTCAGTGCTGTACAGGAGCGTCTTGTGCAGCACAAATATATATATATATATATATAAAAGTAGAAGTGAGGAGAGAGAAAAAATTATTATTAATGGAGAAAGCGAAGTCCACTTGCTTTGTGGTGCAATAGTGAGGCTCACTCTCCATCAAAGAGAGTGAATTAATTTTACAATTTTATTTAATTTTACTTTACATCAATAATCTTAAAATTCTTTTAATTTTTTAATTTTAAATCTATTTTAAATACTCTATATATCAAATCAATTGTCTTTTGAACACTTTTAATTTAACATATATATTGCATATATAAAAAGAAAAATCATGTTTAAAATATTTATTTATTATTTTTAAAGTGTTTTTATTGACTTTAACTATATGATCGATATAATTTAAATAATTTTTATTTAGACTATATAAGTTTTGATAAATATTAAAATTATTTTTTTAAATTTTAGTATTTGTTGTGAATTTAGTACATAATTAAAATTTGTATGATTAATTAAATAATTGTAATACATATATACAATATATTTTTTGCATATTAGTTGGTTTATGGCTAACATAGACTTAATACATTTTTTTTTTGTAATTAGTCATTATACAATCTCGCGTTTAAAAATTATAATATTCATTCCGTGCATCGCACGGGAGAAACACTAGTACATGGTAACACCAATTGGTGTCACCCCACAAAAACGAATACATGGTGACACCAATTGTATTTGTGCTGCACAGGACGCTCCTGTACAGCACTGGATCCAAATCCACAAAATACCCACTTTCAATAGTTCAATTTGTAATAATTTATACTACCCACTTTGCATGAAATCAATTTATTCTACCTACTTTCATCTTTTTAATATATTTGAGGCACAAATACCCTCAAAATGGGTAGAATGATTTTTTACAAGTTGGGGTGGTCCACTACTAGATACCCACCTCACTCTACTAATATGTTCATTTTCTCATTAATTTTAGTACTAATAGTGTGAAAATCATGTGTAATTATTAATTAGTAAAAATATATAAATAATTTATTAATTTTTAAAATTATCAACAATGAATATAATTATTATAATCACCAAATAAAAATTAATAATTAATTATTTAATGAGTAAAATGAAGGTAAAATATAAATTAATTTTTTAGGTAATGGAGGGTCAATGTGGGTATAATAAATTGTTTTATAGAAGGATATTAAAGTATTTTTTTATGTCAAAATGGGTATAAAAGATTTTTTACATTTAAAATGGGTAAAATAAATTTCAAGTTTATGAAAGTGGGTATTTTAAATTTTCTCCCAATTTTTATATGCACCAAAGTGTATATCATGTACTTGGATTGCGTAGATTTTATATGAAAATGGTTTATGATAAGCTTATCATGAAATAATTTAAAAATATCATTAATCTCATTCGGAGTATTATTTATTTAATCAGGGGTATCATTAATCTGAGTTCAAAAAAGTTGCAACTACAATATAATACTACTAATCCAAATTTATAATATCCTCGAATATTAAGCAAAACCACTCCCAATGTAGATGATTAGAGGTGGCTTTCGAACTATTTGAACTCGATTAAGAATAAAAACAATACTCTCTCTATTTCATACTTAATTGTTATTTAAAAAAAAGTGTCACTTCTTTTATTCAATCAACATTTTCATAAATAATAATAAAATAATGTTTTTAACAGTTATATTCTTGCTATAATAATACATTTACATTTTATAAGCAATCATTAAATTTGAGACAGAGGGTATAAAGTTTGTGAAAAATATTGTGCACAATTTTTTCCCACAAAAAAATTGCATTTTAGAGTATACATGCATTTTGAAGGTCTCGTGCTCCATCGTAATTTATTTGATTTGAGTTTTAATTTTGTAAGGATTGTAAGTATCGTACTCTAATATTTCAAACTTTTTTTTCCAGATAAAAATAAAATAAAAATTGGAAGAATTTCATATGAAAACCCAAATTTTAGGTTATATCTCAATTTAAGTACTCATTTTTAAAAGTGTCTCAAATCAAGTTTCATTTTTTGTTTTTTTCTCAATTTAAAGCTTGTTTTGAATTCTTGTGTCTCAATTCAAGACCCAACAAACAATTAAATTCATTCAATACAAAAAATATATTAGAGACATTCATCTAAAATACTTTAATTAAAAAAAATTAACTTTTTTATTAATATAATATGTATTTCTAATTTTTATTTATTATCACCATGTATTAATTTAGTATTTTAAAAATTATGACAACTAAAATTTTTCCCGTATAATCTTTTCCCATCGTATATGAAAAATGTTAATTTTATTTTTTTAATTTCAAAATGCTAGTTATCAATTTTTTTAAACAATAAATTAAAATTTTAAATTAAATCAACACGATGATAATAAGAAATTAGAAATATTCATTATATTAATAAAATGTTAATATTTTTTAAAATTAATTAAGTTTTTTTTTATTTATAACGGGTATCTCTATTTTTTTATTTTTTTCATATTGAATGAATTTAATTTAAAAAATAATTGTTTGTTGGGTCTTGAATTGAGACACAAGAGTTCAAAACAAGCCCGACTTGATTTAAAACACTTTTAAAATGAGTACTTAAATTGAGACATAACCTAAAATTTGGGTCTTGATATGAAATTCTTCCAATAAAAATTTACTCAAAACAAGCAGTATCCTTGGTCAGAAAAAGCAAAATAAATTCTTACAATAATGGTCCTCCCACCTAATGGACCGCTGAGTCACCATGATTTACCTTCTCCACCCAATCCTGTCGGGTCAGGAAGTGGGGGCCCTGGGGGCGAGGGCTTCGCCTTTTGCTACAACAAAGAAAAAGCAAAAGAAATGCTTACAATAATTGCCCGAATTCCAGCATAGAGTTGGGACTTGGGAGGATTATATTATTCAAAGTTCAACCATTAATTTAATATATATACATACACTTTTTTTATAAAATATAAAAATCAAAGTTAAGCCATTTTCCATGTATCATACGAAATATATAATCCAAAAAAACATATTCATAAGTGCTAATGTTCTATATATTTTTCTCCATTTATTCAAGTCGCAAAAACATCAAAAGCCATGTAACCTTTTTATACTAAATTGGAAAATAGTGTTTTCTTAAATGAAATTTAGAATTTGAGATGAATTTGCAAAAAATGGCTCTCAAGTCATCTTGATTTAAATAAGAAAGATGCTGCAATGAGCTCAAAATTGAACTCCTTAACTTCAAGGCCCATGTTAAATACAATCATTTTCTTTTAATATACTCCCCCAAAAAAATATTCAAAAAAAATTCTCTTAAATTGTTAAAAACACATAAAAAATTATACATTTTCGAAAAAAATTCTGAAAGTGTCAGATTTGTCTAAAAAAAATTCAAATATTTTTTGGGTGGAATATATTAAGATGGTAGGAAAAACGAGCCTAATTTCAACGGCTCATGGGCTTACTTCTGGATCTTTATTAGGCCCACTTATTATGATTATAAAATTAAGGCCCAATAATTCACAAATCACATAGGCCCAATTTCTTAACGTATCCTCTTCTCCGAAAATGACGACGCATCATCTGAAAAACCCCTTTTTTATACTAAATTGAAAGCCATGTAACTTTTTTATACTAAATTGAGATATAGTGTTTTTTTAAATGAAATTTAGAATTTGGGATGAATTTGCAAAAATTGCTCTTAAGTCATCTTGATTTAAATAAGAAAGATGCTGCAACGAGCTCAAAATTGAACTCCTTAAGTTCAAGGCCCACGTTAAATACAATCATTTTCTTTAAATATACTCCACCAAAAAAAAATTGAAAAAAAAAAGAAGGAAGATTTGACAATTTTTGTAAAAAAATCTCGAAAATTGTAAAAAAACCACACCAAAAAATTACACATTTTAGGATTTTTTTTAAAAAAAAAAATTGTCGAATTTATTTACAAATATATTTTGTGTGGAATATATTAACAAAAATATATGACAGTAGGAAATCTGAACATAAGTTCAATGGCTAATGGGCTTACTTCTGGATCTTTATTAGGCCCACTTATTATGATTATTGAAATAAGGCCCAATAATTCACAAATCAAATAGGCCCAATTTCTTAACGTATCCTCTTCTCCAAAAACGACGTCGCATCATCTGTAAACCCTTTCACTCCATTCCCCAATTACTGCAAATCCCCAGTGCTCGATCCAATTTCTCACTCCCAAAATCTGCGACTATGAATCAATTGAGCCGAGGTGCGATGAAATGGAGCCGATTAATCGGCGAGGCGCAGCTAAACCGGCGGATTCCGGCCACCGCATTCATCTCGCCGAAACTTTTCTCTGCCGAAGCAGCCGAGTCATCCGGCAATCAATTTCGAACCCCAACCCCTGGTTCGCACAATAATCTCAGTTTTATTTGTTCATTTCGATGTCGTTATCCTATTTATGCTTTCTACTAGTTTTAATTTCAATTTTTTAGGGTTTAGGGTTTTGAGGTTACATGGTCTTATGCGTTAATGTAAGGGATATGGTTTGAATTTTCACTTTTTTCCGTATCTTGTGTTATTTTTGAGTTGATTATTGAGTTAATTATAGTTGGTAAATTGAGGCACTACGGGATTTTCTTAATTTTACGTCTCAATTCCTTTTAAATATATATCAATTGATGGTTTATGCTGCTCTAGAGAGAATATCATCTTGTGTTATATTTGAGTTGATTATCGAGTTAATGATAGTTGGTAAATTGAGGCACTACGGAATTTTCTTAATTTTACGACTCAATTCCTTTTTAATGAATATCAATTGATGGTTTATGCTACTCTAGAGAGATTATCTTGAAGGGAAGAAAATATGCAAAATGTGTTTTCTGGTTAAATGTGATTAGAAAGAATTTATTTCACTTTTTAGAATAATGCAAGTAGGTTATGGGGGTCATGTATTGATCTCTTATTATGGTCTCATTCAATTTTTCAGGTTCGGTTTATGGGAGACTTAGTATCACAAAGCATACGACAAAGAGTGATGTTATCAGTTTACTTGAAGGGTGTCAGTTGAGCCCCGAGAAGCTCAAAGTAGAATACAATCCAGCTTATATTCCTCTTTCAATGTGAGATTCTTTTCAAAATACACCGTCTTGAAGCTAAAAGAAAATGTCGAGCTTTGCTCAGTCAAGAGATAGTGACTTGCTGAATATTTGTAGTTTTCTTTTGAATATATATGGTATATTTATTTTGACATTAGTTTTATAGTTTAAATGATGAACATTGCTCAGTAGTTAGAAAAATTATCATGTAAAAAAAGATATTTGCAAGTTTTAGCTGCTGTTGTAGCCTACCCCAATTATTTGGAATTAAAGGATCGTTTTTTTGTTAGTTGCTAAAATACACTGTCTTGAAGCTATAAGAAAATGTCGAGCTTTGCTCAGTCAAGAGATGGTGACTTGCTGAATATTTGTAGTTTCTTAGTTCTTTTGAATATATATGGTAAATTTATTTTGACATTAGTTTTATAAATTATATGACGAACTTTGCGCAGTAGTTGGAATTTTTTTTATTTTTTACAATTTTTAGCTGCTGTTTGTTTGTTAGTTGCTTTTGTAGTAATTGGTTATGTCATCACTTGCTAGATGTTATTTGTTAATAAGCATTCCCCTGCTGCATGTAGTTTTTCAGTTCTTTTGAATATATATTATATATTTATTTTGACATTAGTTTTATAATTTAAACGATGAACTTTGTGCAGTAGTTGGAAAACTCATCATGTAAAAATATAAAACTTTTACGATTTTTAGCTGCTGTTTGTAGCCTACCCCAATTATTCGGAATTAAAGACTCGTTTGTTTGTTAGTTGCTTTTGTAGTAATTGGTTATGTCATCACTTGCTAGATGTTATTCGTTATACTCATATGTTATTTCTCTGCCTTTTGTAGGATGGTTGAATTTCCATCCCTTACGTATTACAATAATGCTTTGAAGACACTTTCTAGGAAGAACCGATTGTATAATCTGCAGAGGGTAGTTTCGTATATGCCATTGCATTATCTTCTATATCTTTGATCTTCCTTGAACTTTTTATTCATTTGCAACCTTGATTACAGGCTGAGAAAGCAGATTGGGATATTGTTACTCCATATGATGGGAAAGCGGTGAGGATTAGTTGTTAATGTGATATGATTATTTTGACGTAAACAATTTATACTATTCAACATAGCAATATAATATTTTACCCAATTAAGTTTAATTTGGAGCGTTTTAACTTTTCTTGAAGCAGATGATACAACAACATATAGAAGTAGAATGTTCTGTTTTCATATTTTTTAGGGCAAGTTTCGTGCTCCTTTCTTTCCCCATCTTACTATGTATATCATTTTAATAAAATTTTAAAGTTGGTGTTGGTGTAATGTGGATAATTAGTTGGTAGTTGAATATTTTAAGATTTGGTATATATATTTTTACAAATAAAACTCAAATAATTTTGACTAAACAAATATCCTTTGTTTTCATCCTTTACCTTTTATGCATCATATGCTTCTCATTTTTACACTATTGAATAGCTATTAATAAAAATTCCCATAAATGTTTAACTTGATAGGCTATTGATATAATTTGTCACATTGGAAGTCATATTGTTCGATTTTTTTTCTTCGTATTCCAGCTTATACTGGTTGGTATCCCGCGCAATGCATTGGCTGAAGATATCGATCGCTTCCTATCTGGTTGTCAGTTTGATTCATCTTTACTCGAATTATTTTTCAGGTACCGAGATCTTATTAACCCCCCTCCCCCCGAAGTTACTAGTCACTTATTGTGTGTGTGTGTTAATGACGCAGGACAAGAAATCAAGGCCCGATTAGAATGGCACGTGTTCACTTCCGTTCCCAAGCGCTGGCCATGCACACGTTTATTACCAAAAACCGAGGCTTCATTCTCAATAACCAAATCAATCTGGAAGTTCTCCATTAGTTCTGTTATTTGAGCCTTGGTTGAAGTTTCCATTCTCTTTGCTTTGAGATATGCAGTTGTGATTTTGAGGCACAAAAAGTAGTGTTCTATGCAGCTAATAATTTCCATGCATTAACTACCCTTGAATCTAACTTGTTTTTTCATTAAAGAAAAGCATTGTATTTCTTATTGCTACATATTTTTAGAACTATTGCTTTAGCTTTTTTTTTCCTTGACAGTAAATTAAATTATCAGGAAATCTTATTTGTTTACTTAATTTATTTTATTAATTGATTGATTAGTTTTGATGTGTCGCTTGAATGTTGAAATGGTAAAATCACCCTAAAAACATATATATGTGGATTATGTTTCAAGATTCAATCAAATTTACTCGTGATTGGAGATATACTACTTCCTTTTTATTAGCTGTCTCATTTTATTCATTCACAAAAATCAAAATTTCATTTATTAGGGTATCAAATGATAATTATACCTTTATTTATTACAAAATATTAATTAACTCTACTTGTGTATTAGGGGCATTAGAAAATTAGCTAAAATATGCACCCCATATAAAATGGGAGTACTATTTGCCTTCTAATATGGTAAACGACATTTTATACCTTGTATAAATGTACAATATATACAAATTTACAATGAGTTTAAAATGGAAATATTGTTTTATATTTTTATGACAATCTTAACTTTTACATTAGTCAGAAATAAACAACAAAAACTATTTTGACAAATCCTTTAGAAATTCGTTTCCTACATCAAAGTATAATAGTTCAAGCGTTTATCAAAATTAAATACTAATTTATAGGTTAACAACCTTTGTACACCATTGCACTAACTTTAACCCAATTTTAATTTATTTTAATGGGTCATATGGACGTGTCTATACAAAGAAGAATGAATATTATTAATTCATATAAACAATATCAAGTCATATAAATAAAATTATTTAACTTTTATATTGAATATCATTAGTATTTTTTAATATACACACTGTTTTCGTGTAAAAACAAAATATACTACTCCCTCCGTCCCTTAATAACTGTCCCATTTTATCTAAAACGGTGTCCCTTTTTAATTGTCACTTTACCAATATCAATGCATATTTTAACTAATTTTTTCAACAATGTCCCTAATGAATAGTAGAAGTAATCAACATCTTGTAATAAATAGGAGCAATAAATAAGGGTGTAAGCGTCTTTTGATACCTTAATAAATGAAAAAATTGGTTTGTGTGAATGGATAAAATGAGACAGTTAATAAGGGACGAAGTGAGTACTTGATAAAAAAATTGTAAATTAAAGGTGGGTCAAAATTACACCAACCGAACATTGCAATTATATTACAACTAGTGCATTCAAGTATTACTTATTTTTTTTAATATGAATAAATATTATTTTTCTTTTAATAGCAGCACATAATGCATCTCGAAACACCAACTCATTATTGTATTGAATAAATGATCAATAAATGAAACGAAACATAAGAGAAGTCGTAGGTTAGTGTTATTAAAAACAAAAAATTAATACACGACTGAGTAATGCATTATAAGTGCATTAATAGAACAAACGTTCATGCAAGTTAACAAACGTTATAACTTAAAGGGTTAATTGCACTTTTGGTCCCAGGAAAATGTGTACATTTTAAAGTGGTCATTTTTTCAACACACTTTTAGTCCCGTTGTTTTTTTTTTTTTTAACACACTTGGTCTCAAGAGAATATGATATATTGCAATTTTGGTCCCAAGAGAATATGATAAATTTGTAGTTTTGGTCCTGAAAATTTGCGAATAGGACCAAAACTGCAAAAAAAAAAAAAAAAAAAAAAAAAATCAAAACTACTTGCACAAAATCGATGAGCAAATTTATTTTTATTTTCCTAAGGCAAATAAAATTAGAAGTAAATTTGTCATATTAATTATAATAGTAACAAAACATTAATCGAAAAGGATATATAACTGATAAATTGGGGAGTGGGTGCGTACGTAGGAGTAGCTGTCATTTATTATTATTATTATTATTATTATTATTATTATTATTATTATTATTATTATTATTATTATTATTATTATTATTATTATTATTAATATTACTACGTACAGATAGAGTTACAATTGGACATATGAATTAAACATGTCAATAATATAGCTGAGACAAAATTTTACATTAAAATGGTTCACGATAAACTTAAAAATGGTTTAAAGTAGCAAATATTTTATCAATAATATTAAAAATTTCATCAGAAGTATCAATAATTGGAATCAGTGGTATTATATTATTGGTAAAAAAATATCAATAACAATTAAAATATGATACAATTGACCCTAATTTTGTATAGTTCTGATGAAATTCTTAATATTTTTATCAATTATATACTCCCTCCGTCCCAAACTTAAGTTCCCGTTTGCCAAAAAGGTTTGTCATATACTCATTTGCTACATCTACTTTTGACAAAAAAGTAACAATATTTTTTATATTATATTCTCCATACACTAATAATCAAACCATCTACTTTATCACTTTAAATACTAGTAATAAACAATTTTTTTCTTAATAACCGTGCAAACAGTAAACAGGAACTTAAGTTTGGGACGGAGGGAATAATATTTAAAATGTTGGAAAATATTGGTTTTTACCATATTTTATTAAATATTAAGTGACAATTTAATTATCCATTTTGCGAAATGGATTTGGTTGGTTCGATTTCTCAAAATCAAATTTAGGATGAATGAGAAATTAATGACATTTAATATATGGATAAATACATTGATGAATGTATTTATAAAGGTAACAGTGAAGGATTGCGACTTATAGGCATGAAGTGTCATGTTTTTTGATAAAACTATTTAAAAGGTTGTGTCTTTAAGAGATATAACTTTTGGTGAATAGTTGTGAATTTCCAAGAGTTATAACTTTGGGAAAATAAGAGTTATAGCGAAGAGTCGCAACTATTACCTAACAACCCTTGAAAATCTATAAATAGACCCCCCACATTTGTCATTTGCATTCAGTTCGGAATGATATACATTCATTTGAAATTCGCTTTCATACAAGTGCATATGCATATTAATATTAGTAGTCTTGCATTAGAGTCGTGTCAAGAAAGTTCCGGATACCCGAGTCCGTTCGCCGATAGCTTCCGTTACGTAGTACAGCGGGCAGAAGACTCTAAAGTCGTTGTATCTTGGGGACGATTGCCATGGAACCGTATTGCACTTGGGTACGGGGCAATATCGTCTTACGGAGAGCGAGTTAAACTCGTGCCTCGACTTTCATGTTAAGTCCGTGTCTTGCATAAGTCATCTCCGTCTACACACACCGCATTTACCTAATTTTTTTTTCCAACATAAAATAAATTTATTACCAACTATTTATATATATAAAACCGACACTATAAACATGGTATATTTAGAACAAGTTGTGAACTACATGAAGACCACCCCCATTTAAGTATGCTCAATCATTCATGCAAAAAAATATTCTTGAAATTAATCAACCATTATGAGAAAAGGACAAATATTTAAATAGTAGTGGGTCAAATAAATCATTAAAGATCCTTTTCTCCAAGAAAAAAAAATAAAGAAATAAAGTTCATCATCTCAAAGATGATTCCGCTACATGCGGGATTTAATTATTCATCACATCTAACTAAAAAGGCATGCCGTAATTCTTGTTTGATCGTAGTCAAACATGATGCATTTTCATGTTTACGTAATTTGTGGCAAAATTTTGTGTAATATCATTCATAAATTATTACTCCATCTATGTCATGCTTATTTGCTAATTTACTGTTTGCAGGTTTAAAAAAAAAAAGGAGTAGGTTTTATATGAAAACGCTTCATTATAAGCTTAACATGAAATAATTTTAGAGTATCATTAATCTCATCAGAAGTATCATTAAACCTGTCAGGGGTATCATTAGTCTGAGTTCAAGAAAATTTAAAATATTTTTTTTGAACTCAGACTAATGATACCCCTGATGAGATTAATGATACTCCCGCTGAGATTAATGATACTTTAAAATTGTTTCATGATAAACTTATCATAAACTATTTTCATATAATACTTTGCCAAAAAAAAGTTGTTTATTAGTAACATTTTAAATAATAAAGTGATCAAATAGATGCTTTTGATAAAAAATGTATGTAGAATATAATATTAAAAATATAGTTATTATTTTTTTTTTTGTCAAAAATAACGGTAGCAAACAAGTATAAGACATATCTTTTTGACAATGTAGCAAAAAAGTATGAGACGGAGGGTGTATACAGTAATTTTAAAGTATTAAAATATCATTTTCAAATGATGTTTCGTTTAATTATGAAATCTTTTACTCCCTTCATTCCCTCTTAACTTTCAGGGGTGGGATGATACAAATTTAAAAAAAAAACTGTTTTATTGAATTTTTTAAACTAATGAATGAAGAATATTTTAAATTAAAATAGATATTATTGTGGAATTTTTTTAAAAAATGTGAAAGTTATTAGGAGAATTACTAACCATTAGCCACTTGTAATATGTGGAATGAGGAAAAAAAAACTAATTTTAGATTAAATAATTTAAATTTGGAAAGTCAGAAAATTGAGATTAATTTGATTAGATTTATATAGTGCCTGGTTTGAATTTTTTCTTTATAAAAGTAAGTAATTTATTTACTTGACAAATAAAATACTATGATACAAAAAATTGATCATACTTAATTGCTATTAATACATAGTTTCCTTGTTTAACATTTTAAATTAGTCAAAGATTATTGGTAGAAGATGTCGATTGAATTTTTTTTTTTAACTTCGTAAGCTCCCCAATTTTTTTCATATAATAAATATTTTTTTAAATAAAAAGCAACTTTCAAATATATTAAAATATTATGCAAAATTTTTGTCAGCTTTTAAAGTGCGGGTGCTGCAACGACGTGTGTTTTATAATTATGACCAATATTGCACTGACAATATTCCTTCAATTTGGACTTTATGCACCTAACTTATTAATTTAGGAAATCGATCATATCTCCACTAATAGAAACAAATTTATATACCATTTTAATATAATAATAATATATAAATATATTTAAATAATTAATTAAAATAATAGTGAAATATCTGTTTATGTAACTATCATTATTCCATCAGCAGTGAACATATAAATTTGGTTCCATCGCTGTGCATATGTTCAATTCTGGTCATATTTCATTTCGATTTAATCCCCAGTTACTATTTGACAAAGATAATCTAAATCGTAACAGAAAAAATATTATTATGAAATTAATTATTAATATATCATATTTATGACAATCAAATACTACATTTTTCAAATATACCCTTTACCAATAACTAAAATCCCTTCAATAAAATAGACGAACTAATAAACATTTAACTTTTCACATTTTAACATTAATGAACAACTTTTTTAATTAAAACTTGCACTATCTAACAAAGATAATCCAAATTGTTATGGAAGGAATATTATTAATTAATTAATTAATTAATATATCATATTTATAACAATCAAATACTACATTTTTCTATATACCATTTATACTAAAATCCCGACCGTTTGGTTTACGGGATATGATTGAATTAGGTAGAATTAGATTAGAACGATTATCGAAAAATGGATAGACTAGGACCAGAAAATTTGGACTAGAACCAAATTTTTGGATCGAATTGTCCACGAGATAGTACTTCTAGTCCATCCAGGGTCATTTTCCTATACAATCCCTCAAACCAGACACGAGATTACCTGAGGTTATAAAAACAATTTCAGACAATCCCTCAAACCAAACGACCGACGAAATAATAAACATTCAACCTAACACCTTTTATGAGCATTTTTTTTTCATTAAGATAATTTAAAATTTGGGAGTGTTATTATTAAATTAATTATTAATATATCATATTTATGACAGTCAAATACTAGGTGAAAAAACACTGAAAACGGATCCAACAAGAATTAGTATTATTGAGGAAATTGGTGAGAAAAACAGAGTGAGCGTTATAACTTTACCTTTGTCAAAATTTGCTACCGACCCTCTCTCTCCCAATTTCTTCCACTTTCTTGATTTTGTTTTCTTGCTCGCATTTGTCCCAATTCAAGATTAGCAAACCCCACACAAATTTCAAACTTTAAAAGGGTTTTCGTATCTGGGTTTTTGAGGTTTTCACATTCTTGATCAGAAAAGACTGCAACTTTAATGCTTAATCTCTCCCTCTAAGAGTTTTTAGCGATGGAAAATTCAAAATCAAGAAGAGGGAGTTTAACTCCTTCGTCCATGCCTCGAACTTTGTGGAGTAGCAGTGAAAGCCCCACTAAGGATTTACGATCAAGCGATGATTTTAATAAAGGCGTTAATGTTCAAGTCGTTGTACGTTGCAGGTTTTGTACATTTGATCCTTTTTTCTTGGCGATAAAATGAGTTTAAATGGTGTTATCAAAATTCTTCATGTTTGATTAAATTTTCTTGGTATGAACTTGAATGTTGTTATTTGAATTAGCATTCTTGATCCTTTTTTCTTGGCGTAAAATGTTGTTTGGAAGTTTGTTTTGTATGGATGGTTTATAATCACATTGGCCCTTTTCCTGATTTTTTATCTTTCTCTTGATGTGAGTGAATATAAATGTTGGTATGCACACTAGCCCTGTTCAAGATTCATCATTTTTTATTAAATTTTCTTGATATGAGTTTAAAGGGTGTTATTAAGATTAGCCCTCTTCAAGATTCTTTCATGTTTGATTAAATTTTCTTGGTATGAACATGAATGTTGTTATTCGAATTAACATTCTTCAAGGTTCATTATCTTTGGTTAAATTTTCTTGATATGAATGTATATGTTGTTATTCACATTAGTTATGCTCAAAATTCATAATCTTTAATTAAGATTTCTTGATATGAGTAAAAACGTTGTTAAGAATTTTTGTTATGAACATGGATGTTGTAATTCAAATTAGCTTTCTTCAAGATTCATCATCTTTGAAAAAAAATTCTTGGTATGAATATATATGTTGTTATTTGTTATTCACATTAGTCCTGTTCAAGATTCTATCATCTTTAGCTAAGTTTTCTTTATAGAAAAAGAACTTTGTTATTTTAATTAGCCCACTTTAAGATTCATCATCTTTGATTAAATTTTCTCGATATGAATATAAATGTTGATATTCACAATAGCCATGTTCAATATTTATCGTCTTTAGTTAAACTTTCTTGATACGAATACAAATGCTTATATTCAAATTTTGCCTCTTGAAGATTTATCATCTTTGATCATTTTTTTCGACATTGAAATGGTGTTTTTGCAGTTTGGAAGTGAATGTTACATAGATGTTTATATTGAGATTAAGCCCTTCAAGAGTTATAATCACTAATTACGTTTTGTTGATTCAAATACAAATGTTTATATTCAAATTATCTTATCATATATGATTGCAATTCTTGACACAAATTTGATCAAATTAGGCCCTTGAACGAGGACGAGGTTAGGACAAGGACACCCGTGCTTATTAAATGCGATGAGAATGAACGACGAGTCTCTGCAGCACACAAGCAAGTAGATAAAACATTTGTGTTCGATAAGGTTTGGTTAACGATGAAATATATGATAAAAATGCAGCTTAAAAAGATTTCAAGGCTGTATTAATACAATGTGCGTGTTTTGGTGATTGTTTTAGGTGTTTGGACCGTCGGCTGAGCAGAAAGATTTGTACAAAGATGTCGTATCTCCGGTTATAAGCGAAGTTCTCGAAGGGTACAGTTGGACCATATTCGCGTATGGCCAAACGGGGTCCGGCAAAACTTATACAATGGAAGGTGAAGGAGGAAAAAAGAAGGTTTCATACTATTTCGTTTCGTTTATTTCCATTAAATTTATGAGATGATATTAGTTGAGAAAATAGACGGACTATTTGTTTTGTTTATACTTAAACGTTGTGTTTTTTTTTTCTTCATATTTGCAATGAAGAAAGGTGAATTTGATAAGGACATTGGAGTTATTCCGAGAGCAGTCCAGCAAATTTTCGACATGTTGGAAAGCGAACGAGCTGATTACAGCATGAGAGTGACGTTCCTAGAGCTTTACAACGAGGAAATAACCGATCTTTTGGGCTCAGACGTGGGCCTAAAAAGGCCATTAGTTCTAATGGATGATGGGAAAGGTGCCGTGTTTGTTAGAGGCTTAGAGGAAGAAATAGTCTGCAGCGCAGACGAAATTTACTCGATTTTGGAGAAAGGATCAGCTAAGAAACACACGGCCGAGACTCTTCTCAATAAACAAAGCAATCGTTCGCACTCGATATTTACCATCACGATTCAGATTAAGGAGTCCAGCTTCGACGGAACTGAGCTCGTCCGGTGTGGGAAATTGAACCTCGTCGATCTCGCTGGATCGGAGAATATTTTAAAATCCGGTGCACGTGAGGTGCATATAAAAACCCCTTCTAATATATGTTCGATTCCTGATCTCAAGATTCGTTTTCTTTTTTTTCAGGTAAGAGCAAGGGAAGCTGGCGAGATCAACAAAAGTTTGCTGACATTAGGGCGTGTCATCAATGCGCTGGCCGAGAATTCCTCGCACGTTCCATACAGGCATGTTTTGTTACATTATGGTTTGGAAAACGAAGTTTTTTTGGTCGAAAATTTGTTTAGTTTAAGGTGAGTGTTGAATCTCAGGGAGAGTAAGTTAACGAGGTTGTTGAGGGATTCGTTAGGAGGTAAGACGAAAACATGCATAATCGCAACCGTTTCTCCTTCAATTCTCTCTCAGGAAGAGACGCTCAGCACTCTCGACTATGCCTTTCGTGCCAAGACTATCAAGAACAAACCTGAGGTTGGTATATAAACTTTTTTTCGTTTTTTTCCCTTTTTTTTTCTTGAATTTTTCGTCTGAGGCAACTGTGTTTTACGATGTTATTAGGTGAATCAAAAGTTGATGAAAAGTACGGTGATTAAAGATCTGTACACTCAGATAGACAGTCTCAAACAAGGTTTGGTTCCACTTATTATTCATATAACGTGAAATTGGTTCATATATGAATAATTGTAGGATATTACTTGATTTTACTAAAGAGTATTAGTTGTTTCTAGTGAAGAGTAATAGTTGTTATTACAGAGTTTTAGTTTATTTTCATCAAACAACTAATACCCTTCAGTAAAAACAACTAATACTCTTTAGTGAAAACAACTAATACCCTCCAATGGTTCATCTATGAACCATTTGCACTCCATACATTGTCTTTTATCTGATGTTTGATCTTTATTTTCGTTAGAGCTGCATGCAACGAGGCGAAAGAGTGGTAGTTTTGCTGATCATCAACTTATTCAAGAGGCAACAAACAAGGTTAATACTCAATGATTTTATTCCACTTTATAAAAAAACCATTCTTGATTATTTCTGTTCTGTGGTTTTTTGGATTCAATCTGTTGTTTCTTTCCAATCTTGGAGCAGAAACTGAGGGAGCTACATGAACTCTACATTTACCAGCAACAGTTGACAGCAGATTTAAACGATAAACTCGAAATCACCGAGGTAAAATACGTAAAAAAAAAAAAAAAAAAAAAAAACTATTGCTGTTTATAAACCACTGAATTTGTTATGTTTGAATGCAGAGAGAACTCGCAAAGACGAAACAATCGTTTTCTAATCTGGAAGATAAATATCGTAAAGCAAAAGAGATGTATAAAGATAAGGAGTCCGTGATATCCAACGTCGTATCTTCTGGTAATAAAGACGAGCATTGCGCTGTTTCTTAATGTCATTTTTTCCTTTTCCTAGATTTTTTCTTGTTAATGTGTAGGAAAAGAACTAACGAAGAAAGCACTCGAACTTCGAACTGATCTCGAGGGTGCTGCATCGGACGTATCTTCCTTGTTTGCCAGAATCGGTTCGTGTTCCTTTCGTTTATCGAATTTAAGAGCATTTTGTTGCTTTAAATGTTCAGTTTTGGCTCTTGTCCAAACAGAACACAAGAACTACTTAGAAGAGACGAACAGACAGCAAATTCGGAGCTTTTATTCCGAGTTAGTTCGACAGCTCGAAGAGCTGAATAAAGCCGTCTCGGACTCAGCAACGCACCAAGAACAGAACTGGAAAACAATTCAAGAAAATGCTCGATCCTTTTTAGCTTCAAAAGCCTCGGTAACTTCTCACAACTAATACTTTTCAGTGGACAAAAATAATACCTTTTAGTAAAACTACTAGTACTATTTGAAAATACACATGTGTGCTGTTTTTTCTTTATAGGCGATGAATGAGCTAAGTGAAAAGATCGAGAACCTAAAAGATTCGTATGCATCTGGTGTTCAAAAACTGGATGGCTCAGCTGAAGAACTATATCGAAATTCTCAATTGTCTCTCAGTAGATTAAGCTCTGAATTATCATCAAATTCTTCAAGCATTATGGATGTGAGTGTTGATTATATAGTTAAGTTAATACCGTATTTACATTCGTATTTACCTCGTATTTCTACCCCCCACAGCTTTTCAAGAAAAGCTTGTCGGATGCTGATTCTACGAATAATGGCCTGAAAACCAACCTGGATAATCTCGGATCAAGAATCGTCGCATTCATAAAGCAGCAGGAGGAGGTATATATATACACACACACACACGAAACAATATGGCGAATAAAAGACAAAGTATAGAGTGAAAATTGTTCATATATGAATTTTTGAAGGGTATTAATTATTTATACTAAAGAGTAGAGTATTAGTTGAATTCACTGAAAAATATTAGTTGTTTATTGAAAACAAACTAAGACTCTTCAGCGTAAACAACTAATACTGTTCGGTGAAAACCGCTAATACTCTTTAATGATTCACGTATGAACCAATTTTTTCACTCTATACATACTCTTTTTAAAATTTTCTTGTGATAAAATGACAATGGAATGATGTTTCTTCGTAATCAGAATCACGTTCGAACATACCAGACGACGAGGTCAATTTCCGATAGCCTCCTTAATTTTTTCAAAAGTTTAAGGATTTATATTTCCAAGTTGACTCTCATGGAAGAAGATTCTCAAAGTCTCACCAAGCAGAAGCTATCTACCTTCATGCATAAGTTTGAGGTAGTTTTTTTTTATAGAGTTTCGATCTTTTCCTTCCTATCGGAATATACTATAATTTTCATTAAAATGTTTGCTTATATTTGTATAGGCGTTTTCTGTTGATGAAGAAAAGCTTTTATTGGAAGAAATCGCTGGGCTGTTAGCAAAATCGAGTTCTCGAAAGAAGAAAATGGTTAGTACATGAACGAAGATTTCGTCGAATATATACTAAAAATGTCAAATATACTAAAAATGTATAGAGTGAAATTGGTTCATACATGAATCAATGAAGGATATTGGTTGTTTTAACTAAAGAGTATTAGTTGTTTTCACTGAAGAGTATTAGTTTGTTTTCACCGAAGAACTAGGACTCTTCAGTGAAGATAACTAATACTCTTTAGTGAAAACAACTAATACCCTTCATATATGAATCATTTTTACACTATACTTTGACTCACGTTTTACTTACGTTGTATCTTTCATTCTAGTCTGTTTTCTTCTAAGTTTTTATCTTGAAAATAGTGTCAAAGCCGGGGTATATTTATTTAATTTTCAAGACGAAAAATTAGCGAAAAAGCGAGCATTTTTGAGGTGTGTATAGAGGATTTTGGGGTGCGAAAGAGTTCTATTTTTACGAAGTTGCATGCATTCTGTTATTCAGATTCAAGCAGTCGTAGACGATCTACAAGAGAGCGCCTGTAAAAGAACTGAAAACCTAAATCACGAACTTTTGGACATGCAAAATCTCGCATCTGATGCCGAGGGAAACTGGAATGCTTTCGTCGACAAATCGGAAAAGAATAACGCAGAAGATTCTGCTGCCGTAGAAGCTGAAAAATGCAATCTTGAACAAGGCTTTCAATGCTGGTACGTCCCTCGTTTTTCACTCGAAAAATCGTGTGTAGTGTTTGTTTATTGAATCTTTTAACTTTTATGTATGTAGCATAACGAAGTCCACGGAGGTTTCGGAACAACGGAGAGTGTCCGAAGAATCCCTCTCACACGCGCTTAAGAAAGGAGTCGACTCGGTCGATTCTCTTATCAAGTAAGCTCGATTTATTATCTGCTGAGTAACACTTGTGTGAACTTGGTTCACGTGAACTAAATCTTGAGCCGTTACGAAAGGGGCTAATAAAAAACTTGCGTACATGATCCATTTAGGGATTATCGAGTAGGATAAATGTAGTTTACGGATTTCACATCTATGAACCAGTTTCATACAAGTTTTTGTCTCATAATTTAGTCAATTTTGAAACTCCATTTTCAGGAATGAAATAGAAGCCGGTGAAGAAATCCACACCCGTTTTTCATCCGTCGCCTCGTCACTTCAGGCAGAAACGGCCGAGGCTGTAAAGAACGTCACGGCATCAATAGAAAGTAAGCCGTTTTATTACAAAGTATGTTTTTTTTTTTTGAATAATTGCAGGATAATACAATATCAAACAATTTTTAAAAATTGATGCAAAATAATTGAACAGATGCACAGAAAAAAGCTGAACATAAGAACATATTTTTTTGAATATTGTGCTGTCTTGTAAATAGTAATTTGAGATTGTACTATTTTGTAAACACCCCCTTTTCTTGTTTTTTTCTTCTTTTTTATCAAAGTTGCTTATGAAATTAATTGTCTAGATCCGATGAGAATAGAGCATGAAGCATCAGACGAGACCAACGCACTGAGCGCTCGGTGTCTCGATCACACGAAAGAAACGAGCGACGTACACTCTGAAAAAGTTGCCGAGATTTCAAGAATTGCAAGAAAATCCCTTCTTGATGATTACTTGGTAAGAGAACAAGGCCTCATTGTCCTTACAAGCTCGGTTTTACACTCGTTGAAACGCTCGTCTCGTTTCTTGAACAGGTTGACAGCTCGGATTTGAGTCCGTGGAAGAGAGACTTCAGCTTGCCGAGCGAAGAAGATATCAAAGGCTTAACGCGTTCTTTGTTTGAAGATTTCGTCGAATCGGATCAAATCCATAAAGTCGCTACGTGATCATCCAAATGTCATGAGAGTAATTTATTGTGAAGGAGTGGAACTACATTTTTTTCTCTTCAATAGAAGTTTGAGATTTATACTTTTTTTTGAAACTTAGATAGAATGAGGGAAAAAAATTAACACTAGTTTGTGAGGTGTAATTTGGTGTTTTATGTTGGTTTTATTATACATTTTTTTATCGGTAAAACTGTGGTTCGAATCCATGATCTTTCGGCTATAGGTAGTGGAGCTCTATTCACTTGAGTTATGCTATGTTGGTCGGTTTTATTGTACCAATTAGTGCACATTGTGTCACGACTGTAATACACGTGATTTAGTATTGAATATATTCGTGAAATTAAATGTTTTTTAATTAAAAAAAGAGTTTATTTAAATTAAGAAAGAAAATAATTGAGATGAAGGTTGTCTACAAAGGTCTGAGTTTTGGGATTTTTTTTCCCGGCTCTCTTTAATTTTTTGTGGATTATTATTATTTAAAAAAAATGGATATGAATTTTTTGTGGATAACCTGATTAAATAGTGAATTTGAGTATATCTTAAAATAAAATCGAAGTGGGTGGTACTTTTCGTTTCAGTACTTTTCTTTTTTTCCTCAACTCAAAACTTGAATTAATTTTTTTAGGAATGAGAAATTAACTTTTTTCAAATAAGATATAAAATGATAAAATTAACTTCTCATTTTCAAATAAAATCAAATAACTTTTCACAAATAAAATGATAAAATTATCTTTTCTTTTTACTAGATTAGTGAGACTGTCTTCCTATTTGATCCATGAAACGATTTTACACAAAATTCACTCAAATAAAATTTAATGATGAACAATATTTTTATTATTGTATATGACTTAAATTGAAATGAAATCGTCGATTTAAAGTCGATTTTTTTTTTTTTTTTTTGCAAATTCAGTGAGAAAAAATTAAACTAAACCCTAATTAAAATATTTATAAACGAGAAACTACATTTGGGGTTTTGAATAAAACCCAAAATTTCAACCTAAGAATTCTTCCAATGGAGTAATCATCATCAAAACTGGCAATGTGCGAAAATTTGTGCGAAATTTTTCCAAGATATCCCATTTCGAATGCATCTGCAATCTCACAATCTCCATTCTCGCAAATTTGAATGGAACTCGCACGGTCAATTCCGCGCCAATTGCCGCGGGAACTCTACGGCCATCTCCTCCACCGCTGCGCCGATCACCGCCTTTCCCGGCAGGCAAAGCAGCTTCACGCCCGCCTTATTCTCGCCTCCACCACCGCCGATGGCCTCCTCGCCTCGAAACTCATCGACGCTTACTCCGAAACCAACCAGCTGAACTACGCCCGCCATGTGTTCGACCATATGCCGCACAAGAGTAACCTCGCTTATAACTCCCTTCTCGTCGCGTACTCTTCACATAACCATCACTCCGAAGCGTTGAAGCTATTCGGTTCGTGTTTTTCACGTAGGTATGAATATTGGGATATGGGGGATCTTAATTTTGATAGCTCTGTTTTGAGCTGTGTGTTGAAGTCGATGGCGGAGGTGGCTTTGGATGGGCCTCGTTTGGCTAGAATGATTCATTGTTACGTGATTAAAGGTGGGCTTGATCGGGATGTTTCTGTGGGGGATGGGTTGGTGACGTACTACTCGAGGTGCGGTGATGTTTTTTCAGCAAGGAATCTGTTCGATGAAATGCCCGTGAGAGACTTGGTATCGTGGAATTCAATGATTTCAGGGTACTCTCAAGGTGGGTTTTATAAAGAATGCAAGGATTTGTATAAAAGAATGCTGGATTTGGAGGATATAAAACCGGATAGCTTTACTTTGAGCTGTTTGCTGGAGGCTATGGCGGAGGCAACGTCGGGTGGGCCCCATTCGGCCCGAATGATTCATTGTTACGTGATTACATCCGGGCTTGATTCGGATGTTTCAGTTGGCAATTGGTTGGTGACTCACTATTCAACGTGTGGCGACATTGTTTCCGCACGGGCTCTGTTCGACGAAATGCCAGAGAAGGACTTACCATCGTGGAATTCGATGATATCAGGGTACTCTCAAGGCGGATTTCACGAGGAATGCAAGAATTTGTACAAAAAAATGCTGGATTCGAAGGACGTGAGGCCCGACGGGCTTATAGCATTGACCGTTCTGCAATCGTGTGCGCGAGCAGCTGATCTTGTTTTCGGGACGGAAGTGTATCGGCACATGATTGCTAACGGGATCGAAATGGATATCTCACTTTGTAATTCGATTATCGGAGTTTTCGCTAAATGTGGTAGCTTGGATTGTGCTGGTGATCTTTTTAAGGAGATCAGCGAGAACGAGAACGAAATTACTTACGACACAATTGTATTGGGATACATGAATCACGGCTTCGTCGATGTAGGTATGAAGATCTTTAGGCAAATGAGGAACCCGGAGTTGAATTCTTGGAATGCCGTTCTTTCGGGTTTGGTTAAGAACAAACGGCACGAGAAGGCCCTAGACTTGGTCCAAGAAATGCAACTTTTCGGACACAAGCCTGATAGCAAGACTCTCTCTAGCATCATTCCAGCCATCGAAGCTATCTTGCAGTTAAAAGAAATTCACGCTTACGCGATAAAAAACAATCACGATAGGGACATTGATGTGGCTTCCGCGCTTATCGAAGCGTACGCCAAGCTTGGATTCCTGAGCGAAGCACGTGAAGTATTTAACCAAACGAAGAATATTGGCGTCGGGATTTGGACAGCAATTGTGTCGGCTTATGCAAGTTACGGAGATCCAAAAGTAGCACTTAAAGCGTTCGATAAGATGCTGTTTAGTAACATAAGGCCAGATGCCGCCACATTCACGGCCGTATTAAAGGCCTGTGGTAAAGCAGGGCTAGTAGATGCTGCAGAGGAGATATACGATTATTTGTTCCTAAAGTTCAAAGTTAAGCCGTCGGATACTGACTACGCTAGCTTGGTCATGTGCCTTTGTCGAGCGGATAAGCTTCCGGAAGCTGTGGAATTCGTGAAGGAGTTGCCTGTGGAACCTTCCGCGGAGGTTTTGGGTGCGTTGCTTCGTGGGGCATCGGAGCATGGGGACGTTAAACTCGCGGAGTTTGTGTGCCGTCATTTGTTGGAATTGGAGCCTGAGAATCCGGCGAATTATGTGGTTATGGCGAAGCTTTATGCGAAGGCGGGAAGGTGGGAAGAAGCCGCGGGGTTCAGAAATCGGGTGGCGAGGATGGGGAGCATCCATAAAGGAAGTTATGGAGGAATGCAACGTTTAATTGAAGGAGGTCTTGCATCTGGTAATTTTATGTTGTTTTCTTAGGATTCAATGTTTTATATCCCTTAATAGTTAAGTTAGTTAAATTGGGGAATAGGTTTTTTAGGAAGTAACTATGGGTCGCAAAAGCACCGTATGTTTTCGGACTGACAAATTTAGGCCATTGCCTCGTAATTGAGGTATTTCGAGCCAATTTGTGCTGCATTTGCAAGTTTTAAAAGTCACGGCCTACAATTTCAGCCCGTAAACATATTGTCCTTTTATGACTCTCCTTTTGATTTGCGGGATAGGATTGGATTAGCTAGGATTGGATTATAACGATTATCGGAAAATAGATAGACTAGAACCAGAAAATTTGGACTAGAACCAAATTTTATGGATCGAATTGTACACGAGATAGTCGTTCTAGTCTATCCAGTGTCATGGTCCTGTGCAGTCCCTCAAACCAAACACGAGATTATCTGGGATTATAAAGACAATCCTAGGCAATCCCTCGAACCAAATAGCCCCTTATAGTTAAATTAGTTAAATTGGGGAATAGTTTTTTTAGGAAGTAACTATGGGATTGCAGTAGGACCGTATGTTTTCGGGCTGGCGAATTTAGGCCATTAAATGCACCACAACACTTTCGTAATTGGGGTGTTTCGAGCCAATTCGGCCTACATTTGCAAGTTTTAAAAGTTATGGCATACAATTCCAGTCCGCAAACATATTGTTCTTTTATGACTCCCTCATAGTTACGGCTCTGAAGAAAATTATTTCCTAGATTTATTCTTTGGCCCATGTTAAATATAGTCTCTTTCTTTTGTTAATACGCTCCATCAAAAATATGTTGGGGAATATTTTTTTTGGAAAATTTGACAATTTTCGGAAGTTTTTTCTAAAAAGACAAAAAGATACGCATTTCCGAATATTTTTTTAGGTGGTGTATTAACAAAAGATAAGACTATAGGTGACTTTGACCATATTCTTTAGCACTATAATTATTGATGATCGATGTTGTATTATTGTATTTAGTTTTGACAAACGTCGTTATTTGCTCACCTCGAAACATTGTCTCACTCAGATGAAGGAGCTGACGTGGTTGAGTTGGAGTGTGCAGCATAGCCAAGTATTTAGCACATTTTTTATTTTTTTTTAGTTTTGGACAAGTAAGTTAGTCCCTCTATGCTAGTATTTTTGGCAAAGTTGAGTTTTAGTGTCATCATTTATTTAAATTGGAGCTTGAAAAGGTCGACTGTCCAAGAAAGTTGCAGGTAGAAACTTCTGGAACCTTCTGGGAGATTGAGGTTATACAAATGGAGGTGTATGGTGTGATTGATTAATTTTATGGGGGTAGTGATTATGATTTATTAATAAGTGCTGAATTGACAGTTTATTTCCAGTTGTTGGGATGATTTGGAACTTTAGGATGGTAGAAAGGAATTTGAATTTTATTGGTTTCTGCTGGTAAGTAATTTATTTATTTAGATCGAGTAAAAAAAATAGAAAAAATTAATAGTTATAGTTAGGTCGATGGAGATATTATTTCAAGACAAAGTATACAGTGAAACTAGTTTATACATAAATCCGTAAAGGGTATTAGTTGTTTTTACTGAACAATATTAGTTGTTTTTACTGAACAGTATTACTGATTTACACTGAATAGTTTTAGTTGTTCGGTGAAAATGAACTAAGACTCTTCAGTGTAAATCAGTACACGAAATACGGTCCTGTTACTTTTTGCACGGTTATTAAGAAAGTTGATATAATATGTAAAAAGTAAGAATATTGTGTCAAATCAAGTACAAAATAAATTATTTTAAAAATGTTATGTGTGTATGTTGAAAAAGTAGATAAAATTTATTCTTTCCATTTTAGGCAACATGACTATTTTTCGTGGACAGCCAAATAAAACAACCAGAACTATATTTCATGGACGGAGGGAGTAATACTTTTCAGTAAAAATAATTAATACTCCTCAATGAAAACAACTAATACTATTTACTGATTCATATATAAATCAATTTCACTCTATACGTACTCTTATTTCAATATTCTTGGACTCGAAGATTGATTCCTTTGAAGAAGATTGCAACGTTTTTGACACTTAGATAGAGTGAGGGAAAATAGTGATCAAGTGAAACTAGTTTATGAATACAGTGCTTTATTTCGTATTTTATTAAATCAATACACATTAAACTACCATTATATTACACACTATTTATATTAATGCAATAATTCATAATATAAAACAATATTTTATAGCAAACAAACTTTTTTTGGTGTCAAATTGAGAATATTAAAGGTCTTTGCTATCATATTATGTATGATAATACAAATTATAAGAAGTATTACGTAAGGTAAGTTTCCTATAAAATTTAATCATTATATATAATTATATTATTATAAGTATTTATTGATGTCAATACATGATCTTATTGATACTATAATATTTTATATTGTAATTTCAGTTTATTAATATCAATATATGATCTTAGTTAAAAAAATGTAATAGTATCAATAAATACATGTAATAATATAAATTTCGTATAACAAAACTTACTCATACAAAATTTTATGTTGCACATAATTTCATTAAATCAATCATATTAGAATCCGACCATAGGTTCCATATTATTACTCATGATATAGATAAGCAAAATTCTTACATGAGATTGTCTATAAATTGGACAATAAGGGCTTGTTTGTTTTTGGATTCACCCGGACAGGATTAAGACTTTCCGTACCTCGTCTCATTCTAATTAGAGATGTAACATTCAATTTTTACATCCCATTCTTCATCCACACCTTTAAATACTTATTATTACTCATCCCAATACAATTCACTTTATATCACTTTTCTTTCACTCAATCATTACCCACATATCACTTTTCTCTCATTTACACTCTCTTTCCTATTTTTCTCTTACACATTCTACTTTATTTTTACACATGATTTGACATAAAGTAAAATCTCACTCTACTAAAATCTCAAAACAAACACGTACTTTTATTATCATCCAAGACTTTATATCTTGTGGAGATAAAGTCATGACTTCACACGCCCACCTAAATCCCGAAACAAACAAACCCTAAGACATTAACACTTAAAAAAAAAGAAATTGTGAATCATTTCACCATAAAACTGCGTATAAATTTTTGCCTATAGGCATTTATATACTCCCTAATTCCCATAATTTTTGCACTTGTTTTTTCATCCTATCTACAATAACTTGCATATTTAAAAAAATAAAATTTAATTTATGTGTAAAAACACAAAAAATTTCATATATTTACCACTACTTTACTTAATTTTTTTTTAAAAGTGTATTATTACAAGTATGCAAATTAATATAAGAGGTATTTATTTTCGCGAGTGACTATTTAAAGAACCGCGATATCCCACATCTAAATTTTTCGCGCATTTGAATGGAACGCGCAGTATCAGTATCCCGCCAATGGCCGCGCGTACAATACACGCTCTACGGCCATCTCATCCAACGCTGCGCCGATCGCGGCCTTTCCCGCCAGGCAAAGCAGATACACGCCCGCCTAGTTCTCTGCTCCACCCCCGCCGACAACTTCCTCGCCTCAAAACTCATCGCCGCTTACTCCAAAACCCACCAATTAAAGTATGCCCGCCAAGTGTTCGACAAAATTCCGCAGAAGAACACCTTCGCCTATAACGCCCTTCTCATCGCGTACTCTGTACACAAACATCATTATGAGGTTCTGAAGCTGTTTGGTTCGTGTTTTTCTCGATGGGACGATTATGATATGGCGGATGTTAGACCGGATACCTTTACTTTGAGCTGTGTGCTGAAGGCGATGGCGGAGGTGGCATTGGATGGGGCTTTTCCGGCGAGGATGATTCATTGTTATGTGGTTAAAAGTGGGTTTGATTCGGATGTTTTTGTGGGGAATGGGTTGGTGACTTACTACTCGAGGTGTGGTGATGTTGTTTCCGCACGGGGACTGTTCGATGAAATGCCCGTGAGGGACTTGGTGTCGTGGAATTCGATGATTGCAGGGTATGCTCAAGGTGGGTTTTATGAGGAATGCAAGGATTTGTATAAGAGAATGTTGGGTTTGGAGGATGTAAGGCCGGACGGGCTTACGGCCTTGAGTGCTTTACAAGCGTGTGCACAAACGGGGGACCTTGTTTTTGGGATGACTGTGCATCAGTTTGTGATTGATAACGGGATTGAATTGGATCTCTCGCTTTGTAATTCGCTCGTCGGGGTTTATGCTAAATGTGGCAGCTTGGATTATGCTAGGGAGCTTTTCGATGAAATGAGTGAGAAGGACGGAATCACTTATAGTACAATGATATCGGGATACATGGTTCATGGGTTCGTTGATGAGGCTATGGAGATGTTTAGAAAACAGAGGAACCCGGTATTGAGTTCTTGGAATGCCATTCTTTCGGGTCTGGTTCAGAACAAACGCCTCGATAAAGTTCTAGACTTTTTCCGTGAGATGCAAGTTTCCGGTTGCAAGCTTAACAGTATGACTCTTTCGAGCATTCTTCCAGCTATTCCAGCTGTATCGCACTTAAAAGGAGCGAACGAAATCCATGCTTATGCAATCAAGAATAATCTTGATACGAACATTTATGTGGTTACTGCACTTATAGATGCATATGCCAAATTAGGATACTTAAGTGGAGCACAGGGAGTATTTAGTCTAACAAAGGATAGAAATGTGGTAGTTTGGACGACGATAATCTCGGCATACGCAAATCACGGAGATGCCAACATAGCACTTAGTTTATTCGACGAGATGCTGTTTAATAAGACGAAGCCGGATGCCGTCACATTCACTGCTGTATTGTCTGCCTGCGCTCACGCTGGATTAGTCGATAAAGCTTTCGAGATATTCAATTGTTTGCTGCCGAGATACGGAGTTCAACCGTTGGATAATCATTATTCTTGTGTGGTCGCATGTTTGTGCCGAGTTGGGAAGCTTCTAGAAGCAGTGAGATTTGTGAAGCAAATGCCTGTTGAACCGTCTGCGCAGGTTTGGGGTGCGCTTCTTAGTGGGGCTTCGGAGTTTGGTCTCGTTGAACTCGCGGAAACTGTCTGTTTCGATCATTTATTTAAGTTGGAGCCTGATAATCCGACCAATTATATCGTTATGGCAAACCTTTATTCGCAAGCTGGTAGGTGGGAAGAAGCTGAGAATGTCAGGGCTCTATTGGCGAAGAGGGGGTCGAAGAAAGTTGCGGGTAGTAGCCGAGTAGATTCTTATGGAGGTTCTACAATGGAAAATGTGAGAGCACATTGTTGATTTTAGATTGCCCAAAGTGATGGGAAAGGATGTAGCTGGAAATTGATTAAGGGAAGTTTGTATAAATAAGTGCTTCTTTGACAGTGAAAAGATTTCCAGTTTTTGGGGTTTTTTGGAACTTTGAGATGCAAGAAGAAACTTGAATTGCCCGTTCTGAACTCCATTAAATGGTTGAAATTACTCGACGGAGAAATTGTTGCAATAATCAAGATACGTCCATGAGGCAAGTTGTCCATTTCTTTAACTGGTAATTTTTGTATGAAAAGCATTTTTTTAATCATGGAAGATTTAGTGTCGGTTATTTGATGAGTTAAGATTGTTTTTCTTCTTTCTGTTCTTGATTGTTGAAACCTCTGATTTAGGCATATTTATTTAGACTTTAGGGGCATAGCTGTTAGCATATTATAGACCTTTTGGCAGTTTATCGAGATGAAATATATCAAACTAGACGAGACGGAAATCATGTCTTCTATTATTCGTGTTTTCTTTCTGGTGAAATAAAAAAATTCACTTTTCACAGCTTGGTTTTAACCAGAGATGATCCAAGCTCATATCAATTAAAGCTCAACTTTAAATTACCATTACCATTTTCTTGTTCATCCTATTTTGTTTATCTACTCATTGTTTAATATCAATGTGTTTGTAGTTAAAAATTGTTTTTCTTCTTTCCTTCTTTAGGGGCAAAGCTGATAGAATATTATAGACCTTTTGGCAGTTTATCGAGATGAAGTATAACAAACTAGACGAGATGGAAATCATGTCTTCTATTATTCGTGTTTTCTTTCTTGTGGAATAAAAAAATTCACATTTCACAGCTTGGTTTTAACCAGAGATGATCCAAGCTCAACTTTAAATTACCATTACCATTTTCTTGTTCATCCTATTTTGTTTATCCACTCATTGTTTAATATCAATGTGTTTGTAGTTAAAATTGTTTTTCTTCTTTCCTTCTTTAGGGGCAAAGCTTATAGAATATTATAGACCTTTTGGCAGTTTATCGATATGAAATATATCAAACTAGACGAGACGGAAATCATGTCTTCTATTACTTGTGTTTTCTTTCAGGTGGAATAAAAAAAGTTCACCTTTCACAGCTTGGTTTTAACCAGAGATGATGCTTGTGAGATATTCCTCTAACTTTAAATTTACCATTACCATTTTCTTGTTCATTGTATTCTGTTTATCTACTCATTGTTTAATATCACTGTTCATCTTTTCAATTGTCATTCACCTAGGATTCTCACTATATACACAGATGATGGGATTAGGTGCTCAAAAGGTTTTCTTCTTGCCTTAATTCATGATTTATAGTGGTCCCACATTAGGAATTTGCTCTTGTCAATATCCTTTCTAAATCTTCTCTGTATTACCATTCAACTTTTTTGCACAGTCTTTCCTGATGCATCTATAAATGGTGTGTACATCATATAAGACGTCGAACCAACACATCACACACCAACTACAATGCCATATTCCTACATTAATTGTTTTGGTTCATGAGTTAGTGCATGCATTTCTGATGGAGATATTGATGAGGACCAATATTCGATTTTTACATTACAATTAGATTTTGGTATTTACACTCGATTTTATTATACTTCGGATTCATTTATGTGGTTTGCTCACTAAGTTATTTCATACTATAAGGGCGCATTCGCTTCACAGGACTGGATTGGACTACATAGGATTAGATTGGATTATTGATTATGAATATATGTTTGGATTATAGGATTGAACTGTGTGATCAAATGAGATAAATAGGACGGTGGTTATTTTTATGAGGATAAATTGGGCGGCGGTTATTTTTATTTTGAATAAGGGTAGATTGATCACTTAAAAATAGATTATGAAGGACAAAATGTAATTGTAATTTGTCATGACTCAATAGTCCTTAAAATTGGGAATTAGCTGATATTATGGACCCGGACACTAGTTTAGTTCAGGGTCATGATTATTTGCAGCCATTCAAATCAAACATGAAATTACATGGGATTATAAAGACAATCTCAGACAGTCCTTCAAACCCAACGGCCCCTAAGTAGACGAATTGGGTGAACCCGTAGTTTCTACCTTCTATTTATAGTCGTGTCTGTGGTGTATTTTACTAGATGTAGCATCTACAAAATCGGGAAAATGATATGCACTTGAGAGCATACGCGGTGTTAGGTGCAAAATCTTTAGGTATTGATAGCATTACAGTAATAGTCCTATCCTACATGAATTATTTTCCCCCTGTTTTGTAGGTCCAAAAGATGCAACAAGTAGTTATATGGGCCAACTTGTTTATTCTCTTGTTATTTGTACTTTTACACCTCAGTGAAGAGAGAGAAATTGAGGGGAGAGAGAGAGAGTCCATTCTTGAACTGGACATAAGCTTGTGGACAAGAGCCCAACATTTCCACACACTCCCTTCCATGTTACTCCACCACCTCAACTCCCAATGTTATCACATTCTTAATCATAAACCCCATCCTCAATAATGCAACTAGAGATTTATGTAACTTAATTTCATGTATATCTCCATGTGTGAGAGGATTCTTGATTTCTTTTTTGGCTTTTGGTGAAGCAAATATGAAGAAATCTCTCTTTTTAGAATAATAGCAAAAAAAGGAAAAGGGAATTTTGTGTGACGAATCTCCACTTTAGTATTCGAGTTATAATTTTAAGTATTATATGAAAATAGTTCATGATAAGTATCGAATATTTGATCAGGAGTATCATTAATTTGGACCGGTGATATTATATTGTAATTATTGTAAATTTTTTTGAACCCTGATTAATAATACATCTGATGAAACTTATCGGTACCCCGGTTAGGTATTCGATATTTTAAAACAATTTTATCATAAACTTATCATGAATCATTTTCATATAAAAGTTACTCTTTATTTAAACATGATTAGGCTAGTGCCCCATAAGTTCACGGATCATGTACTATTTTAAATGAGATTATTTCATCTATGGAAATTTCCATATAAGTTTTAGTCAAAAAAAAAAAAGCTTTGATACTAAACATTTTTTGTTAAATTCTTTTTAAATTTGTCAATTTAAGCATAATTTCATGAGTACAATTTTGATCTATTGTTATAGTTGTGAAAATTATATGACCTATGCAATGGCGATTTGATTTTAAATACGTTTACACATTGATAAAATGTAATTACACTTAATCAGCTAAAATGTGACTAAATTAACAATTTTTACGAATTGTCAAAATGTAGCAAATCCTTTGATTTTTTTTTTTCAGCTACTGACCTTCTATTTTCTTTATGTTGGATATATTTGTTCATGAATATTTTCTCTGATTTGAGATTTGTTTTTAGTGAAATGGGCTAAAATATTCATTCTAATAAAAATAAAAGTTTTCTACTTATTCTCATAGAAACAAAAGATTTATACCCACTAACCATTTTTCTTACAACACCATCCTCAAAAGAAAAAATAGGTCTCACTATATATTGTACCACCCCACCCCTTGAGTTGGTGATAAAAATATATTTTGGTTAGTTTTATTATAGTTAACACACAAATTAAACACATTTTAAAGTAATATAAATATATATAATAATAGTTAATAAAATAATTAAATGTTATAATTTTTATTTATAAATAACTATAATCACAAGAATTTACTAATAAATAGATGATAAACTACTAAATATTACTAATAAATAATTATTAATCCTAATCGTAAGGGGGAGGGGGGTGGGGTGTAAAGAGGGAGGGATAGGTCATGTGGGTATAAAACTTTTTTTAATAAGGATATATATGTACTTTTATATCAAAGTGGATATAAAATTTTTTATTTTATGAAAATGGGTATTTTGCTTTTTTGTCATTAAAAAAAAGGGAAATAACTAATTAACTATTTGCTAATTTTCTTTTCCTCTTTTACTTTCTTGAATTTTGTACAAAGGGAGATTTTAATATGGCTAGATACGTAGTGTAAAATCAAGTGTAAAATTTTCTTTGTTGGGAACTTGGGACTATTGAAGTGGGAATCATGTTTGTTCACTTTTCTTTTCCTTTTTTAATATTGATTGCTTTGGATCTGATGTTTGCTTTACAGAAACATTCCTCTTCTTCCAAATATTTTTTGATATCTTCATGATCTAATGGTAATATTTCTTTATCATGTATTTTGTTTATTGTACAATAAAACTCACTTTGTAATTCGGAAAATTGTAATTTTGATCCCAAAAGAGTGAGTGCAAAATACTTTTGACACCTATGTACAATAGTGGTCTTTTTCTTTTTGCAGTCTTGATCTCATACGCTAAATTTTAGGATCAAAACTGCAAATTTACGTAATTTTTTTGGGATCAAAATTATAATTTATAAATTTTATTGGGACCAAAAGTATATAAAAAAAACTACTGGACTAAGAGTACCTTAAGAAAAGGACCATTTTTGAAATGGATGCACCACAAGAAAATTGATCTTTAGTGATAATAAACATGTTTGTTTCTCTAGTTCAAAATCTTATGACAGGAAACAAATTTTAATTACAAAATCTTGTCATTAAAAATTGATTCTTGTCATTAAAATTTTTAACTAGAGAATCAACAATAATATGATTACTGTTACTAAATATTATTTTTATTTATTGATGAATTCTCTTGGAATCAAATTAAAAGTACAATTAGCCCTTTTAATTCTATTGCAATTATATATTATTGCAACATTATTAACATAGGATTAGGACAATTTCCAAATTCAATAGGAAAAATCTTACTTTCTATCCCTTTCTCCTTTCTCCTTTCTCCTTTCTCCTAACACAAACTCATTACCTATATAAACACACTTTACTACCACATGCTTCTATGATGGCCAATTACATGACCTCCACACAAACCATAATCATGGAAGCTCTCTCCTCTCTCCCTCCTTCCCATCTCTCCCATCTCTCCCACTCCATCGCCGCCCTCTCCCGCCGCCACCTCACTCGTCTCGTCTCCCTCCTCTCGTCCCCGACCCTCTTCTCCCTCGCCCTCCGCCACCTCCAATCCCTCTCCCTCCACAAAAAATCGCTCCTCATCGCCCGCCACCTCTTATCCAATCTCGCCCTCCTCAACCACTCCATGCAGAACAATCCAGCCAGAACGGCCACAATCTCAATCTGCTCGACGAAACTTCGTGACTTAGATGCCGTCCTCCTCCTCCTTCTCCTCTGCGAGCTCCACCAGCACGACCCGGGGTTCCTTGACACCCCCGCGTCGCGGTGGCGGGGCGCGCTCGCGGCCTACGCCGCGAGCGCGGTTCTGACGCTCTCGGGGAGCCTCGGAGGGTGCTCCGACGGCGAGGCGTTGGCTCGGTTCGTGGATGGCGTTTGTAGGTGCTTGAACTTGGTCAATGTGATGGCGGCGGCGGCGCCGGAGCCGGCGGCGGCGACGGCGGCAGCGGTTGTGGGGCTGCCGGCGGTGGAGGCCGGAGGAGGGGAGGAGTGTGTGATATGTAGAGAGGAGATGGAGAAAGGGAGGGATGTGTGTGAATTGCCATGCAAACATTTGTTTCATTGGGGGTGTATTTTGAGGTGGCTAAAGAAGAGAAGTACTTGCCCTTGTTGCCGGCGCCGCCTTCCCACGGACGATCTCCGCCGTGAAATTGAGCGGCTGTTGGAGGAGATTGCCCTCATCGGCGGCGGCGGATTGCATCGAGAATGCTTGTAGGAGTTTTTTATTTATTGGTATTGTTGATATTTTTTATTGGGGAGTCTAGTAAAATTAATGGGGAAATTAATTGGTATAGAGGGGACAAATGTAATTATAAAAATTAAATAGTGGTAGAAGTGGTTTTATTTTTTTACTGAGTTTGAAGAGGGGTTGTATATTAGTCATACTTTACCAATTCTATAATGAGTGATATCTAATCATTTCGGATTTGCGTTATAGTCACGTTTTATTTATTACAAAGTATTCAACCAAAATGGTTTATATATAAAATATTGAAAAGTATAAGTTGTTTTCACTGAAAAATATAATCATTTATATTGAAATGTATCGATTGATTTTACTAAAGAGTATTAGTTTTTTCCATTGAAAAGTATCAATTGGTTTTACTAAAGAGTATTACTCCCTCCGTCCTAGCATTATTCCCACTTTTACTGTTTTATCGTGTTTTAGCGAGCGGGGTTTTTATTAGTATTTAAAATGATAAAGTAATTTTTAAGTCATTTTATAATATAGGAGCGATAGATCTATCAAACCCTACCTTAAAAGTTACTTTATCATTTCAAATACTAATAAACAACTCGCTCGCTAAAATACGAAAATAAAGTTAGTGTGCAAATAATATTGGGACGGAGGGAGTAGTTGTTTATTGAAAACAAGTTAAAACTCTTTTGTAAAAACAACTACAATATTTTTCGATAAAACAACTAGTATCTTTAAAAAAATACATATATAAACCAATTTAACTCCATACATACTCTTTATTTTTAATTAATTTGTCACCTAACATTCTAGTGATAATTGTTACAATAATATCTAGTGGAAACTTGTGTTAGAATTAGGATTATAGAAAAATAATCAGGACGGAAAAAAAATCACAATTTGTTAATCAGTTCGTCAATAATTGACTACACCTGGAAGCATCATCAACTAATTTTGTGATAATATGATTATAATGAACCCTTCAACCAGTTCGCTGACAAATTGGATCGACATAATCGAGAATGTGAAGCAGTCGCTGAAGATCATTTTTTTTTATAAATGAAGTCTAATGTAAAATATTGCTAACAAAATTCATCATGACGTGTCATGACTATGAACCTCAAGCATATGGTATGAACTATTTTATCTTGTATTTATGTTACATTTATGTGTATGGTTGAATATAGCAAAAAGGATCCAAATAAAAACAATGATTGAAATTAGAGTTGGGGAAAGATGGAACATCACTCATTGTAGATAACGAATTTGTTGTTGACTGTTTGTGTGTGTGGTTTAGGTTAGTGTTATCAAAATTGCAATTATTTCACTCTCCCAACTAATTTATAAAGCCTTTTCTTTTCTAACGAAACTAATGTATAAAACTTGGATATTTTCTAGCTTTTGATTTGACTAGTTTGGTTATTAGGTGGTTAGAAGATCTTGAATTACTTGACTAGTTTTTTTTTTTTTTTTTTTTTTTTTACTTTTGAGTGAAAAATACTGATTTTTTTAGTAAAAGTATCTTCATTTTTCCAGCAAAAAAATTCACATTTGAATGGCAAATTTTTTAATATAAGGCAAAAACGAAACTCATTTACAAAAATATGGTTGATGCAGAAGTTGTTACGAAAATAGGGTTGATCGCGCCTGGGAGTGGCGATCAAAAGGGAGGATCGCGCTCACCAGGCGCGATCTAAACATGCATTGCAATTTAACCTCTTGATCGCGCCTGGCAGAGGCGATCAAGAGAGAGGATCGCGCTCCCCAGGCGCGATCAACATCAAGAGGTTCCACGTCGTAGCTCGCCCTTACGGGAGGCGAGGCTCGACAAGCCCTGACAGCCTCACATGGCGAGATTCCTTCGCGTGCCACTCCGAGCACATGGGAAGGGCCCCTCCGCGGCTGCTTTCCTCATTTGGCGTTTTCTTCTTCTTTATTTCCATATAACAGATGCTTTCCTCCTCATTTCTCCTTCATCCGAGCATTTCTCTTCTTCCTCCTTCTTTTTTCCTCCTTCCTCCTTCCTCCTTCCTCCTTCCTCCTCTTTTAATTTCAGTTCTGTTAGAAAATTTTAGTACTCCTTATTTCATAATTTTAGTACTCCTATTTCATCAGTACTTCTTCCTCCTCATAACAGCACCGTGCACCGAAAATTTTAGTACTCCTACCAAAATTCATCCATCATTTTAGTATTCTTTCTCCCCCCTTTATTCTGTCCGAATTTTAGCCAAAAATAAAAACACAAGGGCTGCTTCCAAAATATAAACCAATCCCCACAAAAATGTAAGTATTTTGATATTTTTAAATTTTTTACAGTTTTTTATTTTATTCTAAAATTTATTTTTGTCAACTTGCAGTCTCACATTTGGACAAAAGTAAAAGCTAGTTGGTATTTTGCTATCTACCTGAGGAGTACAGACACTACTATCAAAAGGTAAATTCTTCAAACAAAAATTAATAATATTTTTCGAATTTTTTGCATGCATATATTATCTTTTTTTTTAAATAACGGTGCACAGGAAATATGCTACTAGATGAAAAATTCTCAGTATATATATGTAAATTGCAATTATTGTACACATAGTATTTATTCTTGGTTCTAAAGGTTTTAAATCTTGATATTGAGTTTATGTTGTAATTGATAAATATTATTAAGTTCGTGAGTTTTTTTCCAATTAACCCAATTAAATATGGATATAAATTAATTATTTGTACAAATTCACTCTTTTTTTCCATATAAGGATGTGCTAATTTAGTGGGTCAAACTTACATTATAATTATAAGACTTTATTTTAGAGGGTGTAAATAAAAAAAAAAAGTTGAGAAAAATTATATAAACATAACAAATATTTTGAAATAAGATTTGAGGCCAAAAGCAGCAAAAGTTTTGGATAGGAGGGAGTATTTCTTTTTATCATAATGGAGACTTGAATATATGTTGCATGACCGGCTTTTGACCGAAAATAAATAATGGAAATTATGCATGTACACCAATTTCATCGTAAATTTATTTATATTTTATATATATTTTATTAAAAAGTATTAATTTAATGGTAATAATATATAATGAAAGCATGCAACTAATCGTTTTAATTCTTGCACAATAAAATTGGTTATAAGAAGCTCAGTCTAAACATTCATATCAATCATGGTCATGGTAATATTTTCTTTAAACGATTAATTTTAGCTAGCATTTAACTCAAATCAACCTCAGATCTGGATTACACTTAAAAATCACCCTCCTTACTTCTATTTGAATATGAGAAAATAACTCCCCTCTAAAAAAATATGAGAAGATATTATTTTAATGATATTCTTGTTAACTATAACTGTGAACTACAATTTTATTAACATAATAAAACAATTAGTATTATTTAATGAAATAATATTACCTCTCCAATTAATATTTTTAGTGAAAACAACTAATATCATTTAATAAAAAGATTAATACTCTTTAAATAAATTTCAAGATAAATATTACTCACAAAATATATTAAAATTTAATAAACTCACTGTTGCCTTGCTTATAATTTAAATGGTGGCATTTGGCTTTATAGCAAAAGTTGGATATATAAGTATAATTACTCAAAAATTGGTGACATTTGGCAAATTTAAACGGTAGCAGCAAAAAAAAAAAAAAAGATTTAAACGGTTGCAAATTTTGTGCAATATAGATTAAAGTTATTTAATGCATTAATAGTTTAATCCCGCCATTATCTCTAATCTACTTTAAAAGTCAATTTTATTGTAGTGTTAATTATTTGTAAAACTCTAATATACTATTTATGGTTTCATATTACATTTACGCGAATGTTGTAATTATAGATGACTTTATGGTTTAATATACACTATCATTTATGTGTCTGAGTTTTAATATTTTACAGGATGGATGCTGCAAAAGAGACACTATTATATGGACCGGCGAGCCGATCTGTACTCACGATGCAAAATGAACATCGCTCGAGACTAGACCGTATTAATCGGGAATCGAGTGAAACTGTGCTCAGTACATACCAAGGAGGCGATGGGGTGTTTTGGACATTTAAGCAAGATGACCCCGATCCTCGAAAGATTGTACTTCACCCCCGTGTAGTGGAGAGATTGAAGACGATGGGTTTTTACGGTCCACTTCGTTGTGGGTCGTTCAGACTTGATCGACATCTCATCACTGCATTAGTGGAGAGATGGCATCGAGAGACGCACACATTCCATTTTCCCGTCGGAGAGGCCACCATCACACTACAACGTTGGCTGTGATTGGGAGGCGTCGTGCACCCTTAAGAACACCGTTGATGCATTCTGAGATATTAGTTGTCATAACACCGAAACGGTGACCTCCATCATGGCAAAATGTCCACTTGGTAGGATCGATGTTTCGTAGATACTCATGACCTTCTTCACTTAAAACTCGTATTTCGTTCATCCTTATCTCAAAATGTCTTACAGACAATGCTCTTCCCGCAACATAACACAAGTCCTTCAGCTTTTGACTTTTGAACTGAGTATTGAAATTTGAAGCAACATGTCTTAAACAATAATGGTGCACTCCTCTTGGTGGTGAAAATGCTGGGACTTCGTCCACTGCCTTCAGTATACCCTTATGTCTATCGGAAATAAGGCATACCCCCTCCATATCACCGACAACATGTGTGGCTAACATATTAAGAAACCATTTCCAAGATTTATAACTTTCATCGTCAACAATGGCATATGCTACTAAAATGATCTTCTGATTGGCATCAAGGGTGTTAGCAATCAACAATTTGTGTTTATACTTAGTGTAAAGGTGAGTACCATCTACACAAAGTATTTTGCGACAATGCATGAATGCTTCAATGCATGGCTTGAATGCCCAGAAGACATAGCCCAACGTGTGCACATTCCACTCAATCGTTGCCTTGTGCTTCCACTCCACAATGGTCCCGGGATTGTATTTCTCCAAGGCCCTCATATACTTGGGCAAATATTGACATGAACTCTCCCAAGTTCCGAACACATTCTCTCTAGCACGTTTCAATGCTTGCCATGCCTTTTGATATGAAATAGTGTAATTATATTTCTTATATGCATGCTCCACGACACATTTAACGTCGTATGCTGGTTCAACTTGTATGAGACTCTCCAAGTCAGCTGCAAGCAAGTTTTTACATAGATTTGAATGACTGCGTGAGTCAATATCCATCAGACAGGTATGTGGCGGTCCCAACCTGGTGATTTCCCAATGACCAGATCTTTTACGGTATGAGGCGCGCAAATGCCACTCACAGTGTTGCAATGTCGAGCAATTGTCATTTTCACTTGCATAGTTCTGCTTGCACACCAACTTCATTGACTTCGAGTTGCTCTCTTCGACTCTGTACTCACGTCTTGCATGTTGGACCGAGTAATTCTTCACGACATTGATCGCAGTCTCTTTGTCTTTGAAGATCATTCCTAATCTCAAAACTCCATCATCCGCATCGTAGCCCAGATCACCACTTGGAACGCCTACTGAATCAACAGGTACATCATCACATGACCTATCAAAAAATGGCACTCCAACCAAATTTGGATGAGGTCTCACTCTTGGCATTAGAGAATTTGGTACAGCAATACTTGGCATCCAAGGATTGTTAGTGGTATCATCCTCATCAGACGGCCCCTCGTCCTCAGAACCATTATCGCTTGGTTCAGAATTACAAGTAAAGTCTGGATATAGATCACCTTCTATATCAGCTATGGAGGTGCCGACAGGGGCCATTATCTTAGTGAGGCCAGAAGGTCCAACATTAGGATCAGAACCACCGGCATGACTAGACCCTAAACGTTGGTAGGGTTCATCTTCCCAAGCATCCCACTCATTATGGTTCACTTGCAGGGCCTCGTATGCAATGTTTGAAGGTCTATCCATATTGGCTCCCCCACGACCTGACCCTTCATAAGGATAGTATTGGTTCTCCCACTGACCATGGGATGCTGGGTACTGCACCTTCATTTCAACCTCCACTAATAGCTCAACTGAATTGAGCCCCGCTTGTGGATGGAAGAAATAGAGAAGGTCGTTGTTGTTCCTAATAGGACAACTAGAGGAGGCATTCTCATTATTTATTATGCAAGACACATTCAAAGAATACACTCGCAAATCTAATCCCGTGATCTCAGACAACACACGTAATAGACCATAGAAATCAAGCATACGATCAACTCTTCTTGTTCCAATAACAGCTCCACAAGAGCGCACAAGGATTCCAATATCGCGAGAGATTGGCATATCTTCAAAAACACAACACACTTATAATTAATATACAAATCTATATTAAATTTGATACTTAAAATGCATCAAATAATTATATAATATATTGACGTATATAATAATTTTTTAAGTCCGTTTTGTGTAAACTAGTTTCACGGTTAAATTGGTTTACAATTAATATCTTATAATAAAATAAGTAATATCTTTTAATGATACAATTAATATTCTTCGACTAATTTTTTTAATGAAACAATTAATATTATTCAAAATTACTATATTATAGTGTAAATAATTAATACCCTTTAAATAAGTTTTACAATGAAATTAAGACACTACTATTAAAAATAATTTATTGTAATATAATATATTTATTTATGCATGATATATATTTTTTTAAATTAAAATTTAACTTTTTATAAGTTAGTTCCTATCAAACAGTATATTTTTATTAATAATTTTAGGATATATTCCAAATAAATTTATAATTCAATAAAATTTATAAAATGATGTACAAAATAAACGTATTTTAATTTTGAAAAAAATGGGTGAATCATATAATTATGTCAAGGAACATGCATCCTCTTAAATATGATATTCCTTAATTTGATTGATGTTTCTCCAAGTGAAATGATATTAAACACCTCAAAATAAGTTATATATTAAAATAATTAAATTACAAAAAAAGACACCTAAACTAAATTCACAGCAAACACAATTACATGCCGATATATGGACAAACTAAATTCATTAAAATATTTAATAACATTGTTTGTTTCTTTAGAACCAAGAATAAATACTATGTGTACAATAATTGCAATTTACATATATATACTGAGAATTTTTCATCTAGTAGCATATTTCCTGTGCACCGTTATTTAAAAAAAAATATATATGCATGCAAATAAATTAGAAAAATATTATTAATTATTTTTTGAAGAATTTACCTTTTGATAGTAGTGTCTGTACTCCTCAGGCAGATAGCAAAATACCAACTAGCTTTTATTTTTGTGTGTATGTGAGACTGCAAGTTGAGAAAAATAAATTTTCGAATAATAAAAAAACTGCAAAAATTTTAAAAATAGCAAAATACTTACATTTTTTGTGGAGATTGGTTTGTATTTTGGAAAAAAATGGTTTTTTTTCCTTGTATTTGAGAAGAAGCAGTACTAAAATATTAGGTGCAATGAGGAGAGGAAGAAGAACAAAACTGAAAATGGGAGAAAAAAGAAGAAATTTTTGTGCAGAAAATAGGAGGAAGAAGAAGAAGAAATTTTCGTGGAAAAAAGGGGAGGAAGAAGAATTATTTTCGCAGAGAAAATGGGAGGAAGAAGAAGAAGGAAAGCATCTGTTATATGGAAATAAAGAAGAAGAAAACGCTAAATGAGGAAAGCAGTCGCGGAGGGGCCCTCCCCATGTGCGCGGAGTGGCACGCGAAGGAATCTCGCCATGTGAGGCTGTCAGGGCTTGTCGAGCCTCGCCTCCCGTAAGGGCGAGCTACGACGTGGAACCTCTTGATGTTGATCGCGCCTGGGGAGCGCGATCCTCTCTCTTGATCGCCTCTGTCAGGCGCGATCAAGAGGTTAAATTGCAATGCATGTTTAGATCGCGCCTGGTGAGCGCGATCCTCCCTTTTGATCGCCACTCCCGGGTGCGATCAACCCTATTTTTGTAATAACTTCTGCATCAACCATATTTTTGTAAATGAGTTTCGTTTTTGCCTTATATAAAAAAATTTGCCCATTTGAATTGTATGGTATACTTGATTAATAAAAGATTTTGTGCAACTAAATTGAGAAGAAAAAAATATAGATCTTGATTCGAAACACTTTAAAAGGAAAAATTGCACTTTTAGTTCCAAGAGAATGTAAAACACTTTTGGTATTTATGTGCGAAAATGATATTATTTTTTTGCAGTTTCGGTCTCATTCGTGAATTTTCAGGATTAAAACTGCAAAATTTTCATATTCTCTTATGACAAAAAATGCAATTTATACGTTCTCTTGGAACCAAAATTGCAATATATCTTATTCTCTTGGGACCAAAAGTGTTAAAAAAAACTACGGAACTAAGTGCTGAGAAAATGACCATTTTAAAATGGACACATTCTCTTGGGACAAAAATGCAATTAACCCCACTTTAATAATTGGGCCCTTGTATAAAATTCTTCCTATATTAATATTATCAATACACAGGGATAAAACTATATGCAACCCCGTCTATTTTTATAAAGGCAAAATGGAGAGAACATGAATTATTGAAAGATATAAATTATTTTCACTAAAAAGTATTAATTGTTTTTAATAATTATACCATTTCACTCCATACATACATACTCTTTTATTAATTTCTACTTGAGAACATGGCTTGAACGAGTTAAAAATTCCACAAAAAGAAATTGAAAATTACCCCTATCTATGAATAATTTAGTGTATTTATTAAATCTTTAATCCCCAGATAAATTTATGAGTGAAACTTTTTACGAATTTATAAAATTATTGAGAGATTGTATTTTTTATCAAGGCTAAGGTTACATGCAATCCTATATTTTATTAATACAACCCCACCAAAAAACATTTGGAAAAAAAATCCGAAAAATTTGACAATTTTCTGAAAAAAAAAAATCGAAAATTAAAAAAAAAATACACTAAACATATGAATTTTCGGAAAAAGTTTCCGAAAATTGTTACATTTTTTTTGGAAAAAAATTCCGAACATTTTTTTGGGTGGAGTGTATTCATAAAAGATGGGACTGTATTTAACCTGGGCCATTATTCAAAGGTAGTTGTACTGGATAAAATTGGGCCAAGAAGCCCAATAGCCCACAAACAATTAAAAACCCCGTTATTTTTCATAATTTTGCAAATAGATAATCTATATTTTTTTAATAAAACATAACGAATTAATAGATTCGACACAAAGACTAATATCATATTGTATTTCATATTATATTTAATATAATATATATAGACCTAAATATTTATAAAATCATTATTTATATTATTATATATTACATATTTTAAATGTGTATATATATATATTAAAAAGTTTAATAATGTAAAACCAGTCAAAACTCAAAACAGAAGTCGGGATATGACGACTTCGGAAATGATCACATGCCCACCAATGTGCATAATATTATATACTCACCGCGAATGTGTTAATAACACATATGTAGGGGTCCACTATTATTTTAATTAATTGTTTATATCTGTTTATATATCATTAACACATTTGTTGTGGGTATATAATATTATGTCCACCAACGGGTATGTAATCGATTTCATATTATATTATGTCTATCAACTGGCATAATTTTGCAAATAGATAATCTATAGTATTTTTTTAATAATACATAAGGAATTAATAGATTCGACACAAAGGCTAATATCATATTGTATTTCATATTATATTTAATATAATATATATAGACCTAAATATTTATAAAATCATTATTTATATTATTATATATTACATATTTTAAATGTGTATATATATTAAAAAGTTTAATAATATAAAACCAGTCAAAACTCAAAACAGAAGTCGGGATATGACAACTTCGGAAATGATCACATGTCCACCAATGTGCATAATGTTATATACTCACCGCGAATGTGTTAATGACACATATGTAGGGGTTCACTATTATTCTAATTAATTGTTTATATCTGTTTATGTATCATAACACATTTGCTGTGGGTATCTATATATATATATAATAACATTAACCGGCCTACATTTGGAAACCATTAAATTTTTCCGCCAAAATTATTGTTAAATTTAGTAATATTCATTTTAGATCTTTGGTATATATCTTTTATATATACCTTATTATTGTAAATATATTGTATTATAAATATTGAAAAATAATTGATTATAAAATATATTGGATATATTTTTTAAATATAAATTATAATAAATATTAAGAAATAATATAAAAATATATTGAATATATCTTTGAGATATATATTATGATAAATCCCTCTATTTTGTGGTGTAAAAGATATTTTAATTATTTAAAATAAGAGTAATATCAATATATTCAATGGGGCGAACCACAAAATACTTATGAGCATATCTATCGTATTGAAATAAGTTTGAGATCTATCTTTGGGTTAGTTAGTTAGTTAGTTAACATATAAATAATATATATAAGTTAATGCACTTTGTCGTTACAAAGCAAGAAAAGAGTAAAATCTCCAACAAACTCTATATTCCTCAATATTTTGACCTCTAGATTCAGAAAAATTTCCCGAGATAATTATATGAATAATGCTTCCAATTGAAGACTGGGCAAAACTCTTTATGGAGTGATCCAACACATGAATTGAAAAAAGAAAGAAGTGAAGAGACATCATTGATAATATGTTTCATTCAAATCTACATTTAAAGAATATTGTGAACTATCTGAATTATTTGAAGGACAAAGTTATACTTGCACATACTCTTTGAATAACTTGAAGTGTTATGATGTGTCGAATCATGATTTAAATTTGAAAGAGAACACTCCAGTTATGTTACTTAGAAATATAAACCATTCAAGAAGATTGTGCAACAAAACTAGATCGACTCTAATAAAAGCAGGTGACAGTGTTATGAAAAGTACATACATAACATGATCACATTCGACCGATACTTTCGTTCAAGTTTCAAAATAGACAGATTGTCTCATATGAAATGTCAATAGATAAATGTCAATGACAATCACTCGCTAATATTATCTATTTGAAATGAAAAATATTTTCTCGAGAATACTAATAAACACTATCAAATGTAAACAAACAAACTTTACTATAAATTGAGAACCCAAAAATTATTGTACAATTATGGTCGTGCATCGCACGAGTTCAATTACTAGTATAATATTATGTCCACCAACGGGTATGTAATCGATTTCATATTATATTATGTCCACCAACTGGCATAATTTTGCAAATAGATAATCTATAGTATTTTTTTAATAATACATAAGGAATTAATAGATTCGACACAAAGGCTAATATCATATTGTATTTCATATTATATTTAATATAATATATATAGACCTAAATATTTATAAAATCATTATTTATATTATTATATATTACATATTTTAAATGTGTATATATATTAAAAGGTTTAATAATATAAAACCAGTCAAAACTCAAAACAGAAGTCAGGATATGACAACTTCGGAAATGATCACATGCCCACCAATGTGCATAATGTTATATACCCACCGCGAATGTGTTAATGACACATATGTAGGGGTTCACTATTATTCTAATTAATTGTTTATATTTGTTTATGTATCATTAACACATTTGTTGTGGGTATATAATATTGAGTAAGTCTCCTGTGCATTTGGTGTATGATGCACTCACTCAACAATTGATAATGTATATACTGAAAAATTAGTCTCAATCACACTGAAAAGTTAGTCTCAATTACACAGAAAAGTTTACACTGAAAATCAGTTTTCAATGTAAATTTTTCAGTGTAATTGAGACTAACTTTTCAGTATAATTGAGACTAACTTTTTAGTGTATACAGTATCAACTGTTGAGTGAGTGCACCGTGCACTTGGTGCATATGAGACTTTGCCTATAATATTATGTCCACCAACGGGCATGTGATCGATTTCGATGGCAGCTCATCCCAAATAAAATGGAGTGGTACATGTGGAATCAAATTATATAGGATTCTATATTTTGTAAATACATTTTTTCTTTTTTTTGGTATGTTGTAAGTATATTTATCGGACCAACAGAAACGGCGGAGATTCTATTGGGCTTATGTCAATGTATAATGGGCTGATTGATTAATGAAGTAAATACACTACACAAAATTTAATTCTTACAACAAATACTTGAAATGAAAATATTATCCTTTTAGTCTTCCCTCTAAAATTAATTTTAGTGAATACACTCCACCAAATTTTCACAATCACCGTTCGAAGGAGGTAAATTTCGAACAATACAAACGAACTTCATACTTGAAGAATGTGACCCACCATCAATCGACCACTAGGCGCTTGAAACGTGTTTTGTCGACCTACATTGTAAGGATGAACGCTCCTCCAAACCCGGAATATGTATATGTAAGTGTTTTGGTATTTTTTTAGAAACTAGGTTTTTTTAAATATTGAGTAGTATAATTTTTGTCAGTGTTATGATATTTTTCATGCATATTATTGTTTATTGGGTGTATAAGATTGTATGGGTATAATAATATTATTGTTGTTTGCTTGTTTCGAACAATTTTTTTTTAAAATCGCGATTGCACTTGTTCATCTCTGGTTCTCCGAACTCAACCAGAATATTCGAAATTTTTATGTGAACATTTCTTTAATGTTCATAATATTTTTCCGAACTATGTACATATGTTCGAGAAAATTTTTTGAACAAATATGTTCGGATAAATTTTATGAACATATTCGAAATGTTCGGAAAAAAATTCCAAAAATTTCACCTACGAAGAGCTTGCTGGGTATTTTTGGGAATAAATGTAGTGTATTCATCCTATGTGTACTGAATTTATCCATGTAGTGTATTTACTCCACCTTGTAGTGCCAATAATCTGGGCCTATTTCATTATAGATTACGGATCTTCTCACCTCCATAATTAAGTTCACCTTTCAAATGTTCAGTTCATCCCCCCAAAAATACCTAAAAATTGAATAATGTTCGAATCGTGTGTTTCGAAGAAATGACAATTGTTCGAAAAAACTGTCAAACGAACATTTTGGAACGAACTAATTAATTTTTTTTTGGGGGGGTGGAATATTTGTACTCTTCATTATACTCTCTTCATATCATTTTATTCGGAAAAAATATATCTTAATTTTACAAGTCCATAAAAATAGTAAAATTATACATATTGTCCAAAAAAATAATTTCCCCCAAAATTATATTTCCAAATATGGGTACCCCTACCTCAAAAATTCATTCTTGTACTCAAAATTCAAAGGCATATTGTTCTTCCATTCCCTTGACTTCAAAATTAAGACATGGGCATTATGATAAATCAAGTCCAAAGCCCAAATAAATAATTATATAAATGAATATATAAATGATTAATAATACATTTTATGTACTAAAATGAAAAGCCCAAATAAAATAAAAAGGATTATTAATTTACTACCCAAAGTAAATGCACAAGGTCCAATTATCATAACCTCACTCTCAGTACCAAATACAGGAAACCTAACTCTAATTGGTTACACAGCATTATACACGACTGAATCTGCCATGGGGTAACTGGTAATTTGTTGTCCAAGTTGCATGCCGTCAAGAAGGTTTTGGTACTGTAGGTATCATATTTCGCTGACCAAATTCTCGAAGTGGACGCCAACCACTTATCCAATGTACCCTGGTGACGCTGATACCCCAAGATGTACTCTGGACGAATTCTACTCAAGTAAAACTCCCCATAGGGAGAGGGGAACTTCACAGTGAAGCCTCCACGTGGCTCTATAAACGCATCTTGTTTATAAAATATGCCAACAACATTTGAATTGTCGGGGGTGGTTGACTTGTTTCACCACCAACATTATGTGCTTGGCGCTTACCTCTCTTTTCTTTCTTCTTCATTGACATAGCTAACATTCATTATAACATAAAAGAAAGTAATTAAGTCTGGGTTAATTCAACATTTACCACCTTGTTGATTAAAGATAAACAAACAAATAGGCACAACCTTTGAATCAAACTATTATAACCACTCAATAATCCTTTTTTTTAAGTAAATTAATAATCTATTAAATTCTTAACTTTAAGTTGAGAGAGGCGTGAATAATCAGAAGGAGACTTTGTGAAAGAAAAAAAATACAAATCGGCCTTAAGAAATCTATCTATTTTGAGAATGATTTATTGAAAAATTATATAAATAAAATTATATTAACTAGTTGTTGCATTCAAACTCTTTATTAAAATAAAACTTTATTTTTGTTGATTAAATATTATATGAAATTAAGACAAAGTAAATGAGATTTTATAGTACCAAAATGTGTGTTGCACATTCTTTTTAATATTTCATATGTAATAACTTTGCGTATATATTATAATAAAAAATATAAACGATATGTGCACATTTTGTGCACAATCCATACATGCACATTTTGTGTAAACTTTGTGCGCAATCTGTATATGCACGTTTTACACATGATCGTGATTCGGACATACGCATTATGTGTATGTTAATAATGTTTCACAAGATATTTTAATAGGTTGAATATATAAATTATATTAACTAGCCATTGATAGGTTGCACGTTCACCAAATACTTCAAATTAGACGCATTTCCATCGAATAGTCTCAGTTAAGTGAACTTGTACAAGTGTAAAAACTCCAGTCTTAAAAGCTATATGTAATAAATATGGGTAAATATTATAATATGATAAATATAACTGACATGTGCACATTTTCTGCACGAATCGTACATGCAAATTTCATACACGATTTGTATGTGCACGTTTTAACATCATGTATGTATTTTGCAATTCGTACACACACATTATATGTATATTGTAATAAATTAATAAAATTTTACAAGATATTTTAATAGATAAAAGATATAAATTATATTAATTAGTTATTGGATTTAAACTCTTTTATTAAATAAATTAAGTAAACTATTTTGTTTAATTTTTTTGTCCTTGTAGTATATCACATATTTAGGTTAAGCTAGAATTCTTATGGACTTTATAATGTTATCTGTTAGATATATAGTGATGGATAACAAATTTTCCTTTTCTTATAAAATTGGAGCTCCTTTATTTTCTGTGGGTTTCTTTATATCCATAAAAGTTCTACTCCTGTTATGTTAGTCCTTCTCTTTCAAATTATTTAGACAACATAAAATTTTCAAGTGGAAGATTCTTTAATCACATGGGTACCACTATCCACAATCCCTTTACTTTAACTCCAAGCAATTTGGATGCTAATTCAATTTGTTAAACAAACATTCTCCATTTTCCTAATATATAAACACAAACACCTTTTCTCAACCATTAATCATAATTGACCAAATTAACATAAAAATATGAAAAAGAAAAACAATAAAATGCGCAATTAAAAAATTCAAATTTCAAATAATCTTCAAAGAAACTTGCAATATAATTTATAAAAGACATTTCATTATGCAACATCTTGGTTCAAATTTTTAATTTAGATTTTATATTGTATAGACAATTATACAATCTGCATTTTCTATCATTTCTGATTTGTCGTCTAAGATTGGGCGGGAGAAGATAATAAAAGAAAACATGAATAGGTTTGTTGTGAAATATATATGTCTTTTTATTATTGTTATTATTATTATTACTATTGAAAATAAATTTTTTAAAAAAAATGAAGGGAAGTGTATCTAATAAATTTGCGGATGTATCTAACTTGTGCCAAAAATTTATATAGCACATTGAATAAGCTAGTAATATATAAGCTAGTAATATAATTGAGTCCAAAGGTTACCTTAACAAAATACACCTATTGTAGTTTCTTTTAGTATCAGAAACCAAACCTAAGTGACTCATAATTAAATAACTAACCATGTTATTTCTATTTCCATTAACTGAGGGTATTAATTTTAAGTTCAACATTTTCTTTGAATCTAATTCCGTAACACAATTTAACGTGAAGTACATGCATATGCAATAAAAAATTAAAATACCTCACCATCTGGTGAACCATGCAATTGAATTGCATTTTTAAAAACTTGAACATCATTTTTGAAAAACCACTTCCATTGTTATTATAAATTAACATTTTAGTAAGTTAAAAGCTCATATACACCTGGTTCACTCACTCAATAGTTAAATAAATATTCTGTACATTAGATTCATATTAGAGTACGTGGACGTAAATGTTAAATTATTTTGTCGTTTGAATTTATACGGGACAATTAAAAGAGGCCACAAGCTAAACATGGGTGTTTTAGAAAAATTTTAAGTGATCATAATCACTTACAATTGCGTGCATAAATTGTTCCGAGTGTTTTCGAATTCAATGATTCTGCTTAAATTAATCAACTAGAATCTACAATTTAAAAGCCGAGTAAGATATGCTTCCTACCTGATTATAGCTTCTCACTAATAATTTACTCTATTCAAAAAAATTATCAAACACTCAACATTATTTATTTTACACAAATTTTGCAAACACTCACCACTTTTACCAATAATCAATTATTTTTCACAATCACTAAATTAAGGGTGTGTTTGCAAAAAAATATGCTTTTAGAAGTGATTTAATTTAGTGATTGTGAAAAATAATTATTTATTGATAAAAGTGATGAGTGTTTGCAAAATTTTTGCAAAGTAAAAATTGAGTGTTTGATAAAAAAAGAAATTAATAGAGTAAATTATTAGTGAAAAGCTATAATCAGGTAGACGCATACCTTTCTCAACTTTTAAATTATAGATTCTAGTTAATTAATTTAAGCAGAATTATTGAAGTTAAAAGCACTCCAAACAACTCATTCACACAATTCCAAGTGATTATAATCACTTAAAAACACACCCTAAATCACTTATAGAATACATAATTTTTTGCAAACACACCAATAGTGCAGCTAGTAGTAGGTCACACTCATTCCCATGTATTGGGAAGTTTGGAATAATGATGTTACCGCTGACGGTTGTCCCCATGGGAAAACAAAGAAAAAATGTCACTCTTTTGGCTGGTGGGGGAATTTTGCAGTATATTATAAAAGCAAAGCTTAATTTTGTACAGACAAAATGAGGAAAGTAACGTTGAGCCCTAAATCATAACACAATCCAACTTAATTTTATCGGTGCTGTCTTCACGCCATTTCCGTCGTACTTTTTCTTCTTCACATTAATTTTGACACCAACCATTTCCGTCCGTACGTGTGCTTCTTCTTCTTTTTCACAAATTGACCTAGTAAGTGTGCTTTCTAGCTACTTATTATCATGCATGATTTATAAATAATTATATAAATGATTAATAATAATACATTTTATGTACTAAAATGCAAAGCCCAAATAAAATAAAAAGGATTACTAATTTACTAACCAAAGTAAATGCACAAGGCCCAATTATCACCTAACTCTAATTGGTTACACAACATTATACACGACTGAATCTGCCATGGGGTAACTGGTAATTTGTTGTCCAAGTTGCATGCCGTCAAGAAGGTTTTGGTACTGTAGGTATCATATTTCGCTGACCAAATTCTCGAAGTGGACGCCAACCACTTATCCAATGTACCCTGATGACACTGATACCCCAAGATGTACTCTGGACGAATTCTACTCAAGTAAAACTCCCCATAGGGAGGGGGGGAACTTCACAGTGAAGCCTCCACGTGGCTCTATAAATGCATCTTGTTTATAAAATATGCCAACGACATTTGAATTGTGGGGGGTGGTTGACTTGTTTCACCACCAACATTATGTGCTTGGCTCTTGCCTGCCTTTTCTTTCTTCTTTATTGACATAGCTAACATTCATTATAACATAAAAGAAAGTAATTAAGTCTGGGTTAATTCGACATTTACCACCTTGTTGATTAAAGATAAACAAACAAATAGGCACAACCTTTGAATCAAACTATTGTAACCACTCAATAATCCTTTTTTTTAAGTAAATTAATAATCTATTAAATTCTTAACTTTAAGTTGAGAGAGGCGTGAATAATCAGAAGGAGACTTTGTGAAAGAAAAAAAAAATACAAATCGGCCTTAAGAAATCTATCTATTTTGAGGATGATTTATTGAAAAATTATATAAATAAAATTATATTAACTAGTTGTTGCATTCAAACTCTTTATTAAAATAAAACTTTATTTTTGTTGATTAAATATTATATGAAATTAAGACAAAGTAAATGAGATTTTATAGTACCAAAATGTGTGTTTCACATTCTTTTTAATATTTCATATGTAATAACTTTGCGTATATATTATAATAAAAAAATATAAACGATATGTGCACATTTTGTGCACAATCCATACATGCACATTTTGTGTAAACTGTGTGCGCAATTTGTATATGCACGTTTTACACATGATCGCGATTCGGACGCACACTAATAATTTACTCTATTAAAAAAAATTTATCAAACACTCAACATTATTTATTTTACACAAATTTTGCAAACACTCACCACTTTTACCAATAATCAATTATTTCTCGCAATCACTACAATTAAGGGTGTGTTTGCAAAAAATTATGTTTAGAAATGATTTAATTTAGTGATTGTAAAAAATAATTGTTTATTGGTAAAAGTGATGAGTATTTGCAAATTTTGTGTAAAGTAATTGAGTGTTTGATAAAAAAGAAATTAATAGAGTAAATTGTTAGTGAAAAGCTATAATCAGATAGAAGCATACCTTTCTCAACTTTTAAATTATATAGATTCTAGTTAATTAATTTAAGCAGAATTATTGAATTTAAAAGCACTCCAAACAACCCATTCACACAATTCCAAGTGATTATAATCACTTAAAAACACACCCTAAATCACTTATAGAATACATATTTTTTTGCAAACACACCAATAGTGCAGTTTGGAATAATGACGTTACCGCTGACGGTTGTCCCCATGGGAAAACAAAGAAAAAACGTCACCCTTTTGGCTGGTGGGGGAATTTTGCAGTATATTATAAAAGCAAAGCTTAATTTTGTACAGACAAAATGAGGAAAGTAACGTTGAGCCCTAAATCATAACACAATCCAACTTAATTTTGTCGGTGCTGTCTTCACGCCATTTCCGTCATACTTTTTCTTCTTCACATTAATTTTGACAGCAACCATTTCCGTCCGTACGTGTGCTTCTTCTTCTTTTTCACAATTTGACCTAGGAAGTGTGCTTTCTAGCTACTTATTATCATGCATGATTTAATTAGGGGGGAATTCTATGGAGTCCCTAGAACACTGGTCCAGTCACCAGGTGACTCCCCATTTTCCTTTTTTTTTTTTTGCTTTCAATCATTTCCAGGAAGGCCAATGATTGGATGTTGCACGGTTACTGCACGCTTGCTACACGGATGCTGCACACATAGTGCACAATCTAATATATGGGCCTCACACCTTCGGCCCATTATGAATTAAAATGAAGGCACAATCTGTTATTTTAATTTTAGCAATTTAGGGGAATTTTATGAAGGCCCAATCTATTATTTTAATTTTAGCAATTTAGGGGAATTTAATGTTGATAGAAAATTAATCATGTAGACACAATATAATTATTGGACATATTATTTAAAAATTATAGTTCAAACATTATTTATATAATTGATGGTTTAAACACATTATTATTTGAAAATTATAGTTTAAACATATCTATAACTATATAATAACAAAATCTTCTTCCATTTTTAGTAACTTTTATTGTCTCCCCAAATCTCATTACTATATTTGTAAATAAAACTATAACCCTTCATGTAATAAATAAAACACATACTAATATCATACTAAACTATTCAACTTTCCCATTATTAGCTGGAATTCAACCTTTCATTAGACAAAAACACGTACACATAAAGTAATAAATAAAATACCTATGCTTATCACTCTAAACCAATCATCTTCTCCACTACAATAATAAAAACTATAACACATTAATTGCAATTAACGTAGAGATTTATTATTCTAACAAACTATCCACCTTCCCACTCCCCAAAATTGTTATCATACATTTCTTCTTCCTTCCATACACAATATAAATACTGAAGCCAATCTGGCATTTCACCATTTTGGTTTACATTACAATGCAATTACATGTAAACAGAAATAGCTGCAACAACTCCACAACAATATCAACTCATCTAAACACTACGGGCATGAATTAATCTAGGTAATCTGTTATTTACCGTACATAAACTAATAGTAGATGTTTAACATGCATGTTGTAGGATGGAAGAGTTTATACAATAATCAACATAGACGTTATTTATAAGTTTGAATCAACATTGAATGACGGAATAGTATATACAATGAAATTTTTTGTTTGCCACATTCAATTGAAGCTGAACAAAATTATAGCTAATAGAGCACAAGTCATTTTTATCAAATGAGCTAGACTAATGTTGGTGAGATGTTATTTTAAATGAAGAATTATCTTTCACAATGTACAAGTTCAAATCATTACCTCATATATATTTGTTAAACTCTTAATCTTCTCTTTTATATTACATTCACTTAAATTATGTATCTCATATTTATTTTTATTAATGAAGATGTTAATAGGTGTGTGGTATCTCTCGACAAACCTAAATTACAGAGATGCATTGTCTATACATAAAGTTCAGATTTGCACAGGTATGACAATAGGTTATATGCAGTTGGTTCATTCACAGGGTAATATTTAGTTTTTATTATTTATTAAATATATATATATATATATATATATATATATATATTTAAGTAAACTCATGTTAGCGTTATTTTGATTTTAATATATTTTTAATTACCTTTAATTTGCATATTTATATAAATTTGCAGGTTCTAGAGTGATGGCAATGAGAGATTTGACAGGCTTTCTCAAGAAAATTTAATTAATTAAAAAGTTACAATTAATGTACATTTTGATTAGATATTAAAAAATTTAAAATATGATTAAAGTATTTTTATAGGATATTTTGGAAGGGTATTTAATATTTTTTTTTTTGATGCATTAATATGTTATTGACTTACTCTTATATTTACCATTTTTTAAAATTAAGTTTTAATTCATAAATTATTTAGGATAATTATATAATTTACCTTAAATAATTATTTGGTTTGAAAAATGTTTTTTTTTTACTTTAAAATTATATCCACAATCTATATAATATTTCTAAATTTATTTATAACATTATTTTCTAAACTAATGATTTTCATACAAAACAACGAACGAGAAGTACAATAATGAATACATATTTTTTTTTCCGAATACAAATCATTACAACAAAAACTTGCATCTTATTCATTTTTTTTCGATCACACACTTTGTTCATAAATAATTTTATTAATAAAAAAAATCAACTTCCGTGGATGTGAATTTTATTGTGAGAAATGTAAACAATGTCATTGATGTATAATTGTTAAATAACCTAAATTTTAGGTACATAGTTTTAGTTTCAATTGATTTTTGAAGTAGAAATTCTAATAAATCAACACTACACAATTTGTTGATTCTAAGAATGATGCTGACCCCATAAAATACTCGAGTCCCTTTCAAGTTTTAGAGAAGATACTTCTGTTGCTATTCTTATTCTATGATAAATAACAAAAGTCATAGGCAATCACTTAAGAACGTCAAACTTCTCTAAATAGTTTTCAAATTAGACCAATCGGATTTGATCTTATGCCCATCGGTGGGCACAAACTTATATGTCCACCACGAATATGATAATGACACGTAAGCAAATTTAAGTAGGGGCCCCACTATTATTTTAAGTAATTACTTAAATTTGCTTACGTGTCATTATCATATTCGTGGTGAACATATAAGTTTGTGTCCACCAGTGGGCATAAGATCAAATCCGTTAGACCAATTATATACATCGTCATATCCTGATATCCTGAGAAACCAAAAGAGAATATTTTAAGTTTTTGATATGGACGCGAATGATGAGAACAAAAAAAATACAACCAACGTTGTCAAAGAATCATTTTCCAAACTTGACTTTCATAATAATGCAAATGATACTCATTTTTTAGAGCAATATATCTTTTGCTTTTAAAGCACGAATTGTTTAGAGGTCACCCATTTTTTTAGAGCAATATATTTTTTTGCTTTTAAAAGCACGAAAGTGTGTAGGGGTCACACATCACATTGAAAAATGAGTGAATGTGAAATACATAAAAGAAAATGAAATGAGGAAATCAACCATGAACATGGAATATAACATGAAATATAAAAGTAAAAGAAAAATAATTATTTATGCTTCATTTATCTCAAAAAAAGAAAACAAATACTCTCTGTTCCGGAGAAACTTGCACATTTTCTTTTGTCCGTCCCAAGAACTTGCACACTCTATAAAAGAAAACATTAATATGTTTGCACACTTAAAAAAACATACAAATATTTACTTATATATGTCACCCCTTTATTCAAAAAGTGATCTTCTCTTAAAAAGAGGTGTGCAAGTTCCTTCAGGACGGAGAAAGTATTACTGTTTAAACTATATTCTTTTTATACTCACAAATCGTGCATCGCACGGGTAATATACTAGTTTTATATAATTTCAGGTTTAAACATATTATTAATAATTGATGGTTTGAACATATTATTTATAATTGATGATTTAAACATATTATTCATAATTTATTGTTTAAACATACTATTTGGTCTCATTGTTGGGAAAATAGGGTGCCCGGAATCTATTCGGGATGAAATTTAAATACGAATTTAAATTCAATTATTACTAGCATGAATTAATCCTAATTAATTCAAATAATAATTCCAACAACAAATTTAACATCATGCATGTTGAATTAATTCACATAAAATCTATGGCGGAATAAAGAAGAATTTATGTGACTTACGTACCTCTTGTAGAATTGGCCTTTGAATAAATGGGACAATCACAATCACGCTTTATCAACCCAAAAACCTTCTCAAGTATTTCCCTTTCGCCTTACTTGATCACCGGTGGGAAGTGCTTTCAAGTAATTTAAATAACTAAGGAAAAAGAAAAAAATATATGCTCTTAATTTTTCCAACACATGGAATTATGTCATTGGGGATGAAATAATCATCCCCTATTTATAAAGGAGATTGGGCTTGGAAAAAAATATTTTCTTAGACTCTAAGAAATCTTGAATATATCTCATATATTTTTTTCTCCATAGTAAAATATTCCACAAAAATCTCACTCACCTTATAAGCTTATAATTTTCGAAAAATTCAAGTAAAGATCTCAAGATTTGGATCTTCTTGAATATATGAGATAATCTTGTATTCCAAGATTACATATCTTCCATAATATCTTTTCAAGAAAATCAACAAAATCTTCTCTTTTCTTGACACCTTATTTTCGAAAATAAGGAGAAAAAATCAGCATATTATTTTCTTTTTATTTTAATCACCTTATCATTATTGGACTACTTAATGGGCTACTTGAGGGGCCTTTAAGGAGAATTAAGATTGGACCTCCTAATGGACTTCTGAATTTCAATATTGAGTCCCAATATAATTCAGTCCATTAATATTAATTATTATCACTAATAAATTAATATTGCACTATCCATCTTAATCCATATCACGATAATATGGGCTCCCGGTTATTATTTCCCGTGTTTAAGATTATCAAGTCCATTAATTAATTAAGCTTCTGAATAGCTCTAAATTAATTAATATATTTCACCTTGGAGTAAAGACATTATTATTCGTACCGAATAAACTAATTCTTCACTTGCAAGATTTGGTACGATAAAACTTCTGAGCCCACCAAGGAGACTAATCACACGAGCCATACTCGCACGCGTTTCTCCGTATTAAATCTTAGCAACCGTCGTATGATTAATATTACTGTCCAAAGCACAAGGTTCAAAGTCACGATGATTCTCACCCAACATGAATCAAATCAGTAACCATTAAGCACACACGGTTCTATTTAAGTGACGGAGATTAAGAAATCAATAACCACTGAGGTCTAATTCTTCACATTTCAGAACAAAAGAATTTATCCTCGTTGTAGGTCCTCTTAAACACATACTAAATGTGCTAGTGCAATCTCTTGGTCAAGACAAGCCAATCTGAGATATACACATCGACCTTTCACGGCGGATTGTTCAATTCCACCTGGGTCGTGAATTTGTACGTTTAGTTACAAGGAAACCGTTAATGTGATCTTTCGTGACCGGGTATCAATTTAAGACAACTACAATGTAACAAGTACTATATATAATGAACTGGTTGCAATAAATATTCAACATTCAATCATATCTAAAGCAAGTGTGATAAAAGAATTATTCTCAAGTGTTTAATACATGAGTTATACAAAGTAAAAACATACTTTCACGTATAACTCCAACAATCTCCCACTTATACTTAAAGTCTGCTTTTTAGTATACATCATGCATGTCTTAGTGTAGTAGCTCTACGTGACATCTCATGTCAACCTACACTAACCTAATAATTCCTCCCACTTATACTTAAAGCAGATTGGCAATAGTCTTGAATCTCATTCCATCCACATGTCTCTCTAATGTACTCTGAGGCAGACCCTCTGTGAATGGATCAGCTAGGTTGTCTTCCGACGCTATCTTTGCCACCTCTATATCTCCTCTCTTAACGATTTCTCGTATAAAATGGTATTTTCTTTTTATGTGTTTGTTGGCCTTGTGGGCTCTCGGTTCCTTTGAATTTGCAACTGCTCCGACATTGTCACAAAAGACAATTATCATGTCGGGCAAATTCGGAACAACGTCCAAGTCCACTAAGAAGTTCTTGAGCCAAACTGCCTCTTTCGCTGCTTCACAAGCAGCTACATACTCGGCTTCCATGGTCGAATCGGCGATGCATTTCTGCTTAACGCTTCTTCATAAAATGGCTCCTCCTCCCATGCAAAACACACTACCCGAGGTTGACTTTCTTGAGTCTATGTCTGATTGGAAATCCGAGTTCGTGTATTCAATGGGCATAAGACTATCTGGCTGATAAATCAGCATCCGTTCACGAGTTCTTTTCAGATACCTCAAGATGCACTTTACGGCAGTCCAATGGTCTTTCCTGGGATTACTTTGATATCTTGCAACCATGACCACGACAAAGCAGATATCCGGTCTCGTACACAGCATTGCATACATAAGTTCAGGATGTTGTACTTTGCTAACCAAATTTTTACAAATTTTTCATACTTATTACACACTCACACTATTCATAAATAATGTTTTTTTAGATGGAATGATAATTTCTGTTGGACTCATTTTGTTGACCACTTTCTACCATTGCATCTCTTTTCATGGAAAAAAAGTATTATCTCAATAAAATTATTAGCACTTAATACGACACAATTTTTAATAAAAAAATAATATTTGAGTAAAATAGTGGTACATGAACAATATATATATATATATACACACACACTAACAGATCAATATTTTTTATTTTGAAGTGTACAAATTATTTTTGAAACGGACTAATAAAGTAAGCGTGTAAGTAATCGCGTAATAAGTAGTACGCTATGTTTATTTGCAAAATCAAATGAAGATTGTAGTTGAGCTAATACATTGTGAAAGTAAATGAAACACCAGAAAATAAATGGAGTTTCTATTGGCCCAAAATCAATAACCTATAGATGGAATAATAACCAAAGATATGACTACCTCAAAATTATGAATGATGGAGAGAACAAGGATTCAGAGAATATATCACTCAAATTTTTTATTACTTAGTTCACACAAATGTACATACAACTAATCATATTTATAGTACACAAATGAGAATTTTAGAGTCCTATTTAATGACATGGAGAATACAAAAGAGCTATCTAGAAACTATCAATTTAGAAGACCGAGAAGTAATTAATTGTACTCTAGAGAATTCTAAATATTATCTAAAAGATTAACTTTAATTCTTCATACTCCCCCTTAAAGTGATTTTTTGGATATCAATCCAAGCTTGGCACGAAGAAACTAAAATGCTTCTTTCGAAAGTGACTTTGTGAAGATGTTGGCAATATTTTTTTTACTTCGCACTCCCAAGGTACTAATAGTACCATCAAGAACTTTCTCCCGAATAAAATAATGCTCGATCTCAATATGCTTGATTCTTGCATGACAAACTGGATTATTTGCAAGCTTAATTGCACTTTGATTGTCTCCAAAGATCGTGGTCGGCTTCAAGATGGGAAGATGCAATCTTGAACAAGTCTTTGCAGCCAAACACATTCTTGGGCAACAAGAGTTGAGGCTTTGTAATCCGACGTAAAACCTGAAGTAGATCTTCGATCATCCAAATCACCACCAAAATCAGCATCCACAAATCCAGTTAAAGAAAAATCATCATTTTTCTTGAAGAATAAGCCGAGGTCAGGAGTTGAATTCAAATATTTTAGGATCCTTCTTGCAGCTTCTAAGTGAGGCTTTCGTGGTGATTGCATAAACCCACTGACATATCCAACAGAGAAAGCAATATCGGGCCTTGTTATAGTTAAATAAATCAAGCTTCCAACATGAGCACGATAAGGTTGAGGATTCGGAAGAAGCGATCCTTCTTCACGCCGTAATTTTATATTCACATCAAGGGGAGTTGAGCATTTTTTTTTTGTTTTGATTGATTCCAAAACGTTGAATCATTTTCTTGGCATAGCTTTCTTGAGACATCAAGATACCACTCTCTATGTTAAACACCTCCAACCCAAAAAAATGACTCAACTCTCCCAACTTCTTAATATCAAATCTCATGGCAAGCTCATCTTGGAGTCTAGCAACTTCCTTCTTATTGTCTCATGTAATTATCATATCATCCACATACAAAAGAACAACAACATGCAAGTTTCCTTGTTTTTTAACAAATAAACTTGAATCTGATTCAGATGCATTATAACCACAAAATTGTAGATATTGAGAAATCTTTTCATACCATGCACGCGGAGCTTGCGTGAGCCCGTAAAGAGCTTTTTTGAGTTTGTACACATAATCGAGTTTCATATTAGAGATATAACCCGGTGGTTGCTCCATGTAAATATCTTTGTCGAGCTCCCCGTACAAAAAGACATTTTTTACATCGAGTTAACACAATTTCCAGTTGTTGTAGGCTGTCAAGGCTACCACCACTCGAATTGAAATTATTTCTGATGGATCCTCAGTTTACATATTTGGACTCCCCCTATCAATTTGCTCTTTAATGTTTGAAGATGATGAGTTGCTTGAAGGAGTGTCATTAACATATATAGAATAAACATGGGCCAAGAAGCCCAATAACCCAACAGCATGCAAACTCATACAATTTTTTAATAATATATAACGAATTATTAGATTCTGACACAAAAATTAATATAATATTATATTTCATACCTAAAAGTTTATAAAATTATTATTTATATAATATATTACATATTTTAAATGTGTAAATATATTAAAAAAAAATAATAATGTAAAACGAGTCAAAACTCGAAACAGAATATGGCAGTTTATCCCAAATAAAATGGAGTGGTACATATGGAATCAGATTATATACAATTTTATTTTTTTGTAAATACTTTTTTTTTTTCTTTTTTTTGGTATGTTGTTATTACATTCATCGGACCAACAGAAATGGTGGAGAGTCTATTGGGCTTATATCAATGTATAATGGGCTGATTGATTAATATTTCATTATAGGCCAAGGTTAAATGCAGTCCCATGTTTTATGAATACAATCCTATCCAAAAAAATGTTCGGAATTTTTTTCCGAAAAATGTAACAGTTTTCGGAAAAAAATTCCGTAAATTCATATGTTCAGTATTTTTCCTTTTGTATTTTCAAAATGCTTTTTAAAAAATTGTCGGATTTTTTTTCCGAACACTTTTTAATGGGGTTGTATAAACAAAAGCTAGGACTGTATATAACCTTGGCCTTCATTATACTCTCTCAGTCCAAAAATTTTAGTTTAGCATTTGGAAAATTGACACAAAATTTAAAAAATATTGTATTTAATTGTAAAATTGTGATATAAAAGTGTATGAAAATAAAAAGATGAAGAGAGTGTTAAAAATACAGATATTTGTTAAATGTTGTGTGGTATTGTTTTTTTTTTTTTTTTTTTAAATGACAATGTTAAACTTACTTTAGTGTTTTCAATTTAATAAAATTTTAAGTTTATCTCAGGACTGATGTAGTTTTTTTTTTTTTTTTTGGGAAACACTTCTTTTTTATTTTCATCAGAAGACAAGAGTTAACTTGGAGTGTAATCTAATCTATTTATTTAATTAGTAGTATTTACAATTATTAAGTGAAATGCCATACTTAATTAGAAAAAAATTATGATTACCCATGGCCCAGTTACTGTATTGTTCAATTTTTTGGCAACTTTGCTTTTGAGTGAAGATTAACTTTGCTTTTTTTTTTTTTTTTTTTCAAGTCTACAAACTGCACGTCGTCAAACAAGTAGGACCTGCAATAAAATGGCTATAATGAAAAAAAAAATAACAATAACCCTTTAAATTATTAAAGTAATAAAACAATTTATTTCAATACTAGATCTATATAGAAAGTAAAATTTTATTTTATAAGTAAACATGATAAATATAATCGATATATCATCATTATAAATTATAATTCTGCTACCTGTGGTGGGTTCCTAACTTCCTAGTCCTTATAATTATATCACTTCCTACACATTATTTTAAAAAATATTTATTCAGTTCTCTTTTTTGACATTAAAATGTGTGCAACAATAAATGTCCTTTTTATATGGCATCTAATGGATGTGTGTGGTTATAGTAGTAGTTTTTTTTTTTTTTTTTTTTTTTCTGAAAGTAATCACAAAATTACATCAATCAAGAAAAAAAACCATAAGAAAATATAGAAAACGAATATATAAAATAATGAAAGGATAAAAATATCAATATAAAAATTTAAATAGCCAACCCAATCCGTATAAATACGATTATGTACAGAGTGAAAATCAACCAATGTCTTTTAGTATAATCAATTAATGTTTTTAGTGTAATTAATTAACGTCCTTTCGATTTTGTAAGAATTGAGTATCCCTGGTACTCAACTATTCAATAATATTTCTTATTTTACTATTAGAAAATGTTATTCATTTAAACAACTAATATTTTTTGTGTACTTCAACTATTATATATTAATAAAAATAACTAATACTTTTCAATAAAAATAATTAATACTCATGTATCGCAAACAAGTCATAATATTTAAATAGTTTATGTATAATACATTTATAGTTTTCCCATAAATGAAATGTAGATTTATGATGTCGTCGTAGTCATTTTTTTTTTTGGCAAATTTATAAAAATATGCCAAATAGCAAATTAGATGGTGTAAATAGAGGTGTTAGAAATAAATTTATGAAAATAGTAGATCGCCCCCCAAAGTAGCGATCAACACACAAAACCGCCACGTCGTAGATCGCCTCTGGTAGGGGCGATCTACCCGACAATTTCTGCTCCCGCCTCGTGACTCGTGTTTTGTCTTCTTCCCCATGCATGCCACATGCATGCCACTATACCCTCTTTTTTTTTGTTTTTTTTTAATTATCATTATTATAATATATTTTTTTCAAGCAAATCCTTAATTATCTTATTTTTATGTTTTTAATTTGTATATTGCTTTTAGTGTTTTCACATAAATTAATAAAAATTATGCTATACAAATTATAAAATATTAACTTAACCATGTTATATTAAAAGTCTATATTATATTTTCTAAAAAATTACAATTAAATAATAAATATTCATATACTTTGGCTCTCAATTTTTTAATTTTTAAGTTGAAGTTTTACCATATACTCCCTAAAATATACGTAGCTCCGGCCAATACTTAATTAATTAGCTTGTAGCACTTTGTCTTTTTATTGCACTATTCAAACACTTCTAAAATACATTGAGTAAAATAAAGTGTATTTTATAATGTATTTTATAGTGCTACAAGATAAATTAAAACATAAAAATAAGATAAATAAGGATTTGCTTGAAAAAGAAACATTATAAAAATGATAATTAAAAAAAAAAGGATATAGTGGCATAATTTGACATGCATGGGGAAGAAGACAAAACACGAGTCACGAGGTGGGAGCAGAAATTGTCGGGTAGATCGCCCTTACTAGAGGCGAATCTACCCATACCAGATGCGATCTACGACGTGGCGGCTTTTGTGTGTTGATCGCTACTTCGGGGGCGATCTAAATCCGTTTCTAATACCCCTATTTACACCATCCCATTTGTTATTTGACATATTTTAATAAATTTGCCTTCTTTTTTTTTCAAACGTGAATTTATTTTTATTTTACTTTTAATAATTTAAGTTTAAATGTGAATAAAAAAAAAAAAACACAAGCAATGAGTGAAGGGAGAGGTGGGGCATAATTAATGGGGTCACCGCTCCTCATGTGACTTTACCTAGTCTCAGATCCTACCTGAATCTAATGTCCTCTTTCTTTTAATATAAATTTAATTATTTATAATATTATGTTTAAACAAAAAAAAAAAAAAAAAACAAGCGTTACAAAATTAAGTCACTATTTCTCTGTATCTTTTTACCAATTGTTTTTTATACACTTTTTCTAATTTCTATCACACACATTACTATATATTTAAAACTAGAGTAGATTTTATATTATTATTTTTAGACACAAGAGTAGGTTTTATATGAAAATGGTTCATAATAAACTTATCATAAAATATTTTTAAGGTATCAATAATCTTATAATCTTATCAGGAATATCATTAATTTGAGTTCAAGAAAATTTGCAATCATTACAATATAATATCTTTGATCCAGATTAATGGTACTCCTAATGAGATTTATGATATTAGTGATTCATTATAAACTTATAATATTTTGCCTTAAAATTATATTTCTCAATCCTTGTATAAAATATATTACATCCGTCCCTTTTCTTTTTCACATGATCATTATTCATCCATTTAAAATAAAATCAAATTCATATATTATGTTTATTATTTTAAGAAAATTAACTTTAATGATAAATACAATGTATAAATATATAAATTTATTTAAAATGGATGAATAGAAATTACTTGAAAAAAAGAGTTGTGACAAATGAATAATAGAGAACCGATATATAATATTGTATACCTTAATATTTTAAATTACAAATCGTGGAGTTCATAAATGTTACACTTTTGGAGAGAAAAAGACAAGATTGAGGAATCTCGAAAGTTAGGACAGAAAATTACAAGAAATACCATATGACATTAATTTCTTCCAGGTTTTAACAAAAAACGATTTATGACATAAAAAATATTTATAAATTATTTGTCTTTTCCACTTCATAAAATTGTTACTCGTATTAAAAAGTAAGGTGCAAAGTAAATGATGCAATTAATGAAGAGTTAGTTAGATGAGTTACGCAACTTTAATTTAAAGCCGTTACCTTTAATTTAATACTTTCATCTTATAATTGATTACCTTATTTATATATGACAAAATAAATTAAAATAATGAGACCTACAAACAATCCAATTTTATTTTAATTGATCCTTAAACTAATTTTGTTTTATAAAATCCTTAAACTATATAATTTTATTTCATTAGGTTCCTAAATTAATTTTTATTTCATTTTATAAAGCACTTAAAGAAATATTTTTTTGTTGAAAAATAGATTATGATAACACTGAATTTGGTTGATTTGACATATTTTAATAAAAAATAATAAAATAATTTAATAAATTTTATGAATTTTTGTTATCAATGACCTTATAAAATAAAAATTAATAATTCAGTTATTTTTTTAAACAAAATATTATTAAGAACCTTTTGAAATAAAATGTAATAGTTCAGCACTTTTAATTATTATGCCTAAAATAATTAAATACTTGCATGCTAAAATATAGAGTTAAAGGTGGGGACATAAGTCCAGAGGCGCTCTGTCACATGTAAATTAAATGACTTTTTTTTATATATAAATAATTCTTACAAGGGCTGTGCCCCAAAACCAATATTATAATTTTTTTTTATTTTTTTATTCCTATACTACTCAAGTATAAGAACACAGGCAATTTCTTCAGTTCCAACTTCCAATGATAACAGAAATTAATTAGAATTGAAGATGAGTGGAAAAGGCAATGCAGATGGAAATATGGGGTTAGTGTTTTTTTTTTTTTTTTTTTTTTTAAATTTAATTTATCTATCATCATATTGTGTAGGTGTGAATGATGTTTGAAAATGGGAATATTTTATTTGTAGTGAGAGAAAATTGGAAGATAATGTGAGAACTATGGATTGTTTGAGAGGAAGATTACTTGCAGAAAGAGCTGCTTCAAGAAATGCTAAACAAGAAGCACATCAATTAGAAAACAAGGTACCTCTCTCTCCTCTCTCTCTCTCTCTAGTGTGTGTGTGTGAAATTGTTGATTTTGATGAAGATGTGATTTTGAGGAATTTGGTTGAGTTTCTAATGCTTACAATTAAATTTATCATATTTTTTGAACTAAATCACTCTCTTTTTGTAGTGTAGTGTGTGTGAAATTGTTGATTTTTTGACCTTCTTTGATGAAGATGAAGATGAAAGAAATTTTGATGAATTTGGTTTAATTTCCTTATGTTTACATTTGAATTCATTTTTTTTTTTGGGTTAATCGTGAATAAAAATCACGCAAATTGCAATGTAATCTAAATTTTTTAACATGACTCAAATTTAATATTTGGTCCGAAAATGATGTTTTCTTTTACCCAACAATGAATATATAATTAATCTTATTAGTATATTTAGATGAGTTCAGGTAACAACAGATAACAAATTATTATGTTCGTTCAACCCTATGTCTTTTGGTTAGAATTGTTAATAAATTTTAAATTGAGGTTTTCTTTGCAACGATTAAAAAATTTAAATTAAATTGTAATTTTATTTGCAATAAACCCTATTTTATTAAACCTAAATCTCTCACCCTCTCTAGTGTGTGTCTCATATGGTTGATTGTGGCATTCTTGGGTGATGATGATGTGTGATTTGAGGAATCTAATTTAATTTTATAATGTTTACAATTGAATTTTTGTCACATTTTTTGCACTAAATTTCTACCTCTCTAAAATCACAGCTTATGGAGCTTGAAAATCTATTAAGACAAGAGGCAAAATCAAGAAAAAGGGCTGAGAAGAAGCTGAAATCCCTAATGAAAAAGCTTGAATCCTTCAACATTTCATATGTTTCAGATGAATCAGAATATTCCTCATCAATGGACAAAAGTGACATTTCATCTATTTCATCCACATTCTCTTCAACCCCAAAATCCCAAATTCAAGAGAAAAATTCCCAACAAAATGATTCACTAAAGTGCTTATCAAGTCTCAGTAGTGATAGCTTTAGAGCCGAGGACATTTCGATTTCCGCATTTGAAATTGAACTCAAAAGGCAGGAGTACGAAATGGGGCGAAACGAGGATGCTCCTTCGCCACCATTATCGGAGATTTTTGGGCGAAAAACGACCCAAAATGTTGCGGTTGAGGACTCTTTATCCTCTGATAAATCGAGTACAAAGATGGATCAAAAGAGGTGAGGTCTTATCCACCCTTCATTTTTGTATGATCACACACACATCCACATGTATATGTATGTGCAAATTGAGAGTAGATGCTACATTATAGCTAGTAGTATTTGAATCTTCTTGATAGTATTTGAATTCAATTTGACATTATATTGTGTCACACACTTAAGTTTTTGCAAGAATCTTTCATTTAAGGTTATGCAAAAAGATTATATGGTATTATTAGTATATGGATCTTCTTGGTAATCTTTGAATTCCATTTGACATTATATTCTGTCACACACTTAAGGTTATGCAAAAAAATTATATGGTATTATTAGTATATGAATCTTCTTGGTAATCTTTGAATTCCATTTGGCATTATATTGTGTCAAACACTTAAGTTTTTGCAAGAACCTTTCATTCAAGGTTATGCAAAAAAAATCATGTTATTATTAGTATTTTGAATCTTTTTGGTAATATTTGAATTCCATTTGACATCATATTGTGTCACACACTTAAGTTTTTGCAAGAATCTTTCATTTAATATTATGCAAAAAGATTATATGGTATTATTAGTATTTGAATCTTCTTGGTAATCTTTGAATTCCATTTGGCATTATATTGTGTCAAACACTTAAGTTTTTGCAAGAACCTTTCATTCAAGGTTATGCAAAAAAAATCATGTTATTATTAGTATTTGAATCTTTTTGGTAATATTTGAATTCCATTTGACATCATATTGTGTCACACACTTAAGTTTTTGCAAGAATCTTTCATTTAATATTATGCAAAAAGATTATATGGTATTATTAGTATTTGAATCTTCTTGGTAATCTTTAAATTCAATTTGACATTATATTGTGTCACACACTCAAGTTTTTGCAAGAATCTTTCATTTAAGGTTATGCAAAAAGATTCTATGGTATTATTAGTATTTGAATCTAATCTTTGAATTCAATTTGACATTATATTGTGTCACACACTTAAGTTTTTGCAAGAACCTTTCATTTAAGGTTATGCAAAAAGATTCTATGGTATTATTAGTATTTGAATCTTCTTGGTAATCTTTGAATTCCATTTGACATTATATTGTGTCACACACTTAAGTTTTTGCAAGAATCTTTCATTTAAGGTTATGCAAAAAGATTCAATGGTATTATTAGTATTTGAATCTTCTTGGTAATCTTTGAATTCCATTTGACATTACATTGTGTTATTCATTTAAGGTTATGCAAAAAGATACTATGGTATTATTAGAATTTGAATCTTCTTTGTTATCTTTGAATTCCATTTGACATTATATTTTGTCACACTTAAGTTTTTGCAAGAGCCTTTCATTTAAGATTAATGCAAAGAGATTCTATGGTATTATTAACACTTGAATGTTCTTCATAATCTTTGGATTCCATTTGAAATTATAAAATATGTGCAAGATAGTTTAAGATTATGCAAATAAATTGCTGCAGTGATATATGGTATGATGAAAGTATCGCCAGATCTTCTGGTGGAGAAGACCGGGATAGTCAAATTGACGACTCGATGGCCCTAGTGCTCGTTGAAACGAGACATAAGAATCAATCCGTTGACCCGGAAGTTCTTGATTGCACGGTGAAAGAAGTGCTCGGTGCATTGAGGTATGCTAAAGAGCAGCTTCAGAGCTCGATGGAGAGACGACGGATGAATATGATTAGGGTCGGGTAGACGAAACGAAGGCGTGAATGCACACATTGTAAGGTTTTTGGATGAATGCTTGTATAGAGAGAGTGGTTCCAAGTGAATAAATAGAACATCTTTGGTTGCTATTGCTTGAATTTGATCTTATGTGTGTTTTTCAATCTTCTATTCCAAATTTGCTTAGGAGATAAGTTGGAATGAATTTCATTGTTGAATGGGGTCTTTTGTATGGAAATCTCATATATATATATATATATATATATATATATATATATATGAAAAAAAAAAACCCTCTCTAATATTTGAGTCGTATATTTACTTTAAATCTAAATGTGTAGGTTTTATATGAAAATAGTTTATAACAAATTTATCATGAAACTATTTTAAAATATTGAATATTGATCAGGAGCATTATTAATCTCATCAGAAGTATTATTAATTTGGGTTCAAGAAAATTTACAATAATTACAATATAATATCACTGACTCGAATTAATAATATTTTTTTATGAGATTAATATTATTTTAAAATTATTTTATGATAAACTTATCATGAACTATTTACATATAATATTTGGTAATGTCTCTCTGTGGGTCATATAAACATCACATTTGAAGCTCAACTACATCTTCATTTGATTTTACATATGAACATAATGTACTACTGATTAGGCGTGAAATTGTTATGTTTTGGTGCCCGATTTGCCCATATTTTGAGTGTTTTCGATGAGTGCTTGGAGTCAAATGAGTATCATTTTTATAAAATTATTAATTTGTCTCTTTGGTTTTCATAGATGGATAGAGGGCGAAAATAGGAGTTCGTAGGACTTTGAATCGGCCAAAACGGACTCCCGGATGAGGAGATATGAAGATTTTACGAACGAGTGCACAACAGCCGAAGACCGCTCGAGCAGCTCGAGCGCCAGCGCTCGAGCGTTTTGCTCGAATGACCAAAAACGTACAGAACAGTTTCAGCGCTCGAGCGAATCACTCGAGCGGAACTGCTCGAGCGTTTTGCTCGAGCAACCACGTATTTTCGCCTCCGGATGTGTATTTTCGGCCCATTAACTCCCGTTTCGACCCGGTGCCTATATATACCTCTTCCAAACACGTTTTGAAGGATCCCCGACTTTTAGAAATAATTTTAGACTTAGTTTTTGAAGAGGAGAAGAACGAGCAAGCTTTATTTTACGTTTTGTTGAGGTTTTGCATACGAATTCTTAGTTTCTTTTCAATTCTTAGTTTCTTTTCATTAGTTCGTTACTTTGAACACGTTTAAATTTCGTTTTTATCAATTCAATTTCAGTTCTTCGTATTTATTTTCTTTTAAAACCCTAGTTCATGTTTCTTATTTTCTTCGTTCAATTCAATATGTTTATGTGCGTTGTTTCTTTAATTGCTTTTAGTTTTGTTAAAACCATGTCCAGCTAAAACCCTTGCGTGCTTAGGTTAGGATGAACTCGTAGAAGTAGGACGTGGGTACGTAATTAGAGTAATTGGTGACGTTAGTTTTAATTCTCTTAATTAATGAATTCATATAATTAATCTTAACTCTACCTTTGAATTTCGTACGAAAGTGTTAGAGAGAGGACGACCGCATCACTCAATAACAATTAGTAGTCTTAACGAGAGGGTTTAGGAAAGGTTAATTCATCTACCGGTTTAGCGAAGGAGGACGACCGCATCACCTTAGTTAAATTAGGGTCTCATTAATTAAGCACAATTCATTAACTTGTTAGTGGATTAGTGAAGTCGATTGCTAGGATAAAGTATTAGGGTAAGAAATCTTGAGCTTTCATTCTACGATCTTTTACTTAGGTTAATTCTTGTTTGTCACGATTACTTTGATTATGTACCTGCTCCGTTAGTATACGTAGGGATTCCTATCCTAAGCATCACCATCTCTTATTTGAATCCAACCCTTAGTTAATTCGTCTGCTTTAGTATTTTTAGTTTAATTAGTTTATTTTAGTCTTTTAATTAATCTTTCAAAAACCCAAAATCATTACACTCATATTAACTACGATGCGTAGATCTTCAGGGATCTATTCACATATACACCATCTCTTGGGTTCGATAATACTTGGTCCCTATACTTGCCCATACTACAGTGAACCCGTACTCTTGCGGGGTAGCTACTAGTAGAAGCTAGTGTAGTCGCTTCAAGTCAATGGCGCCGTTGCCGGGGATGGCGTTATATGCTTTTTGAATAGGACTTGTCGATAGCTTAGTAGTTAGTAGGGAGTGCCTATTTTCTGTTTTTATTTCTTATTGTTATTTTTATTTATTCGGCAGTTGCGTTTTGATCCATCTGCTAGTGTGTCAGGTTTATGAGAACACGCTCACAAGGGAACACGAGCGAAGAGAGAATACCGTTGGACCCTGAGACAATAGCTAGAAGGAACCGAGCTTACTTGAGAAGAATGAACGCAGCCGACTTAGGGAAGGGACCAATGGATCTCAATAATGAGTTGGACGATGCTGCCAACGATTTTAATCAGGCAGTAGACCGGGTTGATGGCTCTGGAGGGAGTGGTGGTCAGAATCAAGACCAGTTCGTGGATAGTAATAGCCAGAACCCGGGTGCACAAAATGTAAACAATCCAGCTCAGAATCTAGTCCCAAATCCTCTGAACAACCCTGCTTACCCTCAAAACCCAAATAACCCTTTCCACAATCCAGCATACCAACATTACCCATACCCACCATACCCTTATCCACCATACCCGTATCCTCCACCTCCTGTCTATAACCAACCACCTGTGTACCAACAACCTCCAGTTCAAAACATACCAGCACCACCTGTCGCTCCTCAGCCTGCGCCCCAGAACGCAGATCAGAATATGGCAATTCGGGGCAGGTTCGCGGCACAACCGCAGAGGTATTACGATGGAGTAGCTTTACCTCCAGTTGAAGCGAATAACTTTTCAATTTCTCCAGGAATTCTCAAACTGCTAACTGAGAATCAATTCAAGGGGGAGGTTGGGAAGGAAAACCCTCACACTCACTTGAGGAGTTTCCTCATGATAGCATCTACTTTCAATTACAATGGCATGTCTGAAGATGCCAAGAGGCTCAGGTTGTTCTCATTCTCTCTTACGGGAATAGCCAAGGAATGGTATGATAACACGCTCCCACGGGGAGGTGTTAACACATGGGCCGAGCTCGAGCGTCTGTTCCTCGAGCGATTCTACCCTCCATCGAGAACGATTAAAGCGAGAATTGAGATCTCTTCCTTTCGCCAGAAGTCTGGAGAGGATTTACGCCAGGCGTGGGAGAGATACTCAAATATGTTGATCGAGTGCCCGCAGCACGGGTACAACGAGGGAGACATTATGGCGTTCTTCTACAGTGGAGCCAGCAAGGCTGGCCAAGCCCACCTAGATGCTTGTGCAAGTGGAGCTTTTCTAAACCAAGGGGTAGCGAGGTGTAGAGAGATCGTGGACAATATTGTCACGAATGCTGGTGCATGGAACGAGGATCTAGAATTTCAGAGGGTATGCAAGTTGGAGGAGAATGAGGGTACAAGGAAGCTGTTGATGGCTATGATGGAGAAGATCAGCAACCTTGAGATGGGGCAGAACTTGGTTGGAGGGAATGGAGCAGCAAGCGAGAAAGTGGAACCACCCACGAATCAACAAGAAGAGGCCAACTATATGGGAAGGCCGAATTACCCACAAGGGGGGTATCCACAAGGTGGAAACCAGTATGAAAGACCTTCTTATGGTCAACCATTTGTACCTCCAGGCCCACAGCCGCCTCAAAATCAATGGAGGAACACACAAGGGTATCAAGGAAGCCAGCAGCCTCCTCAAAACACATGGAGGAAAAATGAGAATTTTTCTTATGCTAACCCAAAAGTTGGTATTACTGTGCCTGCAGGTGTTGATCCGGGGTCTAAACCTCCTGGTGGAGAGGGCGGTGCATCAACCGAGGAGATGTTGAGAGCGATCCTTCAGAAAGTGGAGGAAGGTAGCAAGCGATTGTCCTCTTTGGAGTACGGTGTGAAGGAATTGCATAAGAAAGGCGATCATCGAGATTAAGAACTCCAGAAGAGAGACATCGAGTGGAATCGAGTTCAGCAAGAGAACAACAGAAGATTCAATTCCATCGAGTACCAAATTAGTCAGATCGCAAAGTCTCAGCCAAGAGAGCCTGGCAAGTATCCATCAATGCCCGAGGATAACCCAAAGGAACATTGCAAGGCTATTGAGTTGAGAAGTGGGACCAAATATGATGGTCCCGAGATGCCTGCTGATTCTGAGACGCTCAAAGAAGAAGTTGAGACAGAAGGGATAGAGTCTCAAAGTGATGGAGTTGAGGTTGAGAAGGAAGGAGTTAAGATGAAAATTGATGATAAGAGTCAAGATATGGATGAGACGCAGAAGAGCAAAGTGCCTGATGAGGAGATTGAGGAGATAGAGAGAATTCCAAAGTGGAAAAAGGCAAAGGAAGCAAGGGAGAAAGTGAAAGAAACGGAGAAAGATGAATGGGGGGTACCCAAATCGGTGATACCTGTCCCATATCCACAGCGCTTCATGAAAAAAAAGCTTGATGAGAAGTTTTCTAAATTCCTTGATGTTTTTAAAAAGTTACATATTAATATTCCTTTTTATGATGCTTTGGAACAGATGCCGCATTATGCAAAGTTTCTGAAGGACTTGATTGCGAAAAGACGGCGAGTGGATGAGCCGAAGTTGGTGCAGTTGAACCACGAGGTGAGTGCATTAGTGCACAAGGCGCTTCTACCGAAGCTGAAGGATCCTGGAAGTTTCACGATCTTATGTGACATTGGGAACGGGATCAAGAAGGGAGCATTGTGCGACCTCGGGGCGAGCATAAATCTGATGCCCTTGTCGCTTTTCAAGAAGTTGGAAGGTGGTGAACTTCAACCCACAATGATGACGCTTCAACTTGCCGACCGGTCTATTACTAGACCTCAAGGTGTTGTTGAAGACGTCCTCGTGAGAGTTGGAGATCACATCTTTCCAGCCGACTTTGTAGTCCTAGAGATGGAGGAAGATGAGCACGTACCCCTGATTTTGGGAAGACCGTTCTTAGCTACGGCGGGGATGGTGCTAGACGTGGCAAATGGGAAGATTACGTTGAAGGTCGATGATCAAGAAGTGAAGATCTCCCTATATGAAGCCATGAAGCACCCGAGGGAGGATGAGAGCTTGTATTGCATGGATGCAATTAATCCTCGTGTTGAAGACACGCCTCCTATCCCTAATCCTTCTGATATTCATGATTTTGTTAGTCCTTCACTTGATTATTTAATCCATGAGCATTATGTTCTTGATTATGTTGATAGGGATAAAGTGAAGAAGTTGAAGGATGAAGAGGTGAAGAAAGTGGATGTGGTCCAGTTAGAAGGGAAAGGAAGAGTTAAGAAGAAAAAGTCCAAACTCAAGAAATTGTTTGGTAAGACTCCTCCAGATAAAGGTGAGAAGGAGTTGAGACCCATAACACTTGGGAATGAGAAGAAAGCAAAGGAACTCATGATGGAGGGACAACAAGGAAAGGAGTTCAAACACCACTCTTATGAGAGTAAGGGAGGTAAATTTGAGTATGATGTCCCATAAGCTCCTTTGAGCTTGGTCCGGCATGAGGACCTTAAAAATAGCGCTGAATGGGAGGCAACCCATTTTTATTTGCTTTTGAGTGTTTTTAGTTATTTTCATTTTATGTTACTAGGATGTTGTTGAGTCGTATGTTTAACCTCGTATTTGAGTAAGTTGCTTGTAGGCTTGTCTCTAAAGGAGTAAAGGTATCATGGAGTTATTCAGATTGGAGGAACCAATTCAAGCAAGGGAGTGTGCAAAGCTATTGAGAGAAACTGAATTGTTCGGTTGAGGTAACCCACAACCCCAAACTTAGACCTCTAGCAAGGTCGAAGTTTGGGGGGGTGGAGTTTTTTTTTTATATGTTTTCTTGTTACATTGCACCGGAGCACCCTGACTTGAAGCGACTACACTAGCTTCTACTAGTAGCTACCCCGCAAGAGTACGGATTCACTGTAGTATGGGCAAGTATAGGGACCAAGTATTATCGAACCCAAGGGATGGTATGTATGCGAATAGATCCCTGAAGATCTACGCGTCGTAGTTAATATGAGTGTGTTATTTTTGAATTTTTGGAAAGATTAATTAAAAGACTGAAATAAACTAAGTAAACTAAAATACTAAAGCAATTAAATTAACTAAGGGTTGTGTTCTAATGAGAGATGGTGATGCTTAGGATAGGAATCCCTACGTATACTAACGGAGCAGGTACATAATCAAAGTAATCGTGACAAACAAGAATTAACCTAAGTAAAAGATCGTAGAATGAAAGCTCAAGATTTCTTACCCTAATACTTTATCCTAGCAATCGACTTCACTAATCCACTAATAAGTTAATGAATTGTGCTTAATTAATGAGACCCTAATTTAACTAAGGTGATGCGGTCGTCCTCCTTCGCTAAACCGGTAGATGAATTAACCTTTCCTAAACCCTCTCGTTAAGACTACTAATTGTTATTGAGTGATGCGGTCGTCCTCTCTCTAACACCTTTCGAACTAAATTTAAAGGTAAAGTTCAGATTAATTATAAGAATTCATTAACTAAGAGAATTAAAACTAACGTCACAAACTACCCTAATTATGTACCCACATCCTACTTCTACGAGTTCATCCTAACCCAAGCATGCAAGGGTTTTAGCCGGACATGGTTATAACAAAAATAAAAGCAATAGAAGAAACAACGAACAAAAACATAATGAATTGAACGAAGAAAATAAGAAACATGAACTAGGGTTTTAAAATAAAATAATTCTAAGAACTGAAATTTAAATTAACTAAAACGAAGTTTCAAAGTGTTTAAAGAAATCAAACTAATGAAAAGAAACTAAGAAACGAAAATAAACTAAGAATTCGTATGAAAAACCTCAACAACGTAAAAGTAAACTTGCTCGTCTCCTTCCTCTCCAAAAACTAAGTCTAAAGTGATTTCTAAAGTTGGGGATCCTTCAAAACGTGTTTGGACGAGGTATATATAGGCACGGGTCAAAACGGGAGTTAATGGGCCGAAAATACGCATCCGGAGGCAAAAGTATATGGGCGCTCGAGCAAAACGCTCGAGCGGTCCCTAATCCTTCCAAATGATACTTTTCCTCGTCCTCACTAATACCAATTGTATTTCTTCAATATCTTCTCATCCGGGCATCCGTTTGAGTCGATTCAAAGTCCTACGAACTCCGTTTTTCGTCCTCTATTCCCCTATGAGCATCAAAGAGACAAATTTATCAATGTATAGAAATAATGCTCATTTGACTCTAAATACTCTATAAACTCGACCAAAACTAGGGCGTTTCTAGCTACGAATCATGACAATTTCACGCCTAATCACACCCCTTATCTTTGAGTTGAGTTAGTTATTTGGTGCCTTGAGATGCTCCTTGGGCTATTATTAATTTGTTTTGTTACTCAATATTTTATGCCTATCAATCACCTTATGCTTGTTGATTGCTATCTTTGAGTATGATTTGATGAGTAGGGTGAATTGTGAGGCTGAGTTAGAAATTCTTTTGTGTGAGTGTTTGAGTTTGAGCTGAGTTGAGAAAGAACTTGTATGCTTGTAAATTTTTCTTTTGAGTACTTGTGTGACAAGAGTGAGAATTCACTAGGACTAGCATGGATGTGAAAGCCGTGAGCTTTTGAGCCTTATGAGATTTAAATGCATGATTTAATCTCTTCGTTTGTGAGTGGATCGTCACCTTAGAGGATGCTAGAACTTGCATGTGCTCTTGCTTCTTGATTGTGTCTAGTTTGATATGCCGAATGTGATCTTAGGCCATCTTTGAGTTAATTGAGTCACTTAGCCAAAATTTTCCTTACCAATGACATTGATCCCTTGTTAGCTCCTTTGAGCCTAAAGCCTATTTTATTTGCTAGCACATATGAACACTATTCCAATTCCTAAGCCTTTTTGTTCCAACTTGAGTGGAGAATAGGAAAGTGTGAATATGAAGGGAGTGAATTGAGTTGAAAAAGGAAAAGGTTGTTTGTTGAGTGAATATGAGAAGAAGGTGTGATGAAGTTTTGAGATGTGGGAAAAAGAGAAAGAAAATTGAGAATGAGCAAAAAGAAAAAATGAGCTCATGTGTTTGTGCGAAAAAAAAAAGAGAAAAAAAAAAGTGATTGAAAAAAAAAGTGAAAGAGTGAGAAAAAAAAAATTGAAGTGTTGAGAGTAGTGGAATTAAAGTGTATTGATTGCAAATGTTGAAGTGATTCTGTTCCTAATCTCAAAGTGCCAAAGTTGATTTTTCTATTCTCCATTCACTTGAGTCACTTACCCCATATTGTTATCCCACCTGTCCAAAGAGCCTACATTACAACCTTGAGAAAAGTCCTTTTTGATTCGGCATTGATTTCTAGAGTATGGTCGGAGTTGAGAGTGCTTACAAGCCTATGGCTGCCAATATGTGTGATTGATTGATTGAGTGAGTCCCTTAAACACTGTTATACACTTGTGAGGGAGTGAAACACACCGTTGAGTGCACATCCATGCTTGATCTTGGTGTTTCTTGTTATTGTTGCATGAGTATGATGAAGGAAAATGAGTGAGTATACTTGTGATTGATCTTTGAAGCTCGAATTCATTTGCTTGCATGATTTGATTCTTTGACTCAATCTTAACAATTTCACTTGACTTATTATTTCGTTGCTTGAGGACAAGCAACATGGTAAGTTTGGGGGGGTTGATTAGGCGTGAAATTGTTATGTTTTGGTGCCCGATTTGCCCATGTTTTGAGTGTTTTCGATGAGTGCTTGGAGTCAAATGAGTATCATTTTTATAAAATTATTAATTTGTCTCTTTGGTTTTTATAGATGGATAGAGGGCGAAAAGAGGAGTTCGTAGGACTTTGAATCGGCCAAAACGGACTCCCGGTTGAGGAGATATGAAGATTTTACGAACGAGTGCACAACAGCCGAAGACCGCTCGAGCAGCTCGAGCGCCAGCGCTCGAGCGTTTTGCTCGAATGACCAAAAACGTACAGAACAGTTTCAGCGCTCGAGCGAATCACTCGAGCGGAACTGCTCGAGCGTTTTGCTCGAGCAACCACGTATTCTCGCCTCCGGATGCGTATTTTCGGCCCATTAACTCCCGTTTCGACCCGGTGCCTATATATACCTCTTCCAAACACGTTTTGAAGGATCCCCGACTTTTAGAAATAATTTTAGACTTAGTTTTTGAAGAAGAGAAGAACGAGCAAGCTTTATTTTACGTTTTGTTGAGGTTTTGCATACGAATTCTTAATTTCTTTTCAATTCTTAGTTTCTTTTCATTAGTTCGTTACTTTGAACACGTTTAAATTTCATTTTTATCAATTCAATTTCAGTTCTTCGTATTTATTTTCTTTTAAAACCCTAGTTCATGTTTCTTATTTTCTTCGTTCAATTCAATATGTTTATGTGCGTTGTTTCTTTAATTGCTTTTATTTTTGTTAAAACCATGTCCAGCTAAAACCCTTGCGTGCTTAGGTTAGGATGAACTCGTAGAAGTAGGACGTGGGTACGTAATTAGAGTAATTGGTGACGTTAGTTTTAATTCTCTTAATTAATGAATTCATATAATTAATCTTAACTCTACCTTTGAATTTCGTACGAAAGTGTTAGAGAGAGGACGACCGCATCACTCAATAACAATTAGTAGTCTTAACGAGAGGGTTTAGGAAAGGTTAATTCATCTACCGGTTTAGCGAAGGAGGACGACCGCATCACCTTAGTTAAATTAGGGTCTCATTAATTAAGCACAATTCATTAACTTGTTAGTGGATTAGTGAAGTTGATTGCTAGGATAAAGTATTAGGGTAAGAAATCTTGAGCTTTCATTCTACGATCTTTTACTTAGGTTAATTCTTGTTTGTCACGATTACTTTGATTATGTACCTGCTCCGTTAGTATACGTAGGGATTCCTATCCTAAGCATCACCATCTCTTATTTGAATCCAACCCTTAGTTAATTCGTCTGCTTTAGTATTTTTAGTTTAATTAGTTTATTTTAGTCTTTTAATTAATCTTTCAAAAACCCAAAAACATTACACTCATATTAACTACGACGCGTAGATCTTCAGGGATCTATTCACATATACACCATCTCTTGGGTTCGATAATACTTGGTCCCTATACTTGCCCATACTACAGTGAACCCGTACTCTTGCGGGGTAGCTACTAGTAGAAGCTAGTGTAGTCGCTTCAAGTCAACTACTCCCTCGTTTCACGAAAAAATATTAATTTGTATATATACTCACAATAATATACACATATTTGGTCATAGATTGTATTCTTCTTAAAAAGTGTGTCATTTTAAGCGTGTGAATAATTTTATGGAGGGAGTTTCTAATTTTTTATTAACTTAACATTACAAAAGTTATTAAATAAAATATAAAAAAGTCCAAATTACTACTAAAATCTGAAAAAAAAATATTGAAACAAGATATTTTTTAATAAAAAACTGTTTATAAATTAAGAAATATTAAAATTTCTTATAGATTAATAAGTAGAATCTAAAAAAACTCTAAACCATCATCGTCTTCCCAAAACAAAAAAAACAATATCTAAAAATAGAATCTAAAATAAATTCTTAAGTATTTTTATCTCGTAAAAATAAAACCTTAAAATGTATGAAGTAAAATAGTGATAAATTTAAAAATTTATCCATCCAAGTTCATACAGAATTCCATTTCATAACTTATCAATACTAAACCTTTTTTTTTTCTTGTCTATTCTTAAACATTAATGATAATGATATATAATAATAATATTAATAATAATTATTATTATTATGATATATGGTAAATTGACCCGGATTCGGAGTTTCTGGCCCGTCAGGGGACATTTGAATTTCGGCCCAAATATGGGCCCAGCCCGAAATTATTTTTGTTCTACTTGCCCACCATCCTAAATTTAATGTCCTAATTTTTTTGGGCCCAGGTTAAATATAGTTCCATGTTTTGTGAATACACTCCACCAAAAATTATATTTGGAAAATATTTCTGAAAATGTAACAATTTTCGGAAAAACATTCCAAAAATTGATATGTTTAGTATTTTTTATTTTTCATTTTTGGAATTTTTTCCCGAAAATTATCAAAATTTTCGAATTTTATTTCCAAACATTTTCTAATGGAGTGTATTAACAAAAAATAGGTTTGTATATAACCTTGGCTTTTTTATTTTTTTATTCCTAAGGCCAAGGTTAAATACAGTCCCATGATTTATGAATACACCCCACCAAAAAAAGTGTTCGGAAATTTTTTCCGAAAAATGTAATAATTTTTGGAAAAAAAATTCGAAATTTCATATGTTCAATATTTTTTTTTTTTACATTTTCGGATTTTTTTTCCGAACACTTTTTTTGAGGTTGTATTAATAAAAGAGAGGATTGTATATAACATTGGCCAATTCCTAATGCACAGCCTAGACCGACCAACATACTATGGGCTCTTGTTTTCTCTAACCTTGCAATATGTTACTTTACAAGTTAATTTTGATTCTTGATAGGTTTGTGACTTTATGATCACATTTGTTCATGATATAAAATGTATTTTTCAGGCATTTAAAATAATTTATAATGACAACAATTTTAGAAAGTTAGTAATAACAAAATTTGTATTGCACATTTATTTTTATATTTCACATAAAATAAATATACATAGATATTATACTAGGATAAATATAACTGACATGTGCACATTTTCTGCACGAATTGTGCATGCAAATTTCATACATGATTTGTATGTGCACGTTTTAGCATGATGTATGTATGCATTTTGCAATTCATACATACACGTTATATGTATATTATAATAAATTAATAAAATTTCACAAGATATTTTAAAAGATAAAAGATATAAATTATATTAATTAGTTATTGGATTGAAGCTCTTTTATCAAAACAAAATTTTATTTTGTTGATTATATATTACATGAAACTAATATTAAAGTAAATGAAATTTTACAGTACCAAAATGTGTGTTGCACATTCTTTTTAATATTTCATTCATATGTAATAACTATGCGTAGATATTATAATAAAAAATATATATAAACGATATGTGCACATTTTGTGCACATTAATTAGTTATTGGATTGAAGCTCTTTTATCAAAACAAAATTTTATTTTGTTGATTATATATTACATGAAATTAAGATTAAAGTAAATGAAATATTACAGTACCAAAATGTGTGTTGCACATTTTTTTTTAATATTTCACTTCATATGTAATAATTATGCGTAGATATTATAATAAAAAAAATATAAACGATATGTGCACATTTTGTGCACAATCCATACATGCACATTCCGTGCACGATCTATATATGCATGTTTTACGCATGATCCATATCCATAAATTTACTAATTAGTGATATTACCAATCACTAGGGATGAAGGAGAGCATCTAGGCATCCTAACTAGAAAATAAGTGCGAGTAAATATTAGTTAAACTTAATAAATGCAAGGAACCTAAGATCAAATTGGGAGTTGCAAACTTTTTTTTCTTTTAGGATTTACCCCTAGTTCTACCGATTATTATCCAATAATATTTCTGCAGTCAGGGGTTCGTAAGTGTTGAAAGTAATACACTTTTCTAGAGTATTCTTATTTAAAAATATTAATAAATGGAGTGGTGTTAGTGTATATATTATGTAGTAGAAAAAATTGAGAAAACTAGACTAAGTAGCTAGACCTTCTAGACTATTAATAATGTCGGTTGAATGATTGTATATCTATAAATAGATATAAACTCCACAAATGTAAATGAGAAAAACTAAGAAATAATAAACTACAAAATTAATATATATTTCCTCCTAATGTTCATATACTCAATACTCATTACCATTTTAATTACAATCTTTAATTTTCGTCAAACCAACTATACGAATTATCAAAATCACATATTCTCTAAAACTAACAATAAGAAATTTAGTGATTTAAATATACTATATTATTTATGTTTGTTACTTTTATTTTTCACAAATTTTTGTATACATTGAAATGCATAACATGTACTTAAATTTTGAGTTCAATTTCAAATCAATTTTGATTTTTTTTTAAATCCCATTAAATAAATTGGGCTTTAGAAATAAAAAAAAAATGATTTGAAATTGAAATCAAAATCTTGAATTGTATGAAATTTGAATCGACTGTCCTTGTAATTATCTTCTGACGGATCTTTGATATAGCGTTACACATTCTTGTTCTTGTCGAACTCATGAAGATGCATAAAAAAGTTCCTAAAATACTTGAAGAGGCTGTACTCGGAGTTATCATATCGGCTTATATTCATCGAGTGAGAGGCTGTACTCGGAGTTATCATATCGGCTTATATTCATCGAGTGAAACGTGTGAAGTGGCGTGTTCACCGGAACGCATTGATGCCAAGCACCAAACGTCATCATATGTATATCATCTTCAATTAATGGTTCAACGATCCGTCTTTGTTCATCCTTAACCATCGGATCTCAAAATACTCGAATTTTCTCTTCCAAGTCCACGTGGACGGATGGTCTTCAACAATCTTTCTGTTAGAGGACAAATTCAAGTCGTCTTTTAGATTTTCCCAAATCCTTGGGAGTGGTCTTCGACCGTCTTTCAGTATCCTTTTGAAGATAACCGCCGTGAGGCTTTTGAAGTCGTCCGCCTTGTCATGTTATGTCGGACTTGAGTTGACGAGAGTGATATCAAGAATCTTATACGTGTGTCCACTCTCGTATACGGTCCGTTCCGACACGACGTAGTTAGACAGGTCGGTCAGATTCCCGTGAGTTTTCCCCATCGTCGAATGGTGATAAATAACGGCCTTAACCATTCCCTTTACTAATCTGCATATCCTTGCATTCGGTTTGTACGTATTCCACCCCAGAACCACGTTGTCCAAGTTGCATGCCGTCAAGAAGGTTTTGGTACTGTAGGTATCGTATTTCGCTGACCAAAATCTCGAAGTGGACGCCAACCACTTATCCAATGTATCCTGGTGACGCTGATACCCCAAGATGTACTCTGGACGAATTCTACTCATGTAAAACTCCCCATAGGGAGGGGGGAACTTCACAGTGAAGCCTCCACATGGCTCTATAAATGCATCTTGTTTATAAAATATGCCAACAACATTTGAATTGTCGGGGGTGGTTGACTTGTTTCACCACCAACATTATGTGTTTGGCTCTTACCTCCCTTTTCTTTCTTCTTCATTAACATAGCTAACATTCATTATAACATAAAAGAAAGAAATTAAGTCTGGGTTAATTCAACATTTACCACCTTGTTGATTAAAGATAAACAAACAAATAGGCACAACCTTTGAATCAAACTATTATAACCACTCAATAATCCTTTTTTTTTAAGTAAATTAATAATCTATTAAATTCTTAACTTTAAGTTGAGAGGGGCGTGGATAATCAGAAGGAGACTTTGTGAAATAAAAAAATACAAATTGGCCTTAAGAAATCTATCTATTTTGAGGATGATTTAATGAGAAATTATATAAATAAAATTATATTAACTAGTTATTGCATTCAAGCTCTTTATTAAAATAAAACTTTATTTTTGTTGATTAAATATTATATGAAATTAAGACAAAGTAAATGAGATTTTATAGTACCAAAATGTGTGGTGCACATTCTTTTTAATATTTCATATGTAATAACTTTGCGTATATATTATAATAAAAAATATAAACGATATGTGCACATTTTGTGCACAATCCATACACGCACATTTTGTGTAAACTTTGTGTTCAATCTGTATATGCACGTTTTACACATGATCCATACATGTACGATTCGCGATTCGAACGTACACATTATGTGTATGTTAATAATGTTTCACAAGATATTTTAATAGGTTGAATATATAAAATATATTTACTAGTCATTAATAGGTTGCACGTTCACCAAATACTTCAAATCAGACGCATTTCCATCGAGTAGTCTCAGTTAAGTGAACTTGTACAAGCGTAAAAACTCCAATCCTAAAAGCTATATGTAATAAATATGGGTAAACTAGATAAGTGCCCACGTATCACGCGGGATTTTTGTAAAAATTAATTATATAAATGTTATATATATTTAAATAAATTTGTTCATCATAAAATAATATAATTATATTATATAATAAATATATTCAAATAATATGTATTCATAAAATTAAGGGATAACATTTTAATTCACGACTTTCAGACTTGATCTCAATTTAGTTACGATTTTCAATATTATAATAAAAATTCACGTAATATTTTGTTTTTATTTACTATACACTTTTAAATTATGACATAATTTTCTCAACTACGCGTCGGATACTTATCTTTGCCTCTTAAGACGTTTTTCCCAATGTAGAGAGATTTTCAATTCAAGCACTACACTCTCACACGTTTATTTTTCTTCTTCTTCTAAAAGTGCAAGTCGAAATATCTGATTGAAACAACTAAAGATGTAGTGAATATTCATAAAATTATTGAAAATTATTAAAATTCTTGAAATAAAAAAATCCTCAAATATAGTGAAACAATAAAAATAACACAATTAAACATTAAAATTTCACATATTTAGAATTTTTAAAATTTATTTAATCAAATTAGTAAGAGTATGTAGAATTAAATATACTTAAGTTACTTAGTTGCATTACTAACACAATAAATTTTTTTATATATACGATATCCTAAATATAGTTAAGTAAAATGTAAATTGGTATAATCATAGTAAAATTTATAATATACTTTTCTAAACTCAAATTGTATATAATAGTATTCAAACTTTAAACATGTTCATAACATAGCTTAATTGGTAAGTATCATGAATGTTACTTATGAGGTTTAGGGTTCAAATCCTTGTAGATACAATTTTTTTTGTTAGATTCCTTATTGTATAATAAGACATGTAGATGACACATATGATTCATAAAATTGGCACGTACGATTTCCACAAAGTTAACCTCAGATGACACATAAACCTTGTGACGACACACATAGATGACACATATGATTCATAAAATTGACATGTAGGCTTCCACGAAGTTAACCTCAGAACGACACATAAGCGAAATGAATCACACGACGACACATAGGCGAAATGAACCACATGATGACACATAAGCATGAGAAACTCCCTATTAGTATAATATGGATATTATAATATGATAAATATAAATGACATGTGCACATTTTCTGCACGAATCGTACATGCAAATTTCATACACGATTTGTATGTGCATGTTTTAACATCATGTATGTATTTTGCAATTCGTACACACACATTATATGTATATTGTAATAAATTAATAAAATTTTACAAGGTATTTTAATAGATAAAAGATATAAATTATATTTTTTAGTTATTGAATTTAAACTCTTTTATTAAAAAAAAAACTTTATTTTGTTGAATTAATATTACATGAAATTAAGATTAAAGTAAATGAGATTTTATAGTACCAAAATGTGTGTTGCACATTCTTTTTAGTATTTCATATGTAATAACTATGCGTAGAATTTATAATAAAAAATTATAAACAATATGTGCACATTTTTTGCAAAATCCATACATGCACATTCTGTGTAAACTTTGTGCACTATCCGTATGTGCACATTTTACACATGATCCATATACGTAAGATTCGTGATTCATACGTACACATTATGTGTATGTATTATATTGTAGTTGTTGTAAAAAAAAAAAAAATCAAACTCAAATTAATGATATCACACCTGGTTAAATATTCGATACTCTAATAGTTTCATGATAAACTTATCATGAACCATTTTCATATAAAATTTACTCTATTACAATAATTAATGATATATTTATAATATTAGAAATAAGGATGTAATTTAAAAGCTTGTTAGACATGTTGACCCATTAATATCTTATTTGCAAATAATATCCATAATTATAATTGTATTTACAATAGTTATATAACCGCAAATGGGCTCTCAAACAAGTAGTAGGAGTATGTTTTAACCAGTGATGCAAAAATTCTTCTAGGCCCCCGCCTAGGCGGCACCTAGGCGCTAGGCGGTCATCAGCCGCCCGATTTATAGTGTAACCCGCCTAGCCAGACAAAATATTCATTATTTTATTTTTTCCGCTTTGAAACGACGTCATTTGGAGAATTTCTACTAATTTGATAAACGTTAGTGATTGTGTAGTTGGACTATTTGCATATAAAAGTTGATATTATGTTGTTAACTTATTACTAAAAAAAAATTAGGCATATTAAAATACTATCAAATAATTTTTTACTATATTATTGAGATATAGAGGGTAAAAAAATTGAATAAAACAAAAAAAACTCCCAACGACTAGTTCCTGCCTAGGCGGCTTAGGCGCTAGGCGTTCTAAATCCGTCCGACTAGCGATTTCCGACTTCTACAACCTTGGTTTTAACGTGCTTTAATGGACCGGGTTGGCAACATTTAACATAAAAAATTCGTCCCCAATGGACCAAATGAGCTGTCAACCAGTTATTTTTTCTGTCTAGGTTATTTGCACTCCCTCTTTGTTAAAGATACTATCCGGATGAATTTACTACTTGTTGTCGAAAATTATTTACGAAATTGTTTAAATTTTAAATATTTTTCCGAACATAATGGAATGCCCAATATTTCGAATTTTATGTTTTTTTTTTTTTTTTGAAAATGTCTCAATTTTTTTGGAAAAATAAGTAGTATATTGATATATATTTATCCGAATATTGTCTTTAATAAAGAGGCTAGTGCAAATAACCGTGGCCTATTTTATCCACGTTAAAAATTCGAGCCCAATGGGCCCAATTCGTGCCTAATGGGCTGGCACTAGCTGTAATGAAAAAAAAGATGATGATTAACGTATTGTCACATGATTATTGGAGTTGATTATTGAAGTAGCGTAAAGATGTAAACTTAAAAATATTATTCTATAGGCCATTTAACTTGAGAAAATAATCTAACATAAAAGTAACACTTGTGTGCACAATTAATACTATTATATCAAAATAATTATTTTGTTAAGTGAAAATGATGGATTTTGACCAACTAATATTGGTTAATGATAACATTTGATAGTTCAATAGAAACAGCTAATTTTATCTAATGTAAACAACTAATATTATTTAGTATAACGAACTAATAATAATTAGTGAAGACTAATAATAATACATTTAAAAAGCGCACACTAATTATAAGATACAACCATAGTTATTATATGTTGTCTTGTTGGATAGTGTCCAAATGTACTTTATGAAAAATATTACTCCCTCCGTCCCCTATTAAACTTCACAGGTTGGGTGGCACAGATTTTAAGAAAAACTGTTTTATTGACTTTTTCAACCAATGAGAGAAGAGTATTTTGAATTAAAGTAGGTATTGTGAGTGTGTTTTATTTCCTTATTTGGGGTGTGAAATTTATTGTGGGACGTCCCAAATAGGAAAGTGTGAAGTTTAATAGGGGACGGAGGGAGTATAAAACTGTTTTGATACAACCATAGGTATAAAATCTACAAATAATTTTTATATGAAAATAGTTTGTAATAAGCTTATCATCAAACTATTTGAAAGTATCAAATATTTGATTGAGAGTAGGATTTTTTTTATCATGAGTAGAAAAAGTTGAGGGGAAAAAATCAATAACAATTATAATATAATACTAGTACTACTAAATTCAGATTTTTATACTCCTAATGAGATTTTTAATATTTTTGACCAAATTTTTAATACTTTAAAACAGTTTAATAAACTATTTTCATATAACTTGGTCTAAAATTAAAATTACTTGAAAATATTCTTTTTAAAAAGTTAATTAATAAATATAAATATTATATTATATAGAAATATATAAAAAAAAAAAAGTTAAAAATTGTAATGCGCATTGCATTTCGGCCCAATTTCTTATTTGGGCTAAAACGACTGTCATAGTTCAGTCCAAAGCCCAAAAGAAACGGTATTTTTTTTTTTGGCACTAAAAGGCGCCAAATTTCTTCTCAAGTCTCAAATAAAAAAAAAGTAGGAAAATATTGGACTAGAGAATCAGGAGAAAATTCGGGAGCGGACCATGTTTCGACATAGCGGTAAATATTTCGGCAAAATATTTTCGAAAATCTCTGTTTTGACAAGATTTTGCCAAAATCCTAACCATATTTCGACAAATTTTTGCTGAAGTCCTAACAATTTTTCGAAAAACCAGTGTCGTGATTTTTTTTCTTCAAAAAGTGCAAGAATAAAAGTAACACACTTATCATCAAACTTGTAAGGTAGCAGCACCGCCGTAAGGATGATAAAATGGTGGTGCAACCATAAGAACGTTTTCAACGCCGACTCCGACTCGTCTGTAGCTTCTTGCGTCAGGTCGTGACTCTTGAATTTCTTAGTGGATGTATTAAATATGCAGTATTTTATTTTTAATACTATAAGGACAAGAGAGTCATTTAATAAATATATTACAATAGTACATAAATTGGGTGAGGGTATTTAATAAGTATGGAGGGGTATATAGTTAGCGCAAATTGTAATGCACATTGCATTGCGCTAACTCTGCATTCGGCCCAATTTCTATTCTGGGCTAAAAAGACCGTCATAGTTCAGTCCAAAGCCCAAAAGAAACGGTATTATTATTTTTTGGGCTAATTTTTTTAATTATTATAATTTTTAAAATAGTTTATGAAATTATGGTGGTTTTGAAAACTATTTTCAAATTAAGTGCAAATACTACTAGAAGTAGAGACAGCAAACTAGTCTCCACTGAAAGTGGAGACTAGTGGAAAAGCTGACATCCAAACTAGTATCCACTGGAAGTGGAGACTAGTGGAAAAACTGACTCCCGCATTTTTTTTTTTACCAAAATCTATCACTCAAAATTAATTATGCAAGTGATGCAAATCATTTATCATAATTATAAAATAATGATGCTTTCAATAATAAAATGATTGATTTTAATACTGAAGAGTATTATTGATTTACACTAAAAAGTCTTAGTTGTTTAGTGAAAATGAACTAAAACTCTTTGGTGTAAACCAATAATATCTTCAGTAAAACAACCGATACTCTTCAGTGAAAACAACTAATACTCTTCATTGATAACCAATTTTACTCTGTACATACTCGTCAACATATGGAAGCTTGAAAGACATCAGTCTGTTGAAGACGGAAGATTAACCATACTCAAATATACAACTTTCTCTTTCTTGGTATTATTGTATCGGTTTAATAGTTACTTTTCTTTTATTGCGTGTGGTTAGGTTCATCCCCTGTAGTATTAATTGGACCACTTTTCCATCTCTAAAGAAATTACAAGAAGAGGAGGCAGAATCGACATAGATTAGGTAAACCTTTCGGTATAAGCCCTATATAAAGCCGATCTGTATAAGAAATATGAACTTATATGGTTGTTTGATACCTCTATATAAAGCCTGTATGTATAAGAAATATGAACTTATATGGTATAAGCCCTATATAAAGCCAGTCTGTAATACTCTTTAGTGTAAATCGATTGACCATCAGCTCACCTCTAATAACGAAATGGAATCCCAAGATCTGGACTGAGCAGGTTAGCGCAGTACTAATAGGGATGGATGGACGTAGGGATGTTAAACGGGCCGCGGGCTGGCCCGTTTAGCCCTGGACCGAACAAGGGTTAGGTCCAAGCATTTGGTGGCCCGTTTAAAACCGGGCCTTTTTGGCCCGGACCGTTTAGCCCGCGGGCTAAAAGGGCTAGCCCGCCGGTCTACCGGGCCAACCCGTTTAGCCCGATTCTTTTTTTTTTTTTACTTTTTATATATTTTGTACAATTACAACTGTATATGCAACCTACCTCTTTTACTTCAACTTCAAATTTTCAATCCAAGTCCAATGTCCATAATATATATATATATTTCAAGTTTTTATTTAGTTAATTTATGTTTTCATTTAATTAATTTATTAAATTACTTGAAATTGAATTTAACCATTTAATTAATTCTTGAACTTTATGAACAACGTGTGAATATAATTTTTATAAATTCATGAACAATGTAGGGCTTCAACATCCGTACTTCATAATTATCTTTCCAATTGGAGATTATCGGTCATCGCATGACTCTCAAATTGTCATTGTCGGTTGCCGCCGGCTCTTAAATCGTCATTAACGTTATAAAGTTATCTCATGAAAAAAGTGAAATGTTGAACAATGTTTAAATGTAATTTTCATGAATTTTTTAACGATGTGTGAATTTTAAGTTTAAATGACATTGTATTACAATTAAATGTCTATATTTCATATTAAAAATTAATTTTTTTAGTTTTTTCTTTCGGAGCCCGTAAGTGGCCCGTTTAGCCCGTGGACCGCTAGGGTTGGGGTTAGGTTTTGAGTGTTAGTGGACCGATTAAAATGAACCGATAAGGCCCGGGACAGTTTAGGCCCGCAGCCCTGTAGGGCTGGCCCTAATGGGTTAGGGCCAGCCCGTTTAACATCCCTAGATGGACGGATGGAGAGATTTGATTTTTATTGCTCGAGACGTATTCTAGATTTCTGATAATAAATGCTCATCTTTCTCATTAATAACGGATAGATTTTCTTTATTCTTTTGAGCACTTTTTGTTTAGTGTTCTTGAATTAATCTCCATACCGTACTTACCATTATCATTTTATAGATCGGGTCAGAGCGTTAAATCTAAGTTTATATTTATTTATTTTTTACATTAATATGAATAATTTATAACGGTGGACAAGAAATTCAAATTTGTTTTTGTTCTTTAAAAATTAAGTAAAAGAATTTAGAGAAAACCCACAAAATTGTCTTAAATTTTATAGGTCAAAACTTTTTTGAAAAAAAATAATTTAAAAGGAGGGTAAAAAACTTTGCCATACCATATTTAAGGCAGGTGTTTTTTTTTCAACGATTTATTACTAAAATCTCATTTTTTTATATTTTTAAGAAAAAAAGGCAAAACACATTAATAAACGGGTTAAGGGTACTCGATTCCCAAATAATGATTTACATAATTATGAGTTTCAAAATAATTTTTAATAAATTTCAACAATTATTCACCCAACTATTAAATAATTAGGAAATCAAGAGAGGGTGATGTGCTATAATCCATTCTAAAAAAACAAATTTGATACTATAAAAAAAGATTATTATCTTCTGCATTACCCCATTGAAGAAAAAATTGTTTCTTGCTTTCCGTATCTGCCAAATAAAGCATTGTCGTACAAGACTGCAAACTTTCTTTGCAGCATTTCTAAACTCAGTGAAGTGATCCACCAAAACCGAAGAATATAAAATGGTACGTCAAACCATAACCCGGTTGATGACCAAATTTGAGACACAAAAGGATAAAAAATGAAGATGTGATGTGACAATTCATCCGAGTGTTGATAGTCAATGTGTCAACCCCAAGCGTAATTCCTCTTCTAATTAATTTACTTCTAGTTAGTAATTTATCAAGAAAGACCTTCCCGAAATGAACTATAACTTTTGAAGGAATTACTTTCCATCATAATTTGGAACAAAGCGAAACATCCTCCAAATCATCCAAGAGGGCATCGAAGAAAGCGTTATACATGTCCTTTATGTTGAGACACATATTTTTCGAGCCACTCCATCTAAAGAATTATTGATATTCCATATTTCTAAAATTACTCTCAATCCCCAACAATCTTGGTGTCTAGAGCCAGCATGGCATCAAATCAAGCCATTAACATGTTCTCTTACACTCCAAATCAAGTGCCTATATTCCAAGGAGAGCATTTTGATTATTGGAGCAGTCAAATGGAGACTATTTTTATTTCCCAAGATCTTTGAGAGGTGGTGGAAGAATCATTTGCAGAACCACCACAGCAACAAAATGATGATGAAGAGTGGACCGATGCTCAACAAACAAAAATTAAATAAAAATCTGAAGAAAGATGCAAGTGCTTTTAGATTTATTCAACAAGGTTTGAGTAAATCTATCTATCCTAAGCAAGCTTGGGATATTCTCAAGGAGGGATTTCATGGCAATGACAATGTGACATCCATAAAACTTCAATCTCTTTGGAGAATTTTCCACAATTTGTCAATGAAAGAAAATGAAGGTATGCAAACTTATTTAACTCGAGATGCTGAAATTGTGAATCAAATCAAAAGTCTTGGTGAAGTTGTGGAAGAGAAAAAGGTTGTCCAAAAAATTCTTCGAAGTCTTCCCCCTAAATATGATTATATTGTTGCTGCTATAGAGGAATCTAAAGATTTGTCTTCATATTCCTTTCATGATTTGATGAGTTCACCCAGGTGCATGAGGAGAGAATTAACAGATCTTCAAATCAGCCGCTAGAGCAAGAAATGAATATTTCAAGGAATAAAAGTTTTGGACAGCAACAACAAGAAAAAGGAGGATCATCCCGTGGAAAAGGCGGGTCTTTTCGAGGAAGAGGACAGGGTAATCAATCAAGAAACCATGATGTAAATTCTAACCAACTTGGTGGAAATTCAATTTTTTTTTTTTGCAGGATTTGCAAAAGAACAAATCACAATATCAAGGATTGTTTTCACAAATGCAAGCGATGTAGGAATCCATACCACTCACAAAGAGATTGCTATTATCAAAATAACAAAGATGAAGCAAATTTCTCGAAAGATGGAGGCGAGCAATTGTTCTCTTGCATGACTACTCAGAAGCAACCACAAAATGTGGATTATTTGGATAGCGACTGCAGTAGTCACATGGCTGGAACTAAAAACATCTTTGTTGAGCTTAATTCCAGCTTCACTTATGAAGTGAAACTTGGTGACGGAAGGCTGCAAAAATCTCAAGGAAAGGGATCAATTGTCGTTCAAACCAAAAGAGGTAACAAGAAAATTATTAGTGATGTTCTCTATGTCTCTAACTTAACCAATAACTTCCTTAGTGTTGGACAATTGATGGAAAAAAGGTTATTCTTTGTTCTTTGATGATGAGAAATGCATAATTTATGATAAGAAAAATGATTGAACCATTGCTATAGTGCCCATGAGTACTAATAAAGCGTTTCCCATTGTCACGCCTTCAGAAGAAATAGTTTCTCATAAAAGTGAAAATATGGAACTATCTCGACTTTGGTACTTGAGGTATGGACATCTCAACAACGGAGGATTGCTACTTCTGAAGCAAAAATAAATGGTGATTGGACTTCCAGAAATTGAAAGAAAATCTGAAATTTGTGAAGGGTGCATCTATGGCAAAATGCATCGTCTTCCTTTCCCATCAACTTCATGGAGAGCTAAGGAGTCATTAGAGCTCATTCATGTAGATATTTGGGGGCCTTCAAGAACACATTTCCTTGGCAACAAAAGATACTTCATTCTATTTGTTGATGATTTCACAAGAATGATGTAGGTTTATTTTTTAAGCCAGAAGTCCGAAGCATCTTCAATGTTTCTTAAATTCAAAGCGTTCGTGGAAAAGAAAAGTGGCTTTCAAATAAAAACCCTCAGAACTGATCGTGGAGGTGAGTTTATTTACACCCCTTTCATGGATTATTGTAAAGAAAATGGGATTAAGAGGCAACTCACAGTTAGTCGAAGCCCACAACAAAACGAAGTCGCCGAGAGAAAAAATATCGCACAGTACACTCTACAATCTATATTCTCAACAGGTGTCCAACAAAGGCTGTAATGAATCAAATACCATTTGAAGCTTGGCACAGGAAGAAGTCCGTGGTTGATCACTTGAAATTTTTTTGGAGCATTGAATATTCACACATCTCTACCCCTAATCAAGATAAGCTTGACAAGAAGGGTGAAAGACTCATTTTCATTGGCTATAGTGACGAGTCTAAAGGCTACCGCCTTTACAATCCAATGACTCGTAAGCTTATTGTTTCGAGAGATGTGATATTTGATGAAATTACATCATGGAATTGGCAAGAAAATTCATCATATGAAATCACTCCCAATGATTTTTTTCGAAGCATCTCTTGAAGAAGAAATACATGAAACATTTCCACCACAAAGTCTGAATCCGAGTCCTCCAAGATCTCCATCACATAATGATGATGATTCTAAATCACCGGTAAGAAAGACTCGTGTGATTTTGAGAAATTTATGAATCGTGTGATTTCGCTCTCTTTACTTGTGAACCAAAATCTTATGAAGTAGCTGCAGCTGAAGAAGTTTGGAAAAGAGCTATGAAAGAAGAAATGACAATGATTGATAAAAATAATACTTGGAAATTGGTTGACATGCCAATTCACAAAGATGTTATTGGGCTCAAATGGATATTCAAAACGAAGTTTCATGAAGATGGAAGCATTCAAAAGCACAAGGATCGCCTTGTTGCTAAAGGATACTCGCAAAAATATAAAGTTAGTTTTAATGAGACGTTCGCACTAGTTGCTAGTATGGAAACCATCCATGTTGTTCTTGCACTTGCGACTGAATTAGAGCTTCAAGTATTTCAACTTGATGTCAAGTAAGCTTTTTTAAACGGAGAACTGGAAGAAGAGGTAAATATGCATGAACCTCTAGAATTTGAAGTGAAAGGAAAAGAAAATAAAGTGTATCGTCTCAAAAAGGCCTTGTACGGACTAAAGCAGGCTCCTCGAGCTTGGAATAGCAAGATTGATGGTCATTTCATAAAAAATGGGTTTACTCGAAGTCCAAATGAGCCATCTCCGTATGTAAAAAAAAAAGGTGATGATATTCTGATTGTATGTCTTTACATAGATGATCTTATCTACATGGGGACAAATATGAAGCTAGTTGAAGATTTCAAGCAAAGTATGATGGAAGAATTTGAAATTACTGACTTGGGAGTAATGAAGTATTTCCCTGGAATTCAAGTGAAGCAGTCAAGAGGTGAAATTTTTATATCTCAAGAAAAGTACATCGAAGATCTCTTAATAAAATTTCACATGAATGATTGCAAGCCAGTATCTACTCCTATGGCTACATTATTCAAGAGTCTTGTTGGTTCGTTGATTTATCTCGGGAACACAAGATCGGACATCGTTCATGCTGTAAGCATGATCTCAAGATTTATAAGTGATCCAAGTAAGCTGCATTTCAGTGCAGCCAAAAGGGTATTAAGGTATTTACAGGGGAGCAAAAATATGAGAATCAAGTACGCAAAAGAAGAAGACAACATTCTTAGAGGTTTTACCAATAGCGATTGGGCTGGATCATTGGATGATAGAAAGAGCACTTCCAGGTTTTTTTTTGTCTTGGAACTAAAGTTGTTTCATGGAGTTCTAAGAAGCAAAAATCAATTGCACTCTCGTCTACAAAAGCTGAATATATTGCAGCAACTGATGCAACTTGTGAAGCCATTTGGCTAAGAAGGTTACTTGCAAATATACAACAAGTGCAAACTGAGTCACTACAATCTATTGTGACAATATGTCTACAATAGCCATGGCAAAAAATCCCATCTTTCGCTCCAGATCGAAGCATATTAAGTTACGCCATCATTTTATCCGAGATATGGTGAGCAAAGGAGAAATAACCTTAAAGTTTGTTAAAACAAGTGATAATCCTGCTGATTTTCTTACCAAAGTTGTTAATGTGGAGAAATTTCGAAATGCAAGAGACATGCTCAAGATTGCAAATTAAGAAGGGGTGTTGACTGGATAATTTGCAATTAATCGGTTCATGATACATTTGCAAATGCACCTTTGAATACATGCACCTTTGACTACATGTATCTTTGAATACATAAGTATTGTAATCAATTCTAGTTCATGTACAGTGGTAGATTCATGATTAGCATATCCTATAAATACTATTGTACTCAAGTCATTTTTAAGTAGTAAAAAATCATTGATATTCCATATTTCTAAAATTTCTCTCAATCCCCAACAAATGCAAGGTGCTTTGGTAGTAAATGGAGTGTGGGGAGTGGAAAATATTGAGTGTTGCTTTGTTAATGTGTATGCTTTGTGTCCGCTTGCAGAACGGATAGAGTTATGGGACATAATTCTAAATATTTTGCCTCAAAATTCGAATTGTTGTGTGTGTAGTCAGAGATTTCAATTCAGTGCGTAGAGATTCAGAAAGCGATGGGAGGAGGTCGGGGTGCTGCAGGAGAGATTTGTTAGCTTTTGATGGCTTCATAAGGGATAGTAGGTTGATTGATCTCCCACTACATGGCAAAGGTTTTATGTGGTACAGGCCAGACGGCTCCTGCAAGAGTCGTATTGATCGGATGCTGCTAGAAAAATGGCCAAGCTCGACACAGAAGGGCCTGAGGAGATCTCTCTCTGATCACTGCCCTATCCAACCCCTTCAGATTTTTTAATGCCTGGCTGCTAAAACCGGATTTCAAGAGGTTTGTAATGGATAAATGGAGAAGTTATCAATTGGAGGGGTGGGGTGGATACATTATTAAAGAAAAATTCAACAAGCTTAATAAGGACATTAAGCAGTGGAACGTGGAGGTGTTCAGATGTTTGGATAAACGTATTGAAGACAGAAGGGGGGAGATCCATGAAATCGATATGCTAGATGAAACTATGGAGTTGGAAGATCAGGAAATATTGAGAAGAAATTAATTGAAAGTAGGGCTGTTTTTTTTACTTGAGGTGTAAGACCAATCTTCTGTCTCAAATGGCAAAGTGTAGGTGGATAAAGGAGGGCGACGAGAATACAAGCTTCTACCATAAATATATCAATAAACGCAGGAAAGGAAATGAGATCATGGGTATTATTTTATTTACACACAAAAAAAAAAGTTAAAGTTAAAGGACTTAAGACGTACTTCCTTGCATTTTGGGGCATTGGAATCGCTCGCATGGATTATTTCGTGTGGACCTCAGCTGAGCATAATTAGTTCCCCACAAAGATAGAGTCCCCTTCCAAATTTATCAGGTATACACCGTTGAAAAATGAATGTGGATAGGTTGTACTCGGAGTTATCATATCGACTTTTATTCATCGAGTGAAACGTGTGAAGTGGTGTGTTCACTGGAACACACTGATGCCAAGCACCGAATGTCGTCGTATGTATAACATCTTCAATTAAAATCTTATGGTTCAATGATGCGTCTTTGTTTATTCTTAGCCAGAGGATCTTGAAGTACTCGAATCTTCTCTTCCAAGTCCACGTGGACGGATGGTCTTCAACAATCTATCTGTTGGAGGACAAAGTCAAGTCATCTCTCAAATTCGCCAAAATCCTCGGGAGCGGTCTTTAACCGTCTTTCAGTTTCAAATGGACCATATAATGAGTTACAATTCAAATAATCTTGAAAATCAATACAATATAAAGTGTAATATAAAGAGTGATACATAAAATTTTGAACAAATTATTTAGTATTATGGATGTGGATTTGATTAAATGATTGGTTCTGCACATGTGTTTGCCTTCAATTTATATCCCTTTTAAAAGTTGTTCATGGAATTCAAAGCATGCATATCATTATAGTTATTTGTTATATAAGTAATGTTTTTGATCAAAATTTATACACGTAGTTGTAGTTAATCAGTGTAGTATTGTTTTTTTTTAAGATATACACATTCACAAAGCAAGTTGTGTATGATGAGTATGATTTACATAGTTAGACACTGATGTTGATGAGTATGATTGACATAGTTAACTTAAAATTTGACTTAAAATTTAACTATATGATATGCACTTAAATACATACAAGAATCAGAAACGTAACTAATATAAATTTTTATCTTTGAAATTCACTAATTTAAATATAAATGCGTTATAATTACAATATATTATCCAACCATATTGATAGGATAACCTTATTCATCATCACCACTCATATAACAATCGTGCAACTAAGAAATTTGACTTTATATGGACCTTTTTTCTGGGTAGATGAGCAACTAATTTAAATGATACTTGGGCCTTAACTTCAAAAAAGAAACTTGATTAAAGATGTGTGTGACTAGTATTGTTGTTTAAAAAATTAATAAAAGTCTCAATAAGTTGTCAACAATGATATAATGAAAAGTTTTTTATAATGTAAATAAAATTGCTAAAAAATCTTTAAGTTGACAATGCTATTAACGAAGAATTGATGAATTTTTTTCATAAGTTGTTAAAGCTGAATAGATAAAAAATGTTAATAAGTGGTCAACAAAAAATAATTGATGAGTTCAAGAGCATGATCGTTACAACAAATTACCATGTAAATTTTATAAATGAATTTTCTTTTGAACATTGAAAGTACTTTAAACTGTGAAAACATTTTAGATATTGATTTATAGTATTGAATTTGGTTGATTTAGAATATTTGAAGGAAAAATATTAAAATAACTTAACAAAATTCGTGAATTTTCATTATCAGGACCTCGTGAAACAAAACAAGAATTAATAGTTTAAGGGCTTTTTAAAATAAAAAAATAGTTTAGGGTCTTTCGAAATACAATGTGATAGTTTGAAGGTCATTTATTATGTTTAAAATAATTAATTCCTCCACGGCCCAATCTAACTTGTCACATTATTTTTGTTAAACAATGGAATATCGGCTTGTCATCCTACCTTGCCGATAGTCGTAACAAGTGGATATACATTGCCTTGACCATGGGGTAATGCCTTTTATTAAAATTATAATAAAATTTATTTCATCTCTGATCTAACTAGTATTTTGTATATATTTTTTGTAGATTTTTTACACAAATGATGATTGAGTTTTGCACATTACCCATGTTAGTGCTGATAATTCAAAAGGTAATTTGATTACGAATAAATTTAATTTTTTCATATGATTGGTACATGAATTGTTTACCCCTTGTTTTTTAATACATGCATTTTTTTTCCAGTTGCCACACGATGTGGAAAAACATGTGCAAACAAGTAGTTGCAAATCCCTTGGAAGATGTGGAACTCGACCACTTTATCTTTGATGTTGATCCGATTGTGCTACTTGAAATTTTGGGACGAGAAGAACACGAGGATTCAGAAATTGTGCAAGTTGAAGAACATCAATATTGGCAATCCGAAATTGTGGAACTGTAGAAAGTGGCACCAGACCTGTACAAACACAAGAACCTCGATATTAGTAATTTTTAAATTTATCATTATATATAATAATTTAAAAAAGGAACAAACTTATTGTGTACCTAAATCCTCACACCAGCCAAACTCACATTCTTTAACACATTCACCTGAAACAAGGAAAGCACTCGGTAAAGAGAACCTCAATTAATCGACTATCCTTGTAATTATATTCAGATGAATCTTTGAAATAGCGGTACACATTCTTGTTCTTGTCGAACTTATGGAGATGCATAAAGAAGTTCCTGAAATACTTGAGGAGGTTGTACTCGGAGTTATCATATCGACTTTTATTCATCGAGTGAAACGTGTGAAGTGGTGTGTTCACTGGAACACATTGATGCCAAGCACCGAATGTCGTTGTATGTACAACATCTTCAATTAAACCCTTATGGTTCAATGATGCGTCTTTGTTTATTCTTAGCCAGAGGATCTTGAAGTACTCAAATCTTCTCTTCCAAGTCCACGTGGACGGATGGTCTTCAACGATCTATCTGTTGGAGGACAAAGTCAAGTCATCTCTCAGATTCGCCAAAATCCTCGGGAGCGGTCTTTGACCGTCTTTCAGTTTCAAATGGACCATATAATGAGTTTCAATTCAAATAATCTTGAAAATCAATACAATATAAACTGTTTTTAGCCAAATACCCCTACATTTCAGCTATCAACTCCAAAATCAACATGCAAAGACTCCAAATTGACCATATAATGAGTTTAAATTCAAATAATCTTGAATATCAAAACAATATAAACTGCCCTTAACCAAATATCCCTACATTTCAGCTATCAACACCAAAATCAACGTGAAATGACTTCAAATGGACCAATAAGTTTCAATTCAAATAATCTTGAAAATTAACAAAATATAATCTGTCTTTGGGCAAATACCCCTACATTTCAGCTATCAACACCAAAATCAACATGCAATGACTCCAAATGGACCATATAATGAGTTCCAATTCAAATAATCTTGAAAATCAACACAATATAAACTGTCTTTGGCCAAATACCCCTACATTTCAGCTATCAACACCAACATCAACATTCAATGACTCCAAAATGACCATATAATGAGTTCCAATTCAAATAATCTTGAAAATCAACACAGTAGAAACTGTCTTTAGCCAAATACCCCTACTTTTCAGCTATCAACACCAAAATCAATATGCAATGACTCCAAATGGACCATATAATGAATTCCAATTCAAATAATCTTGAAAATCAACACAATATAAACTATCTTTTTTGCCAAATACCCCCACATTTCAGCTATCAGTACCAAAATCAACATGCAATGACTCCAAATGGACAATATAATGAGTTCCAATTCAAATAATCTTGAAAATCAACACAATATAAATGCATTTTGGCCAAATACCCCTACATTTCAGCTATCATCACCAAAATCAACATGCAATGACTCCAAGTGGACCATATAATGAGTTCCAATTCAAATAATCTTGAAAATCAACACAATATAAACTGTCTTTAGCCAAATACCCCTACATTTCAGCTATCAACACCAAAATCAACATGCAATGACTTCAAATGGACCATATAATGAAATTCAATTCAAATAATCTTGAAAATTAACACAATATAAACTGTCTTTAGCCAAATACCCCTACATTTCAGCTATCATCAACATGCAATGACTCCAAATGGACCCATATAATGAGTTTCAATTCAAATAATCTTGAAAATCAACACAATAGAAACTGTCTTTAGCCAAATACCCCACTTTTCAGCTATCAACACCAAAATCAACATGCAATGACTCCAAATGGACTATATAATGAATTACAATTCAATTAATCTTGAAAATCAACACAATATAAACTGTTTTTTTGGCCAAATACCCCCACATTTCAGCTATCAATACCAAAATCAACATGCAATGACTCCAAATGGACAATATAATGAGTTCCAATTCAAATAATCTTGAAAATAACACAATATAAACTACATTTTGGCGAAATACCCCTACATTTCAACTATCATCACAAAAATCAACATGCAATGACTCCAAGTGGACCATATAATGAGTTCCAATTCAAATAATCTTGAAAATCAACACAATATAAACTGTCTTTAGCCAAATACCCCTACATTTCAGCTATCAACACCAAAATCAACATGCAATGACTTCAAATGGACCATATAATGAATTTCAATTCAAATAATCTTGAAAACTAACACAATATAAACTGTCTTTGGCCAAATACCCCTACATTTCAGCTATCAACACCAACATCAACATGCAATGACTCCAAATGGGCAATATAATGAGTTCCAATTCAAATAATCTTGAAAATCAACACAATAAAAACTGTCTTTAGCCAAATACCCCTACTTTTCAGCTATCAACACCAAAATCAACATGCAATGACTCCAAATGGACCATATAATGAATTCCAATTCAAATAATCTTGAATATCAACACAATATAAACTGCCTTTTTGGCCAAATACCCCCACATTTCAGCTATCAATACCAAAATCAACATGCAATGACTCTAAATGGACAATATAATGAGTTCTAATTCAAGTAATCTTGAAAATCAACACTATATAAACTGTATTTTGGTCAAATACCCCTACATTTCACCTATCATCACCAAAATCAACATGCAATGACTCCAAATGGACCATATAATGAGTTTCAATTAAAATAATCTTGAAAATCAAGAAAATATAAACTGCATTTTGGCCAAATACCCCACATTTCAGCTATCACACCAAAATCAACATGCAATGACTTCAAATGGACCATATAATGAATTTCAATTCAAATAATCTTGAAAATTAACACAATATAAACTGTCTTTGGCCAAATACGACATTGCAGCTATCAACACCACCATCAACATGCAATGACTCCAAATGGACCATATAATGAGTTCCTATTTAATTAATCTTGAAAAGCAACACAATAGAAACTGTCTTTAGCCAAATACCCCTACTTTTCAGCTATCAACACCAAAATCAACATGCAATGACTTCAAAATCAGGGCTCACACATTTCCGCAATAAGAAATAAATAAATAGTTAGCCAACTTACTTGCTTTAGAGCAGTTAGTAGGTGTATTATTTATTTAGTGTCTACCACTAAAACTCTGAGTAGAGGGAACTCAATTTAAAAAGGAAGAAAATTTGTATACGTGTATTCCCCCCCTCCATACGCGTATCACTCAAACTTGTTCGGGACCAATATCATGCTGCTTTTTACAAATTGGTACAAGATAATCGAACAAATGCACAAAAAATGTTGAACATAAGTATATATTTTATAAAAACTGTACTATCTTGTAAATAGTGGTTTGCTATTGTATCATTTTGTGAATGCACCTTTTCTTTTTTAAATAAAATAAAGTCGCAATAAAATTAAAGAATTTGGAATACATTTATTTATAAAAAATGAAATGTATTAGTAGAGATAATTGAAAATAACAAGAGAAAAAAAATATAGAAAATGAGATTGCGATTTAAAATATATTAATATTGGTCTCTGTTTGTAGAGAATAAAAAATTAAGAATTTTGATATAATTATTATAATGATTTTTTTAAGGATAATATCTTAAAATTTAAAATGGAAAAGTTATTTAATAAAATTAATATTAGCCCATAAGATTACGACAAGTGTCATCTTTTCTTTTGAAGAAAGAGATGCCGCAGTTGGTTTGGTTGGCTGAATCGATTATGAAATTGAATTTCTTTTTTCTTTTCTCTTTCTACTTTTGTCCCCCACCAAAATGTGTTCGGAAAAAAATCCAAAAATTTTGACGATTTTCAAGAAAAAATTCCAAAAATTCAAAAAAGAAAAACACTAAACATATGAATTTTCTGAATTTTTTTCCGAAAAATATACTCCTCCGTCCATGAAATTTTTACCCGCTTTCCTTTTTGGTATGTCCACCAAATTTTTACTCACTCCTCTTTTGGAAATAAACTACACTCACAAGCAAATAAATGGGTCCCACAATACACACTACATTACTCTTACTTTATCAACTTTATCCACTTTTTTTCAATAAAATACTAATTTTTATTAAAAACTGTGCCCAACAGTAAAGGGGTAAATATTTCGTGGACGGAGGGAGTAACAATTTTCGGAAAAAAATGCTGAACATTTTTTGGGTTGGGGTGTATTCACAAAACAGTATTTTACCTGGGCCTAAAAATAGTCTATGTATTGGATCATATTAGAACTAAACAAGCCCAGAGTAATCAGGCCCAAGTCATGGGCATCTAAATCGGCATATATGCCAAATTCCAATATAAAGCATAAAACGCGTTTCCGAACTGCGACTTTAGCATTCATTTTATTTTTATTTCTATTTTCTCCATTAACGGCCAATTCCTCGAACAGCAGAAACTGTAGTTGACTGATGCGATCGCAGCTCACAAGTGCAGGCACCTTCGAGTTTTTGCAGCCCGAAAAGGTATTCGTTCCTCGGGCCGGGCCTAATCGGAGACCGAAATTTCAAATTCGGTCGGATTTTGTAGCGGCGCGCTCATAATTTAGAAGAACATTCGATCGACATTTATCAAGGTTTGCGTTTGTTATTATGTTTAATTTGAATTTTTTTTCGTTGAATAAGCTAGGTCGAAATGTGCCAGTTTTGGTTTTAATTGAATTTATTCATGAGTTTTTGCATATTGTTTGAATTGATGGAAGTGCATATTTTGAACGAGGGGAGAAATTATTAAGTTTAAGTCTACAATAGCGTCGGATTTACGATGAGCAGCAAAAACATTGAGAAAAATTGATCCTGAAAAGGTTTAAGATTTGCCGTTGAGCAGCCATACGAGCTAGTTATCTGAATGCAATTAAATATGTTTCTCTCCTTCTTTCCCAACAACAAGAATTAAGGAAGTTGCGTGTCTAATTAGAAAGAAGACTCATTAATCGGAAGAAAATAACAGGTACCATTGATTGAAGAAAATAACAGGTACCATTAAGAGAATCAATTTAGTCCTCACTTATGCATGCTTTCCTTTTGCTTTTAAGCATCTAAAGGTGGTGTACCTTAGTTTACTGGCATTCATTTATCGCGCAATGATATCTCTTTGACCTGTGTGAGGAAGGTCTCCATTTCGATCCTTTCAGCTGTCTCCGTATCAAATAGGTTTCCTGATTTGTTTGCCTATTGCATTGTTCTTGTTTTATAATCTCGTATTTGAATTTGTTCTGTTCTTATGTGCTAATTGTCATCACAACTTTCTATGGCTACTAGTAAGATTTTATACATGTAGGATGTACAAGTTTCTGAACTTCTTCAGCATTGCTATATCATTAACGTCATGAGATCCATGTTGCAGGATTTACACATGCTATTAAGTCGATCATGAAGCGCTATGCATACATAAATGACGACAATCTAGCACGAGATCTCTACTGCGACAACCGTATATCAAACAGAAAGTATACAATCTGGAATTTTCTCCCAAAAAATCTATGGGAGCAATTCAGGTTAGCATAGTTCATCTACGTCCATTCTGTCGTATTTCATGTTGTCTTCTCTTAACAATTCTACATTTTCTTTCCAGCCGATTTATGAATCAGTACTTTCTGTTGATTGCTTGCCTTCAACTGTGGTCGCTGATTACTCCCGTGAATCCTGCAAGTACATGGGGTCCTCTTATATTCATATTTGCAGTCTCTGCATCCAAAGAGGCATGGGATGATTATAATAGATATCTCTCTGATAAGAAAGCAAATGAGAAAGAAGTATGGATTGTGAGGCATGGAGTTAGAAAGCTTGTATGTGAACTGTCTCAACAATTGTACTTAATTCCTGATTTGATAGCTCTATGTTTTTCTTCAATTATTAATTGGCTCGATGTGGTACTTAATTTAGCTCACCAAAATATGGTTTTGCACTTCACATTTAGTTTATCTCCATACTTATCAGAAAAAGGAACATAAAAAAGAAAGAGAACTAAGATTAGGAATTGGTTTCTCATAATTCTCAGCTTTACTGATCATTTGCCATGCCTTTTGTTATTCCCTCTAGGTTCAAGCCCAAGATATTTGTGTCGGGAACATAGTATGGCTGCGGGAAAATGATGAAGTTCCTTGTGATCTTGTGTTGCTTGGTACATCAGATCCTCAGGGTGTATGCTATGTGGAGGTAAGTATTATTTGCATCTCTGTTAAAATTGATTTATTTATCTGGTGTTTGACTAGGTTATCCTAAGTTACTACTAAAATGTTAACGTGTTTTTACATCTAATGCTCTCAGACTTGTATGCAGTTTGATTAGCTCCATTTCTTCGTAATATTCAAATACAAACAGTTTATTTAATAGTTGACCTTTTGAGGAAGTTAACTTGTGAGGATTGAACTTTAAATGTAGAGCAGTAAGGCTACGTTTGTTTTGGGATTCACCCGGACGGGATAGGACTTTCTGACCCCTGTCCCATTCATGTTAGAGATTTAATAATCCAGTGTTTAATTACTGACCCTGCAACTTTGCATAGAATTAACATTGAAACGAGCACAAAGTTGGAATGGGAAACTAAAATTAGTAATAACTTCAAATTTACTACTCTTGTGGCTTGCACCTCAGTATTTCAAATGAGTTTAGTTATCAATATTCACATGAATCTGTTGTAAAGTTACCTACTACCTATTTTTAGGTTTTTACATTTTACTACTCTTGTGGCTTGTGCAGTCACAATCTGAATTTAGAAAATTGATGCCTGAGGCCGAATTGCTTCTGATTTTTAATTTTCTTCTGAAGTCTCTCGTCTTTTTTGGTTATGTTACACTGCAACAATTTAGATGATTTAGCCTAAGTGTTCTGACGTCCTTCCTTGTAAATTTACCTTAGGTGATTTTTAGATCCTTCTCATTGTGTTCCTATATCATTTGAATAAATTACGTCTAAATGTATGACTTCATCTTATGTGTATACAATAAGGATGTATTGTGTTTTGTAGACGGCAGCACTAGATGGTGAAACTGACCTGAAGACACGGGTGATACCTTCTGCTTGCATGGGAATAGATGTTGAGTTGTTGCACAAAATCAAGGCAAGGACATCTATATGTTAAGAATAATATATTCACGATTTGGAACTCACACATCATTAGTGTTTCGGTCTTTTGCCAGGGTGTAATTGAGTGCCCTAGTCCAGATAAAGATATTAGGAGGTTTGATGCAAACATGCGGCTTTTTCCTCCGTTCCTTGATAATGATGTTTTCCCCCTGACAGTTAAAAACACTCTTCTTCAATCATGCTACTTAAGGAACACAGAGTGGGCATGTGGAGTTGCTATATACACAGGCAAGTGTGTAGATTTTCACACATTAAGATAGCAAGTGACATTTTACCTTTTTCATTGTCTTGAAGGAGATAATGTTTTTCCAATGATGGCATATATAAAAAAAGGTGGTATACGATTATATTCTAGTGTTATTGCTGGAACTGATAAAATTAGTTGAAAGAACTATTGGTTAGGGAGTTGATGGGAAGTAGAAGCGGACATATACCTTGTATATATTGTTACATTCTGGGGGCAGTGCCCAAAATATTCATCAATTGTGCCATTGAGTAGTTCACATTGACACATATGCTGAGTTATAGTGGTTTCAGCTTTCAATATTTTTTCTTCTTTGTTACTCCATAAACATATCTACAACAAGGACATGACCCGAACTTCTTTTAAAAATTTAAAATTATAGGTTTATATATTTTGGAAGCTAAGTTTCTTTCCTTGGTTTTAAACGATATTAAATTGATCGTGTGCTACCACTAACCACTAAATTATCTGATCACACACATCCAGGTAGTATGATTTCCTTTGATCCAGTGGGTGACTAGTCCCAAAGCTCTTACTATTAATATTTTTTAGGTGTTTCTTTTTCTTTTTTTCTTTTTTTCGCGCACATCTTGTGCTTCCTCTGGGATGCCATTGTCCGATGCCATGGTTTTGAGTTTTAGACCCTTCCATTTGCAGACTCCTATAATTTGCTTCCTTTTTTTCCTTACAAATGTTATTTCTGGTTTGTATCTTATCTGTTTCTAACTACAGGCAATGAAACCAAGCTGGGCATGTGTAGGGGTATACCTGAGCCAAAGCTTACAGCTGTAGATGCCATGATCGACAAATTGACTGGAGCAATATTTGTTTTTCAGATAGTTGTCGTTATTGTTTTGGGCATAGCTGGGAATGTTTGGAAGGACACAGAAGCAAGGAAGGTGTGTCTTGCTAAAAGAGTTTATTTCTTCTTTCTTGCTCCAAATTTAGTTCTTAAGTTCAATACAACACATGCAAGAAAATCAACCTGAAATGGTTTAAAGCTGGTGCAGAGGTTTGTCTTTATTTATAGAAAACCTTTGAGGACGAATTTTGAGAAAAACTTTTATGGCTTAAGTCTGTTTGTGAAGCTTGTTCAAATACATGATGGAGATAGAGGATAATAATAATGTTAGTTCTTCTAATATCATTCTAGTTCATCTATGTATTACTCATATAGTGATTTGCTTTGGGATACCTTATTATTATTTCCATTCATCATTAATCCTTGTTCAAAAAACTGGACTTCAATCAACAGTAGAGATGTGAGCTGAGAGTATAGTCCAACATTGACTCTTAATATGAATTTTCTAATTGTCCCCTTCATAATTATGTACCTTGTTTCGTTTTTTGGTATCTGATGCCCACAATCTTGATCCATCTCTTGTAGTTATGGTATGTGGAATACCCTAAAGAAGGTCCTTGGTATGAGCTTCTGATCATCCCTCTTCGATTTGAACTGCTTTGCTCCATTATGATTCCTATTTCTATAAAGGTAAACTTTAGGGTTTGTAGTCATTTTATTATGATATTCCCTTATCAGTACCGACATTTTCTAGTTACATTTCTTTTCTTCCTTGCAATGTTTTTGTTCAAAGGCCACTTAAATTTAATTAAAGAAATTGGAAATGGAATAATATATTTCATTTCATGAAAATTTTAATGTGGTGTATATTATGTGACTTACTTGATCATGTATATTCAGGTATCCTTGGATCTTGTAAAGAGCTTGTATGCTAAATTTATCGATTGGGATGATCAGATGGTTGATATGGAAACAGGAACTCGGTCCAATGCAACCAAGTAAGAAACTCTGGGTTCACTCACGATATTGAATGCTGCTTACATGCAATCGTAGTTTAATTGTTGTGTTTCTTGTTATTGGCAGCACAGCAATTAGTGAGGATTTAGGCCAAGTTGAATATATACTGACGGATAAGACGGGAACCCTTACTGAAAATAAAATGATCTTCAAAAGATGTTGCATAGGTGGAAGTCTTTATGGCAATGAGAATGGGGATGCTTTGACAGGTAAACCTGGGTTTAGGAGAATATAGTAATTTTTTCCAGTGCCTCAGTCTCATAGCACCCCACATCCATTTTGTCATATCGTAATGCTTCTATAATCAAGGTGTGATCTCTGAAGCAAATTTTAACTCTTGTTCTTGTTGAAAATCCATGTTGCACAAGTTTATAGCTGAGGCTGCAGAATGTTTCAAGTTCTTTATGGGAATTTTCTGAATCCATTATTTTATTTATAGCAATAAAATCAATTTTTTTTTAAAAGAAGAATTTTCTGAATCCTGGTGTTAGCAGGTTTGCATCCAAAAATTTAGCATGCAATCATATGTTATATATCTATGATGATGAAATGTGGAGTCTCATTATGTTATGGTGTCTACTGAAGTGAAAAATGTAGCCTGCTTACGGCTGTTACTGTAGAGTATTGTATACCTGCAGCATTCATTCATACTCAACCTTTCTATACAGATGTGGAGCTGGTTAATGCTATATCCACTGGCTCTACTGATGTGATTCGATTTCTCAAAGTTATGGCAATATGCAACACTGTAGTTCCTGTCCGAAGGTAAGCTTGCATTCAGTATGGAAATGCTAGCCAAAAGGATTCATGTTTTTTATGTTCTGAAAATAGTTATTTTTTCCTGTTAGTAATCTCTAATCCTGCCTTTTATTTTTCAATTGTCTGTGCACAGTAAAAATGGGGTAGTAACATACAAGGCACAATCCCAAGATGAAGAAGCTCTTGTACGTGCAGCTGGTCGGCTGCATATGGTTTTTGAGAATAAAAATGGGAATATTCTTGGTAAGCTTGACTGATTTTGAGGGTGAGGCTATGGGCTAGGTGGGGCCCTGATGCTCCAAGATCTGTTGCAGCACACCCACACACCCCAGGACGAAAACTTGTAACTTCGAAAGACAAATTATAGAGATAATTTTCATTTAGATAATTTTAGTCAGGAAAGTGTGACACCCCTCCAATATATATTCTGCAAGGATTACTGGAATCATTCAACTGAACCTATTACTTTTATTATTGTTTATTTTCCATCAACAATCAACTTTATAATTTTTACTGATAATAACAAACCAGCACCCCCCCCCCCCCCCCCCAAAAAAAAAAAACCCGAACTTGAACATGCATCTTTCGGTGCTGAATTTTTTTTGTACAGTGTATTTTACCCTTGAGATACTCATAAAATTTCTGACTTTGCAGACATTAATTTCAATGCTTCCCTAATCCGCTATGAAGTGCTAGACATTCTGGAGTTCACTTCCGACAGGAAAAGAATGTCCGTGGTGGTTAAGGACTGTCAAAGTGGGAAAAAATTTCTCTTGTCTAAAGGAGCAGATGAAGCTATTCTTCCTCATGCTTATGATGGTATTTTTATTCTTATTTCACGCTTGTTGTGTTCAATAATATTGTATCATAGTTCATTATCTAATGGATAGATTGCATCAGGTCAACCAATAAGGGCTTTTGCCGAAGCCGTTGAACAATATGCTCAACTAGGTCTGCGAACATTATGCCTTGCTTGGCGTGAATTAGATGATGACGAATATAGGGAATGGGCCTCAATGTTCAAAGAGGCTAATAGTACACTAGTCGATAGAGAGGTAAAATAAGACACTTTCCGCTCTCAGTTTACCTTGCTTTTACCAGGCTCCTTTTTTTGCCTGGCTTACCACCTTTCTGTGTTATGTTAGTAGTCTTTTTGAATACCTTAGCAACTACACTTACTTTAATTGTTGTGTTTTGTAGTGGAGGGTAGCTGAAGTCTGCCAAAGATTAGAGCATGATTTAGAGATTCTAGGTGTAGCTGCCATAGAGGATCGTCTACAGGTAATTTTGCGTGCCTTTGGAACATCAAAGTTTAACTAAATATTTAGTTTCAATTGGTTACAAGGATGCTGTCAAAGAAGTTGTATTATATTTATTTTTCCTACTTTGGGAACAATCAGGATGGTGTACCCGAGACAATCAAAACTCTTAGGAAAGCTGGAATAAATTTTTGGATGCTGACTGGTGACAAGCAGAATACAGCTATACAAATTGCTCTTTCTTGTAATTTTGTGTCTCCAGGTGATTCTTGTTTCAACATTTACACTACATATATCTTGTCTAGTGGCTTGACTGTAAATATTTCGTAAAGCAAATGAGCTTGAGGATTATGAAAATCAGAAATAATTGGAAATTTGGATGAGAATTTCTGTGATTAAATTAATTGTTGAAAATGAAAACCTTGTAGAATTACTCAACCGAAAATTTTCAAATCAGAATTTTGTAAATAGAACATAAACTCCAATGTTTAAGTTAATAAAAGTTCTTAAATATTATTAATTTTTTAATCCATAGGAATTCTCTTGGCTACCATCAGTAGAGTGTCAATTTCTCCACTTCTCCACTAATTTATATAATAGTGGGAATGAATTACTGGACATTAAGAGAAACAGAACGTTATAGTCTAAACATTCTGACAAGCATCTATGATTCCGTAATAATAACCACTTGACTGATTTTTAGTCATGTACATTTTATCTTCTCATATTTTGGGATGACATTTTTAGCATCAGTCATGTTGCTGGACCTTCTGCACCCAATGCTGCTATATCTTCAGCTTTTATCATTTTTATGAGCTGCAGTGTTTCATATTTCAAGCTATCTTTGTGATTTTTCAACAGAACCTAAAGGCCAACTACTGATTATTGATGGGAAAACTGAGGAGGAAGTGTGTAGAAGCCTGGAGAGGGTTTTGCTCACCATGAGAATCACAGGTTCTGAACCCAAGGTATGTATGATTGCAATTTTCATCAACCTGAACTTTCTGCTGCTAATTTTTTTTGTGCGTTCGTCAATAATGGGCCTGCATTCAATGACAATTCATTTTTCATGATCTATGTAATTCCAATGATTTGCTTAATAAACCTTATGTAGCTAGTGAATTTCCTGGTGCATACTCCATTAAGTAATCTGATTATGTTATTGCTCTTTCCTCTGAACCTGTGTCTGTTTCAAAGTTCGTGAAAGAACCAGATCCACCAGCCATTTATGTATTGTATATGAGTTCAATGAGTAGAATTACAAGCTTTTTATATCTATAAAGCTGGGCTAAAAGTCTAATGATTTCTTAGTAGAACATTATTGCATTCCATATTATTTTTACTTCAAGTGCATTTTTAGTGGCACTATATTTTCTATGCACCTCCGAGCCTTGGATCAGTAGATTTATGATTTTCTATGACCCACAAGGAGTTGTTTCAGGAAACTTGAAGTGTTGGAATATAGAGCCTCTTGATTTTATGTGAATTAAAGCTTAACTGGTAGTACTTTATCGTCATAATTTTTTTTTTTGATCGGTAAATGTTAATTGTTAGAAGTTAGTACACCAAGCCCCCAAATACTCCAAGAATTCTCCAAGCCACCTTACAACTCCCTCAATTCGTTCCCAAAGGGAATCGAACCTACTTTATCGTCATAGTGGTGTACTTAATGTGGTAGTGGTGCGCCTGAACTATCAACTATCACACTTTCACATCTGAATTTTATACTAGCTGTATTCTGAGGTATGTGTGAATGGTAACACCCTGGCCCCAAAAAGATGTGTCATTCTGATTATGCTTGCATCTCAGTTGTTTTCTATTCTTTGAACTTCTGAGGAGTTCTCTGAGCAAAAGAATGTTGAGATCAAATAGAACCCTCCTATTGGGATTTTCTTATAAAAGATATATTGTTGTTGCAGGATGTAGCTTTTGTTGTGGATGGATGGGCTCTTGAAATTGCCCTTAAGCATCATCGTAAAGCATTCACAGAACTTGCAATTTTGTCAAGAACAGCTATATGTTGTCGCGTTACTCCAGCCCAGAAGGCACAGGTTTGTTGCTTGACTGCTGTAACTATTCTCAGGTGGACAATAGTATAATCAATTATTTGCATACACATTAAAGAGTTTCCTATTCTTCAAGGTAAAAGTATTTGTGTGAATTTTACAAGTAAACCCATGAATCTCGTGGTCATAACTAATTCTTCATCACTGCTAATGTCTCCGGAGTGCACCAAATATTTTGCTAGATTATTGTATCTGGGCAAGGAAAACCCTCTTCTGAAATTCAACTTTAGAATTTATGAACTATAAAGTAGTAGGAAGTACTCCGGCTAAAATGCTTCACCGAATAAATTGCATAGATTTGTTGGTATCATATTGTCACACCACTTTATACTATGTGACTGTAAAAATGTGTTGTTATAAAATTAAATTTTACAGATTCAGGATCTATTAATTTTTTTTTTGTTGGGGGGGGGGGAGGGGGCGGGGGAAGAGAAGAGGGTGGGGGTGATGAACTGATTGAATGTAAAGCAGAAATTGTGCAAACATAAGATATCAGTCAACAGAAAATGCATGGATCACTAGAATAACTAATCAAATTTAGTTACTCATATTTACGCACTTTTCTAGTAAAATGCTATTGAAGCATTCTCTTCCAATTTTTTTTGTTTTAGCTTGTAGAACTTTTGAAGTTATGTGACTACAGAACTTTGGCCATCGGGGATGGCGGAAATGATGTGAGGATGATTCAACAAGCTGACATAGGGGTTGGCATAAGTGGGAGAGAAGGTTTGCAGGCGGCCAGGGCAGCTGATTATAGCATTGGAAGTAAGACCTTTTTGTCCTGTCCAAATTAACATGATCTTTGTATTGTTTGAGAGCTAGAGCTTGCATATGAAAAATCAATAATTTAGTGAAAAATAGAGAGTGTGAGCCTTGGTGAATTTTGTGCCCCTGTTTATTTTGATTTACAGAAAACTAAAATAGGGCATCAAGTCATCCATGTTCACTTATAGCTTAGTATTTTGGTTGGAAAAGGTCTTCAAAGTTATATTTTTTTCCTTTCTTGAGTTGGCTTAAACTTTTAAAGATTAAACACAAATTGAAAGGGTGATGATTCCATTTAAACAGCAGTTTTCATGTTCTGTATAAACTTTTATGTGTGTGGAATCTTGAATTATTTCTAAAACGACACTCTCTTTTTAAAGATTTGCATATTGTTTTCCTAAGAATTTATTATATTATTGGAAGAACCTGGATTTGTTGAATTTCGGTGCTTAAGTTCAATTTCAGTAAATTATTCTTGCAAATTCACAGTATGTTTCTTTCTATATGAAAGCATTTACATGTTATTATATCTTTGCCTTGCAGGATTCAGATTTTTGAAAAGACTGATACTTGTGCATGGACGCTATTCATATAACCGCACAGCATTTCTTTCCCAATATTCCTTCTATAAGTCATTGCTAATCTGTTTTATTCAGATCTTGTGAGTATCTTATTTTTCTGGGGTCCATTCATTAGATTTCTTTTATCATATTGTTATCGAGTCTAGCAGCATACGAGTATATGATTTTATCTTGTACTAACAGTACAATGCTTCCAGTTTCTCTTTTATTTCAGGTGTCTCGGGGACCAGTCTTTTCAACTCTGTTAGCTTGATGGCTTACAATGTGTTTTACACTAGTGTTCCTGTTTTGGTCAGTGTTCTTGACAAAGATATTAACGAAAGAACTGTAATGCAGCACCCCCAGATATTGTTTTATTGTCAAGCAGGAAGGTTCGAGCACATGCTCTCTCTCTTAAAAGCTATTCCTCTTTTTTACCAACGAATTGCACTTTCTCTAATTGACTGAAATTTCTTTCTGTTGGATACTTCTCTCTGGTAATTTCCCTGACTTGATGAAATCTGAAACAGACTTCTTAACCCTAGCACATTTGCTGGATGGTTTGGGAGATCTCTCTTTCATGTGAGTGCCTTCTGCTTTTGAGTATCCTCTGTTATTATATAATAAATGCTTAGATAAGTTTGCAGGTAAATCCTGATTGGGAAGCTATATCTGTTTAACTGTTTACAGAAAAGGAGGTCAAATGAGTGATAAAACATGTAGAAATTAGTTAAATTGACCTGCCAGTGCTCATAGTACTTCTACATCAATAATTTGTGTGAAAATAAAATTCATGGATTATAATGAATAGACAGCATATAGCTCACTTATTGTAGGAAGTCAAGATTTCTATGCCACATAAACTACTAAATGATACTCCATCCGTCCACGAAAAGTATGCTCACTTGTTTGCATGTGGTTTAGTGCAATATGTCGGAGATATTATTGGGTATTGTAACGTCCGTTTATGAATACAGTGATTGTTTATGGAAAGTATGTCACACATATTTTCCATAAAATCACTTAATTCATAAACGGACCTAAAAAAAACCCCATAATACCCTCCGACAAATTGCATTATATCATGTGCAAACAAGTGAGCATACTTTTCGTGGACGGAGGGAGTATCATTGAAAACCAATATGTTATATGTGTGGAAACTTGAAATGCGAGACTTCATATCATCTAAAATGCACACTGCCGATTTATTCTCAATCCACACCAACGAACCTAATGAAATTTATTTTCACGTGACATATTCCATGTTTAAGTACTTGATGCCATGCTTCATAATTCCCATCAGGCAATTGTTGTTTTCGTCATCACGATACACTCCTATGCTTTTGAGAAAAGTGAGATGGAAGAGGTAGCAATGGTTGCACTATCTGGATGCATTTGGTTGCAGGCGTTTGTTGTTGCATTGGAAACTAAGTGAGTAGCCATCTTTCTCTTACACTTTTATACGTCAAGTTCTTACCAAAGATGCACAGATACTACTATTTGCAAATTAAAATTTCACATTCTTGGTTAATATTATGCACATCAGGTATCCAAATTCTACTCCCTCCATTTAATATTATTTATCCTGTTCTTTTGGCTGTTATATGTTGGAGGGTATTACGAGATATTGTTAGGTTCATTTATGAATAAAGTGATTGTTAATGGAATATATAAGCATCATATTTTCCATAAACAATCACTTTATCCATAAGAACAGAGTATTTATTGAGGTCTTCCTTCAACAAGGCATTTTGTTTTGTTGCACCACATGTACAAGTATGTACAAAATGCTACGTTGAAATAGTTAAATGGTTCTTGGTTACTACTTTAGCTCTGCATGTAGTTTGCTATGTTTTCATCATTTTCTCATATCTTGAACATGTTCGAGTTTGATTCACTCCTTTCTGTTGGTGTGTTGACAGTTCTTTCACAATACTGCAACATTTAGCGATATGGGGCAATCTGCTCGGTTTTTATGTCATCAACTGGATTGTTAGTGCCATCCCCTCAACAGCCATGTACACGATAATGTTTCGTCTGTGCAAGCAGCCATCTTATTGGGTTACAATGATTGTGAGTCTTCTTTTCCATTCTTTTGTCCCTTATATGTAGATTTTATGGTCTGTCTTATAATCATATTATGAATCTTCTACTTTATTACACACTAGCTAATTTCTGACAAATTGACCAAGATTACCAAGGGCGCGACTATCCGCACCACAAAAATTACTAAAAATGCACCACACTCGTTTTCTCATAAAGATCACCTGTGAAATATCTAATACCCTCGTGTACTTATATTGAATTTGATAGTTTTAGTGTAAATGGTAGGATTGTAAAAAAGATGGGGTGCTTTAAAGTAAAAATGATAAAAAGGAATTTAAATTAAGTGGTTTTCATAAATGTGGTGTACTTTAAGGTGTGTTTGCAAACTATTAGTAGCTCTCTAGAATTACTTTTTTCTTTTCTTTCAAAAGTTGTAAGGACTAAGGAGTAGCTTTTGTGAAAAAGTCAAGTGTTTGCAAACACCTCTTTAGTAATTTTTGTGATGGGGTAGCTGCAACCGTAACCAAAACATGGTTAAATTTATTAGTCTAAGAGAAAAAATTAACCCAAATAATAAAATATCATAATCTGGATTTAATTTTCTCCCATTTTAGCTGTGTGTGTACTAACCAAACACCGTACCACTGTTCCAGCTTATAGTAGCAGCAGGTATGGGTCCAGTCCTTGCACTGAAGTACTTCAGATACACTTATCGGTCGAGCAAGATCAACATTCTTCAGCAGGCGGAACGCATGGGAGGGCCGATCCTGTCGTTGGGAAGCATCGAGCCTCAGTTGAGATCTTTGGACAAAGATGTTCCCCCCTTGTCAATATCACAGCCCAAGAACCGTACCTCCGTGTATGAACCTCTGCTTTCGGAATCCCCTAATGCCACGAGACGGTCTTTTGGACCAGGCCCGCGGTTCGATTTTTTCCAGTCACAGTCTCCATTGTCTTCTTCCGGTGATGCAAGAAAGGAGAACTGATGATTCTTGAATGAGAAATTGAGAATATATACATGTGTTTGAGTTACAGCTGTTGTACTTGTACTTCATGTTGTCTGCTCAATCAAAACTTGTCGGCGTTAGGCTAGGCTGAATATGATGATTGTGTGAGATTAATGTAGTTTTTTATTTTTTAAGTTTTGGGTTTATACGAGAAAGATTAGGTTGAGTGTGTATATTCCAACAAAAATTATTACTTATAAATGTATTTGCTGATATCATTATACTCGTAAATTGAAATCACGGTGTAGAATGTTATTGCATTGGTTATGGATCTAATTTTATGTTTGCAGTTTCATCAGCATGGCTGAATTTAATATAGTTCATACGTTTTCAGGACTTTGGCCTTTTAGCTCAGTTGGATTGTAGATTACCAAAGATGTAAGGTACAGCATTTCTATGTTTGCAATACGAGTATTGATCTTCTAGATTCATTGTCTAGATTTACTCGATAAAATTGTGATGATTTATCTCAAATTACTAGATTGAATCATCATTATAGTTTTTATGTGGATGGTTCTTGCTTGATTTAGCTATGAATATAATTCCAGGACTGATTCAAAGGAGTTTGAAAATTTTGTATATATTGTAGAGTGCAAATTTTGTAGAACTAAAAGACATTTTCCCATTTACTTTTTGCACGGATTTTAAGAAAAAAATTGTTTTATAGTATGTAAGGTGATAAAGTAATAAAGTAGATGATTTTGATTATTAGTGTATGAAGAATATAACATTAAAAAGTATTGTTATTTTTTTGCCAAATGTAGATGTTAGAAACGAGTATGGGACGAATCTTTTTAGCAATGTAGCAAACGAGTTTAGGACAAGGAAGTATGCAAAGTAAAAGAAAAGGAATGTGTGTTGACTTGGGTGGATAATAATAATAATTGAAAAGTATGTAATATATGTTAATATATATTGTTTGAAAAAAGTAGATGTGCATAATATAATATTTTAGAGAATTTAAAATCTTATACCCAAATCCAAATAAACAAACAATGATTATGTTTTGAATCCCAAACGTGGCTTCCCAGGCCAAAACAAACAAAACTGTAAAAGAATTCAAAACAAACAGAATAATTGATTTAAGGGACTCGATATAAATCGACATTTTACAAGCATTCAATGAAATACGCATTAACTTGACACAGAGTGTGTGTAAATGAACTATAAATACTGTTATCAGCACCTTATATCCATTGGAGAAGCCCTCCTAAAGAGATCATACACTTCACCAAAGATGGGAAATCCATAGAATGAGTGGATTTTGCTCAATTGCTGCATAATGAATATTTTTTTTGGATGTCCCACTATAAATTTTTTATTCCATAAAAAATAAAAACAACACTTCATATATCAATAAACAAATATTATCTTAAACAACTACCCTTAACATTTCCATAACTCCCAATTATTTAACACAAAAGTCAACATATGGCCCAACATATATTAGTAAACAATAAATTTCCTTTAACAAGACAACAAAAAGAAAAAAAAAACTTATGTAAGGACGGAGGGAGTACTTCTTTCATACATTTGATCTCGAAAGATGAGAATATAATGAAAACAGCAAATACATTCATATCCATACAACCAATATGATAAATCTAGATACAAGTCTTTAGTATACCAGAAAGAGGAAGGAGAAAATTGCAATAGGATACATGCATCTATTGTTCATCACACCTTGAATATTTCAGATTACTTACCAAATTTAGCAGATTCACCCGGTAAAGCCTTGAGTAATTGACAAAAACCCTCCTCTACATTTATCCTTCTTGAAATACCAACCATATCAAAAAATATTCACTAGTCTTGGTCTTAATACGGACCACGCAATGCATACTATATAATAAACAAAGTGCAAGCAACGAAACGCATTGAAGATGAGAGCAAGGTCAAGCAAGTAAATTCAAGAGACCAATTCAGTGTACAAAAATTATCTGCACATAATAGTGTACCTTACCGTCCCTTATATCTTTTATTAGCTCAGACCAGCCAGAGTGAAATTATAACCCAAGAAAACAACAATATGGTTTTAATATTTGCTTGCCTAAGTCAATTTAAAGATAAATAAAAATAAATCCCAACATGCATATGAAAAGTGGAGGATGATCATGCGTGTCTAATCATCATAACTATAGAAGAGTACGAAATAAACCGCATCATTTTGATATCTCAGACCAGTCGGTTATCCTTGCATGGTTATATACTAGAAATATGAGATGATTGGTCCCTTATGAGATAGCTATATTGACACTAACACACTTTCGACTCTCTAAGACTTCAAGAACGTACAGGATACAACACAAATTGAAAAATCTAAGAAGATTTTCCACGAAAAGATTCCAGAAATGATTATGAACATAAGATCACAAACCTATCATGAACAAAAAAAATGCAAGAAATTTCATGACCAGAAACACCTACATTAGCATGAAGCAGAAAAGTGAGAAACTGAGGAAGCAGCAATATCACACTGAAAACAACTTATTGACTAACACGAGACTCTGAAATATCTTCCTTTTAGGCATAAACTAATGATTTTTTATATGGTTGATAGATCACTTAAATATACTATGTAGAGGAGGTTGTTGTTAATTAGCTTAGACCACACCAGGAAAACAGTTAGTAACAGAGTACAGAGTTAGAGCAGACAAGAACACCTAGTAAGTCGTCCAGCAAACGCCAACCAAGCACAAGAGCTGTGTATATGAAGTTCATCAGGGAGGCAGAATGAGATGGAAACAGGAGTGAGCTTCTACCCTACAACTAATATCCTGAAATCAGAACATGAAATACTAGGATTATAGAAGGGACAAATAACAAACAGGAATGAGGAATCCACGTGCTATGAGTGAATCAGGTTGAACAGGATATATAAACACAAATTATGTAACCGTGTCTTACTATTGATTGGATATGAACGTTCATTTAGGTGCCTCCTCCAGCCTCTCCAGCATCAATTTTCTTCTAAAATATCCAGAGGACAAAAGCATAAGGGGCAATGAGGTGAGATGAAAAACTGATAAGCATAAGTGCACAACTCTTATAAACATATATGTATAACTAACCACATCAATATCCTCTTTTGCATTTCCCTTTGTAACAGAATTCTGTGAAAACCTGCAGAATATTATTGAACTAACATATCAAATTAACCACTCAAAACAGCCTAGTTTCTTCTCTCCTAGTGAGTTTATGAATATCACTTTAGAGATTGCAAATTAATCATAACTACATTGCATCATCACAACAAAGAAGATACATGAAATTGATAATAACCTGATTGCCCTTGCTTTCTTTTTATCTTCTTCCGCTGAATCAGTCTTAGGCAAAGACCCAAACCTAGAAAGTCTAGCCTTCTTCTTTGCATCCCCATCAGATGGATCAGATTGCACAATCCCAAACCTATAGAAATACCATCTGATCAGAAAAACTACCCAAACAACACATCATTAAGCGGCCTAATTGCCGGAAATGAAATAATAAATCCAGACATTTGGGAGGTTTTGCTATTATGGCCAAGCCATTGTAAATTGTCAATTTAGCCATGGTTTTAACTTTTAAGAGATATAGAGAACTCCACCAATGACTGGCCACTAGGACCCCTAACCTTTGGGGATTTCTTAGCACCGACAATGAGTGTACACTGTGAGATGAGTGCAAAATTGGCTGCTTGATGCATATGATGTTAAGGGTCCTTAGTATACATTTTTAAAAGGAAACAAAAAATTAATCTAAGTTCCAATCTATGTGTTTTCACACCATTGAACAGCCACCTAAATTTCGCAAAGGATCGGATAAAGTTGGTTACCGGGCATATTTAAAAACCATATAGGCAAAGACATACCTCTCAGCTCTAGCCTTCCTCTTCAGCTCCTCAGCGTCTGACGGTTTGGAGGTATTCGATCCATTGGCACCAGTTCCAGTGCCAAACCTTCATTAGAAAGCCGTTCTTAGACAAGTTAACGCACAAAAAAGCAGTAACCTCAATCTGACCTTCATTAGAAAGCCGTTCTTAGACAAGTTAACGCACAAAAAAGCAGTAACCTCAATCTGACCATGCAACTTCAAAAATAATCAAACAGGGAGAACAGCCAAACTGAATCATGTATCCCATTAAAAGTAGCACCAACTAAAACACAATGTAACAATTTCAAAACCATCAAACACTTCCAGATTCCCTGAATTCAATATATCCTCTCTAATATTCTCTTAAATTGAGGCGCAAGGAGGTCATGTACTAGAAAATGGTGGTTAATCAGATAAATCCGAACCCTAACTCTACCAATACATCTATCGAAAAAGTACGAACAGCTAAACGAAAACATAAATCGCAAATTCCCAAATCTAGAACATGAACAGTTCCTAATAACCCTAAAATACAGTAACAACGGCGGAACTAAATACCTCTCTGCTCGAGAACTGCGCTTATCCTTCTCCGACAGCTGCACCGGCACTCCGAACCGCTCGGCGCGTTTCATCTTCTTCTGAATATCAGCTCCAGCGCCGCTTTCGTCGGCACTGGTATTGCCCTCCGCCGTATCTTCTGTTTTGCTCTTCGATTCGTCACCAACATCGCCGGTAGATACCTCTCCAGGAGTTGATATGGTGTCTTCGGTCTCCAGAGGCTCTGAATTGAGGTCAGTGTGTTCCTTAGGGTTTTCCGATGAAGGTGCTGCCGCCGCCGTTGCCATCGTGTTCGAGTATAGAGAGAGAGAGAGTTTTTTTTTTTTTTTTTGAAAAGAGAGAGAGAGAGTATTTTGGGGAGAGAAAATACTTGTCAATCTTGTCATTGAGTCGTTTTGTTATATAAAAACACGAGTACTGTATATCAATAACACGACTTATCCTTTCGAAATGAAATACTTCCGTTTTTTTGCATTAAAATTAAAAATTCAACTAAAAATGAATTTGTTATGGGAAAATTTTGTATATAACGCTTAAAAGCCCTTTTTAATCTCGAATTCAAGTAAGAAATGAATTTGTTATATGTAAGTACGTTGAGTTCTAACTTAACAATATTGATTAAATTTATGAGAACAAATCTTTGCAATATATTCCCTTCATCTCGATATTAACTTTCTGTTGCTTTTGGACATAACATTTAAGAAAAGGTAATTAAATATAGATTGTTAATGGGCTAACAACGGAGTGATTAATAAACGAAACGATTATCATTAAACTTGATAAATAGGACAATAAATGAAAGAAGCTAACAGCTTTGTAAAGGAGCTCTAATATGGCAAGCAGGATTTGGCGAACAACTTTGCATAGTTCAAACCAAAAGCAATTCAGGCGAACAGATTCGTAATGAAACGAGCAACATTGTAAACGATCCCAAGCAAGGAGCGAACAACTTGGAATGCAAAGGATCACGACATCCAACGAAGACGTACAAGCGAGCAACCGGTCACCGTCGAGAGCATCTCAGTAGTGCCAAAGACCAAGTACAACATTGGGAACTCCAAGGGTCACTAGCTTAGATATGGTCCAAGTGTCTTAACACTTGGCACCCATCCAATGAGCAATAGTGTAGATGTTGTACAAGTGTCCTAACACTTGGCAAAGATCCAATGGTTAAACCACCAAGATGGTGACACATGGCCTCTTTGTATGTCTATAAATACTCCCTTCATGTACATGAAAAAGGGGAGAATAATTCAAAATATTGTCCAAACTCTTGCAAATTTATTTCTTAAATATTACTTAACCAAATTCCATGATCTTAGATCTTGTTTGATGATCTTAATGAGGAAAAACAGCCACTAATCATCTTTGATTAGGAAAGGTCATCAACAATTGGCGCTAGAAGAAGGGTATTCGAACCTTTGATTTATGAAATATTCGAAGGAAGCTTGAAGATATTCACCGGAATCTGCAGAATTTAGCCGGAATCCGGGAAGACACCACCGGAAATTATGTGTGCACACTACTCGGAGCAAAGTTATCCACTTACATATCACTTTAAGAGTTTGAATGCATGTGTATATGAACTAGGGTTTTCAAAACCACCATACTCATATATACAAGGCCAGTGACTCTTAAAAAGATGATTAGATCGCAAGAAGAACGACATTCGAGCGCATCCCCGAATCCTAGGTCAAGAACTAGGGTTTCATCTACCGAAGGACATGCCCGAACAGTGAGAGCAACTTCGCAGAGGAATATCCAAGTCACCATTGACACAATTCCACCGGAAGTTGAAGCTCTTGCTCAAAACCCCGAAGAACTAGCAAAAACGATCGCTGTCCTTCAGTCATTGCAAAATCGACAAGCGGCCGGACCGTCAAGAGCACCGGCAACAACCGATCGAGCAGGCGAGTAGGGGCGAACAGGCGAACAAAGAAGTAAAATGAGAGAAGATGCACATCGGGACGAGGCCGACAGCGAGGAAGCCCGCAGAAATAAAGGAAAAACTCCCCTGAGTGAACGCTTGGGGAGCAGAGGAGAGTCATCACCAAGCCGGGTTGATGAGTCAAGCAAAAGCACATCCCGAACAAGCGCTTTGGAAAGGTTAGGAACGAGGAATGCGAACAGAAGAGAGTCATCCAAGAAGAACGAGGAGCGATCACGCCCTCCTGCTCACCCGTCAGTGCATGACCGAATCCGGAGATCAGCTTTTGGCCGACTAGGGCCAAATGGAGCTAGCAACGCTGCTAAGAAGACGACTCAGGAGAAACGTCCTGTTGGCAAGGGACTGCATCGTGAAGAAGTTGCTGAACCCAACCACGATGAACAGCCTTCCAACGGGAGGACTCCCCCAAATGAATTACAAGAAATGAGAAAGGCAATCGAGGAATTGCAGAAACAATTGGAATCCCAGAGAGGTGTCGGATCAACTATTCTCCCTTCTTCACCGTTATCTCCGTTTATCCTCAATGCACCAATCCAGAAGAAGATACAATTTCCAGCCATCAATTTGTATGAGGGAACGTCGGACCCTCGAATTCATGTGACGAAATATTCGGATTTCATGATCTCAATGGGGGCAACCGATGCCACACAATGCCGAAATTTTCCACTCACCCTTGGAGATGGCCCGCACAGATGGTTTTCGGCAATAACTCCAGGCTCCATCAACTCTTTCGCCCAACTAAGCAAAGAGTTTTTATCTCATTTCTCAACTGTCGGGTCCTACTTGACCCACAGACACCGTTTGGCAGATATCAGGCAAGGAGACGAGGAGTCTGATAAGCAGTTTTTGGAAATATTTGATAAAGTTTTGTTGGAAGGCGAAATGGTGAGTGAAGATACGAAGATAGTAGCAGTGATGGCTGGATTGAAGAAAGGAACCGATCTGTGGAAGGAGATGCATTTGACTTGCCCAAAAACATACGCGAAATTCAGACACAAAGCAGGAATCCACGTGTCGATGCAGGAGGCCCTGTACAGAGAGTTGGGAGACAAAGCTGATCCAAAAAAGTTCGGCAAGAAGTCTGGAGGGAGTGATTACAAAGCTCCGAAGAACATGAAGTCGTTCAATGAGGGAGCTGAGTTGAAAGAAAAGCTGAATCAAGTCCTTACCATGTCCGTGGACGCTGTGTACAACAACGTTAAAGACAGGGAGATGTTGTCAGAACCACGGAGGATAAGGCAAGAGAGAGGAAAATTGAACCCGAACAAATACTGCGCATATCATCAGAACATCGGCCACTTTACAAGCGAGTGCCGAGATTTATTGAAGCAGTTGTGGGGAGGTTCTATGAGGAAGGAAAGCTGTCCGAGTTCGTGAAAAGGGAACCAGGTAAAAGACCAAGAGCACCAGTACCATCCAGTTCGGATGATGGAGACAGCGACGAACAACCAAGCAAAGCTGGTAAGAGAGAAAGAAAGGTCCCAACAGCCCCAGCAAGGCCTATTCCGGAAATCTTAATGTTGGAACCCACTGGACCAGTAGGTGGTTGTTCTGATGGGAGACCACCTGTGTCAAAAAGAAAGAGAAAAGTGGAACTGAGAGCAGTGGATCAAGTGATGGAAGTGGGTGCGAATCCATCGACCAAACGAACATGGGACCTAACTTTCTCAGAAAAAGACTTAGACGGAGTACTCACTCCCCACAATTGTTGGAGTTATACGTGAAAGTATGCTTTTACTTTGTATAACTCGTGTATCAAACACTCGTTTTATGAGAATAATTCTTTTATCGCATTTGCTTTAGTTATGATTGAATGTTGAATTTCTATTGCAAACCGTTCAATATGTAGTACATGTTACATTGTAGTTAATGTGGTGATACCCGATCACGGAAGACAACATTAACAGTTTACTTGTAACTAAACGTACATTTTCACGACCTAGGTGGAATTGAACAATCCGCCGTGAAAGGTCGATGTGTAAGGCTCAAATTGGTCTGTCTTGACTAAGAGATTGCACTAGCACATTTAGTATGTGTTGAAGAGGACCTACAGCGAGGATAAATTCTTCTGTTCTGAAAGGTGAAGAATTAGACCTCAGTGGTTGTTGATTTCTTAATCTCCGTCACTTAAATAGGACCGTGTGTGCTTAATGGTTACTGTTTTGATTCATGTTGGGTGAGAATCATTGCGACTTCGAACTTTGTGTCTTGGGCAGTAATATTAATCATACGACGGTTGCTAAGATTTAATACGGAGAAACGCGTGCGAGTACGGCTCGTGTGATTAGTCCCCTTGGTGGGCTCAGAAGTTTTATTGTACCAAATCTTGCAAGTGAAGAATTAGTTTCTTCGGTACGAATAATAATGTTGAGCTGTCTTTACTCCAAGGTGAAAGATGTTAATTAATTTAGAGTTATTCAGAAGCTTAATTAATTAATGGACTTGATAATCTTAAACGCGGGAAATAATAACCGGGAGCCCATATTATCGTAATATGGATTAAGATGGATAGTGCAATATTAATTTATTAGTGGTAATAATTAATATTAATGGGCTGAATTATATTAGGGCTCAATATTGAAATTCAGAAGTCCATTAGGAGGTCCAATCTTAATTCTCCTTAAGGCCCCTCAAGTAGCTCAATAATGATAAGGTGATTAAAATAAAAAGAAAATATATTGCTGATTTTTCTTCATATTTTCGAAAATTAATGATAAGGAGGAGAAAAAGATTTTGTTGATTTTCTTGGAAAGATATTATGGAAGATATGTATTCTAGGAATACAAGAATATCTCATATATTCAAGAAGATCCAAATCTTGATTTCTCTTCATGAAAATTTCGAAAATTACCCCTAAATATGTAGGGTGAGATTTTTGTGGAATATTTTATTTTGGAGAAAAGAATATATGAGATATATTCAAGATTTCTTAGAGTCTAAGAAAAGATTTCTCCAAGCCCATATACACATGATATTTTCGGCCCCTACATATTATAAATAGGGGATGATTATTTCATCCCTAAGTACATAATTCCATGTGTTGGAAAAATCAAGAAGCATATATATTTTTCTTTTTCCTTAGTTTATTAAATTACTTGAAAGCGTCTCCCACCGGCGATCAAGTGAGGTGAAAAGGGAAATACTTGAGAAGGCTTTGGGTTGATAGAGCGAGATTACAATTGTCCCGTATATCCAAAGGCCAATTCTACAAGAGGTATGTTAATCGCATATTTACTTGTTTATTCCGCCTAGTTAAATATGTGAAATTAATTTAACATGCATGATGATAATTAGTTGTTGAAATTATTATTTGAATTAATTAGGATTAATTCATTCTAGTAATAATTGTATTTAAATTCGTATTTAAATTTCATCCCGAATAGATTCCGGGCACCCTTATTTTCCCAACAACGACTCGTTGGTCATTTGTGCCAATATTATGGGGACAAAAGTGCACCGTCTACTTGTCGATACTGGTTCCTATACGAACATCCTGTTCAAAAGCACGGTGGACCAGCTGGGAGATTGCGCCGAGTACATCAAGGACTGTGATCACAAAATTGTAGGATTTAGAAATGCTGTGACCGTCCCGCTAGGAATAGTTACGTTGGCAGTCGAGCTTGTATCGGTCGAGGACCCGGAAAGGAAACTGAATAGGATGGTAGACTTCCTGGTTGTAGACCAACAGTCCACCTATAACGGGTTCCTCGGCCGTCCTTTCTTGCATGAATTCAAAGCAGCTGTTTCAACGTACTATTATTGTTTAAAATTCCCAACAAAGAAAGGTGCAGGTACAGTCAAGGGAGACCAGAAGAAGGCTCGTGCGTGTCTTTTGCAGATACAATTGAAGGATCACCAAGTCAACATGACAAGCAGGTGCTCAGACAAGGACGGAGGCGATAGCAAGACCATGACTTCCATCGATACTGAAATAATGGAAGTCGACGAGCAGCTGTGCGCAGACGAACAGCCGCGCATTGACGAGCAGCTGTGCGTAGGCACACAGCTGGACGAGGACGAGCAGGAACGCGAAGACGGACAGTTTGTCCAAACAAGAGGTAGAGAAGCTGCTGCAACCAACACCGAAGAAAAACAGACAATGGCAACGGACGTCGATGCAGAGGACATCGAGCCGCGACTGGGAGCAGAACCGATGGAGATCGAAGATGAGCCAAAGGCAGAAGGACCCATTATTGACCCCAGATGGAAAGGCCAGAAACGAAGGGCTACCCCGGTTGAAGAGTTGGAGACTGTAAAAGTCGACCCGAACCAAGAGGGCTTAGAACTCTTCATAGGGTCCGAGCTGCCCGAGCCGTACAGGACCAACATGATTGAGTTTCTTAAAGTAAACCCGAACATGCCTGCCATAGACTCAACATCGACCCAAGGAAGAAGTCAATCCATCAAAAGAGGAGAAAATTCGGGCCCAACAAATACGAGGCGCTCGACGTGGAGGTTAAAAAGCTGCTGGATAACGACTTAATCAAACAAGCGTTATGCCCGCAATGGGTGGCGAATCCAATATTGGTCAGAAAAGCGACTGGCGCATGGAGACTCTGCATCGACTTCACAAATCTTAACACCGCCTGCCCAAAGGATATTTTCCCATTGCCTCATATCGATCAACTAGTTGATGGCACCGCTGGACATGAGCTTCGCACGTTCATGGATGCGTTCGCAGGATATCATCAAATAGCGATGCATCCCGATGATCAAGAGCATACAGCGTTCTACACCAACAAAAACTTGTTGTGCTGGAAGAGAATGCCATTTGGGTTAATCAACGCTGGAGCTACATATCAGAGATTGGTCAATAAGATGTTTGATGATCACATCGGGAAGACGATGGAAGTATACGTAGATGATATTGTTGTCAAGAGCTCCAAAAAGGAAGATCACTTGCAGCATCTAGCTCAAACGTTTGAGATACTTCGAACATACAACATGAAACTGAACCCTAAGAAAAGCAGTTTTGGGGTCCATTCCGGGAAGTTCATGGGACATCTAGTCAGTCAAAGAGGAATCGAAGCAAATCCCGTGAAAGTAAAAGCGATCATGGAAATGTAGCCACCCAGATCAGTTAAAGAAGTCCAACGGCTAACCGGATGCCTAGCAGCTTTGAACAGGTTTGTCTCAAGATCCGGAGATAAATGCAGGCCGTTCTTCGAGGCAATCAAGAAGGGAAAGTTTCAATAGACTGACGCCTGTCAACAAGCGTTCGAGCAGCTGAAAGAATATCTCGGTGATACGAAAATTCTTGCCAAGCCGATCCCAGGAGAGAAGTTATACTTGCACCTAGCAGCTTCAGAAGTAGCAATCAGCTCAGTACTCGTTCGAGCAGAAGGAAAGTTCCATTTGCCCATCTACTATGTGAGTCAAGCCTTACACGAAGCAGAACTCAGATATTCACCAACAGAGAAGCTAGCATATGCACTGGTGATGAGCGTCAGAAAACTTCGTCCATATTTTTTCGACCACCAGGTGGAAGTATTGACAACGTTCCCGCTCAAGCAAATACTGCACAGACCCGATGCGGCTGGTCGCCTTTTAAAATGGTCATTGGAAATCAGTCAGTTCGGGATTTCATATGCTCCTCGAACAGCGATCAAGGGGCAAGCCTTAGCAGACTTTATAGTCGAACTGACTTTCCCCCAGGATCCAACGAGAGGACATAGACATCCCTGGCACATGTATGTTGACAGATCGTCAACTAATACAACATCGGGGGCAGGTATAGTCTTGATAAGCCCAGATAGGCAAGTTTTTACTTCAGCAGTCCGGATAGAGTTCATGGCGACAAATAACGAAGCAGAGTACGAAGCTATGATCGCTGGATTACGCCTAGCATTAGCAGTTGGGGTAAGAAAGCTGCAGATTTTCGGGGATTCACAATTGATTGTCAACCAAGTCCGAGGGGAGTACGAGGCAAATGACGAGAACATGGCTTTGTATCAAAAGATCGTTGCTCACCTGGCCTCATTGTTCGAACAGATATACATCGAACAGATACCAAGAGACAATAATGCTCAAGCAGATGCATTAGCCAGGCTAGCACGCTAACAAAAATGTCCAAGCCGTCAACCGAAGACTACAAGATGTATCAAGTCAACGAAGATTTCGAAGAGGACGACTGGAGGATACCAATCATTGAGTATTTACAAAACGACAAAAAGCCAGACAACCCGTCTGAAGCTAACAAGTTGGTCAAGAGAGCAGCAAGATACACCATGATGGATGGACAGTTGTACAAAAGAGGAATTTCACTCCCACTTCTGAAAAGCTTGGCTAGGGGGTAAGGGCAAGCAGTACTGAAGGAAATTCATGAAGGCATATGCGGAAATCACGTTGGAGGACGAGCACTAGCGTACAAGACCGTAAGACAAGGATATTATTGGCCGACCCTCCTCCAGGGCGCAATCAAAGTTGCCCGAACTTGTCACAGGTGTCAGTTGTTCGCCCCAAACATCCACAAGCCCCCACATGAACTAATTTCAGTCAATAGTCCGTGGCCATTTGCGAAATGGGGAATTGACCTCATCAGGCCTTTTCCGCCGGGAAAAGGAAATGTTCGATTCGCAGTGGTGGCAGTAGACTATTACACGAAGTGGGCTGAGGCAGAAACGCTTGTGCGAATCACACAGGAGAAAATGATTAACTTCATATGGAGAAACATTGTTTGCCGCTTTGGGGTACCTCAAGCAATCGTGACGGATAACGGAAAACAGTTTGAAGGGAAAAAGATAAGAGATTTTTGTGAAAAGTGGGGAATGAAGAAATATTTTTCAACACCGTACCACCCCCAGTCGAATGGCCAAGTAGAAGCAGTGAACAAAATAATCATACATATTTTGAAGATCCGCTTAGCCGACAAACATGGGAAATGGTCTGAGGAGCTGCCGGAGGTGTTGTGGGCATACCGAGTATCACACAGAACAAGTACAGGTGAAACACCCTTCACAATGGCGTTCGGGACGGAAGCAGTAATACCAATTGAGCTAAAAATCCCGATTGGTCGAACAGCTGCGTTTGACGAAGAGGAAAATAACTCCGCATTGGCAGCAGAGTTGGACTTGCTTGAAGAAAAAAGAATAACAACAGAATTGAAAAATGCAATTTATAAGAAAAGAGCGGCGAAGTACTACAATTCTCAAGTAAAAGCAAGAGAATTCGAAATTGGGGACTTGGTACTTCGAAAAGTTTTAACACCACCAGGAGTATTCAGCCCGACTTGGGAGGGCCCATACAAGGTGACGAATAAATGGCACAACGGCACATACGACCTTGAAGATATGGAAGACAAGTCATCCCAATACTCATGGAATACTACTTTACTCAAGAAGTACTATCAATGAAGTCCTGTAAGTCTTAGAAGTTTTACAAATAGATCCCTTGTGACTTTTTGTAATTTTGAAATTTTTTGGCACAAGTTTATATATAAACAAGCAGTTATGCAGTTACCAGGCGAGCAGTATTGTATTTAACATTTATCCTGCTTTCTTTGAGATTTTTGAACCTTTTAAGTTCAGATTACTCAGTTGCTCGCCCAAAAAATGCAAAGTGCAAGTCTGTTATAAGACGAACAATAGAGCTTATTAAAAGCAAAAACAAGGCTAAGTCCGTAGCGGATCAATAACCCACATTAGTATAAGGCCAAGTCCATAAGCGACCAAAGAGGCCCAAACAATTAAAGGTCAAGTTCTACAAGAACCAAACGACCAACTTAAAATTTTCACTAAGTGTTTACCTTAAGAAAAAAGGAACATTTAGATATGCAAAAGTAATAGGCGAGCAACTAAGTAAGACAAACAAAGAGGCGTAGATTTGTAGATTAGCAAAAGTTTTCATTTCATTGTCAAAATGTATTTACAATAGGAATGATCAGATAAGTACAAAGAGAGGCATCCTATTGTAAATAAAAAGCTAAATTCTTCAAGGAGGAGGAGCATCTGTAGTGCTGGTCGCCTGAGCACTCGGCTGCTCGCCCGGGGCACTTGTACCAGCCCCATCTATAGGAGTTAAGGGAAGCGAAGGCAACCCCTCAAAGACCTCATCAGTGGCTGCTGCGCTAGTCGCCACTGGTGTGGGATCAGGCTGGCCGCCATAGGTTGGAGCGGCGATGTCAACCTCTTCGCCGAAGACATCCAGGGGGAAGCCAAGATCAGCCAGGTCAGAGACGAACAGGGTTGTACCAGGAGCAGGGGGGTAATTCTTGACATATTAAATGAAGTCCGCCTTCACCGCGCCACGAACATCTTGCTTGTGCTCGTAGGCGAAGTGGACAGACCTCAAACATTCGGCAAATGCACAGATATACACAAAGTTGGTCTTGTCCAACACCTCCTGCTCATGGACTTCATAGTCGATCATGTTCTTGCGCTCTTCCTCCAGCCTCTTGATATGTTCCTCGGCAGCTAGCAGGCGAGCAGCCAAGTCTGCTCGCTCTTTTTCAGCCCTTTCAGCTCTCAGATCTGAAGACTTCACCTCCAGCATCATCTTTTCAGCCTTATCCAAGGCCTCTTTTCGCCGACCAAGGAGGCCTCCATCTTCCTCTCCATCAAAGCCAGCTCCTTAGCATGCTCGGCCTTGCACTCTTTGATGGCGGAGGCTTTTTCTTCGTCCATCCTCTCCACACGGCGACCCAAATCATGGTTTATCCGCTCGAGCCCCATGACTTGGTCGAGCAGCATCTGGGACTGGATCAATTGATGGCTAGCATTGTACGCCACCAAGCGAACATTGTCACTAGCAGATTGGCTAGCAACAAGGGTGTTCGCCGATTTCGTCCAGGCCATTGGAACTGTCTCGGCTGCTCGGCGAACAGGGACATCTGGGATGTCAGAGAACGAAGAAGGTGCATTCTTCACCACAGAGAAATGGTGAAGAGTAGTCCCGCGGCCAGGATAATGCGCTGGGTTATACCTAAAACAGAAATACAATAGTCGGTAAGCGAGCAACATTGTGTCAAGCGGCGAACAACAAACAAATCGAAGATAATTAACTTACTCCTTGATTTTAACGGGGTCCCAACCCAAATAAGAAGTATCTTTGAGATTGTCTCCTCTCTTGGTCGCTACCAGGCCAGCGACCACTTGTTGTTCGTCCACCACTTCCAAGGAGGTGGACTTAGACGCAGGAGATCTGGGAGCAATGTTGCTCGCCTCCCCCACAGTTTTTGATCGCTTCGAGGCACGATCATCACCGCGAACATCGTCGCCCCGGGGCGCTTTCTTCTTCTCCCTATCCTGTTCCCTCTCCTTCTCCTTCCTCACATCCCGCGGAGAGGAAGTGACTTTAACCCCCTGCTTACGGCGACCAGCTCCGGCGGCTGGGCGACCAGAGGGGTTTTCCCCTGCTCGAAGGCGAATGATGGCCAGAGGAGGGTCTATTTTCCTTCTCGAAGCTTCGGCCATCTGTTTAACTCGTCTGGCGAGCAAGTAGTATGATTTAGGCACAGACGGGATAGCAACGGTAACTCGTTGATCTAACAAATACAAGGAGTTTAGGCGAGCAGGAAAGAATAAGCGAACAATAAGAACAAGAATAAAGAAGATTACCTTCAGGGATAGCAGCCTGAGCTTCAAGATAGTGGGGACTCGTAATCAAGCCAGCAAGCTTGCGGCAGTGAGCTTTTGAAAGATGATCCAAATCGCGACTAGCAGCGTCGCAAAGAGAAATGACGGCTAATGTGAAGAGGTATTCGTCTCTAAGATCGGGATGCCCCCACTTCAAGATTCTCGGACCTGCAAAACAACGAAGATGATTAAAATTAGTCCTACTTATGAATTAGCAAGACAAAGTTAGCCCTACGTTTGATGACTCCAAAGCCTTCAGGTGACATGATGCGCGCCTGTCCGCCAGCAAACCCCTCAGTTGCTCGCCAATCTCCACCAATATAGAAGAATTGACAATGCCAACCCTTGATTTTATTGGGAACACCTTCAACAAGTTTCACTCCAGTCTTCGCCTTAACATAATACCAGCCAGCACCGTCCTCTTGCTGAGCAGAAATAGTTAAGGCGTAGAGAAGCTCCGCAGTTGTTATTTTATTCCTGTAGCCCTCAAGACCAAAAATAGTCATGAAGGCTAGAAGAGTACTCCAACCATTTGGAGTAATTTGAGTAATCGCCAGGTTCACGTCGGACAAGAAACGGCCAATGAGCGGATGAACGGGGAGTGGAAAACCCGTGTTTAGCACATCCAGGTTGATCGCCGTGCAACCAGGAAGGGGGCGATCAGCAGTCTCTCATTTCTTCGGCGCATACATGAATATATCATATGGAATCTTGTATGTTGCACGGATGTTCGCCAGATCGCCCTCCACAAGTACACTAGCAATGCTGCTCGCTGCAAAGTCCCCGCCTTGTGCCTTCATAATTACCCTCGATAGGGGGGCAAAGGTCTTTGAGTAGCGAGCAGAGTAGTCCGCCCACTCGTCATCGCGAACAACACCTTCCGGGATCCGAGATTCTGGTGTAGTTTGAGGAATAGGAAAATTGATCTCCCTTAAAAACTCCCAAGTGAGAGTGGGACCTTGCTGCTCGTCAGCGGTGTCGGGTTGATCGCCCTCAAGGTCAATTGAACTCTCTATTTCCGCGGCCACTTCCGCAGAATCTTCTCCAAGGTTAGAAGACGTCTCAGAATCGCGAGTAACTGGGTAGACCTCTTCTTGATCGCCTGAGCGATCAACAGCATACATCTCGACTGAGCGAACAACAGAGCTCGCATTTGAGTCTGTGCCTTCGTCCACCAATAATGTGCGCGGGTTGTTCGCCAACGCTTGGCGAACAGATCTGCGCGGAGAAGATGGATTTACGGGTCGTTTTTCCGGGTTTCGCCCAGGTCCGGATTGAGAGGAACTTGAGGGGGAAAACTCCATTCAAAATGGTAATGGAGGAGTTTGGCTAATTATGAGGAAGTATAAGTACAAAAACGCCGACGGCGATGCTATCACAGGTCGGCGGCGGTTCACGGCCGGGATTACAGTTGTGATCAAAGAAAGTGCAAAAAGAAGAGAAAAATTCACGAAATTGGAAGAAGGAAAGGAAATGAAAGATGGATTACCTTCGAGAAGCCAAAATCTAGAGCAAACACAGAGGAATCCGGACGCAAGAATTGCAAAGAGGAAAAGCTTTGAAATGTATATCAATGGCGGATGGTTTATGAATCTTCGAAAAGAAGGTGAATGAAGAAGTCGACGCCTATTTATAAGGATGAGGCCGGGGCAAAAATGCAATATTTCCAAAATTCTATAGGCCCCTATGGGCAAATAAGGAAACGCGCGTGACTGACGCGATACCTCGTATTCCGCGCCTCGGGAATCCAACCGTCGCAACATAAAAGGGCGTTCGCTGCTGGTCGCGCACGTGAGTTCCCATGCTCGTTTGTTCGCCCAACTGCTCGGATGCTCGCCCGTGTGAACAACCATGTTCCCTTCTTGCTCGCCCAGTTTTCGAAGAAATTATAGCTTGGTCTCAATTGATCAATCCATGCCCAACGTGAGACCAAGCTAGGGGGCAATTGTTAATGGGCGAACAACGGAGTGATTAATAAACGAAACGATTATCATTAAACTTGATAAATGAAAGAAGCTAACAACTTTGTGGAGCGAACAACTTTGTAAAGGAGCTCTAATATGGCAAGCAGGATTGGGCGAACAGCTTTGCATAGTTCAAACCAAAAGCAATTCAGGCGAACAGATTCGTAATGAAACGAGCAACATTGTAAATGATCCCAAGCAAGGAGCGAACAACTTGGAATGCAAAGGATCACGACATCCAATGAAGACGTACAAGCGAGCAACCGGTCACCGTCGAGAGCATCTCAGTAGTGCCAAAGACCAAGTACAACATTGAGAACTCCAAGGGTCACTAGCTTAGATATGGTCCAAGTGTCTTAACACTTGGCACCCATCCAATGAGCAATAGTGTAGATGTTGTACAAGTGTCCTAACACTTGGCAAAGATCCAATGGTTAAACCACCAAGATGGTGACACATGGCCTTGTTGATGGGCGAACAATGGAGTGATTAATAAACGAAGCAGTTATCATTAAACTTGATAACAGGATAATAAATAAAAGAAGCTAACAGCTTTGTGGAGCTAACAACTGGGTAGAGCGAACAGCTTTGCAAAACAGCTATAATGAGGTATGATATTGAGGCGAGCAGCCTTGCAAAGAACAGCTGTGTGAGCGGCTCAAACCAAGATCAATCCGGGCGAACAACTTCATAATGGAGCGAGCAACATTGTAAAATAATCCCAAGCGAGGAGCGAACAGCTCGGAACGCAAAGGACCATGACATCTAACGAAGACGTGCAAACGAGCAAACGGTCACCGTCGAGAGCATCTCAGCAGTGCCAAAGACCAAGTACAACATTGGGAACTCCAAGAGTCACTAGCTTAGATATGATCCAAGTGTCTTAACACTTGTCATCCATCCAATGAGCAATAGTGTAGATGTTGTACAAGTGTCTTAACACTTGGCAAAGATCCAATGGTTAAGCCATCAAGATGGTGACACATGGCCTCATTGTATGTCTATAAATACTCCCTTCATGTACATGAAAAAGAGGAGAATAATTCAATAAATAGTCAAACTCTTGCAAAATTATCCCTTGAGCATTAAAAAATCAAATCCCATAATCATTGTTCTTGTTTGATGATCTTCATGGAGTAAAACAGCCACTAATCACATTCAGTTGAATAAGGTCATCAACAATTGGCGCTAGAAGAAGGGAACGAACCTCCGTTTATGAAAAATTCGAAGAAAGGTTGAAGACTCCCATCGGAATCTGCAAAATCTCACCGGAATCCGGGAAGCAGCTGCCGGAAAACAAGAACGCACATTTTTAGGACAAAGATATATAATACTTTGAGGGTTTTAATGCATTTGTGCATGAACTAAGGTTTTTGAATCTTCATATTCGCACACAAGGCTAGTAACCCTTGGGAAAAGTGTTTGCAAGAACAAGATTACTTCACTCCTTTGTTTATCTCAATACATTTTGGCAACCAAGATGGTCAGATCACAAGACGAACGACATTCGAGTATATCTCTGAGTCATAAACCGAGGACTAGGGTTTCGTCCACCGAGGGACATGCACGAACGGTGAGAGCAACTTCGCAAAGAAACATTCAGGTCACCATTGATACAATCCCACCAGAAGTAGAATCACTTGCTCAGAACCCGGAGGAGCTAGCAAAAACGATCGTTGTCCTTCAATCATTACAAAATCGACAAGCAGCAGGACCGTCAAGAGCACCTGTGACGACCAATCGAGCAGGCGAGCAGGAACGAACGGGTGAATAGCGAAGTAAAAGGAGAGAAGATGCGCGTCGGGACGAGGCCGACAGCGAGGAGGTCCGTAGAAATAAAGGAAAAGCTCCATTGAGCGAGCGTCTGAGAAGTCGAGGGGAATCATCACCAAGTCGAGCAGATGAGTCAAGCAAAAGTACTTCTCGAACAAGTGCTTTGGAAAGACTAGGAACAAGGAATGAAAATAGGAGGGAGCCATACCGAAGGAACGAGGAGCGATCACGCCATCCTGCTCACCCATCGGTGCATGACCGAATCAGGAGGTCAGCTTTTGGCCGACTAGGGCCAAATGGAGCTAGCAATGCTGCTAGGAAGACGACTCAGGAGAAACGTCCCGTTGGCAAGGGACTGCATCGTGAAGAGGTCACTGGCCCCAATCGCGATGAACAGCCTTCCATCGGGAGGACTCCCCCAAATGAATTGCAGGAAATGAGAAAGGCGATCGAGGAATTACAGAGACAATTGGAATCTCAGAGAGGTGTCGGATCGACTGTTCTCCCTTCGTCACCGTTATCTCCGTCTGTCCTCAATGCACCGATCCAGAAGAAGATTCAGTTTCCAGCCATCAATTTGTATGAGGGAACGTCGGACCCTCGAATTCATGTGACGAAATATTCGGATTTCATGATCTCAATGGGGGCAACCGACACCACACAATGCCGAAATTTCCCACTCACCCTAGGAGATGGCCCGCACAGATGGTTTTCAGCACTGGCTCCTGGCTCCATCAACTCTTTTGCCCAACTAAGCAAAGAGTTTATGTCCCACTTCTCAACTGTCGGGTCCTATTTGACCCACAGACACCGTCTGGCAGATATTAGGTAGGGAGATGAGGAGTCTGATAAGCAATTTCTGGAAAGATTTGATAAAGTCTTACTGAAGGGCGAGATGGTGAGTGAGGACACAAAGATAGTGGCAGTGATGGCTGGGTTAAAGAAAGGAACTGATTTGTGGAAGGAAATGCATTTGACTTGCCCGAAAACATACGCGGAATTCAGACACAAAGCAGGAATCCACGTGTCAATGCAGGAGGCCCTGCACAGGGAGATGTGAGACAAAGCTGATCCAAAAAAGTTTGGCAAGAAGTCGGGAGGAAGTGATTACAAGGCTCCAAAGAACATGAAGTCGTTCAATGAGGGAGCTGAGTTGAAAGAAAAGCTGAACCAAGTCCTTACCATGTCCGTGGACGCTGTATACAACAACGTTAAAGACAGGGAAATGTTGTCAGAGCCACGGAGGATAAGGCAAGAGAGAGGAAAGTTGAACCCGAACAAATACTGCGCATATCATCAGAACATTGGCCACTTCACAAGCGAGTGCCGAGATCTGTTGAAGCATTTGTGGAGGTTCTATGAGGAAGGAAAGTTGTTCGAGTTCGTAAAAAGGGAACCAGGTAAAAGACCAAGGGCACCAGAACCGTCCAGTTCGGATTATGGAGACAGTGATGAACAACCAAGTAAAACTGGTAAGAAAGGAAGGAAGGTCCCAGCAGCCCCAGCAAGGCATATCCCGGAGATCTTAATGCTAGAACCCACTGGACCAGTAGGTGGTTGTTCTGATGGGAGACCACCTATGTCAAAAAGAAAGAGAAAAGCAGAACTGAGAGCAGTGGATCAAGTGATGGAAGTGGGCGTGAATCCATCAACCAGACGAACAAGGGACCTAACTTTCTCAGAAAAAAGACTTAGACGGGGTACTCACTCCTCACAATGACTCGTTGGTCATTTGCGCCAATATTATGGGGACAAAAGTGCACCGTCTACTTGTCGATACTGGTTCCTATACGAACATCCTGTTCAAGAGCACAGTGGACCAACTAGGAGATTGCACCGAGTACATCAAGGACTGTGATCACAAGATTGTAGGATTCGGAAATGCTGTAACCACCCCGCTAGGAATAGTTACGTTGGCAGTTGAGCTTGTATCAATCGAGGACCCGGAAAGGAAAATGAATAGAATGGTAGACTTCCTGGTTGTAGACCAACAGTCCACCTATAACGGGTTCCTCGGCCGTCCTTTCTTGCATGAATTTAAAGCAGCTGTTTCAACGTACTATTATTGTTTAAAATTCCCAACAAAGAAGAGTGCAGGTACAGTCAAAGGAGACCAGAAGAAGGCTTGTGCGTGTCTTTTGCAGATACAGTTGCAGGATCACCAAGTCAACATGACGAACAGGTGCTCAGACAAGGACGGGGACGATAGCGAGGCCATGACTTCTATCGACACTGAAGTAATGGAAGTCGACGAGCAGCTATGCACAGACGAACAGCCGCGCAGCGACGAGCAACTGTGCGCAGATGAACAGCCGCACAGCGATGAGCAACTGTGCGCAGACGAACAGCCGCGCATTGACGAACAGCTGTGCATAGGCGCACAATTAGATGAGGACGAGCAAGAACGCGAAGATGGACAGTCTAGAGAAGCTGCTACAACCGACACCGAAGGAAAATAGACAACGGCAATGAACGTTGATGCAGAGGACATCGAGCCACGACTGGGGGCAGAACCGATGGAGACCGAAGATGAGCTAAAGGCAGAAGGGCCCACTATTGACCCCAGATGGAAAGGCCAGAAACGAAGGGCTACCCCGGTTGAAGAGTTGGAAACTGTGAGAGTCGACCCGAACCAAGAGGACTTAGAACTCTTCATAGGGTCCGAGCTACCAGAGCCGTACAGGACCAACATGATTGAGTTTCTTAAAGCAAACCTCGATGTGTTCGCATGGTCGCATGCAGACATGGTGGGCATCAGCCCCGAACATGCCTGCCACAGACTCAACATCGACCCGAGGAAGAAGCCAATCCATCAGAAGAGGAGAAAATGTAGGCCCGACAAATACGAGGCGCTCGATGTGGAGGTTAAAAAGCTGCTGGATAATGACTTAATCAAACAAGCGTTATGCCCGCAATGGGTGGCGAATCCAGTATTGGTCAGAAAAGCGACTGGAGCGTGGAGACTCTGCATCGACTTCACAGATCTCAATGCCGCCTGCCCAAAAGATAATTTTCCATTGCCTCACATCGATCAACTAGTTGATAACACCGCTGGACATGAACTTCTCACGTTCATGGATGCATTCGCAGGATATCATCAAATAGCGATGCATCCCGATGATCAAGAGCATACGGCGTTCTACACCAACAAGAACTTATTGTGCTGGAAGAGAATGCCATTTGGGTTAATCAATGCTGGAGCTACATATCAGAGATTGGTCAATAAGATGTTTAATGATCACATCGGGAAGACAATGGAAGTGTACGTAGATGACATTGTTGTCAAGAGCTCCAAAAAGGAAGATCATTTGCAGCATCTAGCTCAAACGTTTGAGATACTTCAAACATACAACATGAAACTGAACCCTAAGAAAAGCAGTTTTGGGGTCCATTCTGGGAAGTTCTTGGGACATCTAGTCAGTCAAAGAGGGATTGAAGCAAATCCCATAAAAGTGAAAGCAATCATGGAAATGCAACCACCCATATCAATTAAAGAGGTCCAACGGTTAACCGGATGTCTAGCAGCTTTGAGCAGGTTCGTCTCAAGATCCGGAGACAAGTGCAGGCCGTTCTTTGAGGTAATCAAGAAGGGAAAGTTTCAATGGACAGACGCCTGTCAACAAGCGTTCGAGCAGCTGAAAGAGTACCTCAGTGACACGAAAATTCTTGCCAAGCCGATCCCAGAGGAGAAGTTATACTTGTACCTGGCAGCTTCAGAAGTAGCAATCAGCTCAGTGCTCGTTCGAGCAGAAGGAAAGTTCCACCTGCCCATCTACTATGTGAGTCAAGCTTTACACGAAGCAGAACTCAGATACTCACCAACAGAGAAGCTAGCATATGCACTAGTGATGAGCGTCAGGAAACTTCGTCCATATTTTTTCGACCACCAGGTGGAAGTGTTGACAACGTTTCCGCTCAAGCAAATACTGCACAGACCCGATGCGGCTGGTCGCCTCCTTAAATGGTCATTGGAAATCAGTCAGTTTGGGATTTCATATGTTCCTCGAACAGCGATCAAGGGCAAGCCTTAGCAGACTTTATAGTCGAACTGACTTACCCCCAAGATCCAACGAGAGGACATAACCATCCATGGCACATGTATGTTGATGGTTCGTCAACTAATACAACATCGGGAGCAGGTATAGTCTTGATAAACCCGGATAGGCAAGTTTTTACTTCAGTTGTTCGATTCGAGTTCATGGCGACGAACAACGAAGCAGAGTACGAAGCTGTTATCGTTGGGTTACGCCTAGCATTAGCAGTTGGAGTACGAAGGTTGCAAATCTTTGGAGATTCGCAATTGATCGTCAACCAGGTCCGAGGAGAATATGAAGCAAGAGATGAAGACATGGCTTTGTATCAAAAAATTGTTGCTCACTTGGCCTCTTTGTTCGAACAAATATACATTGAACAGATACCAAGAGACAATAATGCTCAAGCAGATGCATTAGCCAGGCTAGCAACCAGCGCCGGACCAGCAGAATTGTCGGAAGTGACGCTAACAAGAATGTCCAAACCATCAACCGAAGATTACAAAATCTATCAAGTCAACGAAGATTTTGAAGAAGACGACTGGAGGATACCAATCATTGAGTATTTGCAAAACGACAAAAAGCCAGACAACCCGTCTGAAGCTAACAAGTTGGTCAAGAGAGCAGCAAGATGCACCATGATGGATGGACAGTTGTACAAGAGAGGAATTTCGCTCCCACTTTTTAAATGCTTGGCTAGGGGGCAAGGGCAAGCAGTACTGAAGGAAATTCATGAAGGCATATGCGGAAATCACGCTGGAGGACGAGCATTAGCGTGTAAGACCATAAGACAAGGGTATTATTGGCCGACCCTCCTCCAGGACGCAATCAAAGTTGCCCGAACTTGTCACAGGTGTCAGTTGTTCGCCCCGAACATCCACAAGCCCCCGCACGAACTAATTTCTGTCAATAGTCCGTGGCCATTTGCGAAATGGGGAATTGACCTCATCGGGCCTTTTCCGCCAGGAAAAAGGAATGTTCGATTCGCAGTGGTGGCAGTAGACTATTACACGAAGTGGGCTGAGGCAGAAGCGCTTGTGCGAATCACACAGGAGAAAATGATCAACTTCATATGGAGAAACATTGTTTGCCGCTTCGGGGTGCCTCAAGCGATCGTGACAGATAACGGAAAACAATTTGAAGGAAAAAAGATAAGAGATTTTTGTGAAAAGTGGGGAATGAAGAAACATTTTTCAACACCGTACCATCCCCAATCAAATGGCCAAGTAGAGGCAGTGAACAAAATAATTAAACATATTTTGAAGATCCGCTTAGCCGACAAACAGGGGAAGTGGTCTGAAGAGTTACCAGAGGTGTTATGGGCATACCGAGTATCTCACAGAACAAGCACAGGCGAAACACCGTTCACAATGGCGTTCGGGACAGAAGCAGTAATACCGATTGAGTTAAAAGTCCCAACAAAACGAACAGATGCGTTCGACGAAGAAGCAAACAACTCCGCAATGGCAGCGGAGTTGGACTTGTTTGAAGAAAAAAGAATAACAACAGAATTGAGAAATGCAATTTACAAGAAAAGAGCAGCAAAGTACTACAATTCTCAAGTAAAAGCAAGAGAATTCGAAGTTGGGGACTTAGTACTTCGAAAAGTTTTAACACCACCAGGAGTATTCGGCCCGACTTGGGAGGGCCCATACAAGGTGACGAATAAGTGGCACAATGGCACATACGACCTTGAAGACATGGAAGGCAAGTCGTCCCAATACTCCTGGAATACCACTTTGCTCAAGAAATACTATCAATGAAGTCCTGTAAGTCTTAGAAGTTTTACAAATAGATCCTTGTAATTTTTTTATTTTTGCGCAAGATTATATATAAAAGCGAGCAGTTGTGCAGTTACTAGGCGAGCAGAATCGTATTTATCTTTTGTCTTGCTTTCTTTTGGATTTTGAGCCTTAAGTCCAAATTACTTAGTTGCTCGCCCAAAAAAAAAAATTGAAAAGTGCAAGTCTGTTATAAGACGAACCATAGAGCTTATTAAAAGCAAAAACAAGGCTAAGTCCATAACGGACCAATAGCCCACATTAATGCAAGGCCAAGTCCACAAGCGACCAAAATGGCCCAAACAACTAAAGGTCAAGTTCTATAAGAACCAAGTGACCAACTTAAAATTTGACTAAGTGTTTACCTTAAGAAAAAAGGAACACTTAGAAACTAAGTCATAAGCAAAAGAAAGAGGTGAGCAATTAAGTAAGACAAACAAAGAGGCACAAATTTGTAGATGAGCAAAAATTTTCATTTCTTTAAGTCAAAAGATGTTTACAATAGGAATAAGAAATACAGAAAGAGTGTACATCCTATTGTAAATAAAAAACTAAGTCTTCAAGAGGGAGGTGGAGGAGGAGCATCTGCAGTTCTGGTCGCCTGAACACTCGGCTGCTCGCCTGAGGCACTTGTGCCAGCCCCATCTATTGGCGTTAAAGGAAGAGACGCCAACCCTTCAAAGACCTCATCAGTGGCCACCGTGCTGGTCGTCGCTGGAGCAGGGTTAGGCTGGCCGCCATAAGTGGGGGCAGCAATGTCGACCTCCTCGCCGAAGATATCCAAGGGGAAGCCAAGATCAGCCAAATCGGAGATGAACAAAGTTGAACCAGGAGCAGGAGGATAATTCTTCACATACTCGATGAAGTCCGCCTTCACCGCGCCACGAATATCTTGATTATGGTCGTGGGCGAAGTGAACAGACCTCAAACATTCAGCAAATGCACAGATATACCCAAAGTTGGTCTTATCCAACACCTCCTGCTCATGGACTTCATAGTCGATCATGTTCTTGCGCTCCTCCTCCAATCTCTTGATGTGCTCCTCGGCAGTTAGCAGGCGAACAGCTAAGTCTGCTCGTTCCTTTTCAGCCCTTTCGACTCTCAGATCTGAAGTTTTTACTTCCAGCGTCATCTTTTGAGCCTTGTCCAAGGCACTCTTCTCGCCGGCCAAGGATGCCTCCATCTTACTCTCCATCAAGGCCAGCTCCTTAGCATGCTCGGCCTTGCACTCTTTGATGGCGGAGATTTTTTCTTCGTCCATCTTCTCCACGCGACGGCCCAGATCACGGTTTGTTCGTTCGAGCTCCATGATTTGATCGAGCAGCATTTGAGACTGGACCAACTGATGGCTAGCATTGTACGCCATCAGGCGAGCATTATCGCTAGCAGATTGGTTAGAAACAAGAGTGTTCGCCGATTTTGTCCAGGCCCTTGAGACCATTTCAGCTGCCCGACGAACAGGAAGATCAGGGATGTCGCGAAGCGAGGAGGGGGCGTTTTTAACAACGGAAAGATGGTGGAGTGTTGCCCCTCGGCCAGGGTAAAGTGTTGGGTTATACCTAACAAACAAAAATCAAATGTTAGTAAGCGAGCAACATGGTGTTAGGCAGTAAACAACAAACAAGTCGGGGACGAGGGACTCACTCTTTGATTTTAATGGGATCCCAGCCCAAGTAGGAAGTATCTTTGGGATTGTCCCCTTTCTTAGTCGTCACCAAATTGGCGACCACTTGCTGTTCGTCCACTACTTCCAGTGAGGTGGATTTCGAAACAGGGGATCTTGGAGCAATGTTGCTCGCTTCTCCAGCAGCTTTTGATCGCTTCGAGGCACGATCATCATCGCGAGTGCCGCGAGCATCGTCGCCTCGTGGCGCTTTCCTTTTATCCCTATCCCGTTCCCTCTCCTTTTCCTTCCTTGCATCCCGCGGAGAGGAGGTAGTTTTGGCCGCAGGTTTAGGGCGACCAGCTCCGGCGGCTGGGCGACCAGAAGGGTTCTCCCCTGCCCGGAGGCGCATGATGGCAAGGGGAGGGTCCATCTTTCTTCTTGAAGCTTCGGCCATTTGTTTAACTCGTCTGGCGAGCAGGTAATATGATTCAGGCACAGCCGGGATAGCAACGGTGACTCGTTGATCTGTCAAGAAAAAGACAAGGGTTAGGCGAGCAAGAAAAGTGGCGAGCAGGAAAAACAGGCGGGCAAGAAAGTTACCTTTGGGGATAGCAGCCTGAGCTTCAAGGTGGTGGGGACTCGTAATCAAGCCAGCAAGCTTGCGGCAATGAGCTTTTGAAAGATGTTCCAAATCGCGACTAGCAGCGTCACGAAGAGAAATGATGACTAACGTGAAGAGGTATTCGTCACTGATATCGGGATGCCCCCACTTCAAATTTCTCGGACCTGCAAAACAACGAAAAGGATTAAAATTAGTCCTACTTATGAATTAGCAAGATAAAATTAGCCCTACGTTTGATTTTTCCAAAGCCTTCAGGCGACATGATGCGCGCCTGCCCACCAGCGAATCCCTCAGTTGCTCGCCAATCTCCACCAATAAAGAAGAATTGGCAATGCCAACTTTTAATCTTATTAGGAACACCTTCGACGAGTTTCAATCCGGTCTTCGCCTTAGCGTAATACCAACCAGCACCGTCCTCGGAAATGGTCAAGGCGTAAAGGATCTCCGCGGTGGTTATCTTATTCTTATAGCCCTCAATACCAAAAAGAGTCATGAAGGCTAGAAGAGTACTCCAACCATTTGGGGTGATTTGAGTGATCGCCAGATTCATGTCAGATAAGAAGCGGCCAATGAGCGGATGGACGGGGAGCAGAAAACCCGTGTTTAACACATCCAAGTTAATCGCCGTACAGCCAGGAGGGGGGCGATCAGCAGTCTCTCCTTTCTTCGGCACATACATGAATATATCGTAGGGGATCTTGTATGTTTCACGGATGCTCGCCAGATCACTCTCCACACATACACTAGCAACCTTGCTCGCTGCATAGTCCCCATCCTGAGCCTTCATAATTACCCTCGATGTGGGGGCAAAAGTCTTCGAGTAGCGAGCAGTATAGTCCGCCCACTCGTTGTCACGAACAACTCCTTCCGGGATCCGAGATTCTGGTGTAGTTTGAGAGATGGGAAAATTGATTTCCCTTAAAAACTCCCAAGTGAGCGTATGACCTCCCTGCTCGCCAACTCGCTGCTCGCCAGCAGTGTCAGCTTGATCGCCCTCAAGGTCAATTGAACCCTCTATCTCCGCGGCCACTGCTGCAGAATCTTCTCCAAGGTCAGAAGATGTTTCAGGTTCGCGAGCAAGAGAGTGAATCTCTTCTTGATCGCCAGAGCGGTCAGCGGCGAACATCTCTACCGAGCGAACAACGGAGCTCGCATCTGAGTCCGCGCCTTCATCCACCAATAATGTGCGCGGGTTGTTCGCTAGCGCTTGGCGAACAGATCTGCGCGGAGGAGATGGATCTACAGGTCTTTTTTCCGGATTTCGTCCGGGTCCGGATTGAGAGGAACTTGAGGGGGAAAACTCCATTTTGAAATAAGTAATGGAAGAATTTGGCTAAGTAGGGGGTAATATATGGATAATGACGCCAACAGAGGAGTTACGACGGCGACGGAATCAACACAGGATGGCGGCGCAACGACGGTCCACGGCCGGAATTACAGTCGTAGTTACGAGAAATACGAAAGAAAAAGAAAAAGTATACGAAATCAAAATTTAAAGGAAATACAAGACGAATTACCTTTGAAAACGAAGATCAAAGTGACACAAGAGGAGATTCAGGTACAAGAATCGCAAAGAAAGAAAGCTTCGAAGCGTTTATCAATGGCGAAAATTTAAGAAATTCGGAAAGAAGAAAGAAGAAGAAAGTGACGTCTATTTATAAGGACGAAGCCGGGGCGAAAATACAATATTCATAAAATTCTGTAGGCCCCTATGGGCAAATTGGGGGTCGCGCGTGACTGACGCGACGCCTCGCGTTCCGTGCCTCGGGAATCCAACCGTCGCGACCCGAAAAGGCGTTCGCTACTGGTCGCATACATGAGCTCTCGTGCTCGTCTGTTCGCCCATATAAAACATCCATGTTCCATTCTTGCTCGCCCAATTTTCAAAGGATTTATAGCTTGGTCCCAATTGATCAATCCATGCCCAACATGAGACCAAGCTAGGGGGCAATTGTTGATGGGCGAACAATGAAGTGATTAATAAACGAAGCAGTTATCATTAAACTTGATAACAGGATAATAAATAAAAGAAGCTAACAGCTTTGTGGAGCTAACAACTGGATAGAGCGAACAGCTTTGCAAAACAGCTATAATGAGGTAAGATATTGAGGCGAGCAGCCTTGCAAAGAACAGCTGTGTGAGCGGCTCAAACCAAGATCAATCCGGGCGAACAACTTCATAATGGAGCGAGCAACATTGTAAAATAATCCCAAGCGAGGAGCGAACAGCTCGGAACGCAAAGGACCATGACATCTAACGAAGACGTGCAAACGAGCAAACGGTCACCGTCGAGAGCATCTCAGCAGTGCCAAAGACCAAGTACAACATTGGGAACTCCAAGAGTCACTAGCTTAGATATGATCCAAGTGTCTTAACACTTGTCATCCATCCAATGAGCAATAGTGTAGATGTTGTACAAGTGTCTTAACACTTGGCAAAGATCCAATGGTTAAGCCATCAAGATGGTGACACATGGCTTCATTGTATGTCTATAAATACTCCCTTCATGTACATGAAAAAAGAGGAGAATAATTCAATAAATAGCCAAACTCTTGCAAAATTATCCCTTGAGCATTAAAAAATCAAATCCCATAATCATTGTTCTTGTTTGATGATCTTCATGGAGTAAAACAGCCACTAATCACATTCAATTGAATAAGGTCATCAACAGGCCTCTTTGTATGTCTATAAATACTCCCTTCATGTACATGAAAAAGGGGAGAATAATTCAAAATATTGTCCAAACTCTTGCAAATTTATTTCTTGAATATTACTTAACCAAATTCCATGATCTTAGATCTTGTTTGATGATCTTAATGAGGAAAAACAGCCACTAATCATCTTTGATTAGGAAAGGTTAAATATAGATATAGTGGTTGTTTGCAATCACTACTTGATATGTAGAATTGATTATTTTTTGAAAAAAAATCAATTCTATATTGTTTGCATTTCATATGTAACCACCTTAAAATCTATTTTGGAGAAGCAGAAAAAAAACTTGCTTCTGGATTCTGATAATTGATTTTTTGTATATTTATTTTTATTAATTGATTTTTATGCAAACACTTTCACTTTTAAAATCACTTAATTCCAAAATATTTTCTACTTTTGATTTTACTAAAAAAATCACTTAAAATTACTTCTGATTTTGAAGTAGAGATTCAAAACATACCCATAATACTGGTGATATGATGGAGAGAGAAGAGAATAAAGTAAAGTGTGTTTAAATAGGTGGATATGAATAAAGTGTATGAATATAATATTATTAGTTAATGTATAAAAAATATGAAAAGTTAATAGTGGGACGGACGGAAATGACAAAATTGGAAGTTAATAGCAGGACGGGGAGAGTAACACTTAAACACTTCTTTTAATCTCTCTAAAACGTAATTTAGATATAAATATGGGGTCGTATTATTTAACTTCTAAGAGTAGGTTTTATATGAAAATGGTTCATAATAAGTTTATCATGATGTTTTAAAGTATCGAATATTTGACCAGAAGTATCGTTAATATGAGTTCAATTTTTTTTACAACAACTACAATATAATATTACTGATCAAAATTAATAACAATCTTGATGAGATTATCGATACTCCTGATCAAATATTCAATATTTTAAAACAGTTTCATGGTAAATTTATAATGAACTATTTTCACATATATTTTTCCTTATACTTAACTTCTAAACACCGTGATAAATTAAGTTCACAATCGCTCCAAGATAATTTTCAGTAAACGTTATAAAGATTAAAAAAAAAAAAAAATTTAACAGCGGGTAATTTTTAATAAGAAAATGATTTTTTTTCTTCACCAAATTATACCACAGAATTTCCCGCTTAATCAACGCGCGTGAAACAATGGCGAAACTGTCAACTCCAGAGAGAGAGCGAAGAAGAGGGGAAGCAGTTAATGTCGAGAAGAGCGCAATGTTTAACCCTCCGATTATGGGATAAGACCTAGATATCCGGAGGCAATCGCCGCCGTCGATCGCCACCGCTGATGATGTGCCATGAATCCCAAATTATGCCCCAAATGGTAACACATCTGCCCTCACATAAATAATCGCATGCATGTATACTTGAACAATGATTTGTATATATATATGTGCGAATTCTGAGCTCGACACGTGTGGCTACGGCCTGCATTTTTGTGTAATTTAGACCGAGAGCTTAGATTCTGTTGGAGGATTCGAAATTTGAGGAAAACATTTGATCTCTGGGAGATGTTATGATCAATTAGCGTGCGAGTTAACTCAGTTAACCCGTTTCTTAATCAGGAATAGGAATGACGAGTGTAATTTCAATAGATTGTGGAATTGAACACCGAGTGTGGGCTTGATTTTTAATTAGGACACATTTCTTCGATTTATAGGAACACCGTAGAATTCTGATCTCAAGAGTACACGCTTATTCATCTGTTATTTTTTTAGGATTGGATATAGGGAAAGAAGTAGGGTATCTATGTAGATATAGACTTAATTTGAACATCTGCATTAGGGAATGTTGGAAAATATTTAGATGCTGGTTGATTAAAAAGAAAGCGATATGGGCGGTGGAATTAGGATTCCTGTGAAGTATGTTGTTGTCCTTGTTGAGCAAGCGTACATTATATGATGATTCGAGGTAAAATCATGCATCAAGTGACCAATTACTTTCAAGTGTTCAAGGCTTAGCGTTTTTTGTGCAACTTTAATATCTATTTTGACTTTACAAGAACAATGTATGAGGATTTATAGTATGTAATCCCAAAAGTATTTGCAATTCTTTGATAATGAAAACTGTGAAATATTCACAGGGATGCTTATGGATTTACTGTGAGACCTCAACATGCTCATACATACCGTGAGTATGCCAATATCTACAAGGTAATCCCATCCATATGTACCTTCTTGATTGAATGGCTGTCTTGCGGGTTTTTTTAAAGTGATAATTGTACATATGCTCATTCAAATACATGGTTTTGTTGTGTTTTCATTGTATTTTTATCAAACTCAAGCATTCTGTTTATATTAAGTTATTTCTGTTCACTTAGATTTAACACATAAAATTTCAGGAAGAAGAAGGAGAGAGATTACAGAAATGGAAGAGCTTTCTTGAGCAGCAAGCAGAGTGCACAAGAGCGGATAGTTGTAAAGAGGAAAATGACACTGAGCAGTCAAGTGATCCTGCTGAAACAGTAATCGGAGAAAGGGATGATTCAACTGAACCATCGGCCAGGGATGATTCAAATGTGCTGTCAAGTGATCCTTCTGAAACAGTAAGTGGAGAAAGGGATGTTTTAACTGAACAATTAGCCAGGGATGATTCAACTGTGCAGTCAAATGATTCTGTTGAAACAGTAAGTGGAGAAAGGGATGTTTCAACTGAACAATTTGCCAGGGATGATTCAACTGAGCAGTCAAATGATCCTGTTGAAACAGTAAGTGGAGCTGAAAAATTGGCCAGGGATGATTCAACTGAGCAGTCAAGTGATCCTGCTGAAACAGTAAGTGGAGAAAGGGATAACTCAACTGAACTATTGGCCAGAGATTCTGAAGTCACAGCCGAGAAGAATGAACCTGATAAAGATGTGAATGGTAAAGGTGATGATTCAAGAAAAAAGAGCCCTGAGGAAAGTGTTCCCACAAAGGAAGCTCCACAGGCAAAATCGCGTGAGGTGAAGACATGGGCAGGAATAAGTCCATCTCTGGATTGCATTGAACAGATGATGAGTGTACGAGTAAAGAAGAGAAAAAACATGAAGACCAAAAATATAAGATGTATGTACAATGATCTCTCATCAACTGATGAGGCAAGATTATTGGGTGACGAATCAGCAGACAATGACAAGGATGCATCCCATGATCATGGGAGAGTTGATAGTGCAAATACTTCTGCAGTAGAAAGTAGTACTAGTGATGATATGTTCCTGGAAACATTTTTTCCTTGGAAAGAAGAACTAGAGTCCCTTGTTCGAATAGGAGTGCCTAAGGATCTTAGAGGAGAGGTACAATATCACACTTTAACCGAATGTGGGAGTCTTAAATTTGATCTCCTGCACTGAAGATTTTTTATATTTATGCTCTTTATGGGGCAGGTGTGGCAAGCATTTGTTGGTGTAAGAGCTCGGCGAGTGGAAAGTTATTACCAGGAATTGTTGGCTACTGAATTTGATGCTAATGATGGCAAAGAGCATGATCAATTGTCATCTGGAGATAATAGAAAGCAACACGAAAGGGAGAGATGCAATGTGCCAGACAAGTGGAAAAAGCAGATTGAGAAGGTCGTTAGATGCATGGATCCTGGACTTTATCGTTCAGTCTTTTTAATTCGTAGGTGCTGCTTCTTTTAGGGTTCATCTTGAATGGTATTCAAGAATGTTTTCTTGCTAATTGTTGTCAGATTGTCTTTTGAATCTTGCAAGATTCATTACATGCAGTATGACTCATGTTGGCTTTCTTATGTAACAATACACCATTTCTACTTTGATTTTACACTGTTGGTGAAATTTCATTTGCAATATCCGGGCTTATGAATGCTTAGCACTCCTTCCGTCCGTGAAACATGGTCCTGTTTATTTGTACTTTTTTTTCTTTGCAATGTGTTGAAGGGTATTATGGGGTATTGTGAGGTTAGTTTATAAATAAAGTGACTGTTTATGAAAAATGTGTACAACATACTCACCATAAACAATCACTTTATTCATAAATGAACCTCACAATACCTCATAATGCCCTCCAACATATGGCAAAAAAAAAAAGGAGTTCAAACAAACAGAACCATTTTTCACAGACGGAGGTAGTATTTCTTTTACCTTAGTTTTAGATAATTTTTCTATTGTTGAATTCTTCCCCTTTATGCTCTCCTGTTTTTAATTGACTTTACTCTTTCCCTCATCGTAACTTCTTGTTAAATGCCAACGAAAATTGTTGTCATAGCTATTCTTATTGTGCATTTTATTCTCATTTCATAACTAATTTCTTGTTGGCATCATGCAGGATCTGCCTCGAACATTTCCTGGGCATCCTGCATTAAATGAAAACGGCAGAAACTCCCTACGGCGTGTACTTTTGGCATATGCTCAGCATAACCCCTCTGTGGGGTATTGCCAGGTGACTCATGCTGAGGCTTTAACTCATTTCTTCTTATCATAACCTCTTTAGTCTTTAGCATCAATTATAAAAGAAAGGTGACGATTTATTAAGTATGGTGTTATTAGTTAAGTCATGAAATTGAGGAAGAAAAACTAGAAACGAATATAATATGTTATTCTGTTAGCAAGTTATAATATACGAAATAACATATTAGGCAGGTTTACATGTAGAGAAATTTCAGGATCAAGCATTAATAGGTAGCTTTATTTCAACAACTTTGGTAGTGCGTGGTTCAGGTATCATAATATGATAATTAGGAGTCAAATTAATAGAGTAAACTACATTCATCTAAACACAAGAAGGTTGCTATTTATTCTAAAGTAGATACAGAAATTGCAAATAAAGAGATTGGTGATAGATAATATAGAAATAAATAATACTTCAGGTGAGTGCTGCAATCTGAAAATTAGTGGAAAATTATTAAAGAAAATGTCAAATTATAAAAACATTAGTGCTAGAAGCGTTCTTTGTTCAATTTGCACTAGTGAGAACTATGTGATTAAGGCCAAACGACATTAGTGATATGTTGTTTTATTAGTTTCTTTGAATTAATTTCCATTTCTTTGTTCTACGTTGTCGTTGTTCAGGCTATGAATTTTTTTGCTGGCTTATTACTTCTGATGATGCCTGAGGAAAATGCTTTCTGGTAATTTTTATGCTTTACCTTTAATCATTCTAGTTGGACATGGATGTTTTTGATAACTTAGGGAGGGAAAAAGTCAGAAGATCTCATGTAGTCACTGTTGGCATTCCATCTAGGGTGATTTGTTGCTCTTCCCTTTCCTTCCGAATTCAAGTATCAATAACTTTTCATTATTTTCTGAAACAGAATTCATTTTGTTAAGTACTAAGAAGTAGACAGAAAAAGATGTTATACTAGCAAATGGTTGGCGTTGCAAAAAATATTTATCATATATTTGGTGGCTGAAATGCTGATTTCAGAGAATTTGTATGTCTATTACATTAGTCATCTCCATATCTTGTCTTCGCTCAGCCTCCTTCCATTTGTTACTTATCTTCTTAAAGTCCCTATGTCATTGTTTGCGACCACTAATGGAACTCAAATTTTTAACACTACCTCTGTACTTTACTTCTCTATTCCTTCTGAAAGAAATCACTTATAGTTTTACTATTTCTGCAGTTGTATATCTGTGGAGAGGTGACCACTATTAAACATTACTCTGCCTTGTTATAGCATTTCCATCATATCTTATGTAATCATTGTTTCTAAAAAAAAAAAAAAATTGAGCAACATTAGTATGACTATCATTTTTCACTAACTTAACATGTCGTTAATCAAAATAGTCACAATGTGGTTTAGTACATGAAGCAGAACTTATCACGTCAGCCATGTAAAAGTTTGAATATGGGACCTGTGACAACACACTTGTATCAAATGCAAATGATTCTACTGTCACTGCATTACCTCATGTAAAAAAAGAGTAACAAATAACGAACATTGCCAACTGGTTTGTCGCGAACCTTTCAGGACATTGGTGGGTATAATGGATGACTATTTTGATGGTTATTTCTCACAAGAAATGACAGAGTCTCAGGTTCGCATCTCAATAATTATTACTTTTGGTGATACCATATGCTCATCTTGACAGAAGTGACGTCTCAGGTCTTTGTTTCTTCATAGGTTGACCAGCTTGTTTTCGAGGACTTGGTGCGTGAGAGATTCCCTAAACTGGGTTTGTCTAGTAAAATCTTTTTTCCTTTAATTGCGTGCATATGTTGAATGTATGAAGTCCCTCGCTGAATCCTAGTTACTGCAGCGAATCATCTTGATTACTTGGGGGTGGAGGTGGCATGGATATCTAGCCCCTGGTTCCTTTCTATTTTCGTAAATACGCTTCCATGGGAAAGTGGTATGAACTTCTTTATTTAGTGGATAATTTAATTATCACATATCCATTCTTTATATGCTTTCGATTATTTTGATTAGACAACTCTTTCTGACATAGCATAAGCTATTTTACATTTTTCCTAACTTCAGTTCTTCGAGTGTGGGATGTGATTCTGTTTGAAGGAAACCGTGTCATGCTCTTCCGAACTGCACTTGCATTGATGGATCTGTATGGTAATGTTACCTGTCTTCTGATTAATTTTGTATGGAACAGATTGAATTATCACGCCCTATTATCTGCAGGACCTGCTATAGTTACAACTAAGGATGCTGGAGATGCTATAACACTATTGCAGACACTTACTGGTTCCACTTTTGATAGCAGCCAACTTGTTTTGACTGCTTGCATGGGTTTCTTGGCTATAACCGAAGATCGACTGCAAGAACTGAGAGAAAAGCATCGACCAGCAATAATAGCAGCACTTGAGGAAAGAGCCAAAGGGGGTCGAGTTTCGAAAGATCCTAAAAGTCTAGCAACCAAGTTATACAGTTTCAAGCATGACCGTGGATCAAAAGTAAAAGAAAACAAGAATGAAGCAGGGTCAGATGGGGAACCAAATACAGATTCTTCTGGGAACCTGGATGAATTTCTTAATGGCATAACCATTGATTCTGAAGTCGATTCTGTTCCAGATCTTCAGGAACAGGTAGATTGCTGTCCGTTTGAGTAAGAAATACTGATTAGCTAGATATATTTGATTTAACAAATCAAGGAAACAAAGGTGATATTCACCATTACGTTGCATTCTTTAAGCAGTGAATGAATCCTGTCTCTCTCATTTTCACTATCTTGTTTAATTGAACATTATATAGTAAAATCTAGAAGCCACTCATCTACAAGATTATGTTAATTTTGTTTTTTGGTTATATGATTGAAATAGACTTAATTCTATGCCACCTACTATAAGATTAAACTAATATGCCTACTTTTCTACAGGTGGTTTGGTTGAAGGTTGAGCTCTGTAAGATGCTAGAGGAGAAGAGAGCTGCTGAGCTCAGGTTAGTAGTACTAGAATGGTACATATCGTAAATTCCAAAACTGAACATCTCTGTTAGATTTTTTTTTTTTTTGATTCATAATATTCTGTCAGTATTAAAAATGAATGCTTAGGGGTTAAGTTGGACGAATGTTCTCCATTTTTCAGGCTACAATTCAATGCATGCTTGCTCGATTTTCTCATGTTTTTCAAGCAAAAACAATGAATATTTGCCTATCCTTCAAGAGCTATAATATATCACTGCAAAGCAGTAATGATTAAAAAAAATTACTTTCTGAAGTTATTTGACGGTCATTTCAATGAGATATAAATCTGATAATAATCTGTAAAATAGAAATTACTCCAAATTTTATCAACTACAAATAATGTGCTGTTTCTCAGAACTGAAGAATTAGAAGCTGCATTCATGGAGATGGTCAAAGAAGATAACCGAAGGGAACTGAGTGCAAGGGTATTTTATAAATCTCTTATTCTTTGTAGTTAGATTGTTTTGTTCTAACCTCTGTGCTTAATCAATTACACTAACTGGAATAAGAGGGAGAGCATACTTTACTGGTTTTCCTTGTCAGAATATTGAAGTAGCGTATATATTTTATTTTTTCAGAAGGTTTTGTTTTCAATTGAGTCTCAAAAGTACATAATGTGGTGCAGGTTGAGCAGTTGGAGAAAGAGGTTGCTGAACTACGGCAGACTCTAGCTGATAAGAAAGAAGGGGAGAATGCAATGCTTCAGGTTTTATTTTTCATTGGCACATTTAATTAGTTGGATGATGACTAATGGTGGTCTTGTTAATATTCATAGTTACAAGGGCTTTGTTTTAGGTTTTGTTGAAAGTTGAGCAAGAACAGAGGGTAACTGAAGATGCTCGCCTTCTTGCAGAACAACAAGTTGCTGTTCAGAAACGTGCTGTGCATGTTCTTCAGGTTATATATCTTTTATAGCAGTTATTCACATTCAGTTTCTCTGCTTTTGCTATTTTTTTTGTTTACTTTTCTCTTCAATTCGTAAGGAATTTAAGCCACATGGGAGGAAGAATACCATTCAAACTCCAAGTTTTGTCTACTTCACTAAAAAAATCAAAATAACACTCGAATTATTTATATCCTAAAATTTGTGCTTATTTTAAATGTTATATCTTCATTTAATCTCATTATTCTTCTAATTTTCTATGTTTAAAATGTTATCAGAACGAATCTAGGCGTATTTATGTATTTTCAAGATAGAAAAGTTAAAAGAAAATCGGGTCTAAAATGAAAGATATAATATTGATAAAGCACCATGTCATGTTTGATGATATAAAAGTAATTGAAGGGTATTCTTTTACACTTTTTAGTATGTTCAATCAAAATTGACTAAATAAACATGAGAGCATATAAGAAAATAGAGAGTGTATATAAACCTCATCCGAACAAAAAATAGCCAAAATGATACATGACATAGCCGTAGGTGGCTATATGGCTGAAGATTTAATGAACATTATAATCACCTGAATATACTAAACTGCTTTCGTGAAGATTGGTTTTTTGTATATAAGCAGGAAAAATACGATGAGATGGAGAAGCGTGCTGTCATGGCAGAGTCAATGCTGGAAGCCACGCTGCAATACGAATCTGGCCAAAATAAAGCCGCCTTGTCTTCCCCAAGGTGAGTGTGTGAGAGATAACTATACTTCTTAAAATCAGAACCATGCATTGCATCACCTATCATCATAAGTAATATCACAAAGATCATCAATTCAACACTTTATGATGTATCATTTTATAAGTAGTTATGAAAAGGTGGTAATGATAAGGAAATATATTTGCATTATAGGCCCGGACGTCCAGAATCTCCAAAGAGGGGACTACTCTCGTTTGGCCTAGGTTGGCGCGACCGGAACAAGGCAAGTTTCTTAATTACTTTTCCTATATTCATGGTTATAAGTAGAACTTTATTCAGCTCGACTTGAACTCGATTAAGCTTCTTGTTCCGACTAGTTGTATCAATATTCCAAAGCATGTCGTAGTTCAATCATGAAGGCTTGATAATATCAGCTCCATAAGTACTTATTACAGATAACTTGTATGACGGTCTCACATATGAGCCGGATCTCATTTATTATATTACACTCCTTCCATCCCTGGTTAAACTTCTCATTTTGCCAAAGAGGTGTCCCAAGTAAAACTTATCATTTCTTTTAATGGGAAGTAAATGTGCCCACTTCTCTTCGATCTTTATCTCCCTCACTCTACCTTTTCTCCTGATCCCTCACTCTACCTTTTCTCCTTCCTATCTAGAGTTGTCGAAACGGGTTCTGCCCGGACCGAAAAAGTCAACGGCCTGGTTCTGCCCCATTTGACGCCTCTATTCCTATCACATCTCAACACCACTACATATCTAAGAGTCTGTTTGGCTAGACTTATTTGAAATATCATTTATAAGATCATCTCAAACAAGGCTCTGTCCTACTCATAAATTTATGTAAAATACTTGCAAACCAATCAAGTTGGATATTGTTGAGCCCTAATTTCAATATGAGTATGTATAGAGTGAAATTGGTTTATATAAGAATTACGGAAGGGTATTAGTTGTTTTCATTGAAGAGCATTATTGGTTTACACTGAAGAGTCTTAGTTTATTTTCACTGAACAACCAAGACTCTTTAGTGTAAATCAGTAATACTCTTCAGTAAATACAACTAATATTTTTTAATGAAAACAACTAATATCCTTCAATGATTCATGTATAAACCGGTTTCACCCTATATTTTGTCTTTCAATATTCATTCTCTTGTTTTACATATGGTATTATTTTGACAGGCGCCTGCAGAAAGCAAACTTAAGGATGGATCTGATACAAGCAACGTGGCTGCTGATACTAATGGCCATCAGGAATAGAGAAGCTAAATTATTTCAGCTAATCCGAGTAATGATGCTGATTCTTTGTTAGGAGGAGATTGCTCACTCACTTCAGCTGTATATTTGATTGATTTATTATGTCATCAATTATTTGATGAAATGAGGCAATGCATATATTATCGTTTAGTGTAATGGAATCTGTGTTCATAGACATATATATGTATTCCCTCCGTCCCGGTGGAATTTGTATACTTTCCTTTTTGGTTCGTCCCTAAAGAATTTGCACTCTATAAAAGGAACATTAATTTGCATACACACTCATAAAAATACATGTATATTTTTTCATGTGTTATCATTTTATTCAAACACTGAATATTTTCTTAAAAATTGTGCTCAATCAAGTTTTGTGAAAACTATCTCGTGCATATCATTTGAGAATGTATCAGAATTTAGAAGGCATGACCACAACTTAAATTAATCGATTTAGAGAAAATAGATGGAAACTTTTGTGAAACAACTCATAAAACGTATTCAGAGAAAAGCTCTTTTTTTTCTGGTTATATTAATATAGAAACTATAATTTGGTACTTAGACGAGCTTATGTTAAATTTGATTATTTTCATTAAATAAATATTATACTCCCTCCGTCCCAGACGAATTTGCACACTTTCCTTTTTTTGATGTCCCAAACCAATTTGCACACTACCTAAAAAGGAAACATCGATTTGCATGCATACTCACATAAATATACACATATTTACCCATATGCCACTACTTTAATACTTTTCTTAATATGTGTGTCATCCCAGGGGTGCAAATTCCCCTGGGACGGAGGGAGTAATATATACCATCCGTTTAATTTAATTTAATAAAAAAATTATTCATTAGTATTAAAAAGTGTAAGTTAAGGAATTATTAGTTCTTTTATTATTACTATTGATTGGAGTTTACTTTATTGAATCAGAAATAGTATTTTTTTTAAATTAGTTATTTTGAAGAGCTCGTTTTATTCATTCACGGTGAATTGACACAAAATAAATCAAAACATACAAAAAAAAGAGCTTATAAGCTATTTCGAGAACTTTCATATCGTGATATTAAAGAAATAAAATCAAACGTAATCAAAGCCCAAAATCAGTGGCCTTATTACCCTAGCAACAAATGGCAATTTAACCGCCTTGTTGCAACACTTCGACATATAACGTTACAAAAAAATAATACAAAAGCAGCATCCAACAGCATTAAAATGCCTAAGTGGACTCTCATCTCATTGTTTGTTATTTCTTCCGTATAGAGAAAAAAAAGAAGGTAACTAAGTGAAAATGAATGGAAATAAGTTATTGTCTTCAAAATTTTATGCATGAAAGTCAGCATTCTGAGAAAAACATCCGAATTTACGCTGTGGCTGACTGTTTAACATCCTTCTCGTCGAGGTTCAGAGCTTCCAGCAATTTCGGCCATGTTTCCGGGATACCTCCAGGCAAAACGAATTCGAGGAGTTTTCCTTGGCTACGATAGAAATCCTCCACTGGCTGACTCTGCAATATTGGAAAGAAATTGTATTAATTAAGAGATGTAGTAGACTCGAGTGCAAAACTAATCGGCATTTTCCATATACGGGAGATTTTAGGGGCCCCACCATATGCAGGGGTCGGCAATTTAGTAAAAGTCGAGTAATTCTCAGTTTTGTGTAATATTGGACCCTGAATTTCGCCAGAATCCCACGTGCAAGTTTCCCAAAAAATTGAGATTTGATAAAATTTCCTTAAATTCACATTAATTAAGGATTGCTATATGATGGGCGAAAAGGCCACACCTCCTATTTAGTTACAGGACAAAATTTTCACAATTTTCTTATCGAAATCTACATTATCCAACCACAAGGCTAGCCAATAATATAATGCAACTCACTTCACTTCACTTCAAATTCACAAGAAAAAAGATCAATCTTTATTCTGTTAGTTCTATTTACATTCATACCATTAATATTTTTCTTACCTCACTCTAATTAATTTAATATAAGTTTATCCACCACTAAGATTCAGTTGAGAGGGGGAAGGTGGTACCTTTTCATTGTATATGCGAAGTCTTTCTTTAACGATAGCTTCTGTGTCATCAGACCTGGTAATGAGCTTCGACATACATTCTGAAGGAGGAAAAAGGGGGGCCATACTAATGTCAGGATTCCCGTTTTCGCCCTTGACATTGATCGAGGCCACGTTAAAGTTCTTCCCACATTGACTGCAAATCCTTCTTCCAAGGCATTTCTCTAGCAGTACATTTTCAGGGAGCTTCAAGTTTACTACCAGATCAATATCCGTGACTTCATCTAATATTTCCTGTATAAAATAAAAAACAATAAATTATCAAACCAGCAGAGAAATCTATTTCTAGAGATGAAAAAGGAGTTTATAGTTGGCATTTCCAGAACAAAAAGAATAGTTTGTAGATGAGTGTAAAATGCAACTTTGATAGAATACTTTGTGGTACAAGGGAACTCTTCACTTTAAACAGTACTCAGTTTTTGATGCAGAGCAATTCTTTGTTTCTGATTGACTAAATAACATATCTGCAACTTCAAGATTTTCTTAAAACTTGTTCTGGTTCCTGATTAGCTAAAAAAAATTATATTTATTTGAGCTAATGATTAAGGTTTACTTTAAGAAGTGTATAAGACACATCTAAAGTATGTTCAAATGGATATGTTAATAGCAGTTGTAAAAAGGAAAATGTGAAAATCCATAAATCCGTAAATCGTAAATGAGAAGTAACAAGCACCCCAACCAAAAGTATGAACACTTCAAAATTGAAAGGAACCATTCAATATCTATTACTCCCTCCATCCTACTATATTGTTTCCCCTTTATATTTTTGTTTTGTTTACGGAAGTGTATTGTTTATTAATATATGGTGGACAAAATATTGACTTTTGTGTAAACAAAGTAATAAGGAGTTGTGAAAAAATAAAGGGTAGTTGTTTGAGAAAATATTTGTTTATTAATATATGAAGTGTTGGTTTTGCTTTTTAAGGAAAATGAGAAACTTATTGTGGTGTGGGACATCCAAAAAAGGAAAGTGAGAAACTTGTACATGGTAAAAAAAAAACATTGTCTTTCCAAACTCCTCTCAATTCAGAATCTCTCAAGAAAATAATAGCTGAGATAAGAGAAAATCATTTTTTTCTGAGCTAAATTGTGTTAGAAAACCAATGTTTTAGTTGGTGTACCATATCATGTTAGATAAAACAATTTACCACCCCTTGATGTCATATACTAGCCTTCACATAGTAAATTTACTTACTGCTTGTCTAACTGTACGGGGAAACCCATCCAGTATAAACCCTGCTTCTCCTTCGGTTTCTCCCTTCTCAAGCCTCTTTGATAATAAATTTATAATTATCTCATCCGATACCAATTTACCTTGGTTCACAATCTCTGAAAGCTGCACCACGTAATCAAGGAGTTCAGTCACACAAAGTAAAAAAAGGCAAGACTGCATGAGCAGAAATACTAAAGAAGATGGGAGAAATACAGCTTACTCAAGATTAAGTTCATATTTTAGCATTACACATTTAAAGTCCAGAATACAGTAATAAATCAATTTATGGCCACAATAAATAAGCCTGAACTTCCACAACACCCCAATATACTGAAAGTTCAGCGCTCTATATTGTACTGAGATCACTCATGTATACAGCATCACGATTTTTCCACTCCTCTATTGGATATCTCAAACTCAATACTCCCTCCGTCCCTGAAAATTGGTCATTCTTTTGCACGTGGTTTTAATGCGGTATGTCGGAGAGTATTATGGGATTTTCTAAGGTCCAATTTTTAATAAAATGATCGTTTATGGAAAGAATGTGGAACGAACTTTCCATTAACGATCATTTTATTAAAAAAAAGAACCTCACACAACCCCGTGATACTGTCCCACATATCACAATTTTTCCACTCCTCTACTGGATATCTCAAACTAAATATTTTGTTTTAAAATTTTACATCAAGTGAAACACATCACCATGGAAAACACACTAGGTGTACATATAAACACAAAAACATACTTTTATACATGCAGCAAGAACATTCGCATAGCATCTTTAAATTCCTATACAACTAAAACGAAGATCTCGGACCTCCATTACCTAATCACGCTTATAACGTTTATGAACATACAAGCACACATCTACATAAATTGTATTTCAGCATCCAATATCAAGGGATTTCACACACACATCTCATAGCAATTACTGTCGACTAACGTCCTACGAACTGAATCGAATCAAATCTAACACCAATATCATTATCGAAAAAGCGTACTTGCTTCGACAGAGGACCGTTGGATCTTAGCTCGTCGCGGACGAGATCGCCGGTGGCGATGTGCGGAACACCGAGGAGAGCTGTGAGCCGACTGGCGTACGTACCTTTTCCGACGCCAGGGCACCCGAGAAATACCCACTGGACATTCCTGGCCTTGGGATCTACGCGAGGAGGACAGGATTGGGGATTAATTTCGGTGGCGGCCGCCGTGGATAGAGACCTCCGGATGAAGTAGGCGGCGGAAGTGGAGGACGAGGATCTGAAGAGGCGGGCAACGGCCGCCATTGGTGGTGGTGGCGAGGGTTACACGGCGGCGGCGGAAGAGGAAAGGAAATTTGGGCGAGGATTTAATTTAAAGAATAGATGTGTAATTTTTCTACGCTTTTGTATTAAACCACGATATTTTGCGTGAGGAATATTTGTTGAGATTCCCATTTGATTCGAAAAAATTAGGGGTTTTCGTTTTACTTTTAGTCACACTTCAAAATTCACTAAATTTACCCCAATAAAATTAATAAATTACTAAAATAAAATAATATTTTTATTCTATTAAATTAAAATAAAATAATAACACCTCTCAATCATATTCTTATGAAGGTCCTTCTTCTTGAAAAAAGAAAAAAAAATTCCTTCTTATTATTTAACTTTTGATTGAAATTTGAAAAAAAAAACTTGAAAAAAACAATTTAAAAAAAATTAAATGTATTTTAAATAATATAATAATAAATTTTCAAATACATACAAATTATAAAAAATAATTAATAAAATAAAATTCTTCAAAAATATAAAATATAAATAATGATAAAAAAATTGTAAAAATTTTATGAATTTGTAAGTAAAATTAAAAAAACAAAATTAATATACTAATTTTGAAATTAAATTATCTAAAATACTAAAATCAAAGTCAAGAAAATTTGGAAGATAATTCACTCATATTTATATAAGAAAAACTTAGTCATTTTATGTATATCTATTTTTGTCTTTATAATTATAAAAGGTATGTTTATAGAATTTTGGGGCGTGAGTAATGAGACTTTAAGAATAGTTTTTTTTTTTCAAGTCCACTGTTTAAATTAACTACAATCAAATCCATGTATGACATATCCGACTTCAGAAAGAGCAGAGCACGGATGACTAACTGAGCATCTAATTCAACCACGAGATGGCTTATTCTCTGTTCCTTCGCAACCACCGAGCCTCAACATATAGCTAGGGCCTCTGCCACAACAACATCTGTCGAGTAACATCACTCTCGAAACACCAAGCAACCATCCCACCCTCATCACGAGCCTGCAATAGGTGCACCTGGTCCAAGCCTGATGGATGCATTCGTATTAAGCTTCAATTTAAAGGTCGTTGTTGTCGGCACGAAGATATGACTAAAAAAGCTCGTATATTATTGGTAGCTCAAAGTATGACCCCCATCTCCGTTAAAAATGTATATTAAAATACATGCAAATTATGAGCATATACCAAATTGTCCACAAAGTTGTAGAAAAAAAACACCAAAGCTCTCCTCGTATATCCCATGCAACTCCCGTTTAATTCAGTCACTGCATCAAGCTTTGACTAAATAAGATGGGAAACGGGTAAAATATGAACAAAAAAGAAATATATAGTTCTCAAATCAAACATATTGAAGAAAACGAGGAATGAAATAATATGTCGTTTTATTAGTCATCGTAACCATCGTCCGCACAAAATTATGCGAAAAGGTCTAAAAATAACCCACGTTAAAGAAATAATAATTTTTCACTAAAATAACCGAAAATTACGTTCAACCAAAAAAAATTCAATTTTTTTAAATACATAATAATTATCGGGAAAAATTTAAAAAAATACATATGTCCAGTGTTTTTTTTTTTTTTTAACATTTTTTTTAAATTATCAAAATATTCATATTTTTTTCCCGAATATTTTTTGGGTTAAACTCCCACAAAAAAATTACTATGCGTTGCCGGGTTTTTTAAAACGCATATCTAAATTCCGATTATTATTTTTTTATATAAAAATATGTGATTATAAAAGCGTCCAAGTATTCGTGGAGTGTCCCACTCATAAATATCAAATTTCTCTAATTCCAAAATAAATATATAAATCAATAAATCGCCACGTGGAAGCTCAAAGTCCCCAGACATTTCCCACGGTCTCCTTCTCCGATGGCGGTTTCCCTCTCTGCAACCGCTCCACACGGCGTCGCCGCCGCAGCTAAGAGAATTCAAAATCACTCCTCGACTTGCAACGTCTTAGCTAATCCGTCACAGAAATTCTCTCACTGCCGTAAATATCCTCCCATTCGTTTTCGTCATGCTAAATCGCCATTCAGAAACTCACGCAATGAAAGGACCGTTCCCTCCGCCGTCTCCGACACCGGAGGTAAGCTTCAATTTAAGCTTCTTTGTCGGTTTTTTTGTTTTTTTCATATTTCAACGTGATATTAACCCTCGGCCAGGAGTTTTGGGTTTGATTTCGACATGAAAATTATTTGGAAAATGGAAATGAAAAAAGGTGCAATATACTGATGGAAAAATGATTTGAGCTCTTTTAAGCGAATTGTAGATATTAATGCTTCGCGGCGTAAATATGCTGAGATTTTATGGTTATAGTTAGAGCATGTATAATATTTCTGTTGTAATGTTTTGTATTGCATAATCATCTGAGAATGTATAGTTCATATCTGATTTTTCATATAATGGGGAAAAGAGAAGTTGAAATTGCTGATTATTGTGGCTGTTTTAACATCTGAGTTAATTTGGAAAGGGTGTAGGAGGAGGAAATTGAATCTACTTTCTCAGGAAGTTCCTATAGAGTGTGTAGTTATAAATTAAGATGGTTGGTGATATCAAAATTTAAAACTGGGAATGTGGATTTTGAAATGGAATTGAAGTGCTGATGATTGTGAAGCAGGAGCCAGTACTTCTGCCCTGTCTGAGGGCACCACCGACTCATTGGACAGTGTGCTAGTGTACGACTTGAATGGAAACGAAACACCCCTTTCTGATTTATGGAAAGATAGGAAAGCCGTGGTTGCATTCGCTCGCCATTTTGGGTGATTATGTGAAGCTTTGTGCTACGATTCTCTGTTTCAATTAAATCTAATTTGCATAAGTTTAAGTTTTTTTATCTCTTTATTGCCGTTACAGATGTGTGCTGTGTCGGACAAGGGCTGCCTACCTTGCAGCTGAAAAGGTAAATTCTCTCTTGACTGTGATATAGCCCATAATGAAAGACAAGATTGTCAATCAAAGAAGTAGGAAAGTGCTGAGAAAAAAAAAAAGTAAACCTGGACGTCTTGAAATAAAAAAATTATTCTTATGATGGACATGCTGATTACCCAATCATTGCTTCAAAAATCATCTTGGCTTGCTAGTTTTCAGAGACTAAAGTGATAGACATCTTAATTAGTCATAGAAGCAAAGCATGAATTTGTCCATTACTGCTGGCAAACAGAAATAATACGAAAATTCATTTATAAACATAACCGAATTTTTATTTATAAACATCTGTGGCAAACTTAAAAAAGCTATTAAGAGAAAAAAAAAGTATAGAAGAAAAGGTGTAAATTAACTCTTTATGGAGTTGTTGATAATCAACCCTCATACAATAGCAATATGTGATCATTTATATTTCAAGGACCAAAAAGATGGGCACTTTTTATAGTGAAGTGTTTCTTTTAATGCGCTTCATTCAGTGAGACTGAGAGTATTATAACTGAAGATTTAAAATATTCAAGTCTTGGCGTGATAGCCCTGAAATCGTCAGTTTTTTTTTAAATAATAATATTATGCTTATTTGGCAGGATAAGATGGATGCAGCTGGTGTGGCACTTGTTTTAATTGGGCCTGGCAGTGTAGATCAGGTATATAGTGATCTATTCCTATTGTTGGGTTCTTGGCTTACAATTTCAATAACAGCCTCTTGGAAAATGGTATTTTCTTTTATATCCATCAGTATTCCAACTTCAACTTCTACCCATCGAGCTGTTCATGATTTTTCTTTTTTCTAAATATAAGATAGTTTGTTCTCTGTTATGTAAGTTCAATGTACTCTGTCAATTTTTATTCGAGGCCTATTGCCCCTTCCCCACATGTTATTCCTTCATGTCCCTTCCAATAATTGTTGTTTCTACATGATTAATGAGTTATTGGAGCAGTGATTAGTGTTGTCTTGGCAGGCAAAAGCATTCTATGAGCAAACGAACTTCAAAGGTGGTGAGTTTCTAAATTGATCCACACGAAATCATCAAAACTTGATATTGGGATGTTCAAGATTGACATTACATAATGACATCTGTTGTTTTTCTGTCATTTATTTTTCTGTTTTGTTTGTCATTTTCTTGACATGGCTGCTTACAAAATAAAATAGGTGCCCAAATCAATACATTACCCTACTACATCGAGGATTTTCTTTTTATAATAATTGATCTAAAATTTTATCAACAAGAATAGTTAGAAATTTGTTTAAACATGTCGCAATATCAATATCTAAGTTGTTACCAGTAAAGTGTATATAACAAGAAGGCGATTCAATGACATGTAACTAACATAGTTATAATATTGCATTTTGGTGCAATTTCCTGGTTTTTGGAATAGCTCTAAAATCATTCAACAAAGCTTTTTTTGTTGTAGAGGTTTATGCAGATCCTACCCATTCATCTTATGAGGCCCTGAAATTCGCCTCTGGTGTTACCACTACATTTACTCCTGGGGTATGGTAATGCTTTAATTCCTGTGTTTATGGCTTACCTTTCTCCGGAATCAGCCAATAGCTACAAGAGTTGTCCCATTTGTGAAGCAGGTCAACTTCATGTTTTTTACATCTTTTTTATTTTTTATTTTCAGGCTGCTTTAAAAATAATACAAGCATATGTTGAAGGCTATCGACAAGACTGGGCACTTTCGTTTGAGAAGGATACAAGAACAAGGGGTGGCTGGTACGTTACTCCATCCAGTAAATGCACATTTTCAAGTGAAAATTTGTTGACCGTTTACTTTTTGTTATCTAGTTTAAATTTCTTATGGAAGAGCATGTTACACTTTTAAAGTAAGTACATGTGATTTTCTGATAGATGGTGTGATAACTCTAACGAGAGAACTTTTGATGTGCGGATAATATGCTTCTGCTGCACTTGGTTCTGGTGGTGAATTTCTCTTATTACATTGGAAATGTGATTGCTTCATGTCACATAGTGTATTAGGGCATGTTTGCAAACCCAATGAAAAAGCTAGAAATATGTTACAGTTTTAAAAAAGTGCTTCTACACACCTCTATCAGGTTTGCAACACTTGTCATTCAATATCTTGTGTGAGACCTTCTCATGGAATCATTATGTGATGGAGGTTCAAGGTCAATTATCCAACCAAAAAGCAAAACTCAAATCCACCTTCAAATGGATTGGGCGTTCTCGATCATTCTAATCGTATTTTGAAGATTGGATGTGTCCGGTTCACTATGACACACACACCCCCCCCCCCCCCCCAAAAAAAATATATATATGTTGTGTTTATATATTGATGTTCATTTGCAGGAAACAAGGAGGCATCATCATTGCTGGCCCTGGTAAAAATAACATCTCGTATATCCACAAGGTTAATCCCGTTCATCCTCCATATTTCAACATTTATTACCAAACCAAACAAAATAGGTTACCGAAGCTACACACTCTTTTACTTCGGAGTTCTTGCATAGTAGTAATGCTTTAGGGTGTAATCGAGTAGAGTCAACCAGAGACTCGACTCTTTCACTTGTATAAATATTTTAAACCACACTGTAATTAAATTAAAAAAGGCTCTACATTCAACTTGGTTATTTACACTATGTAACTGCTTTATTTCTACAGGACAAAGAGGCTGGGGATGACCCTAAGATGGAGGATATATTGAAGGAATGCTGTTTGCAAGGCAATTGAGAAGCACTCCTTACGTCGTCTGTGTTATTTCGCGGGTAATAGAGTCTCGTCGATTTGTGTTGATATTAGGATGCACAAGAAATCCAATATTTAGCTACAGATTTGGCTTCCTATGAAGCAAGCAATGCTTCTAGAACGTGAAAACTCTTGATATATAGACACTGACTTTGGTGAATACTAGTTGAAGTCTTCAATTTTAATTTTCTCTCTCTCGATCCCAATTATAAAGTAGGTCTCCTGTGGATTAGATTCACGGAACTTTCATTTTAAAAAAAAAAAGTTAGTTTATTGATGACTTGTGGCGGTTCGTGAGGAAGTAATCATAATATACTATATTGGAGGGGCTGCAAAATCCTATGTGGCGAGCCCCCCACTATCTATTTCAAAATCTTGTTGTATCCTTCTTTGTAGTCCCTTATAACAGCCCTCAAATTTTTCTATTTAAATCACTTTTTTTGCCCCATTCCTTCATATCGTGCATCGGTTGCCCATCTTCTACACGAAACGGGTAATGGAAGCCGGCACCAAATAAATGGCCATGGTTTTGTTTCGATCAATTCGAGTCGCCCGACTTCATTATTCGCATGGACGTTTTTTGATTCGGCGGATGTTGGTACGTGAATCCGGCAACAAGGCCAGTGTTTTGTGCTTTTGTTCCGATAAATTCAAATCGCCTGGCTTCATTATTCGCATGGACGTTTTCTGATTCGGCGGATGTTGGTACGTGAAGCCGGCACCAAGGCCATTGTTTTTGTGCTTTTGTTTCGATCAATTCGACTCGCTTGGCTTCCCTATTCGCTCGGAATGTCGGCTGTGAAGATGATCGTCTTCCCCGTGTGACGCATATATTTTTTTGTCCGATGTAATTGTATTTGCCGTGATGTGGTGTATTTCATTTGATCGTTTATTACTGCAGTTTTCTATGAAGATCTTCTTAATTCATAAATTTTACATTCACAGATCTATTGACCTGGTGTATTATTAATTAATTGTATAAATAATGTTAGAAATTATTGAATGTGTTCGTGTAAATATATTGATCTTCTTAATTCATAAATTTTTGTTAATTATCCACGATTTAGTGTAAATTCTTCTTAATTAATTGTATAAATAATACATTGAATATGTGTTAGTATAATATTAAAAGTATTAAAGTGCGTAAATGATATTGCTTGACTAGATTATAAATTAGGGTTATTATTTATACTAATTTCAAATAAAAGATTCGGGAATTCTGGTAATTATTTTAATATATTTTAGGATTATTGTTTACGTGGTTTGTTTGGAATTATTTTAAATATTTAATTTGTTCCATATTGGATCATGCGTTGCATGTATACATTGCTACAAAGATAGGCATATTTAAATAGACGGTTGTTAATTGAACGAGATTTTAGGTCAATCTGGCGGATTAATCTATTGGATTAAATAATTTCATCTTTGACCAAATATTACGTGATGTTTAAATTATATTAATTACATATTTCATTTTTTTAGGTATATAAGGTTATAAAATATTGTTCATATGGCTTTTAAAAAATAATTTTAGAAATTATTGAATGCCTTCATTTGGTGAAGTCACGTATGTAAATATAAGAATCAGGAATTCTGTCAATTATTTTAATATATTTTAGTTATATTTTTTGCTTGGTTTATTTGGAATCATTTTAAATGAGATATATGTATAATTAGATAACCGGATTTTAATTGCACGAAAATTAGGGTCAATCTGCCGGATTACATGAGAGATATGCATAAGTATAGGAATTCGGTTGATTATCTACATATATTTGGAATTTTAAATTTTTTTTTATTATGATAGGAGATAAGTATGGTTAATTAAACGGTCATTGCGCTAATTAATTGGATTAAACGATTGTAACTTTGACAACTGAATACGTGTTTTTTATATTCTATTGATTAAATATTTCCTTTTTTATTTATATTAAATGGGGTTTTTTTTGGAATCATTATTAATATACGAGTATTAATTAAATTGTTATTTAGCTAATTACCCAGAATGTATCACGTTAGATATTGTTCATATGGCTGTTAAAAAATAATTTTTGAAATTATTGAATGCCTTCATTATGTGGATTACGTGATTTGATGAGAGACATGCATAATTATACGCTACCGATTACGTGATTAATTTTACTATAAAGGAAATTAATTAATATCACTTCTATGGATTGAGTAGGGTTTTAGTAATATGCCATTGTGATTTCCTTTCAATTATTAACGGAAATTATATGGATGAAAACCTTTTAAGTATATGGATAAAAAATATTGAATCTTAATCAAATTTGTATTAAATATACTATAGACTGAAGAAATATAAAAGTATCCAATTTCCTTTTTTTAAAAATATTTTTTGTAACTAATATATATTTGGAGGTGGATTCTATATATTACGTTCATATTATTAAAGTTGCTTTTTAAATATTTATTATAATTATATCTTTATAATTGATAGTGATAATTGGTTCAAATGATTTATTAAAATTTGTATGTTTAATGTGTATATTGATGCTCACTATACCATTGATCACTATCATCTTAATGATATATTTATTGTGCAAGACGTACAGATGAAATTAAGGGATTTTTTTTTTCCAAAGATTATTGCACATGTTTATGATACATTTATTTACTGAGCAATTATATTATGGAGATTGAATAATTTTGGTCCTATAATTAGTTCAGATGATTTATTAAAATTTAATAATAGTTATTCATAATTAATACTAATAATGGTCATTCCTAATTAATAAGTTCATTTGTATGTTTATACGCATACTCCTATACCATTGATCACTATCATCCGGTTCCTTGAGCTACCGTTCATTTTTTTAGGGTATGTTTTTCATTTTTTTATTTAAGTTATTAGCATAATTTGTGATGTCTGAAATTGGTGCGGTATTAGTCCTTTATTCTTTCGGATTAATGGTTTAACACTAATTAAATGATAAGATGACGTCCACTAATCTATAATTTCTTGGTGAATGTTTACACAAATATTATTTATTTTTGGTAATCTTCTCCAACCTAATATGGTAATTTTTTTAGGTTGGTGCATAGGTGCAATATTTTCAAATGATATTGAGATGTGGGTGCATGAACTATCTGATGGTTCTTCAGTTTTGTCGACTCTGATTCTTAGCCAATGTAATTTGTATAGTTTGACACTTATAGAACTGGAAAAAAATTGGTTATTTTTAAGGGGTTTGAAAATAATGTAGGTAGAATTATTGATAAGTTTAAAAGTAGGTTTTAGGATTTAGTGGTTATTTTTTCTTTATACCCTGTTTTCTCCTAATAAAATCCTAGATTTTTTTCCTTAAAATATTATTGGCTTATAACTTGCGGCCCCATTTATTTAAAATTAAAAAATGGCTTATACATGGTATTGCATTTATTATTCTATTGAGTTTCGTTGATTTCCTACATGTATTAAAGTATAAATAATTATTCGCTATCATAGTTAGTATAGGAAGATTTAAATGCCTAACTATTAAACAAAAGGTCGCATATGTACATATAATAAAAGTTATACATGAAATAGATCTGAATTCATGATCATGTAACAATCGGTGGGCACAAAGTTTTATACCCATTGTAAATGTAATAATAACACATAAACAAGATATCCACTATTATTTTAAATAATTATTTATATAATTGTAAGTTTGCTTAGGTACCATTACTATATTTTCGATGGACATATAAATTTGTGTCTATCAGTGTACATAAATATTTACACAAAATGGATTTAATTATCTTGCGTGTGTAGTAAAAGTAACGTCTACGTACTCACGACCTTTATGCTTAGTTTCAATTTAGAAAAAGACTAAGTGAAGAAGAAATAATAGTACATTCGAAGTACTAATTTTAAAAAAGTGGTTAATTTATTGTAAATTCACGACCTTTATACTTTGATTAGGTTTAATTTCATATTTGTATGTTTAATGTGTATATTGATGCCCACTATACCATTGATCACTATCATCCTAATCATCTCAAAAGCATAACAAATTCACCATATCCAGCTTGGACCCACCTCCATCGATTACTCATCTTGAGGTAAAGTATTATATTTATGTCTTAAAGATGTTTGTGAATAGACTGTTATTATTTTTTTTATAGTTGACCTTATCATCTTTGTCCAATTTAAATGTAGCTCTGTACCATACCTGAGAGATACAAGATTCGTACCAAATGTGATTCGGTTGAGTGGAAAAATCGATTGGTATGTGTTTTATGTATTGGATATAATTTTTTTACTAACAGTTTTCTAAAAAAAAATTAATTCTATTTGTTAATTTTTTTGATAAATATAGAAATTACCAATAGCTGCCACTGCACTCTTCGGTACGGAAACACGAATGATTGCACTAAGGAGCACTTTGAAAGGCGATATATTCACTACTAAGTATGAGTGCCGGTATATCAAGGAAGGGTCTAAACCCTCAATGGTTCGTTTGGGGAAATATTGGAGTGGAGTTGTGGCAAAGTTAAGGATCAGACGCAACGATGTTATATGGTTCAGTCACGATGGGAAGTATTTTACGATTACTATTCCACATCATATGCGCTAGATTTAGTTTCTGTTTAATTTGTCTCCTTTCTTACATGGAGCTTTACACTATGCATGATCTTTAACAGCATGTCTACAATGCTTGGATTGTGATAGACTACTATGATAATTTTGATATTCAGTTTTATTTATTTTAAGGATACATTGTTTTTTACTGTTTTGTGTCGTTTTAGTGTGTTTGACATTTTTATATATTTGTAGTGAGCAATGTTGTTTTTTGTTCCAAATAGTTCATAGAGCTATACATATAGTGTTATGAGAACGGTATCTACTATTTATAGTTATGTGACAAATTAAGTTTGCTTATCATATAATGCTCATATTCAATTGCTATGTAGCCCAAATTATATATGTATAATATAATATATTTCAACGATACATGCTTTTGCGTTAGTGACTATAATATAACATGTGTATCTTCATCTTAAAAGTATAAAATTATAGTTGGTTAAAAATAATTTTTTTGAAGCCCGCGAAATTTCGCGGGGCTAACTGTTGATAGGCGACCAGGCGAGCAACAGTGACCAAGAATTAAGAAGTTAATAAGCCGAGATTAGGAGACAGGCGACCATCAGAGTATTAAAGAGAATCAACCCCTCTGGCGACCAGGAGTGCGATCAAGTACATATTACGCGACCAGAAAAGCAAAAGATAAAAGAAATGAATAATCAAAGCAAAAGATAAAGATGAAAAGAACAACTTTGCAACCACGCGAGCAACTGTGCATCAAGCCCAAACACGAGGCGAGCAAGAGGTCCCTAGCACCCAACGAAGATGTACTAGCGAGCAACAAGTCACCAAGGAAAGCAGCTGAGTGGTCATGAAGACCAAGTACAACATTGGGAACTCCAAGAGTCACTAAGCTTAAATATGGTCCAAGTGTCTTAACACTTGGCATCCATCCAATGAGCAATAGCTTAGATGTTGTACAAGTGTCCTAACACTTGGCAAATATCCAATGGCTGAGCCATCAAGATGGTGACACCTAGCCACTCTGTACATCTATAAATACTTCTTCATTTGCATGAAGAAAATAAGGATTTTTCCATAATTCAAAATATTACCAAAACTCTTGCAAATCTATTTCTTGAATACCACTTAGTCAAATTTCATGATCTTAGATCTTGTTTGGTGATCTTAACAAAGAAAAACAGCCACTAATCATCATTGATTAGAAAAGATCATCAACAATTGGCGCTAGAAGGAGGGTTCGAACCTCCGATTTGTATAAATCGAAGAAAGTTTGAGGATCTTCAACGGAATCTGCAAAAGTTGGCCGGAATCCGGGAAGAAGCTACCGGAAATCAAGTGTACACACCACTCGGAGCAAAGTTATCCATAAACACATCATTTTAAGAGTTTGAATGCATGCATGTATGAACTAGGGTTTTCAAACCACCATATTCATACATACAAGGCTAGTAACTCTTGAAAAGGGTGTTTGTTAGAAGCAAGATCACCCCAAAATCCCTGTTTATCGTCTATATTTTAACAACCAAGATGATTAGATCGCAAGAAGAACGACATTCGAGCGCATCCCCGAATCCTAGGTCAAGAACTAGGGTTTCTTCCACCGAAGGACATGCCCGAACGGTGAGAGCAACTTCGCAAAGGAATGTCCAAGTTACCATTGACACAATTCCACCGGAAGTTGAAGCTCTTGCTCAAAACCCCGAAGAACTAGCAAAAACGATCGCTGTACTTCAGTCGTTGCAAAATCGACAAGCGGCTGGGCCGTCGAGGGCAATAATAGCAAACAATCGAGCGGCAGGCGAGTAGGGGCGAACAGTCGAGCAGCAAAGTAAAATGAGAGAAGATGTACGCCGAGGTGAGGCGGAGAGCGCTAAAGTCCGTAGAAACAAAGGAAAGGCTTCCATAAGTGAACGTTTGGGGAATCGAGAGGAATCATCGCCGAGTCATGCAAGTAAGTCGAGCAAAAGCACTTCTCGGCTGGGAACAAGGTATACAACCACGAGAGAACAATCTGGGAGAAATGATGCGCGACCACGCCCTGCTGCTCGACCATCTGTACATGACCGGATCAGAAGATCGGCTTTCGGCCGGCTAGGGCCAAATGGAGCTAGTAACGTTGCTAGGAGAGCAACCCAGAAAAAACATCCTGTCGGAGAGGGACTGCATCATGAAAAGGTTGGACTCAATCACGATGAACAACCTTCCGATGGGAGGACTCCCCCAAGCGAACTGCAGGAGATGAAAAAAAGCGATTGAAGAATTGCAAAAACAGCTAGAGTCCCAGAGAGGTGTCAGTTCAACTTCTCTCCCGTCCTCACCGTTATCCCCGTCAATTCTCAATGCACCAATCCAAAAGAAAATACAATTTCCGGCCATCAACCTGTACGAGGGAACTTCAGACCCTCATATCCATATAACAAAGTATTCGGCCTTCATGATCTCAGTAGGGGCAACGGATGCCACGCAATGTCGAAATTTCCTACTCACCCTTGGAGATGGCCCACACAGATGGTTTTCGGCACTGGCTCCCGGATCCATTAACTCTTTTACCCAGTTGAGCAAGGAGTTTTTGTCTCATTTTTCAACCGCTGGATCTTACTTGACCCACAGGCACCGGTTGACAGACATTAGACAAGGAGACGAGGAGTCAGACAAATAATTTCTGGAGAGATTTGATAAGGTTCTGTTGGAAGGCGAGATGGTGAGTGAGGACACAAAGATAGTTGCAGTGATGGCCGGACTGAAGAAAGGAACCGAGCTGTGGAAGGAGATGCATTTAACCTGTCCAAAAACATATGCGGAATTCAGACACAAGGCATGGATCCATGTATCGATGCAAGAGGCTTTACACAGAGAAATGAGAGATAAAGCTGACCCGAAGAAATTTGGCAAGAAGACTGGGGGGAATGATTACAAAGCTCCGAAGAACATGAAATCATTCAACGAAGGAACAGAGTTGAAAGAAAAGTTGAATCAAGTCCTTACGATGTCGGTGGACGCTGTTTATAATAATGTCAAAGATAAAAGAAATGAATAATCAAAGCAAAAGATAAAGATGAAAAGCACAACTTTGCAACCACGCGAGCAATTGTGCATCAAGCCCAAACACGGGGCGAGCAAGAGGTCCCTAGCACCCAACGAAGATGTACTAGCGAACAACAAGTCACCAAGGAAAGCAGCTGAGTGGTCATGAAGACCAAGTACAACATTGGGAATTCCAAGAGTCACTAAGCTTTGATATGGTCCAAGTGTCTTAACACTTGGCATCCATCCAATGAGCAATAGCTTAGATGTTGTACAAGTGTCCTAACACTTGGCAAAGATCCAATGGCTGAGCCATCAAGATGGTGACACCTAGCCACTTTGTACATCTATAAATACTTCTTCATTTGCATGAAGAAAAGAAGGATTTTTTCCATAATTCAAAATATTACCAAAACTCTTGCAAATCTATTTCTTGAATATCACTTAGTCAAATTTCATGATCTTAGATCTTGTTTGGTGATCTTAACAAAGAAAAACAGCCACTAATCATCATTGATTAGAAAAGATCATCAACACTAACACTAGTGTATTTATATTTTTAAATGTATACTTATTTATGGCTATTTTAATTAGTTAAAATAAGAGCATAAGATGTTCAAAATAATTTAATTTTAAACAAGTAAGAGTGTATTGGGAAATTTGTCTAACTTTTCATTTTTTTTAAAATGTCATCTAATATATTGTGTGATCTTTGTGCAATCTTTGTTTTTTTTTAAATGCAAATCTAAAAGTGGGTTAATTGTACAAAACATTCTCGTGGTTTCGAAATGTTGCATAAAATCCCCCCGTGATTTGGAAAGTATGGAAAATCCTCTCGCGGTTTACTAAATATAGCGAATTCTCTCATTTTCTAAAAGAGTGTTAATGATTTTATCTGTTTCTTATTATTTCCTTCATATTTTAGTCTTAAGGTTTGAATAATTGGAAAAGTAAAATACAAAAAATAGAGAAAGTAGGTAAAATCGTGAAGTCATTTTTCTGAAAATGAGATAATTCGTTATATTTAGTAAATTATCGGGAGATTTTGCATAATTATCAAACCATGAGGTGATTTCATGCACATTTTGAAACCATAAGGGGATTTCCATTTACCCTCAAATTTAAGTATATTAGCGGTAAGAATGTGTATTATCTTGTTTAAATAATGATTATGACTAATTGACTATTTTTGGGAGTCATATTCACATTCTGAACGACGCCGTATTAAAGCACCTGCTTAGGATAAAATGGCTAATGACTAAGCCCTATTTCCCCCCATTTCCACACTCAGTTTCCCGCCTCACCCGCCACCCAAATGGCCGACAAGAAAAAGCGCCGCCGCGCCGCCGACGAAAGCTCCGATTCAGAATCCGACCCGCTCCTATTCAAATCCAAGCTCAAAGCCGACACATCAATCCTCCAAACACTCAAAGCCCTAAAATCCTCCGCCGCCAACTCCGCCCCCGCAAAACCCGTCGCTCTTTCCGATCTCAACCTCGCCACCGCCTGCCGCGAAGTCGCCGATCTCCCGCTCTCCTCCGTCCAATCCACCATCGAATCCGTCGCTCTCTCGCTCGCGCACTCAATCCTCTCCGGCAACGGCTTCTCCTTCTCCGTGCCTTCACGCGCCTCCACGAACCAGCTCTACGTCCCCGAGCTCGATCGAATCGTGCTGAAGGACAAATCCTCCGCTCGCCCCTTCGCCAACGTCTCCTCCGTCCGGAAAGCCACCATCACCACACGGATTATCCAGCTCATCCACCAATTGTGCCAGAAAAACATCCACGTCACGAAGCGTGACCTCTTCTACACCGACGTCAAGCTTTTCCAGGACCAATCGCAGTCCGACGCTATACTCGACGACGTTTCCTGCATCCTCGGCTGCACCAGATCGAGCCTCAACGTCGTCGCAGCAGAAAAGGGGGTAGTGGTAGGTCGATTGATATTTAGCGATAACGGAGACATGATTGATTGCACTAAAATGGGGATGGGAGGGAAGGCGATTCCGCCTAACATCGATAGAGTCGGGGATATGCAGAGCGATGCATTGTTTATCCTCTTAGTTGAGAAAGATGCCGCGTACATGAGATTAGCTGAGGATAGATTCTACAATAGGTTTCCGTGCATAATCGTGACTGCGAAAGGGCAACCAGACGTTGCAACTAGGCTGTTTCTGAGGAAGATGAAGATTGAATTGAAGCTACCAGTGTTGGCATTGGTGGATAGCGATCCGTATGGATTGAAAATTCTATCCGTTTACGGGTGTGGATCGAAGAATATGTCGTATGATAGTGCGAATTTGACGACTCCGGATATCAAATGGCTGGGGGTTAGGCCGAGTGATTTGGATAAGTATAAGATTCCGGAGCAATGTAGATTGCCGATGACTGAGCAGGATATAAAGACGGGGAAGGATTTGCTGGAGGAGGATTTCGTGAAGAAGAATCCGGGGTGGGTGGAGGAGCTGAATATTATGGTGAAGTCGAAGCAGAAGGCGGAGATTCAGGCGCTGAGCTCGTTCGGGTTTCAGTATCTTACTGAGGTGTATCTGCCATTGAAGCTGCAGCAGAAGGATTGGCTTTGAATTGATTGAGAAGGTAATGTATGTTGTCTTGAGTTATGAGTTATGAGAGTGGAATCATGAAATTTTTACTTGAAGTTATGAGAAGGAAAAATCATCTGGTTTTAGATTGGTTCTCCTGAGTTGCTAATCTCATGAAAGTTACATTTTACTTGAAGTTATGAAGAATGAAATCATCTGGTTTCAGGTTGGTGGTTCTCTTGAGTTGCTAATCTCATGAAAGTTACTTTTTACTTGAAGTTATGAAGAATGAAATCATCTGGTTTTAGGTTGGTGGTTCTCCTGAGTTGCTAATCTCATGAAAGTTATCACTTTTTACTTGATGTTATGAAGAATGAAATCATCTGGTTTTAGGTTGGTTCTCTTGGGTTACTAAATCATGAAAGTTACATCAAATTTTATTGCATCACTGGTTAAATTTATGAATGGAAGTTTACACATGAATCATGATGGATTCATGGCTATGGGTCAGAATCATCTATTTTTATTTGGCGTAATGCATTAAAAGGCCCATAAACTATCGACTTTTGTTTTAGAAAGCCCTTAAAAATATTAGTTTTTGTTTCATGATGTCCTTGGCAACTAAAATTCACGAATTTTACTGTGTTAGTTTAATGTATTCCATTAGAAAATGGTGAATCAACCAATTTCAATGTTAAGATCAAATTCCAACAAAAAATGTGCCCTAATGAATTGTCGAAAAAAGTCTTATGGGGAAGGAGGATTTCGTGAAGAAGAACCCAGGGTGGGTGGAGGAGTTGAATATTATGGTGAAGTCGAAGCAGAAGGTGGAGATTCAGGCGCTGAGCTCGTTCGGGTTTCAGTATCTCACTGAGGTGTATCTGCCATTGAAGCTGCAGCAGAAGGATTGGCTCTGAATTGATTGGGAAGGTAATGTATGTTGGGTTGAACTCGGAGTTATGAGAGTGAAATCATCTGGTTTTTGATTGGTTCTGTTGTGTATTTTGAGTTCATACTGGTTAGATTTATGAATGGAAGTTTACAGTTGAATCATGATGGATTCTTATGGCTAATCGTCTGTTTATATTTCAGTCTTTTATTTTATTCATCTTGTCTGCGTAATAATATGATGGCTTCACATATGAGTGTTACTTTAGATATAGAAGTTGGGATTGGATTAAGTTTGGGAGTGAAACAGGGGAGTTTCCTATGTTTTGGGTAAAAAGACTTGGGAGTATTTCCCAGCAATACTCAAATTTTGATAAATGTATTTGCAAAGAAACCACTTTAGGCCATGTTTGTCTCAAAATTTAGGTGTGCGTGTGAAGTCATGATTTTACATTGTAAAATACTTTATGAAAGTTTGTTTTGCGATTTTGGTAGGGTGATTTTTATTTTATGTCAAATCATGTGTAAGAGTAAAGTAGAAAAGAGTAGTAAAATAGGATTTGTAAGAGTGAAGTAGGATGTCTAAGTAGTTTGTGCTTCTTCGATAGGATCCTCTTCTCTCATTGGCGGCTCTTAGAATGTGGAGCTGGATCTCTACCTATAGTTACTCTAAGGAAAAATATCACTTTTGGTTCCAACAACTACGCACCTCTTTGCTTTTGGTCCCAAAATTGAATTTGGTCCCATCAACATGTCAATTTAGCAAATTTGGTCCCACGGTCAGTAAGACCATTCGTCAAATGTTAGAGTCGTCGGCACTTTTGGTCCAAACATAAAAAATACCAATTTTTGCAATAAAATATTCAATTTTCGGGCTTGTTTTCTTCATAATTTGAGTTCTCGAACTTCGATTGACTTAATTTTTTTTGTTACAACTTTTTTTTTTCAACTTCCTTCACATGGTTCCATCATTCAATTGACTTTAATTAATCTTAAAATTGTGTTTTGCTTCTAAAACTCCTCAATTTGCTATAAAATAAACAACGTACACACCACATTTCTCGATAATTAAATACAATTAGTTGATTTACTATAAAGAAATGCATGAAATTGGATAAAATTGAACAAATTATATACACACAAATTTCTAGCAATTATCACACTAATCCATTTTATTTTTTTACACACAAATTGTCTCATAATATCTAATTACTCGAATTTTGAGTGAAAAGCCATAAAATACCTCTAAACGTACAATAATCCTAATATTTTCGTTTCATCATTTCAAAATAAAAATACACATGAGAGTAGGGATGTAAACGAGCCGAGCCGAGTCGAATACCATCAAGCTCGAGCTCGGCTCGTTTGGGTTTTTATAGGCTCGAGCTCGGCTCGAGCTCTATTAGTTGAGCTCGAGCTCGGCTCGTTTGTAAATTTTTAGGCTCGCGAATAGCTCGAGCTCGGCTCGTGAAATATTCGTTAACCAAGTAAACGAGCTTGGCTCGAGCTCGGCTCGAAAAAAGCTCGTTTTCAAATTAATCAAGCATAATTCGAGCTTGAGTTCAAATAATTCGGCTCGAAAGGCTCGGTTCAAAAAGCTCGGCTTGAAAGGCTCGGCTCGAAAAACTAATTAAAATTTTAAAAAAATATACAAAAATAACACATCTAAACTATGTCTACTTAAAAACATAATAATCCATACTCCATAATAATAAATTTATCCCTAATAACACATAATAATACTAATATCATAATAAATTTGTCTCTACATTACATTCTTCTGGATATATTTTTTTTTTTTAAATATTTATATAAAAAGAAAAAATTAATTAAACGAGCCTGCTCACGAGCCTATTCGCGAGCTCAGTAAACGAGCATATTCGCGAGCCTACTCGCGAGCTCAGTAAACGAGCCTGTTCGCGAGCCTGCTCGCGAGCCTGTTCGCGAGCTCAGTAAACGAGCCTATTCGCGAGCTTTCGAGCCGAATACCGTCAGGCTCGAGCTCGAGCTCGGCTCGTGAAACTTAACAAACGAACTCGAACGAATATTTTTCGAGCCGAGTCCCGAATAGCTTGCGAGCGGCTTGGTTTGATTACATCCCTACATGAGAGTCACTTCGTTAATTCTGATTTCACAATTTGATGGATGAGATTCATTTTTTTTAAACTCTCAAACTAATTCTCATAACATTCCATTCAACTTACCTAACATTCCTTAAGAACCTTTAATTTATCAAAATAATTCTTTTAATTAATTAATAATAATGAATTTATTAATTTTTTTGGATCATTTTGAATTACTGCAAATTTTAAGTTATTTGGTGTTCATTTTATTTAAATTTCTAAACGAACTATGCAATTTGAACCAATTACCAACTGTACCTCATAGTATAATATACAACAATTACTCTCTCAAATTTATCAAAATTTCTTAACAAATCCCCTAGTTCAGATAAATATTCATTATTATTCTTTTAAATATATTCATTCGATTATTTAACAAAATCATAAACCTCGTTTAATAATTTAAAAAACCATCGGAATACTTGTAACTATCCATAGGCTAAAGTTATATACAGTCTTATCTTTTGTGAATACACTCCACCAAAAAAATTTGGAATTTTTTTAGAATTTTTTACAATTTTTGAAAATAATTTCCGAAAATGCAAAAAGAAAAAAAAATACTAAACATATGAATTATTGTTAGATTTTTTTTTATGGGGTGTATTCACAAAACATGGGACTGTATTTAACTTGGCCTTATTAATAAAGATTTGAACTAAGACCAATGGGCTTATGGGCCGAAGCACCTCCCATAACTGGGCCGTTATTCCAAAACTTCATATAGTCCGGGTACCGGATCCGGACCCGCTAATATATGAGGGCGACACAGTAATTTCACGTCATTCCGTAGATTCTCGAAACCTGCTCACCCCTCGCAGAATCCACATACCCTCAACCCCAATTCTCTCGCCCGCCTCCGTCACTCCCCGCCACCACCAGCGACGACGGCGCTCCGCCAGTCAATCGCCACCGCTCGAATATCCTTTTTCATCGATTGTCCGGGATTGAATTTTGACTGAACCATTGGAACAAGAGAAAAATGCCTCCGAAGCAATCGAAAGCGGATGTGGCGAAGAAGCAGAAAGTAATCGAGGACAAGACATTTGGATTGAAGAACAAAAACAAGTCGAAGAATGTTCAGAAATACGTGCAATCTCTCAAAGCCTCGGTGCAGCCCAAACCCGATACGGCCAAACTCCAGGCACAGGTCGAGCAACATCTTAGTACGCGATTAATTTTCATCTGTATGATATGCGTTTGTTTGATAATTGATATTTGTTTATATTTCGGTGAGTGATTTATCAGAAGAAGAAAGATGAGGAGAAGGCGAGAGAGAAGGAGCTCCAGGAGCTGTTGAAAGTTGCTGTCAAACAGCCTAAAGTTCCTGTTGGTAAAGTTCTGTAAATTATTTTACTTGTGGTTATTTGAAATACTTCATTCCTAGTATGTTAATTGTTGATCTATTCGTTATGATATTCGAATTTTTTTTTTTTAGATTGTGGCTATGCAGAAGATCTGTAGCTGTTTTTATCTGTAGGTATATTAGTATCCATAGGCTTGAGTCTTCTGTTTTGATTTCAGGTGTTGATCCAAAGTCTATTCTATGTGAGCATTTTAAGGTTGGGCAATGTGCGAAAGGGTTTAAATGCAAGTTCTCTCATGACCTGAATGTACAAAGGAAAGGAGAGAAGATAGATATCTATAGTGATAAGCGTGATCAAGGTTGGTATTTGAGGTTTTTATTTTTAATTATTTGGTACATGGAGGTTTAAACTTTAAATCATCAGTGAAGGTTTAATTTTATTATCTGTTACCACTCCTGTTTTGATCTAATTTTGGTTCTGTGTTGTGAAACTTTTGCCTTCTATTTTAAAGAAGAAGGTCAGGAAACAATGGAAGACTGGGATCAAGAGAAATTAGAGCAGGTTGTTGCTTCCAAGAGCAATGAGTACAACAAGAATAAGCCTACCGATATAGTAAGCCTCTCTATAACGTTGCCTATCTTATTATCTCATTGTGGTTATGTGATCCTTCTAGAACACGTTCTAACTTCAGCATATGATAGTAAGATGTATCTGTGGACACACTATGCATGTGTTTGAAAGAAAGTGAGATAGCCCCAATACCAATAGATTAGAACAACAAAGAAATGCAATTTAGACGATTTGGTGTGTGCATAGGAAACCATTACATGCACCAATTTGATGGTTATAAAGTAAGAAACTATAATTCAAGTCAAAGGGGAATGAATGGGAATGCCTAAAAATACTTCGTAAGAAACTTTGAAAAGAGACTTGCTATTTTCAAATATTAATGAAAGCACGTGTCTAGATTCAACACAACTGGCACATATGATTCATATAGCTGACAATTAGTATGATGAAGACTTAATTTGTTATAGTTGTCATAATATATCTTATTCATATTTTCTCATGGCCCTTTCCTTCATCATATATCTTAACCATTATGTGTGTTTCATAATCTGTGCCAGTCAAAGTCATGCATGATGGGAGCTTGCATTTATTGTAGAGATGGCTATATTCATGTATCTACCTAGTAATTATCAATGAGGATTAGCTGGTTAATATTTATTATATTGTACATCAGAAAAAAACAATTGTTTTTCATGGCGAAGGCTATAATTGGTGTTAAGGTTGCAAATATTGATTTTCTTAATTGTTAAAAGTTTATCTAAAGAATGTAGTGGTTATGTACTTATGTGTACATCCACACATTAGTCAAAAAAGCTGCACGGGAACATTATAGAATAACTTTGGATTGTTTTGACTGATTCCATGTGTAGTCTCATGTTTTTGTTAGATTGTATTATATTTAATGCATTACATCTAGTTCAAAATTTAGCAAATTGTTTTTTGAGAATCGTGTTTTGCTGGACATGAATGAAGGACCTGTATTAATAATATTGGACATGTCATAAGTTGTGTGCACCACGCAGATTCATTCTTTGACAATTGGTTTGGTCTAATTTAAATGCTTGTGAAGCTTTAGAATATCTAGTCAAGGGGAAGGTTGTTTATGGAATTGAAATTTGTTTATGCTGTTGAGATATAATGAATTCTTTCACATGATATGTATAACATCCAATGTTAATATATTACTCTACTTCACTTGCTTAAGGTTTGAATTTTCTGTTTGTTATAGTATATTTTGACAAATTAATGATTTCTGGTATTACTATTTAAAATATTAATGTAATGATTTCTCTTTTCTCTCATCTTATTAAAGGTATGTAAGTTCTTCCTCGAAGCAGTGGAAAAGAAGCAGTATGGCTGGTTTTGGTCCTGTCCAAATGGCACTACTTGTCATTACAGACATGCACTTCCTCCTGGATACATTTTAAAATCCCAGATGAAGGCTCTTTTGCAGGAGGAAACTGATAATAAAAAATCCATTGAGGAGGAGATAGAAAACCAGGTACTACTTGGGCATGTTTGTCTGAGCTTATACGCTATAGGACTGTTTAGGAGCTTATAAGTGCTCTCTAAAGGTGTCGGTAAAAAGAGATAATTAACAACTTAAAAGCTCCCAAATAAAAGTACAACTATCAACTTATTTTTCTAAAATCTTTTAAGCTATACTTAAATAATAGATTTTTTTTATTGGAAAGACTTTTTTTTTTTTTAAATTCACCCCACTCCTACCCAAACCCCACAACCTTCCCCACGCCATCTCAACATAACAAGTAAAAATATAATTATTTATATTAAAATTATAAGTAAAAAATATATATCTCAAATTATTAAAGAACTTATAAGGTTTATTAGCTAAACACTTAAACAACTTATAAGCTACTTAGAAATTTTATCTTATAAGCTCTTGAAACAATTTATAAGATGTTAGTGAAGTGGGCTCTTATCAGTGCAGTTATTGACATTAGTTTCATTCTATTATATCTGTAACATCTTCGTCGTAGATCTGTTGGTTTCCCATCTTCTCCAAGTTCGTCATGCTAATGGTTTTGTATCTCAATTTTAGCGTGCGGCAGTCACTACGACAACTCCAATGACAACGGAGTTATTCATGCAATGGAAGCAGAAAAAGATAGCAGAGAGTGAAGCAAGCATGGATGCACAGAGGGCAGAAAGAGCTAAGAATGATCGTATGAGGCAAGTCTTCTTCAGTGAAAACTTGAATCCTTATTTATATTCACTTAACGCCTTTTCATGGAATGTATTAACTCAAACTTTGCTTCATCTTGCAGTGGCCGTGAGCTCTTCCTTGCAGACGCTAGCTTATTTGTTGATGATGCTGAAGCGTATGACAAGTACCAAAGAGAAGATGAACCAGAAGCAGAACAAAAGGTAGCTGTCCCCCACTTCTCCTTCTATATTTTCTTGTACTATTATCTAAAATTTGATGATTTTATCTACTTATGAAATACTGTCTGGAATTATTATAAATATTTTATCTCCCTCACTCACATTCTTCATTTCCTCAAAAGGAAAGCAAACAAATAATGGCATTTATAACAATATTTATATCATGTTATATTTGTTTGTTATGATTCAATTTTTATTGATCTACTGATGACATAACACACAGTTATCCTGTAGTAGTTGCCGAAAGAAATAGTTGTATGAGTATGCTTAATGATGTGACCTTTTCAATCCATGTAGTACGTTGGTACTTTTGACTTGAGTCTTGCTCATTTTCTTTTAAACTTTTGCTGAATTTTGTGTCTTGGGACTTCTATGTCATTTTTTAAGGAAATTTTAAGGTAATAAACCTTTGCTCAAAAGACTAACTGTAAGTACTAGGAGTATTTTACTCCTTAATATTGCCCAAACTTGCATGGTGGGGGCTTGGATATTGTCAAATAGGGTTTTATCACTAAATTAATCAGGTTTCCACAACAATTTGTAGTCAGGAAGATTTTTAAATAGGCCAAAGAGCTTATGTAAAGCATGCAAGCAAAATATAACATCCCAAATGGAGTCTCGCACACGGTTTCATGGAACACTAAATATATAAGAATCAGTATATGATCTTTTAGATCTTTTCTGTGTGCATCATCTAATGACAATTCTGGGGCCATCCAGTTTACTCACTTATTTTTTTTTCTTCCTCCCAACTACTGCAAACTGTCCTCCACCAATTTCGACTCTTGGAAGAATTGTTTGTTTGTTTTTCATAATCATGAATTCTTACAAACTTTGGCAAGGTGAAGTTAGCTTAATATAAAATTTCTAACTTCACTTGGTTCATTATTTCCATTTAATTAGTGATAATTCCATAATTACCTTGATGCATATCTAGGCAATTCTTCACAAACTTGTGACCACCTTTTTTGACCAAATCTGGGATGCTCTATTTGATGCTTTAACTTGTCATTTTGTCACCTGTTATGCAGACCATCTCAGTACCCCCTTTCGCTATTCATAAACTTAACCAACAATTAAGATAAGCATGGTTCTATACCTGATTCATAACTAGAAAATTTCCCAGCCCTTCCCCAGTCGGGGTAAAAATCCTGGAAATTAAAACAAAATATGAATTAAACTTAATATCATTTGAAATGCCCAAAAAATATCATATCCATAGAGAAAAACAATACACAGCGGAAAGTGAAAATAATGCCAGGTTGGTTGATTTAGTTTGAATTTGTCGTGTCATCCATATAGACTGTTTTGCCCAAATTAAATGAATTCTTATTCCCTTTCAACATTTATCAACCAAATTGACCGGAATTCAATTTCCAGACTATTTACTTTTTCATATAATGATTATTTCATTATTCTAACCATCTTCTGAGCATACTCATCTATTCAGGCCAACAAAGATTCTCCCATGGATAGGCCAAGCTCTTCAACGTCAAGCACACGCAACGCCGAAGCTGTTCCCAATCATGACGATGATGACGACGATGATGATGAGGATGATTTCGATCTAGACGAATTAAACGAGCTGGAAGCTAGCCTATCAAAAACGACATTGCAAATCAAAGAATCGAACGAGAGTGTGTGATCCTGCCCTACAAGGTGAAGTCTAAGCACATTTTCTACCTGGCCCGTGAACGTTGGGGCCGGCAGCGGAGTGCTAAGGCTCCTCGCACCAGTGCTACTAATAGGAAAGTCTTTTAAAGTCTAGATCATGCTAAATCTGGTATGTATTTTTAGTTCTGGGTTTGAGCTGGAGTTCATCGGTTATAATAAGCCAATATTTTTAAATTGTTGCTGTGTATGGTACAAGAGTATTACTATTATTTTTCGTGAATTTATTCTCTTTGAAGATTAACTTCGATTTTGTTGCATCTTTTCTATCCTTGCTACGTAGTTCGAATTGGAAATTTTAGAATTGGTCGCCTGAGTTTTCATTTTGAATATATAGGTCAACAAAACATGGTTTGAGGGATTGTCTTTATAATCCCAGGTAATCTTGTGCTTGGTTTGAGAGATTGCACTGGATAGATTAGAACGACTATCTCGTGTACAATTCGATCCAAAAAATTTGGTTTTAGTCCCAATTTTCTGGTTCTAATCTATCAATTTTCCGATAATCGTTCTAATCCAATCCTAGCTAATCCAATCACATCCCACAAACCAAACGGCCCCTAAAGGTATTAGTTGTTTTTATATAAGGCATTAGTAAATTGCTGTTCACGGTAATAATTATTGTGATTATCATTCACACAATACTCTTGTCTTAGGTTTATGGTTTCTTTCGTATTCTTTTTGGAAAATATTTATATTTTGCATAATATAGTAGTGGGAAAAGAGAGGTAAATGTCACAAATGTCATTGATCATTTGTTGAGTAGGTTTTGTGAATCATGTTCACCTAAATTCTCTTTTTTAAAAGTAATATTTTGTAGCATATAAAATTTTCGTCAACTTGGTTAACAGGAATTTTGTTCAATTTTTTAAATCATGTCATTCATTATATTTTAATTTTTGCTTTGGTGGGAGACTCTATATAGGCAGATTGTCCAAACAATCTTTCATTCGGACAAAATGAATTCTCAGTCGACCCTTTTTTTTTTAAGAAAATGTTTCTCCCTCCAATTTTTATACGGGTGACACTTTTTAAGAAATTTTGTTTTATTGATTTTTTTTATCAATGAAGAATATTTTAAAATAATTTTTTTTTTTTCTCTGTCAAAGTGAAATATGTAAACAAGATTCTTACAAGAAACACCCGACAAACAGAGAGTGAAATAAAAATGGCATTATAAAAGTATTTATTTCTATATTTAGGGCGTAAAAATTATTGTATGATATTTTAAAGAGGAAAGTGTGAAAATTATTAGGAGATGGAGGAGTGAGTAGTTTATTGGGCAAAATATTATATGAAAATAGTTCATGATAAGCTTATCATGAAACAATTTTAAAGTATCATTAATTTCATCGAGAGTATCATTAATCTCTCATCAGGGGTACAATTTTTTTGAACTCAGACTAATAATATCCCTAACAGGTTTAATGATACTCCTGATGAGATTAATGATACTCTAAAACTATTTCATGATAATCTTATTATGAAGCGTTTCCACAGTTTATTTATTGAGGTTGGCATGAAACTTAAGGCATGTTACTCTATGATTTTAATTATTTGCGGCAATTTCTCAAACAAGAGAAGGCAAAGAAGTCCTTCATTCATAGGCAGATGACTGTAGAAAATGTAGGTATTTTGTGTTCATTCGATTAAAAATGAGAACAAATTTACATCAACAGGATAATCAGAGCCCTGGGGTAGCGTTCATTTAAGCGGGTAGAGAATCGTATAAACCAAAAGAAAAGTAACAATAATAACAGCTCCATAAAGAGTGAACAACGGGCTTGTCCATAGCTGGAGATTCGACCTCTCGGCTCGTTTGATGGGGTCGACCTCCTCCGATAGAGGGAACTCCGACCGCCTAGGGTTCCAGCTCACGTATTTATTAGGCGAGAAATCCGAGAACAGCGTCTTCTTTCCTTTCTTTCTGAAGCTCGTCCACGCCTTGTCCCAATCCGTAGAGAATTTATCGCCTATGAAATGAAACAACGGTCGAGGTGATAAATGGATTTTTGAGAGAGATATGCGAGTCAATTTCATATACTTCCTATTTAAGGTAGAAAGGAATATGGAAACATGTGTTTTTAGGCCTGTAACTCAGGGGTAGTTGTGTTTTAAGGACAATATGTTTTCGGATTTATAAAAGTAGGATAATATGTTTTTGAACAAGTAAAAGAAGGACAATATATTTTTGAGCTTGTAAAAGTAGGACAATGATTTTTTTTAAGCTTATAAAAGTAGGGCAATAATTTTAAAAATAAGTAAATGTAGGACAATTGAGCTCGTTAGGAGTGTATTTCGGGCTTCTAATTCGGCTTGATTGTCCTACATTTACTGATTTTTTAAACATATTGTCATACTTTCACAAACACGAAGATATATTATCCTACTTTTACAAGTTTGAAAACATATTGTCCTTAAAACATAACCACCCCTTAATTACAGGTCTAAAAAACATTTTTTCCGAAAGGAACAAAATAAATTTCATTAACAGAATAAAGAAAACACTTGAACTATATCAAAATCAGTCGACAACGTGATTCACAAACGTGGAATTCGTATAAATTTCTGAATTTTGTTCTTCATATATTTGTACACAGAGTCTTGTACGAGGCGTGATACTCTTGCTTATTTAGTGATAAAAAATTCCAAAAATATCACAAAAACGTGCACATGTATCATGTTTCATGCAAAGGCCTCTAAATTTTATGGATCAAAAATGTATAACTATAACCAATAATCAATAAATTAGGTCCTAAAAGGATCACCATAATGAAGATTGCTTAGAAATTGGGAAGAAATGATCAACACTAACGTATGTGGTGGTGAAAAATCTCCAGAAAAGTCCTCTTTCCACTAAAATTCCTAGCAACAGTTGATTTTTTTTTTCTTTCTGTTACTTATAAACAAGTATCAATGGACGGATTTTTGTATGAATATGTTGAGCACAAAAAGATAGTAAGTTGAAAACAGAGATTTATTCAATTATGCCTCTATAATTCTGAATTAAGATCTAAATTACCAAATCCATACAATCTGTGGCCTCAGATCAACAAATCTATGAATAAACACAGTTATTCCACATATTTTTTTCTATAAATCATCACCAAACATAAACCGAATTCTGATCCTACCGAGTCAATCAAAACTCGTTCCACTCACACTCGGCTCAATCGCACACAAAATTTACTCATTACCGCCAAATTCCTACGCAATCACAAATCTGAAATCCGGCATTATTATTTCTAGGTTTTGAATATATACGCACACAAATACGTACAAACTTACCGAATCCATACAATCTGTGGCTCAGGTCAACAAATCTATGAATAAACACAGTTATTCCACATGATTGTTTCTATAAATCATCACCAAATATAAACCGAATTCTGATCCTACCGAATCAATCAAAACTCGTTCCACTCAGCTCAATCGGCACACAAATTTAACTCAATTTTCGCCAAATTCCTACGTAATCACAAATCTGAAATCCGGCATTATTATTTCTAGGTTTTGAAAATAAACACAAACATATACGTACAAACTTACCGTTGTTTTTGCCGCCGTCGTTTTGCTGCGGCGGCGGTCCTTTAGCGCAGCGAGGTTTGAGAAATTGCGAATTCGATGTAACGTTCCATAGATTGTGAGAATAAAGGCTGCCGATTCGAAGCCGAATATCCATGGGAATAATTTTTTCTTTGGTTGAATGAATTTTCTGGAATGTGAGCCGCAGAAATTTTACTTGGTTGTGAAATTCGGAATGCTGAAAGAGTGTTGGAGCGGGTGATTTAGAATGTCGTTTATTGGTCAATATACGCCACGTCATCCTTCAATCATGAAATGTTTTTTTTTTTTTGATTGGAAATATCTTTTAATTATTAAAAAAAACAGGGGAAATGATTTCTTTCGTCAAGTAACTTTACCTTGTTTTAATTTTCGTTCTACAAGCTTTCAAATTTTGATTTTAGTTCAATAACTTACAATTTTTTTTACATTTGACATGCTGACTTTTAAATTTTGATTTTAGTCATGTAACTTTACTGTTTTTTTTTTTATTTTAGTTCTGTAATTTTACTATTTTTTTTTATTTTAGTCCTATAAGGGTTAGTAGGTTGTAGGACCAAAATAAAAGAAAATATAAATTACAGGACGAAAATCAAAATTTGAAAGTCAGCATGATAAAAATAAAAAAGATATAAAATTACAAAACTAAAATCAAAATTTAAAAGTCAGCAGAGGTAAAGTTATAGGAAAAATAAATTCCCTAAAAAAACAGTTTGTGTGCATATGGAATGCTGGGTTATCATTAAAAAAATCAATAGTTTTTTAAATTATTTTTTTCTTGCTAATTCTTGTGTATACTATTTGCATTGTACGTCCTTTTTTTAATATGGGAAATGGGAAATAAATTGTATTATGCACAACAATTAATTAATATTACTCGTTTTAGTAAAACGTATTACTCAAACATTCGTGCAAGTTATGACTGGTTTTTACAAGTGTTACTCTTTGTATCGCAATTTAATGTTGCATTTCTAACAAATCATTTATCTATATCAATTCATTTGCTGAAAAACAAGTTACTTTAGCAAAATTTGCAAAAAGAAAATAAAAACATTTTTAATTTGGTAAAATTAAATTGGTTTGGTTTTATTTTATTTCAGTTAAAATTATACTTTTTTTATTCGACCTAAAATTGGGTCGAAACCGATGGAATGTCCACTCCTAGCCAAGATCTTGAATGCATCAGGTGTATTGTGCAATTTAAATGCATTTTGAACTGTTAAATTATTTTTATTGAGAAATATTAGGGCCGACATGAATTGTTATGTGTTAACAGCCCTAACTACACAATAAAAACAACACTAACTGTTACAAATACATTTAAATTGTACTGAACACCTAACATATAAGATACTTACTCACCCTCTAATTGAAAAGGTGAGCATTCGATTTTGAATTTTGTGTATCTAAACTATAATTGGGTAAAGAAAAAAAAAAATCGGTTCCCATTTTGTCATGAGAAAAAACGGGTTTGGATTATTTAGATATGAAACTAAAAAATTTTATAAAAAAAACATTACTTATTATTAAATAGGATAATATCACTTTTAGTTACTAAAGTTACCCCAATTTCATTTTCGATAACTGAGTTTCTGAAAGCCCTTTTCAAATTTTACTCCAAACATCTCTTAGTAAATATACTACCCATCCCATTTGAAGAAGAAAGTCGAACAAAGCTGCACAATTAAAAAAAAAACACGAAAATTTGAAACTTCATGAATGTGTTGTGACCTGTGAAGGTCTACGTTATAATGATGAACGATCTTTCATATGCCCTGAATACATATATATAAGTGTTTTAGTATTTTTGAAAAAAATAAAAAATATCGAATAGGACAATTTCTTATTGGTGTTATGATGTTTCTAATGCGTATTGTTGTTCTCTAAATGTTTAAATTTTATGAGTATGATAATATTGTTGTTTGCTTGTTTAGAGTATTATTATTAAAATATCGTAATAATTGTTGTTCGGTTCTGATTATCCGAATATGACCACAAGTTTCGAAAAAAATTCCAAACATAAACACAATTTTCAGGAAAAAGAAAATTGTACTCAATTTTGAAAAAAAAAAAGTTCGAACAGAGGGGAAAAAACATGCGGCCCAATTTAATTTTGAGAAGCTATTTGTTAAATTTCGAGGTTATATACAGTCTTATCTTGTGTTAATAAAATTCCGAAAATGTAAAAAAAAAATACTAAATATATGATTTTTTTGAAGGGCGCGGCTATTAACACCCACGAAAATACTTTGTTCACCCACTACTAAATTAACCCACTATATATTTTACTTATTTTTTTTATTTTGCTTAATGTACATCTTTAAAATTTACAATTATAATTTTAATATAATAATTAGATCATTCACTAAATACACACATCCACCAATTTAAAATTAAAAAAATGGCACACTAACTTTTCTTTTACAGTACCGACCCCACGAACCACCATCGTCAACCTCATTTTCTTTCTTTATTTCTTTCATTTTCAAGGTGTATCAATATAAAGAAAATAATAATAATTTAATCTCATTAAATTGAGTCTCTATGGCTTATATTTTTATGATCATATCTTTTTTTGTCCTTTTTTTTTAATGGTGTAATTGTGTGTGTGAAAAAATAGTGTGAATTATGAGATTTTGGGCAGAGTGTTGAAAGCGTGAGCGTTTAATAAATATAATATTTTTTTATGAAGGATATATTAGTCATTTTCATTAAATATATTCTTATTAAAAAAAAGAGGTGGGTGAACAAAATATTTTTATGTGGGTGAATAGCATTGACCTTTTTTGAAATCTTTTCCAAACTACATTTTTTGAAAAAAAAATCCAATTTTTTTGGGATGGAATGTATTTAACTTGGGCCTTAAATTTCATTACCTCGTTAAGTCCATAAGTCAATCTCGTTAAGGATGGAGTTTTGCATAAGTCAATAAAATATATTACACCTGTCAAATATTACTTAATTTAGCAATAATTTTAACAGAAAAATTCAATGATTTTAAATGTAAACTGGTTAGCGTTATTATATATAAATTAATCGTCAAATATATTTTCTCGAATTGTGTTTGGATGGAGGGATTTGAGTTATGAATTTTAAATTCACAATCTAATCCACTCCACTTGTTTACATAAGATATTTAAATGGATCAATTTTAAATACTTAGTTTTGATTTTAATCACCGTTCGGAGAAAAAAAAAATGTTTTGATTTTAATTCAAATTAAAGGAATTTGGGTTGAACTGGTTCATGTAGTAGACAAAGTATAGAGTGAAACTAATTTATACATAAATCCGTAAAGGATATTAGTTGTTTTTACTGAAGAGTATTAATTGTTTTTACTGAAGAGTATTACTGATTTACACAAAATAGTCTTAGTTGTTCGGTGAAAATGAACTAAGATTCTTCAGTGTAAACCAGTAATACTCTTCAGTAAAAACAACTACTAATACTCTTCAGTGAAAACAACTAATATCCTTCAGTAATTCATATATAAACCAATTTCACTTTATACATACTCCATGTAGTATCGTGCAAAGTTTAAAAATTACAAAAAAAAAAAAAACAATAATAATAATAATAATTAAAAATTAGTCAGACTCAAATTTGTGAAACACTATGTTTTCAAATGACTCGCACTTTTTAATAATTATTTGTTTATTTGTTCCAAAAAAAAAAATAATGATAAATAAATGTAAAACATGTTAGGCGATTTTAGGACGTTTTGGACATGTATAGGTGAGTAGGCCTGCCAAACATTTGAATAATACTACATTACATTAGGAGTTAAATTCGAATTAATGTTAAATAAATCGAACATAAAAGGCTAATAAGTAGTACCGTCTACTATATAAAATTTGTTTATAATAAAATTTAATTTTTAGGCTGTTGGTAATTTATAAATGTCTAATTTTAGGGGTTTTTTTACTTGATTTAAATTAGACTTCACACATAATTTAATATTAAATTATATAATTAAATCCACAATAGAATTACGAAAATATCAATATCAAATTTTGACAAAGTATAGAGTGAAACCGGTTTATACATGAATTATTGAAGAGTATTAGTTGTTTTCACTGAAGGGTATTACTTGTATTTACTGAATAGTATTACTGATTTACACTAAACAGTCTTAGTTGTTCAGTGAAAATGAATTAAGACTCTTTAGTGAAAATGAACTAAGACTCTTCAGTGTAAACCAGTAATACTCTTTTCCGTAAAAACAATTAATACCCTTCAGTGAAAACAACTAACACCCTTCGGTGATTCATATATAAACTTGTTTCACTCTATATATGCTCTTAAATTTTAGCAAAATTAAACCTACTATAATTAACCAAAAGTGGGGACATTTTTTTTTTTAAACATCTAAATTTTCACTTTTTAGGTATATGAGTATGAATGATTGAGCCTGCACGTTATTGTTGGTCTAATGTCTTGTTATGATAACTGCAGATTAAGAAATAACGTAACATCCTCAATCAATCACTATTTCTTTTAAAGATTAATATAATTATATATTGTCTAGGATGTATTTATAATAAAAAGTAATATACTACTTTTAGTAATTATATAATGTGAACTAAATGAAAACTCTTTGATAAATGTTTATTATACTATGTATCTTGAATATGCAGAGTAAAAATGGTTCATACATGAATCATTGAAGGGTATTAATAGTTTTCACAAAAAAATATTAGTTGTTTTCACTGAAGGGGTATTAGTTGTCCTAACTGAAGAGTTTTAGTTTGTTTTCATTGAACAACTAGGATTTTTCAGTGTAAACAGGTCATACTTTTCGATGAAAATAATTAATATTTTTTTGTGAAAATAACTAATATTCTTTAATAATTCATGTATGAATTATTTTCACTCTATTACTTTTGTGACGTATCTTAGTTAGGTATTCATAAAATCTTTATCATTAATTCAAAATATGCTATACCTTTATGGCTTTATTTCATACACTTTGACCCAACAAATCAAAGTGCAATATTTTCCAACGTTGTTTATTACTTCTAATTGGGATTCAATTTATGATTACATTAGTATATCAACGTTGTTTCGTAATAATGATATTTTATTTACATTTAAATAAAAAAAACCAATAAATTTTAAGTATTTTATTCTCTATCAAATTAAGAAACATAAAAGATATGAGAGACGGTTGAAAATTATGTTAAGTGAAAGAGATGAGAGATGATTGAAAATTAAAAAATGTTCTTATTTAAAATTTGTTAATGGATCTTTTATGTGTGGTAAATTGAGAAGAAATTGAGGGGAAATAGTTAAAAGAATAAATAAGTAGGAACAAAATTTAAACTCACAAAAAAGAATGTGTTCAATTTTTTTAAAGATGTTTTTCAGATAAAAAAAAGAAAGTAATTTTGAATGTAATTTTTTTTTTATCAAGTGATATTTTTAACAATAATTTTAAAACCGTATATATATAATATGAGGAAAAAAACACGAAAATCGACTCCCTACTTTTATTGTGTGTAAATTTTGGAGGGACATATTGTAGATCCTATTCATTTATATTAAATAATAATGAAAATACAAATGAGTGAAATCCATGCACTTTGTCTATCAATTTTAACTTCATGGTTTCATACAAGTTTTATGAATATTTATATATTATGAATTAATCCAATCCAATGGTACATGTTTCATTTTTAAGTATCTACGAAACTTTTATTTGGATATTTTTCTAAATTAATTAATAATTTTGAAGTATTAACAAAATGATATCATAAATAATAGGGAAAATTACTTTTTGTGTCCTATAACTTTACCACTTTTTGATTTTCGTCCAGCTGACTTTCAAATTTTGATTTTAGTCCTATAACTTCACTTTTTTTTTTTCGTCATGTTGACTTTCATATTTTAATTTTCATCCTGTAACCTTTTTTTTTGTCCTACAACCTATTAACCCTTATAGGACTAAAATAAAAAAGCAAAGTTACATGACTAAAATCAAAATTTGAAAGTTAGCAGAATTAAAAAAAATAAGGTAAAATTATAGGACTAAGATCAAAATTTGAAAGTCAACTGGACGAAAATCAAAATGAGGTAAAGTTTCGGGACGGAACAAATCATTTTCCCTAGATAATACTCTGAAAATACTTATATTATAAAATCATTTTGAAGGGACCTTTTTTAAGTACACTACTGACCACTGTTGACTTTTACACGTGTCAGATGCCCGACGCCCCAGGAGGGCCCTGGTCAAGCAAACAAAAAGAATTCACTTGTCCAACCTTGGTTATGAATTATGATTAAAAAGCAAGAAACATAATTTTCTCCCATTTTCAAACTTTTCTTTTAGGGCTCGTTTGTTTCGAAATTTAGGTGGGCGTGTGAAGTCATGACTTTACATCCACAAGATGTAGGACTTGTTTGTTTCAGGATTTAGGTGGGCGTGTGAAGTCATGACTTTACGCCCACAAGATATAAAGTTTTGGATGATAATAAAAGTGTGTGTTTGTTTTGGGATTTTAGTAGGGTGAGATTTTACTTTATGTCAAATCATGTGTAAAAGTAAAATAGGATGTGTAAGAGAAAAGTAGGAAAGAGAGTGTAAGTGAGAGAAAAGTAGGAAAGAGAGTGTAAGTGAGAGAAAATAGGTATTACAGGTGTGGTGAAGAATGAGATGTAAAAACGGGATGTTACATCTCTAACTAGAATGGAGCGGGGGCCGGAAAGTCCTAGTCATGTCCGTGTGAATCCCAAAACAAACAAGCCCGTAAAGTCTTGTATGATGTTAAAATTATGTGTTTGTTTTGAGATTTTAGTAGGGTGGAATTTTACTTTATGTCAAATCATGTGTATGAGTAAAATAGGATGTGTAAGAGAAAAGTAGGAAAGAGAGTGTAAATGAGAGAAAAAATATATGTAGGCAATGATTGAATGAGAGAAAAGTGATATAAAATGAATTGTATTGAGATAAGTAATAATAGATATTTATAGGTGTGGATGGAGAATGAGATGTAAAAACTGGATATTACATCTCTAACTAGAATGAGACGGGGGCCGAAAAGTCCTAGTCCTGTCTGGATGAATCCCAAAACAAACAAGCCCTTAGGGTATGTTTGTTTTGTGATTTAGGTGGGCGGGGTTTGAAATCTTAGGATGTAAAAATTTTAATGAATAATATAAGTATGCGTTTGTTTTGAGATTTTTCTTTATGTCAAATCAATGTTTTTTAGTGATGAATGTTGTATTATTTTATTATATTGTGTAAGAAAAAAGTAAGAGAGAGATTGAGTGGATGATAAAAAAGTGATGATGTGATTGTATTTAAATATGTAAAAAATAGTACTAATAGATTTATAGGTATTTGATTTTGAGATTTGAAAACCTGATTTTAAATCCCAAACTCGTATGGAGTGTGGATCGCAAAGTCCAAAGTCTATTCGGGTGAATCCCAAAACAAGCATACCCTTAGGATATACCATAATAATTTTCACACCCTAAATATTAAAATAAAATACTATCACAATATCTATTTTATTTCAAAATAGTTTTTCTTAAAAAATATGTCACCCAACATATAAAAAAAATAGACTACGGATGGAGTAATTTAGAGATCAATTACAAATAGTGTAACCATTCAAGTCGAGTCGAATTTGAATTCAGATCCAATTCGAACTTTGTCGAGTCGAGACTGATGAAATCCTATTACAGTAAAATAAAATGACAAGAAAATTTATTTATTGAGTTTAACAAATTGAGCTTGAGCCAGCTCATTTGTAAATCGAATATTTTACGAGTTCGACCTTCTCGATTCGAAATAACAACTATGATAGCAGAAAATATATATTTATTTATATGGGATGTTGAATATTCAACAATAATTTTTAATCTATGACTGAATATTATAATAAAGAGTCTTAGTTATATTTACTAAAGAGTCTTAGTTGTTCGATGAAAATAAATCAAGACTCTTCAGTGTAAACTAGTAATACTCATCAATAAAAATAATCAATAATACCCTTCAGTGAAAACAACTAATACGCTTCAGTGATTCATATATAAACCAATTTAACTCTATCCATACTCAATTTTTAAATATGACTTATCAAGTCGTCGTAATTTGATTACTTTTATATTTTCTTTATTTATGGTTTTTCTTTTTGTTTTTCTCTATAAAGGAATTCGACACTTTTTCTTTATAGTTGTTTCATTGACCCTTCAACAGTTCAATGATTAGTAGACGTGGCCCATTTCTTCAGTCCTAACACAAGCCACCTCAATAAATATAAGTACGAGATGAAAAAAAAAAAATAAGAAAAAAAGAATGCATTAGAAAAATATAATTTTAAAATTAATATATAAATATAAAATAATAATAAAGTTAATGACATGTGAATTAATGAAATGATAGTTAATTGAATGACTAAAAAAATTATTGTTGAAAAAAAAATTGATCATATTTTTGGGGTAGGGGATGAATATTACTTTTCAAATACAAAATGTTAGTATTTGTTTTTCTCGATTTCATACTATAAACATAATGTGAGCTAATCTTATAATTTTGGTAGAGTATTATATGAGAATAGTTCATGATAAATTTATAATGAAACTATATTAAAGTATCAAATATTTGACCAGAAGTATTGATAATCTCACCAGCAATAAGTTCATGATAAGTTTATCATAAAACTATATTAAAGTATCGAATATTTGACAAAAAATATCGATAATCTCACCAGAAGTATCATTAATTTGAGTCGGTGTTATTATATTGTAATTGTTGTAAAAAAAAAAATTGAACCCAAATTAATGATACTCTTATTGAGATTATCGAGACTCCTAGTCAGATATTCGATATTTTAAACCAGTTTCGTGATAAATTTATTATGAACTATTTTTATATAAAACTTACTCTATAATTTTTGTGCATGCAAGTTAAAAAAAAAAACCTTTTTCAAAATTAAAGGAGCTCTCTCCCTCTTTAATAACATCGGCTATATTTAGATATTACTTCATTAAGAAAGTAACATTTGTTTACTTATACTTAGTTTTTAAGAATTAAGATTGAAATAAGTTAAGAATTTCATATTTGTAAGAAAATCTATAATCCCCAACACACCATATTTTGAGAACTTTTAAACATCTTTTCACAATATTTATCTACCATTTGGAAACATATTATAAGGATGTCTAAAAACGGTTTTGACTTTTGAGACATTCTATTGAGAAGGTTAATTCAAGTTCTTAAAATATAAAATAATAAAATTTATTTTTCCTTTACATTTATGCAATGAAAGGATATGTTGAAAAAAATTGCTCCAATAATAGTTATTATTTATCTTTAATTTTGGAATAAAGAAATTGGTAGTAAGTAAAATGAAAAGGAGAAATTAAATGATAGAAGAAAAGATAATTAATCAAAATTAAATAATAATTTATTTATTTAAATAATATTATCGTGTACAAAGTATTATGAAGAAGTAAAAATCATTCCTACCTCCATTTTCATTGAGAAAAATTTCCCCATCATTTGATACACATTATGCATCTTTAAAAAAAAAAAGAATCAAATAAAATTTCAAATTAAAATAAGAAATTTCAAGTTAGCATAAATGTTGACAGCGATTTATGAATGATCTCGCTGCCGAGTTCCTAGCGGGTAGAATTTGATATTAATGATGACAGAGAGTAATAAATGCGAGAGTAAATGAGCTCTCAAGTATGTCTTGGCAATAAATGTGATGTGTGTTACAAATTGGCATTCAAAGCCCTATTTATAATGTTCAAAGTGGGGGTTCCCCAAGCTTGGTAGGTGGACTGTGGGCCCCTCCTGCTCCTAGCTGGAAGGTAATGAGTGGCTACAGCCTCCCCTACGAACCAATGAGGAGATGCCACGTGGCACTGTCACCCCTGAGGTGATTGGACCTGGCCTCAACTACCCTCTTTGACCCTGTCACATCCTCTGGATTGATGGCACTCGACGTCCTCTCACAGCTGGCGCGGCCTGGTGTCGGGTAGACGGGTACTCGGGTACCGGGAAGCGAGTCCGGACGAAAATGCCCCTGTGGGTCATTTGCGGGAAGGCGGGTAGAGTACCTGCACAGAGGCTCGTCGCTGGCCGCCCGATATACGGGCGTGTGGATTATAAGTACCCTTCCCGGCCGATCCCAGAGGCTTATGTCGGGCAGCGTCTGGGTTCCTGTCCGTCTTGTCTGACCGGCCGGAGGACTGTTCTCCTCCGAGCCCGCCACAGCAGTGGGCCTGTATCTGATACCCGATGGGTCGGGTAGTAAAATATCGGGTGTAACAATTGCCCCACCAGCCCGACATCGGGGGGCCGCAGTCGCCGGGTGGCGGGCTGGTCGAACTGCAGACCATTTTGATTTCGAATTTGAATTTTGGGTGTGACGTTTCGATTTCCAAGACGACGCCTCGTCTGCTGCGCCTGCTGACGTCACGGGATGGCGTGACTGATGCGCAGAAATCCAGGGGTCACGTCCGCCGAACCTGCTCCCCAACCGTTGCGCGCGTGACCCCCACGCGCCCCCCCGAACTTTGTTTTATTTCATTTTCGACCCCATTTTTTTGCTGTTTAGTCCCTCCTTTTTCTTCTATAAATAGGGGCTCCCAGCCCATTTTCTCATTTTCCCACTCTTGCAAACTCGTGCCCCCCTTAAGGATTTTTAAGTTTTCCGGCGAGTTCCTCAGATTCCGGCGAACTCTCCATATTCCGGCGGTCTTTTCTGCGTCCCAAGGTAACTTCTTGCTCCTTTCGTCGACACTCCTTCTTACTTTATTTTCGTTATGAGCGACTCCGTCGAGAGCCTCGGCGCCGCCGATGCTTATCATCTCCGCCGCCGTGCCGCCGCCGATGCCGAGAGGCCTTTCCAGCCGGCCGGGGAAGGAACGTCCCGCGCCGCCGCCAGAGAGGGCGAGGGCAATTCCACGGATGTGGATGCCTTCGCGGACGATTTGGAGGGGATGAGTCCCCAGCGAGAGGGGGAAGCCCTAAGCGTTTCCCCGGTCTCCGCCTACCCGCCCCGGGCCGAAGATTTCTTATTCGAGCGGGAAGCCGTGCCCGACCAAATTGACTATGCGGACAGCCGGCTAATCGGGTTCGACCACTCGAAGTACATGAGCCGGTTCGTGCGGAAGCGCCCTCCCCGTTCATATCTCGAGGCCCAGGATACCGATTTTGGGGCCTCTCGCCGCCCCAGCTGCCTTCCCCCGGACGCCGACGTGAAGGAGTTGTACTGGACCTTCCAGGCGCCCTCCGACGTCTTTTTCTACGCTCCCCGGGAGAATGAACGGGCCGACCAGCCTCCGGAAGGCCTTATCGCCATAAATGCGGACACCCTACACGCCGGGCTCCGTTTCCCGCTTCACCCGGCCATCTCCAAGCTACTCGCGGCCTGGAATCTGTCGATCACCCAGATCACCCCGAATGGGTGGAGCTACATCCTGGGGGCAATGGTCGCTCTTGGTCGGCGCGGGCTGCACCGTATGCCCACCCCGTCCGAGCTCAACTACCTATACTATACCGTGGCCTCGGTCGGGCGGATGAATCATGGGTATTACTCCGTGAAGCCCCGGGGTGGAGATGCCATTGTCTTCGGCATCGCGCCGAAGGTGACGCACTGGCAGGAAAGGTGGTGGTGGGTCGGCGGCGCCTGGGAGAGCGTTGGCATAGACGGGCACACCATCCCGGTTCCACGAGAATATCGGGAGCGCAATCGTCGAGGTAAACACTGACTTTTTCTTAGTTTCTTAGTACTGATCTAATTCTTCTTTCATTGTGCAGGTTGCGCGGTTCCAAATCAAGCCGACCTGACCGACGATTTTAGGCAGGCGCTAGCCTTGGTGAGATCCGAGAGCGTGGACAACCGCGACGTCGAACTTCTCAACGACGACGAGTACAGAAGGCTCTCCGGACTCCAGACTTTCCCGCGCCATTTGGATTTCGGTGGTAAGACTCTTTTCCTGCCCGACTCTCCTTATACTCGTTCTCGCTGCTCGATTTCTAATCTTGTCACTTTTCTCGCAGAGCAACGCTTCCCGGCTGAATCCTCCACGCCATCGACCTCCCCGGCAGTTTCCCCAAGGACCGCAGCCGAGGCCGGCCAGGCTACCATCCCGATCGTGAACGTCGAATCGTCCGAGGAAACCGTCGACATGGCGCCCAAGAAGAACGCCCTGGCCAAGCTGGCGAAGCGGGGAGCCGTCCGTGCCGCAGGGGTGGTGATTCGCAGCCCGCCCGCGGCCCCGGTGCCCCCGACATCCTCCTCCCCGATAGACGGGCAGCGCCCGTCCAAGCAGGCCCGGGTCGAGGGCCAGACATCTGTTGACCCGGCCATGGTGACGGTCAATCTGAACCCGGCGACTGGCGGGCTCGTGGCCGGCACAGTCGAGGCGACCTTAGGGGGCCCTGCCTCCCCTGCCCGCGACCGCAGCGACTTCTCATTCCTCGGCTGGGGTAATAACCTCACGTAAGTATTATGCTTTCTTCTCTAAGTTTTCTAGCCGTTTTCGCGATGTAGGATTTTTTCTTAACATGTCTTCTCTTCCCGTGTTCACGCAGGCCTGAGCCTCTGCCCCCGCCCGAGGTTCTTCAATTCCTGCGCTCGCAGGAACCTCCGTACTCGGAGGCCGTGCCCGAGACTTGGCCGGAGGAACTGCGCCGCGCCGTGCTCAACCTTCCCCGGTCCTGGACCCTCAACTGCCAGAAGGCTGCGAGGACCGTCCCGCTCGCCGATCGGATGAGGGCGGCAGCCATCCGTACCTCCCGCAACGCCATCGCCATGGAGGGCATCATGCTCGAATACGAGCGGGAGATGCGGACTGCCTCCTCCTACCGGGCAGCCTTCCAGACGAAGCGGGACGAAGCTACCCGCCTGGAAGAGGAGAACAAGAAACTCCGGGAAGAGCTGGAGGCCTCCCGAGCGAGTCGGGCTGAACTGGAGGGGGTCCTCGAGGAGGAGAGGAGGAAATGCGCCGAGGCCGAGGCGAGGACGGCCGAAGAAGTCCGCCAAGCCAAGGAGGCTCTCGCGGCGGAGGCGGAGAGACGCCTGGAGTCCGAGCGTGCCCGATTGGCCGCTGAGGGCGAGTCGGCTGGGTCCATGGTTTACATCAATGCATACGCCGACTCGATTCGCTCCCTACTCCGCCAAAATCCCCAGGCCGATTACTCCGGGCCTCTGGCCGATTTGAAGAGTTACGTCGAGTCCAATCCTCCCTCCTCGGACTATGATATCACGCTCAAGGACTTGGTCGATCGCGGGCTGGATTTGTCGTTCCTTGGCGACCCGGCGACCTTCCTTTATCCGATCGCCGACGAGGAGGCGAATGAGGACCTAGGGGCGGTGGACGAGGCGCGTCCATGATTTTTCTTTTCTTTTGTTTTTGTTAAGTATGCTGGCCGCTGGCCGTCTTGTATTTTCTCTTTTCCTCTTTAATGAAATTGCTTTGCCCTTCATTTCGCTTGTCTCCTTGAACTTTTAGTTTTATCGGCCGGGTAAATAACGTAATTGGGTAATAGAATTAACCAAAGAATTAATTAATGAAGTGCTATAGCCGAATATCGGGCAGCGACTTCACGAAGATAGGATTGATTTGTCAACCACTTAAAGAATTAACCGACAGATTAATTAATGAAGTGCTATGGCCGAGTATCGGGCAGCGACTTCACGAAGATGGGATTGTTTTACCAACCGCTTAAAGAATTAACCAACAGATTAATTAATGAAGTGCTATGGCCGAATATCGGGCAGCGACTTCACGAAGATGGGATTGTTTTACCAACCGCTTAAAGAATTAACCAACAGATTAATTAATGAAGTGCTATAGCCGAATATCGGGCAGCGACTTCACGAAGATGGGATTGTTTTACCAACCGCTTAAAGAATTAACCAACAGATTAATTAATGAAGTGCTATAGCCGAATATCGGGCAGCGACTTCACGAAGATGGGATTGATTTAACAACCGCTTATTGATTTTTACAAATTTGCGCTTCGAGTAGCGATTACAATGAGCTTCTACTGGTAGTATTTTTTGAGTAGGGAGGCGTTCCAAGGGTATTGGGCCGGGTTGCCCTCAAGGCTTTCCAGCTCGTAGGCTCCATTGGCGAGGCGGCTGGAGACCTTTAGGGGTCCCTCCCAATTCGGACCAAATGCCCCCTTGGGCTGCCCGACCATCCGTCGGAGTACCAGGTCCCCGGTTTCGAACTCCCTGATCTTGATCTTCGAGTTGAAGTATTTTTCAGCCCGGCGTTTGTAAGCTATGTTTCTTTGCTCTGCGGACAACCTTCTCTCCTCCAGCAGGTCCAACTCGTTTAGCATGGCTTGGTCGTTCTCGGTCCCCACGGGTTGTGAGGTGCGGAGGCTCGGGATGACGACTTCAGCCGGGATGACTGCCTCTGTTCCGAAGGCTAGAGCAAAAGGAGTCTCCCCGGTTGCGGTGCGACACGTCGTTCTATATGACCATAATACTTCGGGTAGCTTGCTTGCCCATGTTCCCTTGCTCTCCTCCAACCTTGTCTTCAACGTGTGTTTGATTATCTTGTTCACCGCCTCGACCTGTCCGTTCGACTGGGGGTGGTAGGGTGACGAGAATAACCTCTTGATCTTGTGCTTCTGGCAGAATCTTTCCATCTCTAGCCCGTCGAATTGTTTCCCATTGTCCGAAATGATTATCTGTGGGAGGCCGAATCGACAGATTATGTTGCGCCAGATGAACCTGATCACGTGTTCCTGGTCGATCGTTTTCAGTGATTCCGCCTCCGCCCATTTGGTGAAGTAATCCACGGCGACAATTGCGTACTTGACGCTGCCCGGGGCCGTAGGCAAAGGGCCAATGAGATCGATCCCCCACTTTGCGAACGGCCACGGGCTCAGGATTGAGGTGAGCTCGGTTGGGGCCTGATGGATTGCCGGTGAATAAATTTGACATTTGTGGCATGCCCGTGCGTAGTTGATTGCGTCCTTCTTTAGGGTGGGCCAAAAATATCCTTGTCGGATAACTTTCTGGGCGAGCACCTGGCCGCCGGCGTGGTTCCCGCAGCGTCCTTCGTGGACCTCTACCAAGATCTTCCTTCCCTGCTCCTGCGTTACACATTTTAGGAGGGGCAGGGCGAAGCCTCGTTTGTACAACTGGTCCCTGATGATCGTGTACCGGGCCGCCCGGAGCTGCAACTGTCTTGCCGCTACCCGGTCGACTGGGAGTTGGCCATCACGGAGGTATTTCAGGATGGGGGTCATCCAGCTGTCCTCCGCCTGCCCCAGGCTACTCACCCGCTGGTTCGAACTCGTAGGGGCGGTCAGGTAAGTAACTGTGATCTGGGACATGTCGGCTGCCCCTTCGGATGTTGCGAGGCGGGCAAGTGCGTCTGCCTGAGTATTGTCGAGTCGGGGTACCACCTCTATGCATACTTGGTCGAACTTTTCGAGCAGGTTCTTGGCTAATCCCTGGTAGGCCAACATCCTATCGCTGCGCGCCTCGTATTCTCCTGAGATTTGACATGTAACGAGCTGTGAGTCGCTGTAGACCTGGAGTCTCTTTACCCCCATGGCCATGGCCATTTCCAGGCCGTTAATTAATGCTTCGTACTCGGCCTCATTGTTTGTCGCGTGGAAACCGAATCTTATGGCTGTCGTGAACGACTGACCGGACGGGCTGAGAAGGACAATTCCCGCGCCTGCCCGCGTAGTTGTGGAGGATCCGTCAATGTACATTGTCCAAGGAGGCTGCTCAATCTTGGACATCGCCTCCGGGTACGTGAGCTCGACTATGAAGTCGGCCATGGCTTGGCCTTTGATGGATGTTCGGGGAGCGTATGTGACTCCGAATTGCCCGATCTCAACAGCCCACTTGAGGCACCTGCCCGCCGTGTCTGGCCGATGTAGTACTTGGCGAAGTGGCATCGTTGTCAGTACTTCTACTTGGTGATAAAAAAAGTATGGGCGTAACTTGCGTACGCTCATTACTAGGGCGTATGCTAACTTTTCCAGGGGTGGGTACCGTAGCTCGGCGTCGTGAAGTGTCTGGCTGACATAGTAGATCGGCAGATGTGCCTGCCCCTCAGCCCGCACTAGCACGGCGCTGAGAGCTGAGTCCGACGCCGCCAAGTATAAGAAAAGCTTCTCGCCGGGGACGGGTTTGGCCAACACCTGGGCGTTTGATAGGTATGCTTTCAAGTTATTGAAAGCGAGCTGACTCTGGGGAGTCCAGTTTAGTTTCCCCTTCCGCATGCTGTCGAATAAAGGCTTGCATCGGTCCCCCATGCGGGAGATGAAACGGCTGAGAGCGGCCAGGCTGCCCGTCAACTTCTGTACCTCCTTCACCGTGCGGGGAGGGCTCATGTCGAGGATCGCCTGTACCTTGGTCGGGTTTGCCTCGATTCCCCGCTGGCTGACCATGTGCCCCAAGAATTTGCCCGACTCGACACCGAAACTGCACTTTTTCGGGTTGAGCCTCATCCGATATTTTCTCAAGATCTCGAATGTTTCGGCTAGGTGTGTGAGGTGGTCTTCTTTCTTCTCGCTCCTGACGACGATGTCGTCGATATATACCTCCATGGTCGCCCCGATTTGGTCGTGGAACATGTGGTTGACCAGCCTCTGGTAGGTTGCCCCAGCGTTCATGAGCCCGAATGGCATCCGCTTCCAAAAATACATGTTTTTCTCGGTGAGGAAAGTTGTGTGTTTCTGGTCGTCTGCGGCCATCGGGATCTGGTGATAGCCGGCAAATGCATCCATGAAAGTGAGCATCTCGTGCCCGGCCGTGCTATCCACCAGGTGGTCGATGTGTGGCATCGGGAAGTGATCTTTTGGGCAAGCTTTGTTTAGGTCCGTGAAATCGATGCACAATCGCCATGTGTTGTTGCTCTTCTTGACGAGTACGGCGTTGGATACCCATTGAGGCTTGTCGTCGGGGTCGACCATCCCGATGAGTTTGTTGTCGAGTAGCTTTTTGACTTCCGTGGCAATGATCGCGTATTTGTCTGGGCCGAATTTCCTTCTTTTCTGCGAGATCGGCTTGCGGGATGGATCGATGTGCAGTTGGTGTGAACATACGGTTGGATCGATCCCGACCATGTCCTCATGGGACCAGGCGAACACGTCTAAGTTTTCTTCTAAAAATGCGGTCATCTTTGCCCGCAACTCGCCGGACATTGACGAACCGAGTTGGACACTTACTTCTGGCCGACTCTTCATTGTGACCGAAATTAATTCTTCGATCGGACTGGCTCCACGTTCGCCGTAGCGTGGATCGTCGATCTGTCCCGTTAGGGTTTTGTCAATCTCCATGGGTTCGTACCCGAGCCTTGGCTCCAGGTCGACTTGGATGTCCTCAAATGTTTGCGAATCTTCTTCCATTGGGTGGGTAGCGGGTGGGATTTCTTCGTCTATTTCCATGTCTCCCTCCCCGATTGTGCAGATATAATCTAGATTTGCAAAATTTGAAATAACATCGATATACGCCAAACATCCACGTGCCATTCTTTGATTTCCCTTAAGAGTCCCAACCTTCCCGGAGGGGGTTGGGAACTTGATACAATAATAGAATGCTGAGGCGGCGGCTTCGAACTCGTGCTCGAATGGCCTACCGAGAAACCCGTTATAGGTTGACGGCTGGTCGACAATGATAAAATCGAGTTGTTTCGAAGCCTTAACCTCAGCGTCTATACTAGAAACTAATTCTACGGCTAGCCTAACTATCCCGTAGGGTTTCACCGTGGCGTCGCCGAAGCCTTTGATAACCTGGTCGCATGGCTCCACATACCTCTCAAAGGAGCTGTCTAGCTGGTCGAATGCGGCTTTGAAGAGGATGTTGCAGTAGGCCCCGTTGTCGACGAGCATGCGATGGACGGTGACGCCCATGATGTTGACGGACACGACTAGGGCGTCGTGGTTCGGGTAGATGACCCCGGTGCGATCCTCCTCCTTGAAGGCGAGGAGGTTTGATTCCTTTGCCGTCGTGTTGACCGGCAGGGCGATTTGATGGACATTGTCCATCGCTCGCAGCTCGCTCTTCTGTCTGCGGTTGGAGAGCGATGTGGTAGGTGCAAAGCCTCCCACCGGGGAGAGCATGTTGACCACCCGTCGGGCCTGATGTTCCGGCATCGGTGGGCATATAAGGGCCGCCTCCCGGTTTGGCTCCACGGGGCGGGCAGCGGCCTGAGCCTCCGGTCTAGCCGCCGGCCTCTTCACGAACTCCTCCAGCTTTCCCTCCTCGAAGAGTCGCCAGAGTTGCTTTAGGAGGTCGCGGCACTCACTCGTGTTGTGCCCGACGGTTTGATGGTAGTGGCAGTACTTGTTGGGGTTGAGCTGCACCCCCGGTTTGTGGACCCACGGCCGCGCCTTGGGCATCATATTTTTGTCCCGGATCTGCACATAGACGTACTCCGGGGTGGCCGACAATTTTTCGGCCAGCTTCACTTCGACGGAGTCGAAGGGCTTGAAAGGCTGGGGAGCCCGGTAGGAAAAGTTCCTCCGGCTTGATGTGGTGCCTGCCGAGGCGCGCGGTTTCTCCTTCTCGGCAGGGGTGCTCTCTCCTAGCCGCTGTGCCAGGATGTCCGCGTTGTAGATGATTTTCCCGGCTCGCTGCCGGAACTCCGCGTAGGACTTGGGGTAGTCCTTGTTCATCGACTTCCATAGTTTGGTTTTTAGGCGGAGTCCGCCTATGATCCCGACGAGCTTGACCTCGTCCCCGACGGGCTCGCCCTCCATGATGATGCGATCTACCCGGTCGATGTACGCCCGGTCGGTCTCGTCTTTCCCCTGGGCCAAGTTGGCCATGCGGTTGGCGCCGGCCATTCGTGGCGCCATCGAGGAGAAGTGCTCCAGGAACAGTTCCCCTAGCTGGTGGAATGAAACCACTTTCCCCGCGGGAAGCGAGGAGTACCATCGGTGAGCCATGTCCCCCAAGGTTAGCGGGAACATCCTGCATTGGGTGGCATCTGTTGCCCCCATGGAGATCATGTAGGTGGAGTATTTACTGAGATGGGTGACGGGGTCTGTCTCCCCGTCATATTGGCCCACGACGGCCACGTTGATTTTTGGTTGGGCAGGGGCCCGCACCAAGATGTCTGCGAGGGGCGAGTTGGGCATGTAGGGGACATGATGTTGCCCGTCCCGCCTCTCGAGCTTGGCCTCAAGGTCCGAGACCTTTTTTAGGATGGCGGCCATGGCGTTGTCGGCCGCGGGGGGAGAACGGGGACGAGGGTTGTCCCCCAAGCGGTCACGGACCGACGGCCTCGGGGCCGTGTCGTTGTGACGCCTGGGAGATCGTGCCTGTTCTCGCTCCCGGGGCCTGGAGCTGGCGTTGGATTCACAAGGTCGGGCAGCTCCCCGAGCCTGGGTTCCCAACCGGGAGAAGACCGATCCCGCCGGTCGGCGAGAAGCCCACTGTGAGTCGGCCTCCTCGTCGAGGCGCCTCTTTAGATTCTGAGGCCGGGGGTTGCTGGCGGCCCTCCTGGCCGCCTCTTGCTCCTGCCGGGGCTGGCAGGTGGCCCTGCTTCGGGCTGGCTCCTTTCCTGGTCGGTGAGTGCGGATAGGAGCGGCGTCGATCTCGGCCTGACGGCGCTCGATCATGGCCCTTGCGGCCTGGAGGTCCTCCGGAGTTCTTATGGCCGACAAGAACTCGAAAGGACCCTGAAGGGTCTCCGCCGTGGCCGGAGCCGGAGTGGCGGTTTCGCCGATGTCCTCGACTTGCTGCTGGGTTCGTGTGGCCTTCGAAGTGGTCATTTTTTGAGTGATAGTGGATGGGATTTCGTTCGAGGTGACTAGATAAATGAAACCGAGTGTACTTCGATATTAGTCACCCTCCTTCTAGCGCCAAAATGTTGACAGCGATTTATGAATGATCTCGCTGCCGAGTTCCTAGCGGGTAGGATTTGATATTAATGATGACAGAGAGTAATAAATGCGAGAGTAAATGAGCTCTCAAGTATGTCTTGGCAATAAATGTGATGTGTGTTACAAATTGGCATTCAAAGCCCTATTTATAATGTTCAAAGTGGGGGTTCCCCAAGCTTGGTAGGTGGACTGTGGGCCCCTCCTGCTCCTAGCTGGAAGGTAATGAGTGGCTACAGCCTCCCCTACGAACCAATGAGGAGATGTCACGTGGCACTGTCACCCCTGAGGTGATTGGACCTGGCCTCAACTACCCTCTTTGACCCTGTCACATCCTCTGGATTGATGGCACTCGACGTCCTCTCACAGCTGGCGCGGCCTGGTGTCGGGTAGACGGGTACTCGGGTACCGGGAAGCGAGTCCGGACGAAAATGCCTCGGTGGGTCATTTGCGGGAAGGCGGGTAGAGTACCTGCACAGAGGCTCGTCGCTGGCCGCCCGATATACGGGCGTGTGGATTATAAGTACCCTTCCCGGCCGATCCCAGAGGCTTATGTCGGGCAGCGTCTGGGTTCCTGTCCGTCTTGTCTGACCGGCCGGAGGACTGTTCTCCTCCGAGCCCGCCACAGCAGTGGGCCTGTATCTGATACCCGATGGGTCGGGTAGTAAAATATCGGGTGTAACAATAAATACCTACTTTCGTATTTTGATATGATGTTATTATAATTTTGACAAAGTATAGAGTGAAATTGGTTTATACATGAATTCGTGAAGGACATTAGTTGTTTTCACTGAAGAATGTTAGTTGTTTTTACTGAAAAGTATTATTGATTTACACTAAAGAGTCTTAGTTGTTCGGTGAAAATGAACTAAGACTCTTCAGTGTAAACCAGTAATATTTTTCAATAAAAACAACTAATACTCTTCAATGAAAACAACTAATACCCTTCAATGGTTCGTATATAAACCAATTTCACTCTATACATACTCTAAACAATTTTGGTAGATTTATATTATAAAAAATGAAATAGAGTTCACATCAACTAAATTTACAGGGCAAGGACAAAAAGGTCATTTGATTGAATTTCAGTCTGGCAATATAGCCATATAATAGGTCAATATTATAAATGGCAAAAATTGAATTTAAAGCAACATTTTTCATTTTTAGCCATGCCAAACTTCCATCTATTATCTGCCACAATTCCTAGTCTACCCCTCAACTAGAGCCACTACCACTTGTACCCTCTGCTCCCCATCATAGCTTTTCTTAATTGGCCATAAGTATGCCTATTAAAATGTTTGCTTTTTTTATCATATTATTATAAAAAATATATTAGTGCCTTTTTTTAACATTTTATCAAAATAATGTAATTCCCTCCTAATACTACATGTTTCTCAATATAGTATTTATGTTAATTAGCATTGAATACATCGAAATCAACGACTATTCTTGCATATCAAAACAATTGTGTTTTGTGCTTGCTCACACATTTTTATTTTTATTTTTTAGGGTTAACTCATATTTAAACTACTTTAAATAAATACGATAGATTGTCAACAATTTTTTATCTGATTAAATAGTGTCTCGAACTTATAACCTCATAACATATGTAATGGAGCTCTAATCATTTAAACAATTCCACTTCGTTAAATGATCAACTATTTTATTACTTTTACAGTAATAATATCCTGTAATTGTTCGTAATTTTTTTCAAAAAAATTGAAGTGTTTAGTACTAAAAGTGAAAAGATTACTAGTTCGAGGAGGTGAGAAATCAAATCCACTTATCTTATTTAGGAGAGAAATTATTGATTCATAAAATGGGCATAATAAGTTTATCATCATATCGTGAAACTATATTAAAGTATCTAATATTTTGATCAAGAGTATTATTAATTTGGGTCGGTGATATTATATTATAATTGTTGTAATTTTTTCTTGAATCCAAATTAATAATACTCCTGATAAGATTATCGATACTTCAAATCAAATATTCGATACTCTTAAAACAGTTTCATGATAAGCATGGACCATTTTTATATAAATTTTACTCTTAATTTATTAATGTTGTTTATATATAAGTGTTATGATACATGGTATTATAACTTTATAATAAAAAATAAACTTTATACACAAACTTAAATGAGCCATTCTCATGAATTACATTTATAACACTGAATGAACATAATCATTATCCCAAGTTCCAGCCAACATAGTATTGAAACATGTTAAATGAATTACGATCCATTTAAATTGAATTTTCATCTCATAAATTCAAATTCATAAAACGATGTATTGGAAGTGCTATTTATGGAAATTCTGCAAAAAGGAAGAGGCATTAATAAATTATATTTCAAATTTTCAATGTAGGGTCATAATTTTTATTTTATTCGCAGGTACATTTTTTAACAATGTTACTGAAATATATTACTAATTATTTATTTCCACAACACCAACTCATAATTCAAATATTTGAGTTTCGTACTAAATGTTTCTGTTTTGACAAAAGAAATTGTGTGAAACAATTTTAAAATTACACAAGTCTCATGCGAAATCATTTCATAGTTAAAAATTAATAATATTATATGTACTGATAATAGATTTACAAAGTGAAATCACAATATAAAATATTATAGTAATATTAGTGAATGCCTGTAATTGCTCTAGCGAATTCATGCAATGATATCAATTTCACATTATAAATAAATTTCACAAGAATGACTCTAAAAATAAATACTCCCTCCATCTCATGTTAATTTGCACATGTGGTAAAATGTTACTCCTTCTATCCACAAAAAATAGTCATCATTTTTTGCACATAATTTAATGCAATATATTGGAGGGTATTACACAGTTTTCAGGGATTCGTTTTTAATAAAATTATCGTTTATGAAAAATATGCAAAATACCCCTTTATATCATTCTACATATCGCATTAAAGCACGGGTAAAAAAGCAGGACAATTTTTTGTGAAGGGAGGTAGTACAATTTTAAACTTCACAAGAGAATAACTCTAAAAATAAATACTCCCTCCATCTCCGTTAAAAAATTTATTTGATATAAAATTGTAAATGTCAAAGGGTGTTAAATTCATTTTATACATAAGACATTTATCGAAAATAAAAAGACATTTGATCTTCTCATACAAAATTTATAAGTGGTTAGAACTCTATAACCAAGAGGTTATATTTTCAGAGTCATATTTTTACCCGATAAAAAAAATACTCCCTCCGTCCTTTAAAAGTATGCATCATTCTCTGCACGTCATTTAATGCAATATGTCGAAGGATATTTAGAGGTCTTATGAGGTTCGTTATGAATAAAATGATTGTTTATAGTAACGTTTCTATGCATACTTACCATAAACAATCATTTTATTCATAAACGGACCTCATAAGACCCCTAAATACCCTCCGACATATTGCATTAATCCACTTGCAGAAAATGGTGCATAATTTTAAAGGACAGAGGGAGTATTAGATACTCCCTCCGTCCACCAAATTTTTACCCGCTTTCTTTTTTGGTACGTCCACCAAATTTTTACCCATTCCTCTTTTGGAAATAAACTACACTCATAAACAAAAAATGGGCCCCACAATACCCACCACAATACTTTTAGGGCTTGTTTGTTTCGGGATTTAGGTGGGCGTGTGAAGTCATGACTTTACGCCCACAAGATGTAAAGTCTTGGATGATAATAAAAGTGTGTGTTTGTTTTGGGATTTTAGTAGGGTGCGATTTTAATTTATGTCAAATCATGTGTAAAAGTAAAGTAGGATGTGTAAGAGAAAAGTAGGAAAGAGAGTGTAAGTGAGAGAAAAGTAGGAAAGAGAGTGTAAGTGAGAGAAAATAGGTACTCCCTCCGTCCCAATTTTGTTTACCCATTTCATTATGCCCCCTTCAAACACTTCTAAATTACACCTCATTCCACTAATAATTACGTAGAAAAACATCTTTATTTTATTTCATGCACTTCAATTGAATAATACACAATCATAAAAAAAAATCATTTTATCCATTTAAATGCTACGAATTAAGTCTCACAAAAAAATCAAATGGGTAAACAAAATTGGGACGGAGGTAGTATTATAGATGTGGATGAAGAATGAGATGTAAAAACGGGATGTTACATCTCTAACTAGAATGGGGCGGGGGCCGGAAAGTCCTAGTCATGTCCGTGTGAATCCCAAAACAAACAAGTCCTTACTTTATCTACTTTATTCACTTTTTTAATAAAATATCAATTTTTATTAAAAATTATGTTCAACAATAACCGGATAAAATTTTCGTGGACGGAGGGAGTATTTGATCTTCTACAAAACTTGCCATTTTATTTTTGTTAAAGTGTAATTAGGTGGTTGCCTTGTTGGCACTCCACTCTGATATTTCCTGCTTAGCTCGCCACTACACTAAAAATAACCGTAAAAATACGAAGTATCTTATTTTCTTTTTCTTTTTCTCCAAATCTCATCTTTCATATATTCTCTCCAGGACTGCAATTTATATACCCGGCCTTCATTCCTTCATTCCTTCATTCATCTCTCTCCACCTTTTCCCTCTTCTCAAACCCCGCTCTGATAGAGAGAGAGAGAGAGAGAGAGAGAGAGAGAGAGAGAGAGAGAAAAGCGAAAACAGGAAAGCAGGACCAGATTCTCATCAGTTACCCTTTTTGTATACAAAAACCTCTAGATACACTCTCTTTGTATCCACCGATGAAATAGAGCGCAAGTATTCCTTTCTTCCTCGCCATTTTCATGCATTTTTCGCCGCATTAATCGGAGAAACTTGATAGATTGAATTAAACCGATGCTCGACCTAAATTTTACTGTAGGTCCTTCGCCGCCGGCCATCGATCCAGCTGAAACGGCGTCGGATAAGCATATTGTGCTGTCCGGCGATCAAATGGAGTATTCCGGCAGCTCTAATTCCTCCGTCGTCAATGCGGACACTTCGAGCGCCGCCGGCGATGAGAACTCGTGCTCCGATCATTTCATCGGTTTCGATATTTGGAAGAGCGGCGGCGAGTATGAGGAGAGTGACAAATCGAACGGCGGTTACGTGATGAAGGATTTTTTCCCGACCAGCGGCGGCGCACCGCCGGATCTCTCGGAGAATCGCGGCGAGATGACGGAGCAGAGGATTCAGCAGCCGCAGAGGAGTCCGGTGATGAAGAAGAGTCGGAGGGGACCGAGGTCGCGCAGCTCGCAGTATCGCGGCGTCACATTCTATCGCCGGACCGGACGTTGGGAATCTCACATTTGGTAAGTTAATTTAGGAGTATTGACAAATTTAATATTGCTAAAATCTTAAATTATGGTACCCAAAATGTTCGACTCGAAGTTTAATTAGTATTTAAATAAATCAATTGAATCGAACACTGCTGAATCAATTAGACGATTTTTGAAGGGTTTGAAATTAGAACTACAGAAATTAGGAAAGGACTCTCAATGTTACACATTTTCTGTATCTGTTAATCTGCTCTACATTTGTATATCTATTGTCTGTTCGTCAATTATTAATTTCATTATTGTGAGGAGTGTTGCTACTGAGGATTTGTAAATACTGGTTGCTGGAAGTTTTCGTACCTTGTCGTCGATTAGGAACTTGGAATTTTTTGCATAAAGTAATGTAGCTCTCCTATGTGATTGTGCAGGGACTGTGGTAAACAAGTTTATTTGGGTAAGCAGCTCTAAATCAAAACTCTACTTTTCATTATTGAATTATTACTTTAGATGTACTGGTATTTTGGGATTTAACTGTGAAATGGACTTGAATTTCTAGGGGGTTTTGACACCGCACATGCTGCAGCTAGGTAAGACAGTCTTAACTGTTCTTGATTGGCAGTTATTATGAGGTAGGAGTGTTGTTGCTTAATTTTTTGAATACTTGGGTTCTATCACTAGGGCATACGACCGAGCTGCAATTAAATTCCGTGGACTTGATGCCGACATCAATTTCGATGTCAGCGATTATGATGATATTAAGCAGGTTGGCGTGCACACTATGTATCTGAGTTGATAATCTCTTTTTTTTTACTCCTCATATAGTGTTATCGAGGCTGAGGCTTTGTCTTTCCTTACCTAACAGATGAAGAACTTAACCAAGGAAGAATTTGTACACATACTGCGTCGCCAGAGTACAGGATTCTCGAGAGGAAGTTCAAAGTATAGGGGAGTAACACTGCACAAATGTGGACGATGGGAAGCTCGGATGGGGCAGTTTCTCGGCAAGAAGTAAGATGCGATCAAAGCCCAATATCTTTTTCTGAAAGATTGTTCAATAATAATGTAGCTTTAGAATTGTGAGCAAGAATGTTCTTCATCGTTGGCAATGTTTGCTTGCAGGTATATATATCTTGGATTGTTTGACACTGAGATAGAAGCTGCAAGGTCAAAATTGACGAAATCCTCCAATCTTTAGTTATGGTAATTTGCCTGGAGTAATATATGACAAATTTCAGTTGATGTTGGTTAGGGCGTACGACAAGGCCGCTATCAAATGCAATGGAAGAGAAGCGGTGACCAATTTTGACGCGGGCACTTACACTGAGGAATTGAGCTACGAGGCAGATATTGGAGGTAAAAAAATTGTTGAGCAAGCATACTTGTTTCTCACATGAATGTCCTTTTCTTGGTTGTAATTCGTTATCTTGGTAATTGATTTATTTAATTTTCTTCTGCCTTTGATTTCTTTAGCTGGTGAGCACCATGATCTAGATCTGAACCTGGGTATTGCTCCCCCTCATAGAGCCAATGGTCAAACTCAAGACATGGAAACGGCAACCTATCAGGTCAACCATGGTTCAAACAACCTGTCTGAAAACCATGCAAAGGTTCACTGGACTTTTATATGTCTATTTTCTATTTACCGAGCTTTCTAGATGCATATTTTCATATGTTATTTCTCATAAAAGAGTATAACTCGTTCAGTTCGTCGCACTTGCAGGGCTTGACTTCATCCTCTGTGGGAGCTCACTTATCTCATGGACAAGGAAATGTCTATCAACGGCCTTTAATCTGGAATGGGGTTGATAACTGTTTTAGTCCCGTTTATAGGGTATTTAATTTGATGTCCTATTGATCTTATATTCTTCATTTAGTACTGTGACTAAATCATTCCTATTATAAATTGAGATTTTATTTTGCTTTCTTCAGGGAACAACAATGGAAGTCGATTCTTCTGCAAATTGGACATGGAATTCCCCGAACCAATTTCGCGGGGATCAGCAACCGTTACCTCTCTTCTCTACTGCAGCATCATCAGGATTCTCTACTTCATCTGCCGCTATCCATCAGCCCCCTTTCACCACAAGATCACAAAACTACTATCCAGCCCCGGTCACCAATCTCAACAACGGGTCTCCTTATTGCTGGGGTTGATGGATAAGCAACACCAGATTTTTCCCGCATTCGTCATTATTCAAGATGGTCAGTAACATCTAGGTCCCTTAATCGAAAGAATTTATTGTTTTGTGTGTGATGACGTTGAACAACACCCTTCTTGCATTCGTGCTACTTCTACATTTCCCACGCCACTAATTCGACGTCCTCTATTGATATGTTATCGAATTAAACACGGATGGAGTATGATATTGTCTTAAAACTTTATGATTTCTTTCAAAAATCAAACAAACAAACATGTAGAGTGAAAATATTCTAAATGATTGCTTGTTCAACACTACTACCTCCGTCCCGTCCTTTTTTTGCACGTGGTTTAATACGATATGTCGGAGGGTATTACAACATTTTCTAATGTCCGTTTTTAATAAAATGATCGTTTATGAAAAGTATGTGAAGCAATCTTTCCACTAATGATCATTTTATTAAACAACGAACCTTAGAAAATCTCGTAATACTCTCCGACACATCGCGCTATTCTATTATTCCGATAGTTAGGTAGCTTGAATAAATGCTTAACCTGATAATTGTACTAGGGTCTAGAGAGGAGGATATAATATATAAATCATGGTGTGGGGCTGGGGGGTTCCTGAAACATACTGTTTTTACCTGAAAAATTGAAAGGGCATCCTAGTACTAGTGCTGATGTTTTTTTGTCCTCGAACATGATACCATCAGTGTGGTTGTGTTGTGGACCTATCTATCCATCAATCGATGGATTTAGTATTAAATAATTGTTGAGTAAATTTCTGTATTTCCCTACTATGGTTTTCTAGTACTGTGTGTGAGGGGACTTGTGTCTTGCTGGCAGATGGGTTGTATTTTGCCTTTTATACTGTAGAGTTACCCTATGGTTTTTATCCATAGTCTTAAAAATGAAAAAGATGGTGCCTTATTTCTAGTTTGACCCAATTGAATAAGTTTGCTCAAGAACAATAATTTTCATGAAAATTTTGAAGTTTATCCTTTTGACCCAATTTTTAACCAACAAGCTTCACCCATGTATTTTTAGGTTTCTTTTTTATCTTTTGATAATTTATTTTGTAGCAAAGGGTTGAAATGCAATTTCATGTAAAAGAAAATGCCTATCTTAGTATTTACTTCTTGTTTTGTCATTAGCATCCATCCCTCTATTTACCTTCTCTTTTTTAAGCTAACATACAATTTTATATTATCACATTTTACTCCCATGTATACATATTTCTACACTCTACTCGTATTTTTCTTCTATCTCCATCACATCACATCTACACAAAGAATACGTCTCTTACGAACATGAACGTGACTCTCCTTTTCAAATATGTCAACTACCATTTTTTTATTAAACAATGATATTGCATAAATATAACTGTGATTGTTATGTAAAAATCCAGTTCACATGAACTCATTTTGTCGCACACAAACTATTCACATGAAACGCACAATATCTGAACAAATTTTTATGATTTATTTAAGAAAACATAAAAAAAAAAAAAGTTTACAAAAATATTAAGGGTGTACTTTTGATTGAGGAATTAAAACACTGTTTTCATTACATATTTAGAGAGGTACGAGGATTCCTCACTTTATATGAATCAAAACATTGTTTTAATTTTCAATCCTTATCACCAAACATCATTTTTTTTATCAGTAAAGAAAAAAATTATTGCCATGAAATGTGGGTATAAGAAATATCAAATACCCAAAATGCAAAGGAAGAATAGAGCTAGCTACCCTAAGCGTAAATAATTAGCCTTGGGTTAGCAATACAAATTTCTCAAGATTTTTTGCGACAAACCAACTCCAAAGTCTCGTCTTCAAATCGATTGTGCATTTGTTCACCGAGAAAGTCTCCTTATTAAAGAGAATAGCGATTCTCCACTTCCAAATAGTCCAATGTACACCAAACCAGAAACAAACAGCCACTTTTCTACCATTCTTTTCTCTCATTATGTCGCTGAAAATAAGAAGATTTGTAACAGAATCTGAGTGTAGAACCATTGGAATTCGGAGCCAAAAGAAACATTCTAACCAGACAAAAGAAAAAAAAAATTGAGCACTCAAAAAATAAATGTTTTATGGATTTCTCATGAAACCCGATCATCACATATCATCATTTTGGTTAAGGATCGTTTTTCATTTCATTTATATTTTGATACTCCTCAACCAAGCATCCCTAAATCATCAATGTTATTGAGATTTCCCAATTTAAGAGGACACCTGCACACCCACCCTACACTTAGGTTCCTACTTACTTAAGACTAATAGGGGTTTGTGGTCCATCAAAAGTGTCATAACTTTCTATTTAACTCGATAAGATCTAAAATTCAAACGCAAAAAAATATAGTTGTATTACCAAAAATATTAACTTCCATTCATTCATTCACATCGTACATGGTACATCAAAAGTCTGTGACTCAGTAATAAACTCAACCCAGCAATTGAAATTGACAATTGTACACCGTTGCAGTCTTTTTCTTATCATGGGCTTGTCATAATGGACCACCCTATAAGCCTACAATCATGTTAATTTGATTCGACAACACTTGACTTGTGTGTTTTTGTGTTTTTTTTTTTTTTTTTAATTAAGGATAAGTAATTAAGTTGTTTTCACTTTTTGAATAATTCTAGTACCACATTTTTTTTTATCTGTTCCACAATATATTTCACTCTTAGGGAAAAAAAAATGTTTTGCTTTCATTTTTTACTTCTGTCCCACGATATATTTCACTCTTAATAAAAATACTTCATAGACTCAATAGTAACAATGTTTACACCCCACATAAACACATTCCAACTAAAATTATTTATTTTATACTCCCTCCGTCCATGAGTAAACTTCCCACTTTCCTTTTCGGGTTGTCCCAAGTAAGTTTCTCATTCCATAAATGGAAAAAGCAACACTCTATTATATATAAACTTTAACCTTCAAACTCACACAATATTACCAAAAATGTCACTCATTCAATTTACTTTTCAACAATATTCATTACTTTATCTCAAAAGTCAACATGTGTGGCCCACCATATATTAATAAACAAATACACTTTCTTAAATCATTCAACAAAAAGAAATGAAAAACTTACTCGTGGACGGAGGGAGTATATAAAAGTTTGTAGAATTACTTCCCTTTTCTTTTTCTTTTTTGTGCCATCAGGATGGGATGGACCATCTCCCATCCCATCCGATTTTGGATGGGCACAACTCATTCCCCATCCACCCCTATTATACACATAGTCACTTATTTTCATAATATTTTATATAATCACATCACTTTTATCTCACTCACGGATCTTTTCTCCTACCTTTTCCACATTATTTCATTATTTCTTCTACTATTTCTTACACATTCATTCTTTTTCATACTTTTTCTTTCATATTTCCTACTTTTCTCTCACTCAATCATTTATCTCACTAACTAACATAATAAAATATTTCAACATCAATTTTGATCTGACATAAAGTTTCAGCGAACTATATATCTTCATTCCTAACTAAACACATATATATATTATTCACTGGATTACCCTCATCCACCTTTTTCAATCTCCATCTCATCCATCATCGTCTCTAACCAAACAGAACCTTATATATTCTGAAACAAAATGGGTACATACTTCATTTCTTTATGAAATTGATGCTTATACTTGTGATTTGTGTGGAAAATTATAAATTAATTATATCACATATACGAACTTGCATGCTTACTGTATCGGTCCGTCTCAAACAAATTTGCACTTGGGCAAAATAGCATCAACTTTGCATTTAAACTTGCATTAACTTGGCCATAAAGTACACTTTTTTAATTTGTATACCAAAAAATTGGTACAGGTATAACATTATTAAATACTGACCATTACATTTGGTGTATTTTGTGCTCCGTACACCATTATTATTCTAAGAGTTAATATTATTGGCTAGCAATTTGAACAAAGTGTATATAATACTTTTGTCATTTAAATTTAATTATATCACATGTGTAACATTATCTAAAACATTTGAAAGCTGAGTAGCATTGTCATGTGTTGAGTGTATAGGCAACAGAAGTTGTCATCTTATTAATGGGAAAAGGCATGTAACAAAGACAATACCTTAACTAGGGGGGGGGGGGGGGGGGGGGTTAATATGTATGAGTTGTCATTTCTGCCCCTTCTCAAATCTCATATTTCCTTTTGCAGCCTCTCTCTATTTTGCTTCAATTAGATTAGAACTAACGAACATTACTTCCCACCAAAGGACAATATCATATGGGTACAAACTAACATTTATTAGTCCTTATGATGACTTCTTATTGATTCACTAAAAGAATTAAAAAAAGGAAGTTGTTTGATGAACATAGGGCTCGATTTCCAAATGTCTACCCTAAATATGGATAAATTGACACGAAATAAAGTTATTTCAAAATGGATTATAAAATAATCTGAGTTTAAGGTTATTGTGGTCCCTGATTCGGGGAAAATTGTTATTTCAGAACCGTAACTTAAGGGTATTGGTAAAATGAGGATCGTAACTTTTCGAGTTGATAAAATGAGGACCGCAATTTTTTAGGTTGACGAATAAAGACCGTTGCTTTTCAGATTGATAGTTTAAGAGCCATAATTTTTAGAAGTTGCAAATTAAAGACCAAATTAAGCTCGAATTCAGGCCAAATCGGCCCGATTTGGGCCCAAATTCTAGCCCAAGTCGATCAATTAGCCTATTTTGTATTGATTATGGCTAATTTGTCCTCAATTTGCTAAATTTTAAATTATTATTCTAATGATAAATTACGGTCCTCATTTTACCAACTCACTTAAGTCACAGTCCTAAAATAACAAATTTTCCTTTAGATTTACCTTTGACAAGCCATGACCTAATTTCTCGATTTGTTCGCATAAAGGGAGATGGTCGAATATTCACACATCAAAAAATGAAAGTGGTCAAACACTCATTTAATGTTCAATAATAAAAAGTGAAAATTCATGACTATAGTCGCTCAAAGTGACATCAAAATGCTAGAACTAGAAATGAGAGGAAAGAATGGGGTTGGGTAGTTTATAGAGGATGCATTTATCATTTATAGGGTGTTATTAAAAGTTTGTAGGTGATGTATTTATCATTTAGGATATGTTTTGTTTCGGAATTCACTTGTACATGACTGGAATTTTTACGGCCCTTATTCCATTCGAGTTAAAAATGCAACATTCAGTTTTCAAAATTTATACTCCATCAACACCTATAAATATTTATAAAACTTATTATTACTCATCCAATACAATTCACTTTATATAATTTAAAAATATTATTTTGTCTCACTAAATCATTACTCACATATCCATTTTCTCTCACTCAATCATTACTTACATATTTCCTACATTCCATACTAGTTTTCTATATTACTGTTTGCACAAGTTTTAAGAAAAGAGTTGTTTATTAGCATTTAAAGTGATAAAGTAATAAAATAGATGCTTTCGATTAAAAGTGTATGGAGAATATAATACTTTTTTTTTTGTCAAAAATGAATGTAGTAATTGAGTATGGTATGAACTTTTTTGGCAATGTAGCAGACAACTTTGGGACGGAGAGAGTATCATTTTTCTCTCGTTCAATCATTACTCACATATCATTTTTCTCAAACTCACATTTTATTTTCTACATTTCTCTTACACATACTACTTTACTTTTGTGATTTTACATAAAGTAAAATCTTATCCTATCAAAATCTAAAAAACATACATATACTTTTACTATTTATCTAGAATTTTACATTTCGTGAATGTAAAATCATAACTTCACACACACTTAAATTCTGAAACAAACATGGTCTTAGTAATTTGATGTTGTGTATAAATGTTGTGGATGTATTACTAAACCAAAGGGAAAGTAGGAAATGGTGCCCAATAACTCATATTCCAAGGGCCAGCCCAAACCAATGCACTAAAAAATTCGGCCCAATAGCCTGTGTTTTTCCCCTTAGGCCCAAGTTATTTACAGTCTCATATTTTGTTAGGTGAAAATGAAGTAAAATACTCATTCTAATAAAAAGAAATGATTTCTACCCATCCTCATAAAAAAAAAATATTATACCCACTGATCATTTTTCTTACAACAACACCCTCAAAAGTAAAATAAGTCTCATTATTGTACCACCCCACCCCACCCCCTGAGTTGGTGATGAAAATATTTTTTGATAAATTTTATTGTAGTCAATACATAATTATTTATTAAACCCGTTTTAAAGTAATATAAATATTTATAATAATAGTAAATAAAATAATTAAATGTTATAATTTTTATTTATAAATAACTATAATCACTAAAATTTACTAATAAATAAATAATAAACAGCTAAAAATTACTAATAAATAATTATTAATCCTAATCATAAAGGGGAGGGGGATGGGGTGTGAAGGGGGGTGACCATGTGGGTATAAATCTTTTTTTAATAAGGGTATATATGTACTTTTATATCAAAGTGGGTATAAAACTTTTTATTTAAAGGTTGTGGGTAAAAAAAGTTATATTTTATAAAAATGAGTATTTTGTTTTTTCTCCCTTAAGTTAATACATTCCACCAATAAATGTTTGATTTTTTTTTTCAAAAAGATCAACAATTTTCCGAAATTTATCGAAAAATATAAATGAAAAAGAAAATCCTAAACATATGCATTTTCAGAAGAAAAAAAAAATTCAAAAATTGTTATTTTTTCAGATTTTTTTTTCGAATATTTTTTGCTCAAGTATATTAACAAAAACGTAAAACTGTATTATAATTTATAACATGATCTTCTCCTTAAAATGACAGTCGTATGAGTATTAGAAAGGTTGAACATATAGTAAAATATCAATAAATTAATAATATTGGGACTGAAATTTTTTATTATTTTAGAGAGATATTAATTTATCTATAAATTAATAATTTATTAATTTAAAGAGTGTTATAAATAAAAAGTTTATCTTTATAAAAGTGAGTCATTAAATTAATATTGAATATGCATTATTTTCATTAAACTACTATTATAACAAATATATTCATCATACATGACATAAAACATATATATTCATCATGCGTCATATCTATCGATGTATGTGTGAAGTTGAAAGTCATTGCATTTAAGTCGTAGATAATATACATCGTATCCATCAATCAAGAAAAAATAATATAAATAGAAAAAAAATTCTTTAAATCCGTACAAGACAATGACTTCTAATTTAAAGGTGTTCCAAAATCAACAACGACAGATCAAAATTTGTAAAACTTTGTGTGAGTACAACAAAGATCATTTCACACGCACCAAAAAAAATTTGCTATTGCAACTTGATGAAAAATATCACTTGAAAGGTAGTCAAGCCACAATTATTAATACACTCAACAATAGATTCTTATTTATTACATGTCCTAATTATTTTTTTAATTTGAAAAAATTATTAATTTATGATATTGATGGGACCACTAATTTATATTGGTTTTTTTTTTTTTTTTTGAAAATTTAATTATCCTATTTTCTTATCAAAATTGATAAATTTTTTAACTGGCCCAAGTTGAAACCGGAGAAAATTATTATTTTAGAGAATTTATTAATCTATGGAGGTTTTACCGTATCTTCTTTCTTCATTATTATTAGGTGGAAATTGGGATCCAAATTTAAAATTCCTAATATAATATACATATAAATAAATATATAAAGAAAATACATGCATCATTTGTATTTAAAGTGTCATGATAAATTTATCATGAACTATTTTTTTCATATAATATTTTTTTCATACGAGAGATATATTTTTTCCCGTTTACTTTGAGGGATAGTAATGTGAATGAGAAATGATCCCTATCTCGCCCCGCTCCGTTCTCATCCCGTCCCGTTGACATCTCTAATCGGGATACGGCTTAATAAATGAGAAGCCTTTGTTAGGTAATAAATCATCAATAATATTTGCATTTTTTTATAAAATGAAAATGAGTACATATTTTTTTTTTAACTATATATAAATCCCAAAACCAACGGTGTTGATAACCTAACACCTTAATTCCCAATCCCCAATCTCTCAATCTCAGTCGTCGTCTCTTCCCCCAAATCTCCACCCTCCGATCTCTCGCGCGCAAATACAAATTCGCAGGTAAAATTCCGCAGTCAGTTTCTCTCTCTACCACTTTCTCTCTCTCCTCTGTATCTATCGATTTTCCCTTCGATCTTCGTGACCTAGGGTTTCGGTTTGATGTTAGGTTTCGTTCGATCGAATGGCGGACGGGCAAGGAGCGCCGTGGAGTCCCGCCGGCGGAAGCCACGAAAGCGGCGGCGACCAGAGCCCGCGCTCCGGCATCCGTGAACAGGATCGGTTCCTACCGATTGCCAATATTAGCCGGATCATGAAGAAGGCGCTCCCTTCGAATGGGAAGATTGCCAAAGATGCCAAGGAGACTGTCCAGGAATGCGTTTCGGAGTTTATTAGCTTCGTCACTAGCGAGTATGCCTTTGCTGAAATTTGTTGATTCTGTAGCTTTGATCGATCGGATTATATCTGTTATGTCACTTTTATGTGTTCTGTGATAAATTAAGCTTGCTTACCGGTATAGTGGTTATCTTTGTATTTGCCTTTGAAATTAATTGATTGTGTAGCTTTGATCGATCGGATTTCGTCTACTATGTCAGTTTTATGTGTTCTGTGATCAATTAAGCTTGCTTACCGGTAATTGTTTGTGTAGCTTTGATCGATCGGATTTTATCTACTATGTAGGTTTTATGTGTTCTGTGATTAATTAAGCTTGCCTACCTGTATTGTGGTTATCTTTGAATATGATACAGTAGCTTGAAGGGATTAATTGTTGGTCTGAAATCAATTACCTGTTTTTATGTGGAATTGTTGAATATATCTATTCATAGCTAGACTTGGGGTCCCTGTAGGATTATTGATTTGTGTGTGCGCAAATTTAGTGTAATCCAGAAACCTAAATTGCTTTTGGTGGCTGAATATGAAGGGCAAGTGATAAGTGCCAGAGAGAGAAACGAAAGACAATCAACGGTGATGATTTACTATGGGCTATGGCGACCTTGGGTTTTGAAGATTATATTGAACCACTCAAGGTGTATCTGAGTAGGTACAGAGAGGTAATTGTTCCGTATGTCTTTGGACGTTTTTTCTGTTGATTCGATTTTCTGGTGTTGCTTTGGCTTACATATTAACTTGCAACTGACAATGTTCTTTTGTTTTATTTTGGCTTCCTTTCGCATGGATTGTTCTGCTCTTGCTTTGTAGATGGAGGTGAGTGAATTAGCATTGGATTTTTTTGGTGGTATTTTCATTTAGATACTTAGATTTCTAGTCATGTTTCTCTAACAGGGTGAAACCAAGGGATCATCAAAGGGTGGCGATGGATCTTCCAGGAAGGATGGAATGCAACATGGTCCTAGTTCGCAGGTATGTGTCAATGTGTTGTATAATTTGTGTCCTTTGGACTAAATTTGTTATAATCCACAATTGTGTGCTCTGTTGACTCATTACTTTCTGCTTGTGAACAGATGGTTCACCAAGGTTCTTTTACGCAAGGCATCAATTATGGGAACTCTCAGGTACTTCTTTGTGCTTCTTGATGGCATTAGCATGGTCCACATCACTTTGTCTGCTCAAGTCTTGTGTCCTTAAATTATTACACTTATCCATACAAGTCTGTTTTGGTGCTTTATCTCTGCTATTATGCTTGCAGTCATCTAGTGCATTAAGTTTTTTTCTTTCGTATCAATGTGATCAATCCTGGGTAAGATTTTCTCTCATATGCGTTTGTGGCTTAATCGATTTTCTGAAACATTAATCAACAGGAGAAGACTGCTGTTTTTGTGCCACTTTCTGTAAAAAAATCTCCAAATGGTTGCAACAACTGGGCTCTTGAATCTATTTGTTTTACTATCTGATCAAGCTATCAGCAGTTTACTATCATTGATGAAATGTATCTCGTCCATGAGCTATGATTAATATTTGCTATTGGAGTTAATCTCCTCCAAGGGTCTATCCTTTTTTTATGTTCGTGATATGTACTATGGGTTTTCACAATTTCTCTTTGTTCCGAATGTTTTCCACTGCGATGAAATAGCTGTATTGTTCTCGTTGCTTAAGGAATTACTCTTGAGATTTTTTTTTTCTTTGGTGTGTGTGTGTGTTTCATTATAATTTCTACCTAGATTTCCGGTGGATATAATTCTAACTAGTTTTTCCCATTCATAATTCTAGGCACAAGGTCAACACATGATGGTCCCAACTCCCGGCATGGATTAGCCGATTTTGCTCGTTGCCCGCCAATGTCGCCATTCCGTCCCCATTAGACAAGATCGCTGCAGTTAAAGATGTGTTTCATGAGTGTCCTTATGGTGTAACTTATTTCTACCTGTTGTGTATCAGAGCTTATATCCTATTTAGAGTAGAAGTTTGTATAGGTGGAAATGGATCCTTTTTATTTCCTTCGTAAATTTTCTCGTAAATTTGGAGAAACCCATAATAAGGAATTAGTGTAAAGAAAAGTGGAATCCACACAATTTTTCTTCAAGTGTATTTTATCTCTCCAAATTTATAAGAAAATTACAAAAAGGGAATGGAGTTTATCCTTGGAATTCATCTACATTTTTGTTTTTTAGTATTGTTACGCATCTCTGCCTATTTCCATTCCTCAAATAAGTCTTATTATTTCCTCCGTCCCTAAAAATTGGTCATTTTTTGCACGTGGTTAAATAAGATGTGTTGGAGGATATGGGGGTTTTCTGAGACCCATTTTTTTAATAAAATGATAGTTTATGAAAAGTATACAAAATAAACTTTCCATTAACAATCATTTTATTAAAAAAATAAACATTAGAAAATTCTGTGATACCCTTCGACATATCGCATTAAATCACGTGAAAAAAAAAAGACCAAATTTTGGGGACGGAGTTATATTTTCAAAGACTGGAAATCTTGAAACGAGAATAAAACCAATATTGCCTAAAGGTCGGTACCTAAATAATTTTAAAAAATAAGTATATTGACATCAACCTCTAACAGATGTTTTTGCCTAAATCAGAAATCAGTTTTGGGTGTTAAATTTTCTTGAAGAAGTTTTACGAAAATGAGGAACTTTATTCCTATAAATTTATAGTAATTTTAGGTAAATTGTGGCATTTTTTTTTAAAGAAAAGTTTAATACTCCATCCGGTACAATTTAACTTTTTTTTTTTTTGTTAATTGCAAATAAAATCACAATTTTTTCGCAGATTGCAATTTAATCTAAACTTTTGAATCGTTGCAAACAAAACCTCAATTTGTAATTTGTTAGCAATTCCAACTAAAAGACTGATTTCAATTTGTCCAGACGTAATGATTAATCATGCGTTGTCATCTGAACTCATCTAAATATATTAGTACGATTACTTATTAATTGCCAGGTAGGTAAAATATTATTTTCGGACCGTAAAAAAAATTGGTTGTTGATTCAAATTGCAACCAAACATTAAATTAAAGTTTTATTTGTAAAGATTTAAAAGTTTAGATTAAATTGCAATTTGCGAAAAGATTGTGATTTTATTTGCAATTAACTCTTTTTTTTTTCTTGTGGTGTTTTCACACATATTATGAAAGTATCACAATTAATGGTCATGGCTATAAATGCTTGATCCGAGCAATGCTTTTAATTATTTCTATTTTCCCCAATCACACTCTCTTTCCTCAATTACAAAAAATTTCAAATTTCTAACAAATTTATGTTCTGATTCTTCTGAGTGCACACATATTTTCCATAAATAATAATTTATTTCATAAACGAGTCTCACAATATTTCGTAATACCCTCCGACATATTACATTAAAAAAAATAGTGTACATTTCATGGACAGAGGAAGTGGTATTTTGGATACTAAAGAACATATTTTTTTTTAATACCACAATATTATGTATGCTAAATAATATCACCATGTTTGCAATATTATATAGGTCAACCAATAATGTTCCCTAAAATAGATGCATGCCTTAAAATCTATATACTTGCACATTGAGTAATACAACTTATTTATATTAACACCCTTATTGCTCCTAAAACAATTGATTTCAAATGTGTTGGTGATCAATAATTATCGAGTGGATTAGTGACTGTTTAATTTCGGTTTAAAGATCATCAATCAATTACGTGTGATTGGTTACCACCGTAAATGATAAATCGAGGTTCGGGTTATGAAATCGGATATACGAAAGTCGAAATCGAAATAATTTCGTATGTGTGCACGTTTAGGTGTGTTAGTGTGTATTTTGGGAGTGTTTATGAATTTGAACTTTTGAACTTTTTGAACTTGTGAACTTTTGAACTTTTGAACTTTTATTTCATAGCTGGAGAACAACTATTTATATAGACTAGCAAGCATGAGGTGCCCCTGACTCTTGGTCTCCCTAGCCTGCATGCTTGACATGTGTCCTTTGACTCTAGTTTGACCTTATCTAAGCTGAATCTTAGTTACAAAGTCTTCTTTGGTCTTATCTCGGACTTCATTGTTGTTCGTCCATGTCGGTTTAAATCTATCCAGGATAGTTCTTTCATAGAAGTTGTTCGCCGTTTGGGTGTATGGCTCAGGAGTTGTTCGCCTTTGTGTCTTGCACAGATTGGCTTTGGGATCTTGGTCCTTTGTTCGTCGGCATACACCTCTTAGGCTGGTAGATTCACCACCTTTTATCAATGTTGCTCGTCATTAGTGACTTAGCAGAATGTTCATCTTTGGTCTTGGGCCTTCAAACCTGTTCGTCAATATCTTGTTCGCCGAATAGTTGTTCGTCAGTTTATGTACTCCCCAGATTGGTTTATGCACCCCGACTTGATTTTCTTTGTTGATCATCCTTGATTTAAGGTTGGCTCTTCATAATCCTTGATAAGGCTTTAATTCTTGTTTGCCATTTATTAATTTATGTTCGCCTATCAACAATTGCCCCCTATCCTGACTACATGTTGTCATAGACGAGCAACTTTGTGGCGAGCAACTGTAGTTAGGATATTATTCTAATGAGTTGGGACGAACATCATTGGTCTGGGCGAGCAACATATGGTCTGTCGTTTCGTCTCCCCAAGGTCTGGGGGTTGTACGAAGATGACGTGGGCGGCATGGCTGTGCGCCGCCCACGCGCGAGCAATCCCGAGGTGACGCGCCCCTATATTTGCAACTAGGCCCTTTGATTTTCGATCTTGGTTGGATTTAACCCTGTTTTTCTTCAATTTGGCCCACATTTTGCTGGAAATTACATTCTGCACCCCGTTTTTCGCTTGGGGTATAAATAGGAAGGAGAAACAAATTTTTCCCACTTTTTCACTACTTGCTACAGTGCTCCGGCGATTTTATCTTTCTCCGGCGACTTCGAGCATTCCGGCGTCCGTTCCCCTTGCATTTGGCTTCCAATTTCAAGACAAGGTTACTACTTTCTTTCTTCACTTCATCTCTTTTGTTTTTCTTCAAAAACCTCCATCGCCGCTGTGTGAGGCTTTGCTCCGCCGTCTTCTCCGACGAAACGCCGCCGTCTGGTTCTTCTTCTCCCTTCTCCTTCCATGTCTTCGCATTCGAGTAACAAATCTGAAGAAACTCTTGATCCACTTTTCCCAATTGCGGTCCCCATCGATCAACCTCCCTTCGAGATTTCCTCGGCGTCAGATCATCACGTTGATTCGGTTGTTCGTTCAGTTGAGGATACTGGTGCGCGTCCCTTGGACAAAGCCATCCTTCAACAGGGGCTAGTGGACAATCTCCACCTCTCAATGATGCTCGTCGCCAACGGCCTCGTCACAGCCCAAAGGGCAATTGCCCAAGTTACCGAGCAAGAAGAGTCTGCTCGTCATTATGCGAGTACTGCTCGGCAGCTTACGGAAGAGAAAGATGGCCTGGTCGGCCAATACGAGGCTAAAATTGCTCGCCTCAACAACCAGATCAATGTCTACATTGATGCTGAGCACAAGCGCCTTGAAGAAATTCAAAGTCTGTCCAAAGAGCTGAAGGACAATGAGGCCCTGCTCAAGGATAAGGAGGCCTTGCTCGGCGAGGGGGAGAAAAAGCTGTCCACAGCTGAACAAGAAAACTCCGAACTGAAAGCAGAAATTGCTCGTCTTCGGGAGACGGAAGCCAACCTCTTTACGTGCGAGCAACTTGAAGAGGAAGTTCAGGCTCGAACTGCTCCCATTTCCAACCTTGGATATATCTGCGCCTATGCGGACAGCATCCGCACGGCCGATGCTTATGACTTCAAGGATTTGGTGGAGGAAATGAGCAAGGATTTGAACGAATTCATAGAGCACTATCCACCGCCGAACAATATTGAAATTCAGTTAGCGGATTTGGTTGTGCTAGGGGTTAAACTTGACAAACTTGACCCCAGTATTGCCATCACTCATCCTCCTCCTCCAGTTGATGAAGGCGAACAAGAGGAAGAGGTGGCCGTAGCCGACGAGCAAAATGCTAAAGAGGCGGAGGATAAGGCTGCTGAAGATCTAGCCCGAGATATGATCGTTGAACCTCCCGCCGAGCAGGCTCAAGATCCTCTCCCCGCCGAGCAACAATAGTTCTTAGGACTTAGCTTTTTTCGTCTTCTTTTGTAATAGTTGTTCGTTCCTTTTTTGTAGTACTTGTGGCTACTTTCAGCTTGTACTATCTTTTGGGCTTAAAAGCCTTTGATTTAATGGAATGTCTTTCTCATGTTCGCTCATTTTCTTTATATGTTAATTGCCTTTACATTTTTGTCAATGCCTTTGCAATTATAACATATAGTATTGGGCTTTTGTTCGAATTGAACTTTGCCTTTAGTGGAATCAGGGTTCAGCCTTAGGTTCTGTTCATTTTAAAAAACGAACAACCTTTAGGTGGCTTTGGTCCTTAGGTTCTGTTCATTGTAGAAAATGAACAACCTTTAGGTGGACTTGTACCTCGAGCTTTGGACTTTTCCTTTTTGACGAACAACTATTATATTTACATTTATTAAAAATTACAAGTGTTGTAAGACTGCTCGTCACTAACATATACAAATCGACGAACAACTTTGAACACTAATTAAAACATGCTCGCTTATAATATTTTTGCCGAGCAACTTTATCTAAAAACAAGATATAAAAACAGCACCAAGCTATACAATGTGCCGAACAACATTAAACTCTATACTTGGCAAAATTTTCAAAAAATTAGGCAAGTTTTTGGCATGCCTTACTTGGTTCTTCTGCCCCCCAAGACAGTTGTTCGTCCAACTAAGAACTTGTTCGCCTTATTGATAATACTTCTTTAGATGTATGGCGTTCCAGGAGTATTGGGCCGGCTTGCCTTCCATATCTTCGATATCGTATACGCCATTAACGAATTTTTCCGTTATACGATACGGGCCCTCCCAAGTTGGTCCCAATACACCTGTGTTGATGACATTTTCTAACTAAGAAGATTAGTGGCTGTTTTTCATCTAATGAAGATCACCAAACAAGAATCAAGATCATAGAATTTGGCTAAGTAAAGCTCAAAGAATAATTTTGCAAGAGTTTGGCTATTTTTTGAATTGTTCTCCCCTTTTTCATGTACAAGAAGGGAGTATTTATAGACATACAAAGTGGCCATGTGTCACCATCTTGGTGGCTTAGCCATTGGATCTTTGCCAAGTGTTAGGACACTTGTACAACATCTACACTATTACTCATTGGATGGGTGCCATAACACTTGGACCATATCTAAGCTAGTGACTCTTGGAATTCCCCATGTTGCACTTGGTCTTTGGCACTTCTGAGATGCTCTCGACGGTGACCGGCTGCTCGCTTGTACGTCTTCGTTAGATGTCATGGTCCTTTGCGTTCTGAGCTGTTCGCTCCTCGCTTGGGATTGTTTTACAATGTTGCTCGCTTTACTACGAACCTGTTCGCCCAAATTGGCTTTGGCTTGAGCCACTGGCACAGCTGTTCTTTGCAAGGCTGCTCGCCACAATTCTGCTTGCCGCATTAGTGCTTTTCTACAAAGCTGTTCGCCCTACGAATCTGCTAGCTACGCTACAAAGCTGTTCGCTTCCACGAAACTGCTAGCTCCTTTGATTTGTTATCCTGTTACTAAGTAATTAATAATCTCCTGTTTATTAATTACTTAATTGTTCGCCACCCAACAATTGCCCCCTAGCTTGGTCTCATGTTGGGCATGGATTGATCAATTGGGACCAAGCTATAATTTCTTTGAAAATTGGGCGAGCAATGGTGGAACGTGGATGTTTACATGGGCGAGTATCTTGGTCAGTTGGGCGAACAGGCGAGCATGAGAGCTCACGTGCGCGACCAGTAGCGAACGCTTTTTCGTGTCGCGACGGTTGGATTCCCGAGGCACGGAATGCGAGGCGTCGCGTCAGTCACGCGCGACCCTCAATTTGCCCATAGGGGCCTACAGTATTTTGCGGAAATTGCATTTTTGCCCCAGCCTTGTCCTTATAAATAGGCGTCACTTTCTTCTTCTTTCTTCTTTCTGCATTTCTCAGATTTTCGCCATTGATAACTTCTCAAGCTTTTTCTTCTTGTAATTCTCGTGCCCAGATTCCTCCGTATTTGCCCCTGATTTTGATTTCTTCGAAGGTAATCTATCCTACGTTCCTTTTTCTTTTTTAATTTCGTAAATTATCTTTCTCTTTTCGCACTTCTTGTAATCACGACTGTAACTCCGGCCGTGAACCGCCGTAGCGCTGCCGTACTGTTGACGTCGTCGCCGCCACCGTAACTTCTCCGGTGGCATCTTTATCCATATATTACTCCATACTTAGCCAAATTTCTTCATCTCTTATTTTTAAATGGAGTTTTCCCCCTCAAGTTCATCTCAATCCGGACCCGGACGAAACCCGGAAAAACGACCCGTAGATCAGTCTTCTCCGCGCAGATCTGTTCGCCAGGCGTTGGCGAACAATCCGCGCACGTTATTAGTGGATGAAGGCACGAACTCAGACGCGAGCTCCGTTGTTCGCTCGGTAGAGATGTTCGCCGCTGACCGCTCTGGCGATCAAGAAGAGATTCACTATCTTGCTCGCGAACCTGAAACATCTTCTGACCTTGGAGAAGACTCTGCAGCAGTGGCCGAGGAGATAGAGGGCTCAACTGACCTTGAGGGCGATCATGCTGACACTACTGGCGAGCAGCGAGGTGGCGAGCAGCGAGGTCACACGCTCACTTGGGAGTTTTTAAGGGAAATCAATTTTCCCCTTTCTCAAACTACACCTGAATCTCGAATCCCGGAAGGAGTTGTTCGTGACAACGAGTGGGCGGACTACTCTGCTCGCTACTCGAAGACTTTTATCCCTACATCGAGGGTGATCATGAAAGCTCAGGATGGGGATTATGCGGCGAGCAGAGTTGCCAGTGTTGTCATTGAGGACGACTTGGCGAGCATCCGTGAAACATACAAGATCCCCTACGATATTTTCATGTATGTGCCGAAGGAAGGAGAGACTGCTGATCGCCCCCCTCCTGGCTGTACGGCGATCAACTTGGATGTGTTGAACACGGGTTTCCCGCTCCCCGTTCATCCGCTCATTGGCCGGTTCTTGCTCGACATGAATCTGGCGATCACTCAAATCACCCCAAACGGTTGGAGTACTCTTCTAGCCTTCATGACACTTTTTGGTCTTGAGGGTTACAAAAATAAAATAACAACCGCAGAGCTTCTTTATGCCTTAACTATCTCCGAGGACGGTGCTGGCTGGTATTACGCTAAGGCGAAGACCGGATTGAAACTTATTGAAGGTGTTCCCAATAAAATTAAGGGTTGGCATTGCCAATTCCTTTTCATTGGTGGAGATTGGCGAGCAACTGAGGGATTTGCTGGCGGGCAGACGCGCATCATGTCGCCTGAAGGCTTTGGAAACATCAAACGTAGGGCTAATCTTATCTTGCTAATTCATAAGTAGGACTAATTTTAATCTTTTCCGTTGTTTTGCAGGTCCGAGAAATTTAAAGTGGGGGCATCCCGATATCAGCGACGAATTTCTCTTCACCTTAGCCATTATCTCTCTTCGCGACGTTGCTAGTCACGACATACACCATCTCTCGAAGGCTCATTGTCGCAAACTTGCTGGTTTGGTTACGAGTCCTCACCATCTTGAAGCTCAAGCCGCCGTCCCAGAAGGTAATCACTCTTGCTCGCCAATCATTCCTGCTCGTTAATCATTCTTGCTCGCTAATCATTCTTGCTCGCCTGACCCTTGTCTCTTTCTTGTTAGATCAACGAGTCACCGTTGCCATCCCGGCTATGCCCGAATCATATTACTTGCTCGCCAGACGAGTAAAGCAAATGGTCGACGCTTCAAGAAGGAAGATGGATCCTCCCCTTGCCATCATGCGCCTCCAGGCAGGGGAGAACCCTACTGGTCGCTCAGCCGCCGGAGCTGGTCGCCGCAAGCCTGCGGCCAAAATTACTTCCTCTCCGCGGGATGCAAGGAAGGAGAAGGAGAGGGAAAGGGAGAGGAGGAAAGAACCGCGAGGTGACGATGCTCGTGGCAGTCGCGGTGATGGTCGCGCCTTGAAGCGATCAAAGACTGCTGGAGAAGCGAGCAACATTGCTCCAAGATCCCCTATTTCGAAATCTACCTCGATGGAGGTAGTGGACGAACAGCAGGTGGTCGCCAGTTTGGTGGCGACCAAGACAGGGGACAATCCCAGGGACACTTCTTACTTGGGTTGGGATCCGGTGAAAATCAAGGAGTAAGTTAATCGTCCCCGACTTTCTTATTGTTCGTCGTTTAGTTCCATGCTGCTCGCTCACTAACATTTATTTTTGTTCGTCAGGTATAACCCAACACTCTACCCCGGCCGAGGGACAACACTCCACCACCTCTCTGTGGTTAAAAATGCCCCCTCCTCGCTCCGTGACATCCCGGATCTCCCTGTTCGCCGGGCTGCTGAGATGGTCCCAAGGGCCTGGACGAAATCGGCGAACACCCTTGTTGGTGGCCAATCCGCCAGCGATAATGTTCGCCTGGTGGCGTACAATGCTAGCCACCAGTTGGTCTAGTCTCAGATGTTGCTCGACCAAGTCCTGGATCTTGAGCGAACAAACTGCGATTTGGGCCGTCGCATGGAGAAAATGGATGAAGAGAGAGCCTCTGCCATCAAAGAGTGCGAGGCCGAGCATGCTAAGGAGCTGGCCTTGATGGAGAGTAAGATGGAGGCCTCCTTGGCCGGCGAGCAGAGTGCCTTGGACAAGGCTCAAAAGATGATGCTTGAGGTGCAGTCCTCAGATTTGAGAGCTGAGAGAGCTGAAAAGGAGCGAGCAGACTTATCTGCTCATCTGCTCGCTGCTGAGGAGCATATTAAGAGGCTGGAGGAGGAACGTAAGGACATGATCGACTATGAGGTCCATGAGCAGGAAGTGTTGGATAAGACCAATTTTGGGTACATCTGTGCATTTGCTGAATGTTTGAGATCTGTCCACTTCGCCCATAATCATAACCAAGATATTCGTGATGCGGTGAAGGCGGACTTCATTGAATATGTCACGAATTACCCCCCCTGCTCCTGGCTCTACCTTGTTCGTCTCTAATCTGGCCGATCTTGGCTTCCCCTTGGACATCTTCGGCGAGGAGGTCGACATTGCTGCCTGACTTGAAGCGAACTACACTAGCTTCTACTAGTAGCTACCCCGCAAGAGAACGGGTTCACTGTAGTATGGGCAAGTATAGGGACCAAGTATTATCGAACCCAAGGGATGGTGTATATGCGAATAGATCCCTGAAGATCTACGCGTCGTAGTTAATATGAGTGTAATGTTTTTTGGTTTTTGAAAAAATAATTAAAAGACTGAATTAAACTAAGTAAACTAAAGAATGAAAAAGAACGAATTAACTACGGGTTGTTTTCTAATGAGAGATGGTGATGCTCAGGATAGGAATCCCCACGTATACTAACGGAGCAGGTACATAATCAAAGTAATCGTGACACACAAGAATTAACCTAAGTAAAAGATCGTAGAATGAAAGCTCAAGATTTCTCACCCTAATACTTTATCCTAGCAATCGACTTCACTAATCCACTAACAAGTTACTAGATAGCGCTTAATTAATGAGACCCTAATTTAACTAAGGTGATGCGGTCGTCCTCCTTCGCTAAACCGGTAGATGAATTAACCTTTCCTAAACCCTCTCGTTAAGACTACTAATTGTTATTGAGTGATGCGGTCGTCCTCTCTCTAACACTTTCGTACGAAATTCAAAGGTAGAGTTAAGATTAATTATATGAATTCATTAATTAAGAGAATTAAAACTAACGTCACCAATTACCTTAATTACGTACCCACATCCTACTTCTACGAGTTCATCCTAACCCAAGCATGCAAGGGTTTTAGCCGGACATGGTTATAACAAAAATAAAAGCAATAGAAGAAACAACGAACAAAAACATAATGAATTGAACGAAGAAAATAATAAACATAAACTAGGGTTTGAAAGAAAGAAATTCTAAAAACTGAAATTTAATTAATAAAAACAAAGTTTAGAACGTTTAGAGTAATCAAGCTAATGAAAAGAAACTAAGAAACGAAAAGAAAACTAAGAATTCGTATGAAAAACCTCAACAACGTAAAAGTAAAGCTTGCTCGTTCTTCTCCTCTTCCTCTCTCTAAAAATTAAGTCTAAAGTGATTTCTAAAGTTGGGGATCCTTCAAAACGTGTTTGGAAGAGGTATATATAGGCACCGGGTCGAAACGGGAGTTAATGGGCCGAAAATACGCATCCGGAGGCGAAAATACGTGCGCGCTCGAGCAAAACGCTCGAGCGGTGGCGCTCGAGTGATTCGCTCGAGCGCCAAAACTGTTCTGTAAGTTTTTGGCCGCTCGAGTGATTCGCTCGAGCGCCAGCGCTCGAGCAAATCGCTCGAGCGCTAGCTGCTGTGCACTCGTTCGTAAAATCTTCATATCTCCTCAACCGGGAGTCCGTTTTGGCCGATTCAAAGTCCTACGAACTCCTCTTTTCGCCCTCTATCCATCTATGAAAACCAAAGAGACAAATTAATAATTTTATAAAAATGATACTCATTTGACTCCAAGCACTCATCGAAAACACTCAAAACATGAGTAAATCGGGCACCAAAACATAACAATTTCACGCCTAATCAACCCCCCCAAACTTACCATGTTGCTTGTCCTCAAGCAACGAAATAATAAGTCAAGTGAAATTGTTAGGAATGAATCAAGAATCAAATCATGCAAGTAATTGAACTCGAGCTTCAAAGATCAATCACCCGTATACTCACTCACTTTCTTTTATCGTACTCATGCAACAATAACAAGAAACACCAAGATCAAGCATGGATGTGCACTCAACGGTGTGTTTCACTCCCTCACAAGTGTATAACAGTGTTTAAGGGACTCACTCAATCAATCAATCACACATATTGGCAGCCATAGGCTTGTAAGCACTCTCAACTCCGACCACATTCTAGAAATCAATGCCGAATCAAAAAGGACTTTTCTCACGGTTGTAATGTAGGCTCTTTGGACAGGTGGGATAACAATATGGGGTAAGTGACTCAAGTGAATGGAGAATAGAAAAATCAACTTTGGCACTTTGAGATTAGGAACAGAATCACTTCAACATTTGCAATCAATACACTTTAATTCCACTACTCTCAACACTTCAAATTTTTTCTTTCTCACTCTTTCACTTTTTTTTTTTCAATCACTTTTTTTTTCTTTTTTTTTTTCGCACAAACACATGAGCTCATTTTTTCTTTTTTTGCTCATTCTCAATTTTCTTTCTCTTTTTACCACATCTCAAAACTTCATCACGCCTTCTTCTCATATTCACTCAACAAACAACCTTTTCCTTTTTCAACTCAATTCACTCCCTTCATATTCACACTTTCCTATTCTCCACTCAAATTGGGACAAAAAGGCTTAGGAATTGGAATAGTGTTCATATGTGCTAGCAAATAAAATAGGCTCTAGGCTCAAAGGGGCTAACAAGGGATCAATGTCATTGGTAAGGAAAATTTTGGCTAAGTGACTCAATTAAATCAAAGATGGCCTAAGATCACATTCGGCATATCAAACTAGACACAATCAAGAAGCAAGAGCACATGCAAGTTCTAGCATCCTCTAAGGTAACGATCCACTCACAAACGAAGAGATTAATTAATGCATTTAAAATCTCATAAGGCTCAAAAGCTCACGGCTTTCACATCCATGCTAGTCCTAGTAAATTCTTACTCTCATCACACAAGTACTCAAAAGAAAAATTCACAAGCATACAAGTTCTTTCTCAACTTAGCTCAAACTCAAACACTCACACAAAAGAATTTCTAATTCAGCCTCACAATTCACCCAACTCATCAAATCATACTCAAAGATAGCAATCAACAAGCATAAGGTGATTGATAGGCATAAAATATTGAGTAACAAAACAAATTAATAATAGCCCAAGGAGCATCTCAAGGCACCAAATAACTAACTCAACTCAAAGATAAGGGGTGTTCCGGTGCAATGTAACAAGAAAACATATAAAAAAAAACTCCACCCCCCCAAACTTCGACCTTGCTAGAGGTCTAAGTTTGGGGTTGTGGGTTACCTCAACCGAACAATTCAGTTTCTCTCAATAGCTTTGCACACTCCCTTGCTTGAGTTGGTTCCTTCAATCTAAATAACTCCATGATACCTTTACTCCTTTAGAGACAAGCCTACAAAATAAAACTCTCAAGTACGAGGTTAAACATAGACTCAACAACATCCTAGTAACATAAAAGGAAAATAACTAAAGAACACTCAAAAGCAAATAAAAATGGGTTGCCTCCCATTCAGCGCTATTTTTAAGGTCCTCATGCCGGACCAAGCTCAAAGGAGCTTATGGGACATCATACTCAAATTTACCTCCCTTACTCTCATAAGAGTGGTGTTTGAACTTCTTTCCTTGATGCCCCACCATCATGAGTTCCTTTGCTCTCTTCTCATCCCCAAGTGTTATGGGTCTCAACTCCTTCTTGCCTCTATCTGGAGGAGTCTTACTAAACAATTTCTTGAATTTGGATTTTTTCTTCTTAACTCCTCCTTTCCCTTCTAACTGGACCACGTCCACTTTCTTCACCTCTTCATCCTTCAACTTCTTCACTTCATCCCTATCAAAATAATCAAGATCATAACGCTCATGAGTTAAATTATCAATTGAAGAATTATAAAATTCATGAATATGAGAAGGATTAGGGAGAGAATGCGTGTCTTCAACACGAGGATCAATGACATCCATGCAATACAGGCTCTCATCCTCCCTCGGGTGCTTCATGGCTTCATATAGGGAGATCTTCACTTCTTGATCATCAACCTTCAATGTGATCTTCCCATTTGCCACATCTAGCACCATCCCCGCCGTAGCTAAGAACGGTCTTCCCAAGATCAAGGGCACGTGCTCATCTTCCTCCATTTCTAGCACTACAAAGTCGGCTGGAAAAATGTGATCTCCAACTCTCACTAGGACGTCTTCAACAACACCTTGAGGTCGAGTAATAGACCGGTCGGCTAGTTGAAGCGTCATCATTGTGGGTTGAAGTTCACCACCTTCCAACTTCTTGAACAGCGACAAGGGCATGAGATTGATGCTCGCCCCAAGGTCGCACAACGCTCCCTTCTTGATCCCGTTCCCAATGTCACATAGGATCGTGAAGCTCCCGGGATCCTTCAGCTTCGGTGGAAGCGCCTTGTGCACTAATGCACTCACCTCGTGGTTCAGCTGCACCAACTTCGGCTCATCCACTCGCCGTCTTTTCGCGATCAAGTCCTTCAAAAACTTCGCATAGTGCGGCATCTGTTCCAAAGCATCATAAAAAGGAATATTAATATGCAATTGTTTAAAAACATCAAGGAACTTAGCGAATTTCTCATCAAGCTTCTTTTTCATGAAGCGTTGTGGATATGGGACGGGTATCACAGATTTGGGTACCCCCCATTCATCTCTTTCTGTTTCTTTCACTTTCTCCCTTGCTTCCTTTGCCTTCTTCCACTTAGGAACTCTCTCACCCTCCTTACTTTCCTTCCCCTTCTGGGACTCATCCATATCTTCATGCTTCTCAATCCCTTCACTTTCACTCCCCTTCTCAACTTCATCTCCTTTAGGCTCAATCTCTTCTTGGGGTGTCTCAGAATCAGCAGGCATTTGGGGACCTTCGTAGTTGGTTCCACTTCTCAGCTGGATCGCCTTGCACTGCTCTTTTGAGTTCCCCTCCGGCATTCTATTCACTGATTTTGCAATCTGGCTCATCTGGAGCTCTAAAGAGGTGAACCTTCGATTGTTCTCTTGTTGAGTTCTAGTCCACTCAACGTTCATCTTCTGGAGCTCTTGATCACGTTGATCACCCTTCTTATGCAACTCCTTCACATCATACTCCAAGGATGACAATCTCTTGCTCCCTTCCTCCACCTTCTGAAGGATCGCTCTCAACATCTCCTCGGTTGATGCACCGCCTTCTCCACCAGGAGGTTTGGACCCCGGATCAACACCTGCAGGAACAGTAACACCAGCTTTTGGGTTAGCATAAGAAAAGTTCTCATTTTTCCTCCATGTGTTTTGAGGAGGTTGCTGGCCTCCTTGATACCCTTGTGTGTTCCTCCATTGATTTTGAGGCGGCTGTGGGCCTGGAAGTACAAATGGTTGGCCATAAGAAGGCCTTCCATACTGATTTCCACCTTGGTAGCCATTCTGATTGTAATATGGGTCTCCCATGTAATTGGCTACCTCTTGCTGTCCACTTGGTTGGTCTACTCTCTCATTCTCTACTGCATGCTCTCCACCCAAACTCTTCCCCAACTCGAGGTTGTTGATCTTTTCCATCATGGCCATCAGCAGCCTTCTCGTTCCTTCTCCCTCTTCAACCTGATTAACTCTCTGAAAATCTGCATCTCCACTCCAAGCACCGGCATTCGTGATAATGTTGTCCACGATCTCCCTACACCTCTCTATGCCTTGATTGAGGAATGCTCCGCCCGCACATGCATCTAAATGGGCTTGACCATCCTTGCTGGCACCACTATAGAAGAATGCCATAATGTCTCCCTCGTTGTACCCGTGCTGCGGGCACTCTATCAGCATGTTCGAGTATCTCTCCCACGCTTGGCGTAAATCCTCTCCAGACTTCTGGCGAAAGGACGAGATCTCAATTCTAGCCTTGATCGTCCTAGATGGAGGGTAGAATCGCTCGAGGAACAGACGTTCGAGCTCAGCCCAAGTGGTAATACCTCCCCGCGGGAGCGTATTATCGTACCACTCCTTGGCTATTCCCGTCAATGAGAATGGGAACAGCCTAAGCCTCTTGGCATCTTCAGACATGCCATTGTAATTGAATGTGGAGGCCATCATGAGAAAACTCCTCAAGTGAGTGTGAGGATTCTCCTTCCCGATCACCCCCTTGAACTGATTCTCAGTAAGCAATTTTAAAATCCCCGGGGATATCGAGAAGTTGTTCGCCTCAACAGGAGGCAAAGCCACTCCATCATAGTACAGTTGTGGCTGCGCTGCAAACCTCCCTCGAATCGCCATATTATGATCTACGTTCGGAGGAACGTGTTGAGGATTGGCAGCAGGTACGGGTACTTGTTGGGGTGGTGGTTGGTAAACAGGCGGTTGGTTATAGACTGGTGGTGGATGATATGGATATGGTGGGTAAGGATAAGGTGGGTATGGGTAATGTTGGTATGCTGGGTTGTGGAAAGGGTTATTTGGGTTTTGTGGGTAAGCAGGGTTTTGGTTATGAGGATTATGGACAAGGTTCTGAGCTGGGTTCACTACGTTTTGTGTACCCGGGTTTAGGCTCTGGCTATCCCCCAATGGAATTTGATTCTGGCTACCACTAACTCCAGTGCCTTCAACTCGGTCTACTGCCTGATTGAAATCGTTGGCAGCATCGTCCAACTCATTACTTATATCCATTGGTTCCTTTCCTAAGTTGGCTGCGTTCATTCTTCTCAAGTAAGCTCGGTTCCTTCTAGCTATTGTCTCAGGGTCCAACGGTATTCTCTCTTCGCTCGTGTTGTCTTGTGAGCGTGTTCTCATAAACCTGACACACTAGCAGATGGATCAAAACGCAACTGCCGAATAAATAAAAATAACAAAAAGAAATAAAAACAGAAAATAGGCACTCACTACTAACTACTAAGCTATCGACAAGTCCTATTCAAAAAGCATAAAACGCCTTCCCCGGCAACGGCGCCATTGACTTGAAGCGAACTACACTAGCTTCTACTAGTAGCTACCCCGCAAGAGAACGGGTTCACTGTAGTATGGGCAAGTATAGGGACCAAGTATTATCGAACCCAAGGGATGGTGTATATGCGAATAGATCCCTGAAGATCTACGCGTCGTAGTTAATATGAGTGTAATGTTTTTTGGTTTTTGAAAAAATAATTAAAAGACTGAATTAAACTAAGTAAACTAAAGAATGAAAAAGAACGAATTAACTACGGGTTGTTTTCTAATGAGAGATGGTGATGCTCAGGATAGGAATCCCCACGTATACTAACGGAGCAGGTACATAATCAAAGTAATCGTGACACACAAGAATTAACCTAAGTAAAAGATCGTAGAATGAAAGCTCAAGATTTCTCACCCTAATACTTTATCCTAGCAATCGACTTCACTAATCCACTAACAAGTTACTAGATAGCGCTTAATTAATGAGACCCTAATTTAACTAAGGTGATGCGGTCGTCCTCCTTCGCTAAACCGGTAGATGAATTAACCTTTCCTAAACCCTCTCGTTAAGACTACTAATTGTTATTGAGTGATGCGGTCGTCCTCTCTCTAACACTTTCGTACGAAATTCAAAGGTAGAGTTAAGATTAATTATATGAATTCATTAATTAAGAGAATTAAAACTAACGTCACCAATTACCTTAATTACGTACCCACATCCTACTTCTACGAGTTCATCCTAACCCAAGCATGCAAGGGTTTTAGCCGGACATGGTTATAACAAAAATAAAAGCAATAGAAGAAACAACGAACAAAAACATAATGAATTGAACGAAGAAAATAATAAACATAAACTAGGGTTTGAAAGAAAGAAATTCTAAAAACTGAAATTTAATTAATAAAAACAAAGTTTAGAACGTTTAGAGTAATCAAGCTAATGAAAAGAAACTAAGAAACGAAAAGAAAACTAAGAATTCGTATGAAAAACCTCA